>OZ024742.1:142657793-142667793 GCA_964016885.1 Eledone cirrhosa | reverse complement strand
TAATTAAGCTTCCTGAGATCCCGCTACATCTCTTGTGTACCCATTGTTTGCATTTGGGGCAAAGAATGGAGTTCCTACCTACACCTTTCCTACATACTGAGCAAGGCCATTTCCCTGAGGGGATCTGGGTTCTGTTTTCTCGTCTACTTATAAGGACCTTAGTCTTTGTCATGTTGACTTTGAGGCCCTTTCTCTCTAGTCCCTGCTTCCAGGTTTGGAATTTATTCTCTAGTTCTACCATAGATTCAGCTATGAGTGCGAGGTCATCAGCATACAGGAGTTCCCATGGGCATCCGGTCTTAAACTCCTCCGTTATTGCCTGCAGGACTATGATGAACAGGAGAGGGCTAAGAACAGAGCCCTGGTGGACCCCAACCTGTACGCTAAATTCCTCGCTATACTCATTGCCAATCCTAACTTTGCTGACTGCTCCCCTATACATGGCTTGTACCGCTTTCACAAGCCATTCATCTACTCCTAGTTTTCTAAGAGCCCACCAGATTACTGCACGTGGAACTCTGTCAAAGGCTTTCTCAAGGTCGACAAATGCCAAGTAGAGTGGCTTACTTTTAGCTAGGTACTTTTCCTGTAATTGCCTCACAAGGAAGAGCGCATCAGTGGTGCCTTTCCCTGGAACAAACCCAAATTGCATCTCGTCTATATTCACCCGGTCCCTAATCAGCTGTGCTATAACTCTTTCTGTTACTTTCATGACCTGGTCCATCAACTTTATACCTCTATAGTTTCCTCTATCTAGTGCATCGCCTTTACCTTTGTAGCAGTTGACAATGATGCTACTGCACCAATCTTTTGGTATGGCCCCCTCTAGTATTACCTGGTTAACGATACGTGTGGTTATAGTGTGACCTACAGACCCAGATGCCTTCAGCATCTCGGCAGCTATACCCGATGGACCGGTTGCCTTCCCTATCTTCATATCTCTGATTGCCTTACTTACTACGCTGCCGCTGACTTGTACTGCTGGTCCCTCTATAGGGTCTACGTGGGGTAGGGTCTCTTCTTCCCATGCATTCTCCTCATTTAGTAATCTATCATAATGACTCTTCCATGCATCTTTCTTCTCAGCACTTGTGAGGGCAAGCTCACCTTTATCATTCCGGATACACTTCTCTCCAATGACATCACAACTATCTCTGACACACTGCCTCGCAATCTTGAATACCTCCTGTTTCTGGTCCTCACGTTGTAAAACATGCTTGAATTTTCTATCCTCTGCTTCCCTCCTAGCTAAGTATACTTGTCGCCTAGCTTCCCTCTTGGTCTCTATGTAATGTACCCTGCTCCCCCCGTTCTTCCATTCTTTCCATGCCTGTCTCTTGGCCTTGACTGCTTCATCTACCTTATTGTTCCACCACCAAGTCACTCTCCTCCTGCTTGAGGTCTTACTCCAGCCACAAACCTCATCCGTCGCCTCTAGTAAGTTATTTTTTAGGAACTCCCAGTTCTCTTCTACGTTAAATGTCTCTATCTGTTCTTCTTTACTGTCGTAGGCGTTGAGTAAAATATCTTTAAATCTGTTACTGGTTGAGGGGACTTTCAGCTTCCAGATCTTTCTTCTCCAGGTTGGCCTCTGTTTCAGGGCTCGTCTAGTTCTGACCGTGAGGTCGCTGACAACTAAGCTATGTTGGGATGTACATTCCTCACTAGGGAAGGCTTTTGTGTTTACGACCGTCCATCTGTCACGTCCTCTGATGAGGATAAAATCTAACTGACTAGAGTGCTCCCCTGATCTATAGGTGATCAGGTGGTTGTCGGGTTTTTTAAAGTTTGTGTTACATATCGACATGTCATTGGCGTCGCAGAATTCTAGAAGTCTGAATCCTTCCTCATTCCTTGTGCCAACTCCATGGCCTCCATGTACTCTATTGAAGCCGTCGCAGTGTTTACCTACGTGTCCGTTAAAATCTCCTGCAATGATTAGGAAGTCCTTGTCGTCTGTTAGAGCAGTAGTGTGTATTAGGGACTCGTAAAACCTATCCTTAAGTTCGTCTGGCAGCCCCGATTGGGGTGCGTAAGCTGATATTATTGTGGTAATTGTCTTATTCAGGACTAGTCTGAGTTTAATGATTCTTGCATTTACCCTGTACACTGAGATTACTTTATCTACCCACTTGTCAGCTAATAGTATACCTACACCACCCATCCCATCGTCATTTCCCACCCAGAAAAATTTGTAGCACTGGCTTTTTCCTACAAGGACTCTAGCAGACCCTCCTCTCCATCTAGTCTCTTGCACACAGCATACATCAACTTCCTTTCGCTCTAGCATTTCTACGATTTCTCCTGCTCTTCCTTTCATTGAGCCTACATTGATGGTACCAACTCGGAGTTTTGGGCATTTGTCGACACTCGTAGGGGAGGGTCTCTGGGTTGGCGCTTCACGTGGGTGCTTGGTAGCTCGCAGATTCATATTTCATCTATTGATTCAGAGTTGCTCGTGTATTCCCAGCTCATCCATCCCTAACGGTGGGAAAATTGAGGGCTAGAAGGACAGTGGTGGTGGGGTAATGGCAGGGTGTGTTGGGATGCGCCAGAGGAGGAGAGAGTTAGTTAGGCAGGTAGTAGCAGCAGCAGCAGTGGAAATGGCATGCTAGGTTTGATTGGTCGAATAGACTATGGTGGTGTGTGGGGGTGGGGGGGAGGGAAATTGTGAGGTAGGAACTGAGGGTCGCATGGTAAATATCCAAGTTAATACTACATCAGTAAAATTAACAATAATAACGTCATGAAAAAAGCTACTAAGAGAAACCCTCGAAAATTTATCGCTAATACAGCAGGGAAAATTTAACGCTAATACAGCAGGGAACATCATAATATTAACGACAATATGTAGGCTAAAATACCTTCGTAGATTAGGTGGATGGCTGGCTGGGAAAATTTGAATCAGCTCAGTGGTACATTTTAGCAGAGAAGAATGGCAAACTGAGGGTCGCATGGTAAATATCCAAGTTAATACTACATCAGTAAAATTAACAATAATAACGTCATGAAAAAAGCTACTAAGAGAAACCCTCGAAAATTTATCGCTAATACAGCAGGGAAAATTTAACGCTAATACAGCAGGGAACATCATAATATTAACGACAATATGTAGGCTAAAATACCTTCGTAGATTAGGTGGATGGCTGGCTGGGAAAATTTGAATCAGCTCAGTGGTACATTTTAGCAGAGAAGAATGGCAAACTGAGGGTCGCATGGTAAATATCCAAGTTAATACTACATCAGTAAAATTAACAATAATAACGTCATGAAAAAAGCTACTAAGAGAAACCCTCGAAAATTTATCGCTAATACAGCAGGGAAAATTTAACGCTAATACAGCAGGGAACATCATAATATTAACGACAATATGTAGGCTAAAATACCTTCGTAGATTAGGTGGATGGCTGGCTGGGAAAATTTGAATCAGCTCAGTGGTACATTTTAGCAGAGAAGAATGGCAAACTGAGGGTCGCATGGTAAATATCCAAGTTAATACTACATCAGTAAAATTAACAATAATAACGTCATGAAAAAAGCTACTAAGAGAAACCCTCGAAAATTTATCGCTAATACAGCAGGGAAAATTTAACGCTAATACAGCAGGGAACATCATAATATTAACGACAATATGTAGGCTAAAATACCTTCGTAGATTAGGTGGATGGCTGGCTGGGAAAATTTGAATCAGCTCAGTGGTACATTTTAGCAGAGAAGAATGGCAAACTGAGGGTCGCATGGTAAATATCCAAGTTAATACTACATCAGTAAAATTAACAATAATAACGTCATGAAAAAAGCTACTAAGAGAAACCCTCGAAAATTTATCGCTAATACAGCAGGGAAAATTTAACGCTAATACAGCAGGGAACATCATAATATTAACGACAATATGTAGGCTAAAATACCTTCGTAGATTAGGTGGATGGCTGGCTGGGAAAATTTGAATCAGCTCAGTGGTACATTTTAGCAGAGAAGAATGGCAAACTGAGGGTCGCATGGTAAATATCCAAGTTAATACTACATCAGTAAAATTAACAATAATAACGTCATGAAAAAAGCTACTAAGAGAAACCCTCGAAAATTTATCGCTAATACAGCAGGGAAAATTTAACGCTAATACAGCAGGGAACATCATAATATTAACGACAATATGTAGGCTAAAATACCTTCGTAGATTAGGTGGATGGCTGGCTGGGAAAATTTGAATCAGCTCAGTGGTACATTTTAGCAGAGAAGAATGGCAAACTGAGGGTCGCATGGTAAATATCCAAGTTAATACTACATCAGTAAAATTAACAATAATAACGTCATGAAAAAAGCTACTAAGAGAAACCCTCGAAAATTTATCGCTAATACAGCAGGGAAAATTTAACGCTAATACAGCAGGGAACATCATAATATTAACGACAATATGTAGGCTAAAATACCTTCGTAGATTAGGTGGATGGCTGGCTGGGAAAATTTGAATCAGCTCAGTGGTACATTTTAGCAGAGAAGAATGGCAAACTGAGGGTCGCATGGTAAATATCCAAGTTAATACTACATCAGTAAAATTAACAATAATAACGTCATGAAAAAAGCTACTAAGAGAAACCCTCGAAAATTTATCGCTAATACAGCAGGGAAAATTTAACGCTAATACAGCAGGGAACATCATAATATTAACGACAATATGTAGGCTAAAATACCTTCGTAGATTAGGTGGATGGCTGGCTGGGAAAATTTGAATCAGCTCAGTGGTACATTTTAGCAGAGAAGAATGGCAAACTGAGGGTCGCATGGTAAATATCCAAGTTAATACTACATCAGTAAAATTAACAATAATAACGTCATGAAAAAAGCTACTAAGAGAAACCCTCGAAAATTTATCGCTAATACAGCAGGGAAAATTTAACGCTAATACAGCAGGGAACATCATAATATTAACGACAATATGTAGGCTAAAATACCTTCGTAGATTAGGTGGATGGCTGGCTGGGAAAATTTGAATCAGCTCAGTGGTACATTTTAGCAGAGAAGAATGGCAAACTGAGGGTCGCATGGTAAATATCCAAGTTAATACTACATCAGTAAAATTAACAATAATAACGTCATGAAAAAAGCTACTAAGAGAAACCCTCGAAAATTTATCGCTAATACAGCAGGGAAAATTTAACGCTAATACAGCAGGGAACATCATAATATTAACGACAATATGTAGGCTAAAATACCTTCGTAGATTAGGTGGATGGCTGGCTGGGAAAATTTGAATCAGCTCAGTGGTACATTTTAGCAGAGAAGAATGGCAAACTGAGGGTCGCATGGTAAATATCCAAGTTAATACTACATCAGTAAAATTAACAATAATAACGTCATGAAAAAAGCTACTAAGAGAAACCCTCGAAAATTTATCGCTAATACAGCAGGGAAAATTTAACGCTAATACAGCAGGGAACATCATAATATTAACGACAATATGTAGGCTAAAATACCTTCGTAGATTAGGTGGATGGCTGGCTGGGAAAATTTGAATCAGCTCAGTGGTACATTTTAGCAGAGAAGAATGGCAAACTGAGGGTCGCATGGTAAATATCCAAGTTAATACTACATCAGTAAAATTAACAATAATAACGTCATGAAAAAAGCTACTAAGAGAAACCCTCGAAAATTTATCGCTAATACAGCAGGGAAAATTTAACGCTAATACAGCAGGGAACATCATAATATTAACGACAATATGTAGGCTAAAATACCTTCGTAGATTAGGTGGATGGCTGGCTGGGAAAATTTGAATCAGCTCAGTGGTACATTTTAGCAGAGAAGAATGGCAAACTGAGGGTCGCATGGTAAATATCCAAGTTAATACTACATCAGTAAAATTAACAATAATAACGTCATGAAAAAAGCTACTAAGAGAAACCCTCGAAAATTTATCGCTAATACAGCAGGGAAAATTTAACGCTAATACAGCAGGGAACATCATAATATTAACGACAATATGTAGGCTAAAATACCTTCGTAGATTAGGTGGATGGCTGGCTGGGAAAATTTGAATCAGCTCAGTGGTACATTTTAGCAGAGAAGAATGGCAAACTGAGGGTCGCATGGTAAATATCCAAGTTAATACTACATCAGTAAAATTAACAATAATAACGTCATGAAAAAAGCTACTAAGAGAAACCCTCGAAAATTTATCGCTAATACAGCAGGGAAAATTTAACGCTAATACAGCAGGGAACATCATAATATTAACGACAATATGTAGGCTAAAATACCTTCGTAGATTAGGTGGATGGCTGGCTGGGAAAATTTGAATCAGCTCAGTGGTACATTTTAGCAGAGAAGAATGGCAAACTGAGGGTCGCATGGTAAATATCCAAGTTAATACTACATCAGTAAAATTAACAATAATAACGTCATGAAAAAAGCTACTAAGAGAAACCCTCGAAAATTTATCGCTAATACAGCAGGGAAAATTTAACGCTAATACAGCAGGGAACATCATAATATTAACGACAATATGTAGGCTAAAATACCTTCGTAGATTAGGTGGATGGCTGGCTGGGAAAATTTGAATCAGCTCAGTGGTACATTTTAGCAGAGAAGAATGGCAAACTGAGGGTCGCATGGTAAATATCCAAGTTAATACTACATCAGTAAAATTAACAATAATAACGTCATGAAAAAAGCTACTAAGAGAAACCCTCGAAAATTTATCGCTAATACAGCAGGGAAAATTTAACGCTAATACAGCAGGGAACATCATAATATTAACGACAATATGTAGGCTAAAATACCTTCGTAGATTAGGTGGATGGCTGGCTGGGAAAATTTGAATCAGCTCAGTGGTACATTTTAGCAGAGAAGAATGGCAAACTGAGGGTCGCATGGTAAATATCCAAGTTAATACTACATCAGTAAAATTAACAATAATAACGTCATGAAAAAAGCTACTAAGAGAAACCCTCGAAAATTTATCGCTAATACAGCAGGGAAAATTTAACGCTAATACAGCAGGGAACATCATAATATTAACGACAATATGTAGGCTAAAATACCTTCGTAGATTAGGTGGATGGCTGGCTGGGAAAATTTGAATCAGCTCAGTGGTACATTTTAGCAGAGAAGAATGGCAAACTGAGGGTCGCATGGTAAATATCCAAGTTAATACTACATCAGTAAAATTAACAATAATAACGTCATGAAAAAAGCTACTAAGAGAAACCCTCGAAAATTTATCGCTAATACAGCAGGGAAAATTTAACGCTAATACAGCAGGGAACATCATAATATTAACGACAATATGTAGGCTAAAATACCTTCGTAGATTAGGTGGATGGCTGGCTGGGAAAATTTGAATCAGCTCAGTGGTACATTTTAGCAGAGAAGAATGGCAAACTGAGGGTCGCATGGTAAATATCCAAGTTAATACTACATCAGTAAAATTAACAATAATAACGTCATGAAAAAAGCTACTAAGAGAAACCCTCGAAAATTTATCGCTAATACAGCAGGGAAAATTTAACGCTAATACAGCAGGGAACATCATAATATTAACGACAATATGTAGGCTAAAATACCTTCGTAGATTAGGTGGATGGCTGGCTGGGAAAATTTGAATCAGCTCAGTGGTACATTTTAGCAGAGAAGAATGGCAAACTGAGGGTCGCATGGTAAATATCCAAGTTAATACTACATCAGTAAAATTAACAATAATAACGTCATGAAAAAAGCTACTAAGAGAAACCCTCGAAAATTTATCGCTAATACAGCAGGGAAAATTTAACGCTAATACAGCAGGGAACATCATAATATTAACGACAATATGTAGGCTAAAATACCTTCGTAGATTAGGTGGATGGCTGGCTGGGAAAATTTGAATCAGCTCAGTGGTACATTTTAGCAGAGAAGAATGGCAAACTGAGGGTCGCATGGTAAATATCCAAGTTAATACTACATCAGTAAAATTAACAATAATAACGTCATGAAAAAAGCTACTAAGAGAAACCCTCGAAAATTTATCGCTAATACAGCAGGGAAAATTTAACGCTAATACAGCAGGGAACATCATAATATTAACGACAATATGTAGGCTAAAATACCTTCGTAGATTAGGTGGATGGCTGGCTGGGAAAATTTGAATCAGCTCAGTGGTACATTTTAGCAGAGAAGAATGGCAAAGTGTCTTATCTCTTCAATATTTTCAGATTGAATGAATTAGGTTAAAGACAGGGTAGTAAGCCTTAAAGAAGTGCATAGAGGGGGGGGGGGGGGGGTAGGAACTGAGGGTCGCATGGTAAATAACTGAGAGAGATACAATAGGATTAGAATACCGCATGGTAAATATCCAAGTTAATAAGTTAATACTACATCAGTAAAATTAACAATAATAACGTCATGAAAAAAGCTACTAAGAGAAACCCTCGAAAATTTATCGCTAATACAGCAGGGAAAATTTAACGCTAATACAGCAGGGAACATCATAATATTAACGACATGAAAAAGCTACTAAGAGAAACCCTCGAAAATTTATCGCTAATACAGCAGGGAAAATTTAACGCTAATACAGCAGGGAACATCATAATATTAACGACAATATGTAGGCTAAAATACCTTCGTAGATTAGGTGGATGGCTGGCTGGGAAAATTTGAATCAGCTCAGTGGTACATTTTAGCAGAGAAGAATGGCAAAGTGTCTTATCTCTTCAATATTTTCAGATTGAATGAATTAGGTTAAAGACAGGGTAGTAAGCCTTAAAGAAGTGCATAGAGGGGGGGGGGGGTAGGAACTGAGGGTCGCATGGTAAATAACTGAGAGAGATACAATAGGATTAGAATACCGCATGGTAAATATCCAAGTTAATAAGTTAATACTACATCAGTAAAATTAACAATAATAACGTCATGAAAAAAGCTACTAAGAGAAACCCTCGAAAATTTATCGCTAATACAGCAGGGAAAATTTAACGCTAATACAGCAGGGAACATCATAATATTAACGACATGAAAAAGCTACTAAGAGAAACCCTCGAAAATTTATCGCTAATACAGCAGGGAAAATTTAACGCTAATACAGCAGGGAACATCATAATATTAACGACAATATGTAGGCTAAAATACCTTCGTAGATTAGGTGGATGGCTGGCTGGGAAAATTTGAATCAGCTCAGTGGTACATTTTAGCAGAGAAGAATGGCAAAGTGTCTTATCTCTTCAATATTTTCAGATTGAATGAATTAGGTTAAAGACAGGGTAGTAAGCCTTAAAGAAGTGCATAGAGGGGGGGGGGTAGGAACTGAGGGTCGCATGGTAAATAACTGAGAGAGATACAATAGGATTAGAATACCGCATGGTAAATATCCAAGTTAATAAGTTAATACTACATCAGTAAAATTAACAATAATAACGTCATGAAAAAAGCTACTAAGAGAAACCCTCGAAAATTTATCGCTAATACAGCAGGGAAAATTTAACGCTAATACAGCAGGTATATATACATATATATATATATATGATATATGTATATATATATATATATATATACATATATATATATGTATATATATGATATATGTATATATATATATAGACATATATATATATACACATATATATATATATGATATCATCATCATCATCATCAACGTTTAACGTCCGTGTTCCACGCTTGCATGGGTTTGGACGGGGGTAGTCCCACTTGAGGCAAGAGTGATTGTCTTGCTCGCATAGGACTGTCTGGCAGGTTTTCTACAGTTGGATGCCCTTCCTAACACCAACCACATTTACAGTGTGGGTCTGGGAGGTTTTTACCGTGTTGCCTACACGGCCACATTACAGCGTGGACTGTGTGTTTTTTTGTCGTGACACCTACACGATCTCATTTGTTTCGGCCTGGATGGCGCGGCCGCAACATAACTTTACATAGAACGGGGTGGTGTGGATGGGGTGGGGGTGGTGGTAGTGGGACGGGGTGTATTTTGTTAGAGATGCCTACTGGCTGGAGTAGGTTTTACTATGTA
>OZ024742.1:142640293-142652793 GCA_964016885.1 Eledone cirrhosa | reverse complement strand
CTGTATAACAAAGTGCAGGGCAATAAAGATAGACGGTAGTCACGGAATAGGCAGACCTAGAAAAACCTGGGACGAGCTGATAAACTCCGACATCACACACTTACACCTCTCCAAGACAATGTCACTGGACCGAGACCTTTGGCGGTACTCAGTAACAGAGAAGACCCGCCTTACCTAAATATATAGTAAAACCTACTCCAGCCAGTAGGCATCTCTAACAAAATACACCCCGTCCCACCACCACCACCCCCACCCGATCCACACCACCCCGTTCTATGTAAAGTTATGTTGGTGCCGCGCCATCGAGGCCGAAACAAATGAGATCGTGTAGGTGTCACGACAAAAAAACACACAGTCCACGCTGTAATGTGGCCGTGTAGGCAACACGGTAAAAACCTCCCAGACCCACACTGTAAATGTGGTTGGTGTTAGGAAGGGCATCCAACTGTAGAAAACCTGCCAGACAGTCCTATGCGAGCAAGACAATCACTCTTGCCTCAAGTGGGACTACCCCCGTCCAAACCCATGCAAGCGTGGAACACGGACGTTAAACGTTGATGATGATGATGATGATGATGATATATATACATATATATATATACATATATATATGTGTATATATATATATACATATATATATATATATATATATATATATATATATATATATATATATATATATATATATATATATACATATATATATATATATATACATATATATATATATATACATATGTGTATATATACATATATATATATATATATATGTATATATACATATATATATATATATATACATATGTATATATATATATATATATATATATGTATATATATATATATATATGTATATATATGTATATATATATATATATATGTATATATATATATGTATATATATATATATATATATATATATATATATATATATATATATATGTATATATATGTATATATATATATATATATATATGTATATATATACATATGTATATATATATATATATATATATATATATATATGTATATATATATATATATATATATATATGTATATATATATATGTATATATATATATATATATATATATATGTATATATATATATATATATATATATATATATATATATATATATATGTATATATATACATACGTATATATATATATATATATACATATGTATATATATATATATATATATATATATACATATATATATATATATTTATACATATATATGTATATATACATATGTGTATATATATATATATATATATATATATATATATATATATATATATATTTATACATATATATGTATATATACATATGTGTATATATATATATATATATATATATATATATATATATATATATATATATATACATATATATTTATTAAAATAACAGATTAAAGTTTAAGCAAAAATTGCTGCTTTCACCCTTAACGGGATCTTCTGAAACTAAAAAAATCAATCTGTGAACGCAGAAGTAAATATTTCGAAGGAAGACAGAAAGACGATACTTTGGTTCGTGGAAACGTTCCCTGGCAAAGAACGGAAAAAAAACGAAGATAATACGTCATTATTTGGAGCGGTGAAAACAGTTACACGCAAAGACAAAACCATGTTTATGATATCAATGAAGTCGTAGACTAATTTTCTATTAGCTGGTTCATGGAGACGTTCTCTGGCAATGAACAGAAAAAACAAAGATAATACGTCATTATGTGGAGCGATGTTGGTACCACAAAACATCCCCCACACACTGTAAATGTAGTTGGCGTTAGGAAGGGCATCCAGAAACAGTCCTATATGAGTGAGACATGATCACCTGACCCAACTTGCCTCTAAATGGGACAAAACCCGTTTAACCCATGCTAGTATTGAAGATAGACGTTAATCAGTGATGATGATGATGATGATGATGATGATATTGCTTCTGATAGGACCCTCTGTAAGGCCTATCTGAGGAGTCTGCCTGATATTCTTTTCAGGTAGGTGGGTGAAGAACTTTTTAAAATGGATGGTTATTTTTCATAGAACCAGGGGCAGTTTTTGGCAGGTAGTAGTAGCAATGATATATATGGCTTCTGAGAATGTTACAGTTTGTCAAGGTGAACATAGTTTGTATGTTGTTAATAGTAATGTTGTATGTGGTTTGTTAAGAACACCTTTGTTATAACACCCACCAACACGGCTTAATCTCTTCCATTATTTTACCACCTTTAAAGGGCGGTGAATTGGCAGTATCGGTAGAGGGTCGGACGCCATACTTTAATGCATAGAGTTACGGCCCTTGCCATTCTGAGTTCAAATCCCGCCGAGGTTAACTTTGCCTTTCATCCTTACGGGGTCGATAAAATAAAGTACCAGTAATCTACTGAGTAATTGCTAGCCTTGTGCCACAAGTAGAAACAATTATTTTACCACCTTTAGCTGATGGATTATGGATGTATAAGTTTCTACGATTATATATATATGTGCATATTTAGGTCTTTGTATGTATTAGTTTGTCTGTGTGTGTGCAAGCACTTGTGTATGTGAGTATACGTCTGTTTGAATATGTTTGTATGTTTGTTTGTTTGTATGTATGTATGTATGTATGTATGTATGTATGTACATATGTATGTATGCATGCATGTGTGTGTGTGTGGGCATGTGTGTGATTATATGTGTGGACATGTATGATTAAATGCATGTATGTGCATATGTGTATGCATGTGCATTCTTGTGTGTATGTATATGTACTATATACTCCAACTATGTATGAGAGACATGTATTTACATGAATTATAGTTTTGAATACATATATTGTAGAGAGAGAGAGAGAGAGATTCTACTGTTGGTAGAGCTAACTTCAGACATGAATAAAAACATTTTAGAACACTCTAAGTATAAACTGCACCATTTTGGAATGATTTTGTCACATTGTAGTATTCATGTGACAGACAGACAGAAAATACAGTACAATCATTAGAATATAGATTGTTGATGGCATTAGAACCTCAAAATATATGAAGTATTAGTTTCTTAAAAATGTATGTGTGTTGTTTTTAATCTAATCTTTTAATTACTTGCTGCTTGTAATAATATCATACATAAATACATTATAAAAGAATAAAACCAGAGGAAAATACATACATACATATATATGTGTGTGAGATATTATATGCAGCATGAATTTGTATGTATGTATGTATGTATGTATGTATGTATGTATGTATGTATGTATGTATGTATGTATGTATGTATGTATGTATGTATGTATGTATGTATGTATGTATGTATGTTCATATGTATTTATGAATGGATGTGTGTGTGCATCTATGTAGATACATATATATGTATATACTGTATATTAGTTCAATGGCTTTTTATATCACTTTTCAATCTTCTATTTTAATCCAGTCACAGTCAAGAGGTTTCCAATGATTTATCGTAACTTCTATAACACCTAACTGATTTATAAACCTCTGACATATATCAGCCATCACTTATCTCTGACATTTCATGGGTGATAACCTCTCAAAGGAGATTTTTCTCCACCTAAGATTACTACAAAAATCTTGCCAGTGTATGTCTTCAGATCAAACATTTTAAAATTATTTTTCTTCATTTTCTATTTGTAATTTGTGAATTACAAATAGATATGTTACTTGTATAATATTCCCATATTTTAATATTGTCATGATGTATACACTTTCATCATCATCATCATGTGTTTGCTTTTCTATGTTGATATTGGTTGGATGAGTCATTACAGACAAAAAACAAATTTGGAGGGATTTAGTAAAATAACTAACTTTCTCTTTATTGAGCTGATTGGAACATAACTTAACAAAGGTTTAGATATAAAATTATGGTGGAATGTTTCTAGAGAAATATAAATACTTTAGAATAAACAGTTTTGCAGAACTAGGGGAAGTTTGATATCAAAAGGATGAAAATAGATGACATATTGTCGACAGTATTTTTGCTTAAAGCTTTAAAAACCAATATATATGTCAAGTCAGTTTCTATATGTTATTAGGCAGTTTCTATATACTATAGGCAACAATTTGGTGGGGGTTTTAGAATATTTAGATGAGATGTTGTTGATTGTGTGGTGTGTTGCTCATGTGTGTTGTATGGCTGATGTGTGACTAAAGTGGGGAAAGCTATTTTTCCATTGAGACAGACCAATAAGGAAACAAAACTGTTAATTTTGATGTTTTTATTTCTGCCATGGAATTCAACAAATCCATGAGGTAAACAATAACATTGCTGGAAAAAGTAAACATTTGATAGCAAAGAATGTGTTTTTGTCAACATGTTAGTAAAATGTAGAGTTCATAGATAAGAGTAGTTATAAACATAAAAGAGAGTTTTGTTGTAATTAAGTCGTGTATAGATGTGGTGGAATTTGTGAGTGAATGTATCACAGGCTGCATGCGTGAAAGATTAGATGTAGCTTTACCACCTTGTGTGTGCTATGATTTAACCATGCCAGCACCAACTACTATGATAGGTGGCCACAGCTAAAGTCCAGTGTCCCAGAGCAAAGAGGGAAACAGCAAGAGAAAGCCTGATTTATATACCTCTAAGTGTCATCATAGCTGTTTTCAGTGATAATGTCATAGCTATTTTAGTCTGGGTTGTTAACATACAGCCTTTTTGTAAACATACCAAATTTAACCCTGCGATGATTTTGCTACAAGTAGAAGTCAAATTGCCACACAGTATTTGTTCCAGTTCTCAGCATACTGAATTCAAACCCTGTTGAGGTCAATATAGCCTTTCATCCTTTCATAGATCAATAAAGTATCACTCTAAGGCAATGAACCTACAGAATTGTTATTGTAACTGTGCCTACTTGGGTTGTAGACTTAATCTGTCACCTAGTTTGTCACACCTCCTTGACCCTTATGTGCCTTTGGCAGAGTCTGCTCTATTGCAAGTATTCATGTCAGGTCTCCAGTATTTAGGTAACTTCTCTACCTCCCACCAATAATGGATGCTTGAAAAGCATTATGGGCACTAAGCAATATATAAACAAAAAATACCATTTTGTTAAATCTCTCTTTCTATATATATATATATTGTCTACATCTGGTTACAATAGGCACAACTATATCCCTGTATGTTACAAAAGATAACTAAAATGTTTTCTGCTAGAAAGGGCATTTCTCTATAAAACATTACCTCAAAAAAAAGCTCCCTGATGAGCCTGTCATATGATCCAGATGGCTAACTCTTGCTTTAGCTTACAAAATGACCATAAAACGCTTGTTCTGATGGTTAATATTTAAGATAAATCCTTCTTTAAATTTAGCTGATATAGTATATCTTAGCTGTAAAGATTTGTGGCTTGTGCTAATGTAAAATATCAATAACAAAGAGAACTTAAAAAAAAAATACAAAAACAATGTGTAGAAATATTCTTATTTTTATTATCATTTAAAAGAAATTTGTTTAAAAAAAATTATTCCCTTTTGCTCATTTATTGTTTTAAGTCTAAGTTTTAAGCATTGCCATGCCGAGGCTCTGCATTTAGACAATAATTGCAACAGCAGTGCTTTTTTGTTTTTTACAAGTCTGGAACTTATTTTATCAATCTCTTTTTATCAAACCTCTAAGTTATGAGATATAGCCACAGATTCAAACACAAATGTAAACATACTCAGACACACATATGCACACACACAGTCACACAATGGGCTTCTGCAATTTCCATCTTGAAATTCCAGTCTGAAGGTATTGGTCAACCCTAGGCTATAGTAGAAGACACCTGTCCAAGGTGCTGCACAGCAGAACTAATTTCAGAACCATGTGATTGCAAAGATAACTTCCTAATCACATATTCATATTAATATATTTTTACAATTATATCTTTTATCATATCTTTTGTTTGTCATTAACTCGGTTAACAGAAGCAAGATCATTTTATTCTATCCGAATCCCTAAACATCACTGTTGTTGTAGCTGCTTTAATCTCCAAAAGATTATCTTAACAAGGATTAAAAATTATTTCAGCCTCATAGTGACCCTCTATCATTATTATTATTATTATTATTATTATTATTATTATTATTATTATTATTATCATCATCTTTTTTATGATGTTATTATTGTATGTACTCCATGGTGGCTTCGGGTCTTTTCTCTATTGATTATAGCTTTGGGTATTGAACAGAGAAGCTGACTGACTAGCACAGTTAATAGTGGAAAGATTTAGATGTATTTGAAATATATAGCATGTCTAATTTATATATTAAATTATGATTGGTTGATATTTATATTGTTGTTTTATAAATAGAAACAAACACAATTCTGTTTCAATAATTATTTTAATCATTTCATTAAGGCATCACATAGCTGTGTGGTTAAGGAATTTGTTTTGCAACCATGTGATTGTGCATTTCAGAAATTATTATCCCTTCATCAGAAGAAAACTACTCCTATGTGTCTGCCTGCAGAGGGATCTTTGTATCATCACTATTTCTGTAAACAAAATCATTGGGATAGTTATATTCTGACGAAGAGGCAATAATCTTTGAAACACCCAAAGATATTCTCTTATGTTTTAGTGGGAATAGTGGAAAGTGTGTTTACACTCCCATCTTTTCACAGTAATGCTTCTAATAAAAAAAAACTGACGTTATATCTATAAATCTTTATTATATTTGAAGTTCCTCTTCAGTCATGGTTGACCATGGTTTACATCCAGAAAGTTCATATCTGTGGTGCAAAGTCTAGCAAGAGGATTTTGTGGAAGACCAGCAGTTATCCATGGATGCCAGTCACCCCTCTCCATACCACAGATGTTGTCCAAAGGAAAGGCATAAACTGATAAAGCTTTGCACCAGTATCATTTAAACTAATTTTTTTGACAGTTGGGGGATTGAACTACCAACCTTATGATTGTGATCTTCACACCGTAACCAAAAAGCCACATGTTTTCACTCGATTGTATGAAGATGTGATGTGTATGGAACATGAGAGCTATATAAAGAAGTGCAGACAAATCTCAGTTGATGGGACTTGTGGAAGAGGCAAATTTAGGAAGACATGAAATGAAGTAGTGAAGACTTACCTTAGGATGCTGACTCTCATGACAAATGATAAAAAGAATATAAGGATTGGCATTATGCATTACTTGAGAAGGCTCACCTACCAGTATATAAAAAAAATGTGAATGCGGCCTGACTCATGCCCCCTCCTCCACCATCACTCTTTACTATGTTCACCTCCACAGCACTATCCCTTCACTTTACCCAGGATCACTTTTAAATCCCAACACACCAATCATTGCTCTTTAGTAACTCTTTTCATCATCATTGTACTTCCACCACTTTATCCTAGATCACCCCTCCCCTCTCATCAGCCTGTCAAATCCCACCATACTTGTCTTACACCCATGATATACTTTCTCCCTACACTACCACTTTAAATCCTACCACACTTGTCATATACCCTCTTCCAACTATTGTCATTTGCTTATGACATCATACATATCATCCTTTATACATACCCCATCATATCCCCTATGTCATAGAGTAGGATAGCTTATTGGTCAAGTCAAAGATTATCAACCTCCCTAGTGCCGGTGTCACGAAAAATGCTCTTAGTATATTTCACAGAGTGCAGGAACATATATAATGAGATGCAGTCACTGGCTTGTCTTAGAGGTCAGTAGGTCCGATTAAATACTGACATGGTCTGTGATGATCCATCTAGATGATTGATGATAGGAAAGGCATCCGACTTTAGAAATTATGTCAAAAAAAGGATTGAGAAGACTCTTCAGTTGTATTAACGGTATAATAACCTCTCCAGCATTGGCATCACAATAAAATGGTCCCAGTACACCCTATAAAGTGGTCGGTGATAGGAAGGGTATGCATCCATAGAAAACTTGCCAAGCAAATGGTTATGAGAATATTTCAGTTGTATCTAAGACATGGCAATCTCCCTAGTGTTGGTGTCACAATGAAATACACTCATGATACTCCGTAGAGTGCAGTAAGTGAGATGTGAACCCTGGCCAGTAGCTGTGATTAAGTACTGATATAGTCTATGATGCCCATTCATCTGTTGCTAGCAGGGAGAACGGACATTAATTAATGATGATGATGATGATATGTGTGTGTGTGTATGATTTGGCTGCATTTATAAATTTTTTTTAGGGAATTCCTTTCTATTTATATTTACTTGTACATGTACAGATATTTTTTGGCCAAATCAGTAGTAGAGCTTTTGCCTTATGACAGTTATAATGTTTATATTTAGGGGAATAATGATTTGAGCTCAAATCATTTCTAGAATGCAGGCATGGCAGTGTGGCTTAGAAGTTTGCTTTATAACCATGTGTTTTTGAGTTTGATCACAATGGGTGGCACTCTGGACAAGTGACTTTTACTATAGCTTTGGGCTGACTAATGTCTTGTGAGTGAAATTTGGTAGACAGAAACTAGATGGATGTCTGTCATATATAGATATGTATAAGTGTGTGTGTGTGCACATATATGTGCACACACACACACACAACTTTTTGTCTCTTGTGTTTTTGCACTGACACCTTTTTGGTACATGGTTGTGTTTGTCTATATTCTGCATAAACAATAGGCCACACAGCTTAAAGGTAGAACAAGTAACTTAGTTAAAAAAAACAAGGTAGGTTTGGCATCAGGAAGAGCATCTGGCTGTAGAATCTTGCCCCAGAAAGTCTTGTTGAACCCATGCCAGCAAGGAAAAGTGGATGTAAAAACAATGATGATGATGTGTGTGTACATAATGTCCAATATGTGCGTCCATGTGTATGTGTGTGTGTGTATGTATGTATGTTATACATAAGTATATGTGTACCCATTCACATTTGGAAAATACTTACAGCTTTTAGTAATCTGAACCAAAACTCTAATCCAACGAATAAAACAGATTAACACTTACAAACGTGATGCATGTGTGGGTGTCTATGCATATATACATTACATATGTGTGTATATATATATATGTGTATATGTCTATATGTAAACGTATATATATATATATATTTATATACACACACATATACACACACATATACACACATGTATACATATAGACAAGTGTGTGTGTAAATGTAGTTATGTATATATACATGTGTGTATATGTATCTACAAATCCATTATCTCATTAGATTTAATAGCTTTGTTTTTATTATCGTTTTTCTTGGTTAGTCAATATAATATTATTTTATCAAGGGAGACGACTTTGGACATGTTTTGATCTTGGTTTGACATCTTCAGCAACCTACAGCTATCACCATACTTGCAGTACCAAACTAATGATGAAAGAATCGCTACGTTAATATACACGATTATATATGTGTTAGTGTAAGGAAATAGACTGGTTTATAAATTAAATATTTCAGGGAAACCATTAACATGAAAGATGATAGGTTCATGTTAACATATTTAATACATGGAGCATTAAAAAAGCTAAATAGAAATAAATGCACTTTAACACTCTTGATACCAAACTGCCTGAAGTTGCCCCTTGTTCTATGCTACAAAACTGTTAGTTTGTAAATGTTTACAATTATCTAAATGCCTTCCTTTACAAATTTATGTAAGAGATTTTGTTAAAGTATCTTCCAAAAATCATTTAAATTATGAGAAATTTATTAAATCCCTTCAAATTATTGATTATTTTAAAAATTATTTGTAAATCATGGGTAGTGTCATTCATTAAAAAATATGGCAACAAGAGGGTTAATTTCTTTTGGCATGATCTTCAAGTCTGACCAGCAAACATAAAGTTTCTTTTACTGTTTTATTCTTTACTCAAGTTAATTATGCACTGCTGTCAAGGGTTTAATCGATTATATCATCCCCAGTATTTATTTCAGTCTAGCGCTTATTTGATTGATCACTATTTATTGAATTGCTAAGTTATGGGACATGAGAAAAGGCATCATAAACAGGTTTTAAATGAACAAAGACATGAATACACTCAGACCAATTCAGTACTTAATTGGAGCTGTAGAAATACCAACAGAAAAAAGATAGTATAGACACATACCAGAAAAGACAAAGCAACCATATTCTGGGATACACCAATACACACAGACATGAAAATCAAAGACCACACAGAAAAAAATGTCTTCTAATTGATATATTAACCTCCACAGACTGGAGAAATTATCCAAATATAAAGATCTAGAGATCTAAATAACCTGAATGTGGTTGATGAAAACAAACAATACTTATAATAATGCTCTTGGAATAATAAAATAAGATACTTAAAAAAATCCCAAGAGTTACAAATATATACAGCATGCAAAAATAACACTGCTAGATATGGCACACATATTACGAAGAATACTCCCAATACAATAGAAACAACATCACCCAAAACCACACAGTACATACTGAAGGTGCCCAGAACAGTGATGACATGTAATGAAAATAAGACTAATAATAATAATAATAATAATATATATATCAAACACTTCAGCTGCTAGTACACTTCTTACTATATATATTACCAACATTATATGCAAATTAGTATGTCCATTTTAGAATAATACTAAGATTGAATAGGTATATTCCTTGTGATTGATTGGATGATATACACGTTTTCTGATGAGGGTGCAATAAGATCTGAAAATTGATTAAAGATTTTCTCTTTTTTTCAATTTACAAGGAAATTTGTATTTTCTGGCATGTTTGCATATTAGATATGTCTATATATTTATACACATTGGTGCAGTCTCAGTGCAGTCTGTATTTTTACAGATATAACTTTATATATATACATATATATATAAAGTTATATCTGTAAAAATACAGACTGCACTGAGACTGCACCAATGTGTATAAATATTACATGCCAACACAAGAGCAAGAATGAGGAGCTGATTCTA
This sequence comes from Eledone cirrhosa, assembly GCA_964016885.1. Classification (NCBI taxonomy): domain Eukaryota; kingdom Metazoa; phylum Mollusca; class Cephalopoda; order Octopoda; family Eledonidae; genus Eledone; species Eledone cirrhosa. The sequence goes on along the minus strand of OZ024742.1, from coordinate 142,641,901 downwards.
CTGAAATGGTTTAAAAAGAGGCTTGTTTGAATAATTGTAAACGAATCGAATATTATTATTAACTAGCAGCAGTACCCAGCGTTGTCTGGGTAGGTAAAATAATATCTGCTTTGATGAAAAGGTGTTGATCTTAGTGACTGCGAGTTTCTTGAAAATCGATCGTAAGGTGTAGCAAATGGCGAAATTTTGAGTGAAATCGTATGGAATATGTGGGAGGTGGAAAAAATCGTATTTTGAAGAGTTAAACGGCTGCCACGCCGTCCCTGAACAAAAAATGCAAAGTGTAAAGCTACTATAAGATGTGCAATGATAGGTTCTATCGTAGTATAAAAGTTGAACCAAATAAATTGATTTATGTGTGAGGTGGAGCTGAAGTTTCGAATTTGAACGAAATCGGTTGAAAAATGTGGGAGCTAGAGCCGAAAAGGCGGAAATTTGAGTGAAAAGGTAGTATTTTCGAATATTTAAGCGGCTGCCACGCCGTTCCTGAACAAAAGATCCAAAATGTAAAGCCACTTTAAGATGTGAAATAATCAGATCCAGCGTAGTGTAAAATTTGAACAAAGTAGGTTGATTAATGTGGGAGCTAGAGCTGAAAAAGTGGAAATTTGAGTCTAAAAGTGTATTTTTGAATATTTAAGCGGCTTCCACGCCGTCGCTGAACAACAAATGCAAAATATAAAGCCATTACAGCATGTACAATGATAAATTCTATTTTGCTTTAAAATTTAAACGAAATCGGTGGCAAAATGTGGGTGCTAGAGCCAAAAATCTTATTTTTCGATACCTAAAAAAAGGTGACCCCCCCCTATCGATTTTTATCTTCAGAATGACCCCGGAATAAAAAAAAACGATACGCTGATATATAGAAAACACTTACCGATGACTAATCTATGAGCCTGTAATGTTTCATGAAAATCGGTCGTAAGATGTAGGCCCCTATAAGTAATACACAGACACACACACACATACTTAATTTTATATATATAGAGATATTCAAAAACTCAGATTACATTTATTATATTTAGCCATGGAGAGTGATAACTTTTTTTTTTAGTTATTTGAATATGGCAAAGCCGGCCATTAATCGCTCGTATACATGAAACTGACTGGCCTATCTGCTGATATGCAAATCTGGCTGATCAGTGGATCTGCTAATATGCAGATCTGACTGATCAGCCAGTTTGCTAATATGCAAATCAGGCCAATTGGTCACTGTATATTTTAGAAAATATCATATATTTTCATTAGCTCTGACAGTTGGCAGGTGAACAGTAAACTGCACTGATGAAGGGTAACACCCAGAAACATTAGTGTCTGCAGTTCTGTTTACATGCCAACACAAAAGCAAGAATGAGGGGCTCATTCTACTGACATGGCTTAAAAAGAGGCTTGTTTGAATAATTGCAAACGAATCGAATATCATTATTAATATTCGAAAAACTCAGATTACATTTATTATATATATATTCGTTTTCAAATACAAAAACTGGAAAGGTGTCGGTGAAAAAGTTATATCATCTCAAAATACAATAATTTATTATAATAAACTTTACACACATATGACATTAAAAAAAAATTTTTTATGAACCCTTACTGTATTAGATT
>OZ024742.1:142577793-142635293 GCA_964016885.1 Eledone cirrhosa | reverse complement strand
AAATCCCATCAAATTCTTGATTATTTTCAAAATGAATTAAAAATCATAGGCAGTTTTTTCATTACAAATATAGTATGATACCAAACTGTTTGAAACCACACTTAGTTTGATGATATAAAGCTGTTTGTTTTAAAACGTTTTTATTCAAGTCTAAACCTTTTGTCATAATTTTACATAAGGAAATGTTTTGTTGTGTGTGTGTTCAATTTAGAATAGGTACAGCATATCCCAGCATATTATAAGAGGTGACAAAAACAGTTGGAGCCAGGATGGGCATCTAGTTGGAAAACTTTGCCTTGACCTCATGATAAGAATTAAGCTTGTCATGAAACTCTGTTTAAATAGGGTTGATGGCCTTAAACCATTTGTTGTGTCAGTTTCAAATACCAGTTTAATAATGAAAAGGTTAGTCATATTAAATACCAACAAATTCTTGATTATTTTCAAAATTAATAGAAAGCCACAGGCAGTGTATTAGAAATATAGCAAGAAAGGTGTTAATGTTTTCAGCTATTTTGTTCTTTATCCCTCCCATATTATGAATTAATATCTGATATTTCACTTTTTTCTACAGGAACCTAAATTACACTCTTCTCCTTTTAAGGTAAGACTATTTATATTATTATTTGATTGTCAAGGGCAGTGGATTGGCAGTATCAATAGAGTGTTGGACAAAATGCTTTGTTACAACTTTTTGTATTCTGAGTTCAAATATTGGCATGGTCCACTCTACTTTCCATTCTTCCAGGGGGTGTTGAAATAAGCTGACAGTTAATTACTGGGCCTTATATAATAAGTTTCCTCCTTCTCCAAAATTGCTGGAGGTTAGAAGTAATTATTTGATTGCCAGATTTCATTGTATTATTATTCACAAACCCTCTTGTTTACATGCAATCACACACATACTTTACTAAGGCTTATCCAGTGGCTTGTTACTGTGGAGTTTCCACTACATGCTACAGGTTTCTCACATAGTTAAAGTCAGTCTTTAACTATCCAAGGAACCTGTAGCATGCAGACAAAACTCCACAATAACATGCCACTGGATAAGCCTTAATAAACTATTGATCTCTATCATGTAAACTACTTAGTCTCACATACAGGAATTCTAACACACACACAACCATTACACACATGTATGTATATCACAAGAGATGTAGTGGAATTTCAGGTAGGTCAGCAAAGAATGCAGGTTTTATATGTGGTTGTCGCACAGGTGCAGTATGTAGCAAGAGCCCACAGGATACTAGCTCCTTTAAATGGCTAGAGGGCTCGGTAGAAGTAGTTGAAAGTTTCTGTCACCTGGACAACTAAATTAGCAGTGGAAATGGGTATTCTGAAGGTTCAGTAGCCAGAGTAGGAACGGGAAGAAGTTCAGGTAGCTACTACTACCATTTGCTACAAAAGGTTTTCCCCCCCAAATGAAGGGTAGATTGTATGATGCATGTATATGAACAGCAATATTGTATGGTAGTGAGACCTGGGTGCTGTGTGCAGAGGATCTGAGAAGATTGGTATGAAATTAAGCTATCATTTCGATGGATGTTTAATAGTAATAGACATGAAGGACAAAGCATAAATGAACTGAGAGAGGAATTGCCCATAAACAGGATCAGATGTAGTGTACGGGAGAGGAGAATGCATATCCTCTGCAGTTGCTGCCCATGTCTCACTACCATGCAGCATCGCGCTCCTCACACAGGCATCATATAACCGGCCTTTCGTACGCAGGGAGAAACCCTTCTTCGTCAACAGAGGAAGCAGCTCCCTAAACTTCTTCCAACCCGTCCTTATTCTAGATACTATCGCCTCGGAACACCCTCCTCCCATGCTAATCTGATCTCCTAGGTACCGGAAGCTATCCACCACTTCTATAGCGCCCTCTCGCATTTGAAAAATGTGTCTATCAGTGCGACTTCTACTGTCTAATTTCCCTGTACATCTACTGCATACATATTTCTCCCTACCTGTTAGTTTGCCTGCTATCCCGCTACATCTCTTGTGTACCCAGGACCTGCATTGTGTGCATTTTATAGAATTTATGCCAGTTCCTTTTCTGCATATTGAACATGGCCATTTCCCTGACGGAATCAGGGTTTTGTCCTCTTTTCTACTCATCAACACTTTTGTCTTAGCTAGATTTACTCTCAGTCCTCTTGCTTCCAACTGCTGTTTCCATAGCCTGAATTTATTCTCTAGCTCCTCTATTGATTCTGCTATAAGAGCCAGATCGTCCGCATAGAGAAGTTCCCATGGACAGCCAGTCTTAAACTCCTCTGTTATGGCTTGGAGGACTATAATGAACAAGAGCGGGCTGAGGACTGAACCCTGATGTACTCCTACTTGTATCTAGAATTCCTCACTAAACTCCATTCCTACCCTGACTTTACTGAGAGTACCTCTGTACAAAGTTTGCACTGTCCTCACAAGCCATTCCTCAACACCTAGCTTCCTTAGGGACCACCAGATGACAGATCAAAGGCCTTCTCTAGGTCAACAAAGGCTAAGTATAGTGGCTTATTCTTCTCTAAGAACCTCTCTTGCATTTGTCTCACCAAGAAGAGGGCATCTGTTGTACTCTTCCCAGGCACAAAACCAAACTGCATCTCATCTAGTTATATATATATATATATACAAGATAGCTGTATGCACATGTAAACCTAAACATATGTATCATCATCATCATCACCGTTTTACGTCCATTCTTCCACGCTAGCATGGGTTAGACGGATTGTCCTGTTGTGGGCAATGCCAGGTCAGGTGACCATGTCTTGCTCTTACGGGAATTGATTTTGGCTCGATTTCTACAGCTGGATGCCCTTCCTAACACCAACCTTATTTACAATGAGTGCTGCGTACTTTTTTACCGTGGCACCTACACGACCACTTTTCAGTATGGACTGGGTGCCTTTTGGTCGTGACACCTCCACGACCACTTTACAGTGGGAGGGGATGGGGGCATATTGTCTATATGCTTCAGATTTGGCTTGTACCCGTGGGAGGTCGGGTCTTCTGTGTTACTGCATAACGCCAGAGGTCTCGGTCCTGTATCATCGCCTTTGAGAGGTGCAATTGAGCAAGGTCAGTTTTTATCACCTCATCCCAGGTCTTCTTGGGTCTCCCCACTCCAAGGCTTCCATCGACTTATATATACATATATGCAAAAAGTAAATGGAAGGGCTGCCATATAAAGGGTTGCGAGAACCATTCAGTTGTATCAAGGAGATAACAGCATACCTGGTGTTTGGTGATCTACATGTTAAATGCACCCAGTACATGCTGTAAAGTGATTAGTGATAGGAAGGGCATCCAGCTATAGAAAACTTGCCAAACAAAGGGTTGGAAGGACCCCTTGTTGTGTTGACATGATAACGTCTCCTGTGCAATCGATAGAACATATGATTGTATATAAGCGAGATGCAAATCCCTGGCCTGTCTGGAAGATCAGTAGCCCTGCTCCAGTACTGACTTGGTCTATGTAGACCCCGGCCAACCCTTGCTACCAGGGAAAGCTGACGTTAAATCATCATTATCATCACTGTTTAACATACATTTTCTATTTTGACATGTGTCTGATGGGTTGTCCTGTTGTGAAACAAGTCAGATCAGATGACCAGGTTTTGATCATACAGAACTGTTTCTGACTTAGTTTCTACAGCTTGATGCCCTTCCTAACACCAACCACATTTACAGTGTAGACGGGGTGCCTTACATCATGGCACCAAAATGACCACTTTACAGTGTGAACTGGGTGTCTTTTATCATGGTATTAAAATGACCACTTTACAGTGTACACTGACTACTTTTTGTTGTGTCACCAACACAACAACTTTTTACTGGTCACTTTTTGTGTGGCACTAAAACGACTACCTTACAGTATGGGCTGGGGGGGGGGGAGTACGTAGCTAATGAAGAGTGGAGTATTAGGACGCGGGTGAAAGCTGGAATGTTAGCACATAGGAGAAGAAGTACTGCATAGTAGAGATCATGAGATGTGTACTTTAACCTGTGCACATGGCAAGGTGGGTCTTCTGCAGTACTGCATAACACCAGAGAATTCAATCTGGGTCAATGCCTTTGAGGGGTGCATATATATGCATGCGCATGCACACACACACACAGACACACACAAGAACTAGAGAATAAGTTCTGATTATGGTAAAAGAATTTGGAATCAAAAGGTCTGAGAGTAAGCTTAACCAAAACTAAAGTGCTAGTAAGTAGGAAAGAAGGTAGGACCCTGATTTCTTCAGTGAGGTTTGAGGTGGTTCTGCTCAATATGTAGAAAATGAGTAGGCATAAACTAGTGGGATAACAGGTAGACTAACAGGAAGGGAAGACATTGTATGTAAAAGATACATAGGGGTAATCGAGGAAAAGAGTGTCAGTAATATAAACCATTCGCAATCACGCAAAGAATCCATAGAAGTGGTTGATAGCTTCTACTGTCCAGGTAATCAAATTAGCAGTGGAGGAGAGTTTTCTGAGAGCATAATAACTAGAACAAGGATAGGATGGAAGAAGTTTAGAGAGCTACTCCCACTGTTGACAACAAAAGCTTTCTCCCTACATACAAAAGAATGACTGTGTTATACCTGTGTGTGAAGTGTGATGCTGCATGGTAGTGAAACTAAGACAGTGAGTACAGAGGACATGCATAGGCTGGAGAGAAATGAAGCTACCCTGCTTTGTTGGATGAAAAGTAGAGCATGGATGAACTGAGGGAGAAACTGGGTTTAAGAGGAATCCGAAGTGGTGTGCATGAGAGAAGACTGTATTGATACGGACATGTGATGTGCATGAATGATGATCACTGGGTGAAGAAGTGCCAGGAAATCCCAGTAGTAGGAAGCTGTAGTAGAGGTAGACCAAGGAAGACTCACAGAGGTGATGATGTAGGAATGCAATGAGTGGAAAGAGGCTGTGCTGAAGGGTACCTGTCCAATCCATGCAACATATATATATATATATATAAATACATACAAACATGCAAATAAATACATACAAATACCCATACAGATATATTATATACACATACAGATATATATATATATAAATATATATATGCACATGGCTTAGTGGTTAGAGCATTGGCCTTGCAATCGAAAGGTTGTGAGTTCAATTCTCAGACCGGGTGATGTGTTGTTTCCTTGAGCAAGGCACTTTATTTCACATTGCTCCAGTTTACTCAGCTGTAGAAATGAGATGATAGGGACTGGGGTCCCTATCATTCAACTGCAAAGTGGTCGTGGAGGTGCCACGGCAATAAAGCACCCAGCACTCACTGTAAATGAGGTTGGTGTTAGGAAGGGCATCCAGCTGTAGAAATCAAGCCAGAATCAGTTCCCATCCCACCCTTGCAAGCAGGGAAAAAGTGGACGTAAAATGATGATGATGATATATATATATATATATATATATATATATACGCACATATATATACATATAAATATGTATATATATATATATATCTGTATGTGTGTGTATGTCCAATCACTACAACATATTTATATGTGTATATATATATATATATATATATATATATATTTATATATATATATCTGTATATATATATGTGTGTGTATATAATATATCTGTATGTGTATTTGTATGTATTTATTTGTATGTTCGTATGTATTTGTATGTATTTATTTGTATGTTCGTATGTATTTGTATGTATTTATTCAAGTATAGTACTCATAAAAATGAATAGGTTCATAGTAAACAAATATACAATATTTAATAATTCTTGAGTTTTTCTTGACCTTCTCTCTCTTGTCACTCAGGCGTCACCATATTAAATTTTACATTAACTTACATCCATTACAATAATTTTCTTCCCATATTCTCTGTAATCTTTATTAAATATACATCTACTAAACTATGATGACTTTGTTCTATGTCTGTATCAATGTGTCTTGGGACTGCTGCTTGGATTTGTGTTTTGTTACTGTTGTTAATGTCAGAACCATATTTCTGGATTTTTATCCATCATCAGTAACATTTTCTCACTTGGTACTGAGATAGGAATTTGCATATAGTTCATACTATATGCAAATGAGTATTGCCAGCCAATGTTTCATATGCAAAAAAAAACAAAACAAAAAAAAATACAAACAAAACACATTAAGCTTTAGCTTATTCCTGTCTCAAGACTGAGTGAATAAATTTTATTGATGATGGATAAAATCCAGAAACATGCTTCTGATATTCCCACACTGTCACTGAGATAGCTGTGACATGATCATGGTGAGACTTTTGTGTTTTCATTATACATAAACATACTATATATGCCTTCATATATATATACGTATATATATATTTATATATATATCATCATCATCATCATCATCATTTTATGTCCGCTTTTCCCTGCTTGCAAGGGTGGGAAGGGTCCTATTCAGCACAGCATCTCTCCACTTGTCACGGTCCTTCGTCATCGTCATCATCATCATCATTGCTTAACATCTATCTTCCACGCTAGCATGGGTTAGACGGAAATTGTCCCACTTGAGGCAAGATTGGTTGGGTGACCGTGTCTCACTCATATAGGACTATCTGGCAGGTTTTCTACGGCTGGATGCCCTCCTAACACCAACCACATTTACAGTGTGGACTGTGTGTTTTTTTGTCGTGAAACCTACTCAACCTCATTAGTTTGGACTGGTTGTTGTGGTACCAACATAACTTTACAGAGAAAGGGTGGTGTTGGTGGGAGTGGGAGGATGTAGTAGGGGTAGTGGATTGGGGTGTATATTTGATTAAGAGGTGCCTACTGACTGTAGGTTTTGCTTTGTACATAGGCAAGGCGGGTCTTCTGTATTACTGCATTGCATCAAAGATGTCGGGTCCAGAGACATTGTCTTAGAGAGGTGCAAGTGTGTAAGGTCGGAATTTATCAAATCATCCCAGGTTTTTCTGAGTCTACCTACTCCATAACTTCCATCAATTTTGATCGCCCTGCACTTTTTTATACAGCTGTCGTCTTTCATGCGCATCACGTGACCATACCAACTAGTCTTCTCTCGAGTAAACAGTGTCTGATCCCTCTTATTCCTAATTTCTCACTTAGTTCATTTATGTTTTGCCATTCGCACATATTACCATTACACATCCAACGGAGCATGCATGCTTCATTCTTTTCCAGTCTCACTGACATGTAGCATTGCTGTTCGTATACAGGCATCATACAATCTGCCTTTCATTTTTAGAGAGAAACCTTTAGTGGCCAATAGTGGTATAAGCTCTCTAAACTTTTTCCATCCCATTCTGACTCTGGCTACTGTACTTTCAAAGCACCCTCCACCACTGCTGATTTTGTCACCCAGGAAACGGAAAGTGTCTACTATTTCTATAGAACCATCTGGGCAATAGATGGAGCTAGTATCCTGCGGGCACTTACTACTTATTGCACCTGAGCATCGGTGTGTATATATATATATATATACATATACACACACACAAATACACCCCTTACATAGTCCATCTTAACCACCAACCCGTATCTTCTTTCACTATTAGACATGCCTGTCTTGGAAAAAGGTGGACCTTTTGAGGCAGGTGCCACAATAAAGGCACTTTCCTGTTTGGTAATGAATGAGTAAATGCCACCGATGACAGATAAAAGTAGGCGACATTTGAAAGTAAACTATATTAGGTACAGAGGTCTCTTCAGGTATGGTGCAGATATTACAATCTCTCTTAGTGTTTAGTGTCATATTAAAATGCACCCTGATTCATTTAATAAAGTGGTTAGTGTTTGAGTATTGTACCCAGCCATAGAAATCATGCTACAAATAAATATGCAAGACATATCTCCCAACTTGTGTAGTCTCAGACTATGACAACACATTCAACCCATGCTAGCATGAAGAATAGACATAAAATGATGATGATGATATATATATATCAACACATGACGTGGAAGTATTTACCATATATAGTGGAATATAAGCTGAGGAATATGTAAGAAAAAAATTGATGGTAAAATGGGGGTGGGGTTGGCTTATATTCAGGGTGAATATTTTGACAATTTTCACCAACTTCAAATTCTATGTAACTAAGGTGTTAAAATATCTGGAGTAATTATTTCACAATGAAATACTGTTTTTCTACATTTCCTATATCATCAGTTTTATTTATGCATTACTTTGAGACCACTCCCACAAAGTTTTATAATTTGAACTTTTTAATACATAAATATCCCCTACACATAAATGCATACATACATGCACATGTGTACACCAATTGTGCACCACATGTGCACCAATTGATTTTCTCTGCGACTTATGTAATTATACTTTTTCTTTCACTTATTTTGTTTTATTTTTCTTGCTCTCTCTCTCCCTTCTACTGCCCTCTCTTTTACTCACTCTGCCTCTCTCTCTCATTTACTCACTCTGCCTCTCCCTCTCTCTCTCACTTGCTTTAAAAATATATCTAAAGCTTTAATACTTGTATGGCGTTAAATTGTTTCCAATTTTTTCATGGTATGCATTTCATTTGATGCATATATTAAATAAAACCTGTTACATTTGGGAAATGGTGCTATTATTTGCTTAAAAAAGAGCAAAATTCTCCAAGCATTTGAGTAGCTGAAAGTAAACAAAAATTCAAGAAACTTGAAACTTAATAAAATGGTAAAAAAATCATTACATAGTGGATTTGTGAAACAAAAAAACTATACTTTAAACAACACTTAAATCATTTTAAATACTAAAACTCTGTAAATATTTTCTCCACTCATGCAAATTTCAAAATAGCTCTATAATGTGTTGATTAGCTGCCTTGGTTTATAAACGAGGTTTGGATTTTTGTCCATTTCTCAGATATAAAATAGGGGGTGGGGTCAGTTATATCCGAATATATACGGTATATTAACAGTTTGATTTAATTCTGCTCTGCTAGCAGTTTCAAGACGAAAATGCCTAAATCATCAGGTGCCTTTGAGAAATATATTTGTGTGTGCATATATATCTATATATATCACAAATATAGATCAAAATAACTTATCTCAATCATTTTATATTATAAATAGCTCTACGATTATAAGAGCTAAAATCCAAATTTTCAGAGCTTCATTTACAAAATGTTTTATTCAGGTATAATAATACAGTAAAATATAGCATAGTAAACAAAAATACATTTAAAGGCAAACATAATTCTACTTACATCATAATTGGTAAATTCAATCATAAGACTGCAGTTTTGGGTGTCAAAGAAAAAATACTAATTATCATAATTAAAATACTTCCTTCTCATCAACTGAAGTTCAGCTTTAATTTTGTGAAGATTGTCTTGGTTAATTAAAATTTTCTCCCACTCACCATATTCAGACTGCCAGACTCTATTTGTACATTTACATGGTTAGTTGTACACACACATACAAACACACACAATTGTGTATATATATATATATATATATATATATATTTATAATATTATAAAGCTGAGTGTCGTATGTATTATGTATGTATGTATCCTACACACCTCCCTATAGTTTGTTAGCTTTACTCTCTCCGTCGCTCTTCCCTCTTTCTATAATAGATCATTCCCCCTCTCTATAATTTAACTGCTTTACTCTCTCTGTTGCTCTTCACTCTCAAATATTATAAAGTTGAGCGTCGTCTCTCCGTCGCTCTTCCCTCTCTCTATAATAGATCATTCCCCCTCTCTATAATTTAACTGCTTTACTCTCTCTGTTACTCTTCACTCTCAAATATTATAAAGTTGAGCGTCGTCTCTCCATCGCTCTTCCCTCTCTCTATAATAGATCATTCTCCCTCTCTATAATTTAACTGCTTTACTCTCTCTGTCGCTCTTCACTCTCAAATATTATAAAGTTGAGCGTCGTCCCTCTCTCTCTCCCCCTCTTTCATCCTCTCTATAATTTAACTGCTCTACTCTCTGTCTCTCACTCTCTATATGACAATACTCTTTTACTTTCCGTTTTAATTGTATCTCTCTCTGTCTAACAGCCTATTTCTCTCTTTTCTCCTCCCTCTGTCGTTGCTCGCATAAGTAACACACACACATAATATAACATCAAAACAAAACACACAGACACACACATGCACATACACACATACACAAACTCATACACATACACACACACACACACACATATCTATACTTTATATGTATGTATGTAAGATCATTCCCCCTCTCTATAATTTAACTGCTTTACTCTCTCTGTCGCTCTTCACTCTCTATATGACAACACTGTTTTAGTTTCCGTATCTCCCTTCAATATATACACATAGAGAGAGAGAGAGAAAGAGAGAGATTTAGAGAAAGATTAGGAAAACTACACACACACATCTACAGAGAGAGACAGAAAAACAGAGGGAGGGCAAAAGAGAGAGATAGGCCGTTAGACAGAGAGAGATACAATTAAAGTGTTAGTTATTCAGAGAGAGAGAGAGAGAGAGTCGGAAGGACAATGTCACACGGGAGGGTGTGTGGTATCTTTGCAGTGGAGTGGTGGGGGCAGGTATACCAAGCCGGGCGCCAGCCGAACGGGCCAGCTAGTATATATATATATATATATATATATATATATATATATATATATATATATATATATATATATATATACAAGTGGAAGCTTAGTAAAATCGAAGCTTTGGCTGCAGCCAAGCAAAGTCGACCAACAATTAGGAATGAGTAGCAAAGCACTCAATAAGGGTAGATCCTCAGAGTAGTAGCATTACGTTTAGATAGCTTGACAAATTGAAAATTGCGGCAGGCAAAACCCAACCATACAATACCAAAACAACGAAAAAACTAATCAGGTTAGACAAATTATATATATATATATATATATATATATATATATATATATATATATATATATATATATAAAATCATAGTTATGAAGTTACATCAATAACCCAAAGGCCTAGAGGTCCATGCTTAAAGTATTTATAAAATTTATCCACACAATTAAAGACTCTTTACAAAGCTCAAGTGAAACCCTCAATAAATTACTGCTCCAATATCTGTGATGGTGCTTCTGACATACTAGGCCACATTCTGAGAGTGAAAAGACACACGGCTAATCAGCCTCAGTTACCTCTATCTAACTCTACTATAATGGCCTCTGCTTTCCGGGGCTTGCTGATCATATGCCACATCCTTCATTTGTATTCTCCTCATTAACCATGTTGTGTCTAACTTCTCAGGTCTCACTAACTACACTGCCTTGTCCAGAATGTTGACCCTTTATAAGTCTTTTCCTTCTCATCTTTCCAAAAGGAGTGGACCTGCAATAGTTTAAGTGGAACATCAATGGCACTGATCACTCTGGTTTCAGAGTGCATGTGAAAACAATCGGCACTGACTTTTGAATTATAAGAACAGTTTATCTTGTAATTTGGTGTAAGTGGCTGAGTATTCCATAGACAAGTGTACCCTTAATGTAATTCTCAATAAGATCCTGACTGACACAGTGTATGACAAGGTCAGCCCTTTGAATTACAGGTACAGTCCATCCAATGAGCTTCCAAATACTACAACTACCCAATTTCACTCACAAGGCTTGGGTTGACCTAAGGCTACGATAAAAAAAAACTTGCTTAAGATGCCACGCAGTGGGATTGAACCTTGGAACATAATAGCAAAGCAAACTCAACCATGCTCACATCTAAAATCAACCTTAGTATTTGACTGGTTGATTGGCAAAATCATTAAAGTATCAGAAAAAATGCCTTGTAGCATTTATTCTAGCTCTTTGTGTTTTGAGTTCAAATGATGCCCAGGTGAGCTTTGCCTTTCATCCTTCTGGAGTTGATAAAATTAAATATCAGTTAAATACTAGGGTTGATAAACTAAAGTAATATTCAAGTACTGAAGCTGATAAAATAAAGTACCAGTCAAGTACTAGGGTTGATAAAATAAAGTACTAGTCAAGAACTGAGACTAATAAAATAAAGTAGCAGTCAAATACTGGAGTTGATAGAATAAATACCAATCAAATGCTAGGGTTGATTTCTCTTTCTCTCTCTCTCTTGCTACCTTCGTTTTGGAGTTTGCCACACTGTGAGCAGAACATAAGTGGGGGATCACTTGCAGTATTTCTTTACTCAAAGACAACCATATCCACTCAATATCAGTTGCAATCATTGTTGTGGTCAAATCTGCCTTTCATCTTCAGGCAATCAATAAAAAATACATAGTAGCCACAAGCAACATCAGCAAACACCATCATCACCATTAACACCTCCTGTCATTCACCACTACCACCACTAACATCTATTTCTCACCTCTCTCCTCTCAGTCTCACCACCATCTTATTAACATTCCTACATCCAAAACATTGACACAGAAATTTCTAAGTGATTATGTTTACACTATCATTATATAATCAATAATCAATCATTCCCTGTATTGATTCCATTCCAAAACTGATGGTCTCTCTCTCTCTCTGATACAGTCATTAGATTTTTTATCTCATCAAAGAATAATTTGTTCACTACCCTTCTTTTATTTTATTCTTTTTAATCTTCTACTAATTTAAGTTGTTGAACTAAGGCTCTAGTGGGACACCACCAAGGCTTTTTAGTCAATCACAGCAACCCCAGTATTTAGCTTTGTTTTTAATCTAGCACTTATTTTATTGATTTCTATTTGTCAAACTGCTAAGTAATATGGCATGATCAAACAGTAGCAGTTGGTAAGAGGTGTAAATGTAAATGCAGGCATGGGCAGCCTCCCCCACACACATATGACACGCCTCCACATAGTTTCCATCAACCAAATTTTACTCACAAGTTATTGGTCAACACTTGCCCAAGGTACCACATAATAGGACAGATCATGAAACCGTGTGATTGCAAAGCAAACTTCTTAACCATACAGCGATGGCTGTACCTATTTTTTGTTAAAATTTATATTTTCTACTATCAGAGTTGTTAGAATATTGGATAGAATACTTTGCAGTATTTGTTCTAGCTCTCTATTGTCTGAGTTCAAATCCTGTCGGAGTCAACTTTACTTTTAATCCCTTTGAGGTTGATAAATAAAGTACCAGTTCAACATTTCCTCTATACTCTCTTTCTCAATCCCCTCATGCTTTCTCTCTCTATATTTCTCTGGAAGAAATCTGCTGTGTTCTAACCTGGAAAGGTATGGGCTCTGCCAGGTTTAAAATGCCCAGACAAGCTGTATGAAATGATTTCACCCTGACAACAGGAAATAAAGGCCTATGGTATGACTATATATTTAACCCTTTAGCATTTAAACCGGCCATATCCGCCAAGAATTCTCTCACCTCTTTCTGTTCAAACCAGCCATAAGCAGCTGCTCATACCAATGTCAAGGTATTGTTCTCAAAATAAATAATATCAAAATCTCATAGATTCGATATTATGTGAGATAATTATGTAAGATAAAGCCTTTACCACAAAAATACAATAGTAAATATAGAGTAATGTGAATGCTAAAGGGTTAATAGATCTCTGTTGGTTTCAATGATGAGCATTCTAAGGAGATTCAATATCACAAGGTGGTTTCTTGATGTTATTGAGTAAGTTAATATCAACTTGAAAAATAAAAATAGTGACACATTAAACCAGAAATGAACATTTCTGTTTTATATCGCACGTAAGGTTTTTCTTGTTTTATTAAACTTTTAAATTTTCACCATGTTTTATTGCTAGGGTGGTGGATTGGCAGTATCAGTAGAGGGTCGGACGCCATACTTTCCAGCATAATTACGTCCCTTTACGGTCTGAGTTCAAATCCTGCCGAGGTTAACTTTGCCTTTCATCCTTACGGGGTTGATAAAATAAAGTACCAGTAATGCACTGGGTATTTGCTGGCCTTGTGCCAAAAGTAGAAACAATTATTATTATTATTTTTTTTTTTTGAACTTTCATGAGGTTTTATTGCTATGAAACTTTTTGTTGTTTTTTTCAAACTTTTGAATTTTCAACATATATTATTTACCATTGAAAAAGAAAACAATTGTGAAACCAGCATGGGAATTAAATAAATAAAAAAAATTAAAAATTGTTTAAAGAATCCATATGCATTTTCAGCACCCAAACTTTTTATATATATATATATATATATATATATATATATATATATATATATATATATATATATATTCCCGTCCCTGTCATTATGACAGTGTGGACTCTTATTATGACATTGTCTTCAGTGCCTTTCCACTTGCTGGGCAAGTTGCACATCCGAAAGAGTGCAATCGCTCTTTTTCTGCTTCCTCCATCGGCACATACACCTGTATCATCATCATCATTATCATCGTTTAACGTCTATCTTCCATGCTAGCATGGGTTTAGACGGGAATTGTCCCACTTGAGGCAAGATTGGTCGTCTTGCTCGTATAGGACTGTCTGGCAGGTTCTCTATGGCTGGATGCCCTTCCTAACACCAACCACGTTTACAGTGTGGACTGGGAGCTTTTTACAGTGTTACCTACACGACCATGAAACAGCGTGGACTGTGTGTTTTTTTTGTTGTGAGCTACACAACCTCATTTAT
This sequence comes from Eledone cirrhosa, assembly GCA_964016885.1. NCBI lineage: Eukaryota > Metazoa > Mollusca > Cephalopoda > Octopoda > Eledonidae > Eledone > Eledone cirrhosa. Next base: position 142,620,785 of record OZ024742.1, on the reverse strand, counting down.
TTAGGACTGGATGTTGTAGTACCAACATAACTTTACAGAGACAGGGGTGGTGTTGATGGGGGTGGGGAAGTAGGGGTAGTGGGATGGGGGTGTATATTTGATTAAGAGGTGCCTACTGACTGTAGGTTTCGCTTTGTACTTAGGCAAGGCGGGTTTTCTGTATTACTGCATAGTGCCAAAGATCTTGGTCCATTGGACATTGTCTTGGAGAGGTGTAAGTGTGTAAGGTCGGAATTTATCAGATCGTCCCAGGTTTTTCTGGGTCTGTCTATTCCGTAACTTCCGTCAATTTTGATCGCCCTGCACTTTTTTATACATGACTATACCAACGTAGTCTTCTCTCAAGTAATCAGCATCTGATCCCTCTTATACCTAATTTCTCACTTAGTTCATTTATGCTTTGTTGTTCTCGTATATTACTATTACACATCCAGCGGAGCATGCAAGCTTCATTCCTCTCCAGTCTGCGCAGATCCTCTGCACACAAAGCTCATGTCTCACTGCCATGTAACATTGCTGTTCGTATGCAGGCATCATACAGCTTGCCTTTCATTTTTAGAGAGAACCCTTTAGCGGCTAATAGTGGTATAAGCTCTCTGAACTTTTTCTATCCAGTTCTGACTCTAGCTACTGTACTTTCAGGGCACCCTCCACCACTGCTGATTTTGTCACCCAAGTAACGGAAGGTGTCCACTATTTCTATAGAACCATCTGGGCCATAGAAGGAGCTAGTATCCTGTGGGCACTTGCTACTTATTGCACCTGAGCACCAGTCACATAAAATCTACGTTCTTAGATAGCTTACCTGTGATCCCACTACATCTTTTATGCACCCATACTTTACATTTGGGAGGACATTATATATATATATATATATATTGCAATTTATTCATCCACACTAATGTGTGGATAAATAAGCAATTGCTTGATCTTTTGCTGATCTGTATAATAAACAGGTGTACTGATCCCTATTGATTTTTCTGGCGTGAGAGAAAAGTTGATTATATCAATCCCAATATCTGAGTAGTATTTACCAACACATACACATGCGCACACACACACATACAAATATGTATATATATATATATATGTGCATATATATATATATACATATATATGCACTTTTTTGCATGTTTCTTTCACCTGTGTCTTCCCATGATGGGATGTGTACACTTTTTTTTCTCCTATTCCTTTCCTATTTTCCCCTTCTTCCTCTCTCCTCAACTTTTACCCACCATTCATCCTCCTTTCCCTCTCTTTCGTTTTCTCTCTCTACTTTTCCACCTGGCCTTTTGATTAATAAAAAGCCTCGGGCGCACCGAACTACACCGATGTCCTGTAATTCAGCGTCTAAACATCGGTCCGGGAAACATTTACAACTATATATATATATATCGTAAAACATGTCTATAGAATCACCAGATAAAATATATATCGTTTCCTCTCCCAATTAGCATAATTAACCATATAAAAAATTGAATAGACCAAGCTATAAGAATAAGGCTTCTATCAAGAAATCTCCAACAAATAACCGAAACCAGCCCTTCGCGCCGGCTGCGACGGAATATTTATCGAATATTTTGACAGCATAATCACCCAGATATACAGTCAATTAAACAGAATTAAGTGTAAAATAAACTAGGAGAAAAGTGAACACATTTATTTACCTCAACCATGGTTTCGTCCGCATTTTAAGATATCCGATAGCTTCGGAACCTAGAGCACCTGATTATTTAATTTATTAACTTTTCATTGAGCCACAAAGTGACCCGTTGCAAAACACGATTATATATATATATATATATATATATATATATATGTAAACCTTTATATGTAGGGCTGGTTTTGGTTATTTGTTGGAGATTTCTTCAGAGAAGCCTTATTCTTATAGCTTGGTCTATTCGATTTTTTTATATGGTTAATTATGCTAATTGGGAGAGGAAATGGTATATATTTTATCTGGTGATTCTATAGACATGTTTTACGATATATAGCTCTGATTATTTAATTTATTAACTTTTCATTGAGCCACAAAGTGACCCATTGCAAAACACATATATATATATATATATATATATATATATATATGTAAACCTTTATATATATATATATATATATATATATGTAAACCTTTATATATATATATATATATATATATATATATATAATATATATATATATATATATATATGTGTGTTTTGCAATGGGTCACTTTGTGGCTCAATGAAAAGTTAATAAATTAAATAATCAGAGCTATATATCGTAAAACATGTCTATAGAATCACCAGATAAAATATATACCATTTCCTCTCCCAATTAGCATAATTAACCATATAAAAAAATCGAATAGACCAAGCTATAAGAATAAGGCTTCTCTGAAGAAATCTCCAACAAATAACCGAAACCAGCCCTACATATAAAGGTTTACATATATATATATATATATATATATATATATATATATAATCGTGTTTTATATATATATATATATATATATATATATATACATACATACATACATACATACATACATACATACATACATATATATATATATATATATAGGCACATGGCTTAGTGGTTAGAGCATTGGACTTGCAATCGAAAGGTTGTGAGTTGACTTTATTTCACATTGCTCCAGTTTACTCAGCTGTAGAAATGAGATGATAGGATTGATGTCCCTATATCACTCCACTACAAAGTGGTTGTGGAGGTGCCACGGCAAAAAAATCACCCAGCCCACACTGTAAAGTGGATGTGTAGGTGCCACGGAAAAAAAGCACCCACCACTCACTGTAAATGAGGTTGATGTTAGGAAGGGCATCCAGCTGTAGAAAGCAAGCCAGAAAGAGTTCCCGTATGAGCAAGACAAGGTCAACCGACCGGATACTGCCCACAACGGGACAACCCATGCTAGAGTGGAAGAACGGACGTAAAACGGTGATGATATATTTAATATATATATATATATATATATCACGATAAATTAACGGAGCCATAGGACCTCGCCATTCCCTGTGCTCAATGGAGAAGAAATCCTGAGCTCTTTAAAATACAATATGTTGAAAAGGTAACACACCGGAGAGAGATATACAGTGTGCTATCAATAAAACAGGGAAAAAACCACCAGTGTATGGAATCTATAACCTATGAAAGGCAGACTATAGACACGATAATTAAAAATATAAATTAAAGCATAAATAAATACCTCTATAACTATATAACACACGTACAAATCCAAAGAGATCTGTTTCGCCAGTAATTTGTTGACAGAAATGGAATAACCTCGGTTCCTCAGCTTTGATAGCGCACTGTATATCTCTCTCTGGTGTGTTACCTTTTCAACATATTGTATATATATATATATATATATATATATATAGAGAGAGAGAGAGAGAGGTAGAACACTGGAAGGTAATATCCGTAGTGGTAGAGCACTCAGTCCATGGGACGAGTTAGGTAGAAGTAGTAACGCAACAGTTAGTTCACCATACCGAGAACAATTGTTTCACCTTATGCGGACCTTCAGCTCTGAAGATCCTTTTAAAGGTGAAACAATTGTTCTCGGTATGGTGAACTAACTGTTGTGTTACTACTTCGATATATATATATATATCATCATCATCATCATCATCATCATCATCGTCGTTTAACGTCTATCTTCTACGCTAGCATGGGTTTATATATATATATATGATGATGATGCTATATATATATATATATATATAGCATCATCATCATCATCATCATTTTACGTCCGCTTTTCCATGCTTGCAAGGCTGGGACAGGTCCTATTCAGCACAGCATCTCTCCACTTGTCACAGTCCTTCGTTATCTCCTCCGTGCATCTCAGCGATCTGAGGTTTGCTCTCACCATCTCCGCCCATGTTTTTCGTGATCTTCCTCTACTGCGTCTTCCTTCTACTGGGATTTCTTGGCACTTCTTTACCCAGCGGTCATCCTCCATGCACATTACATGTCCATACCACCGCAGTCTTCTCTCCTGCACACCACAACTTATCCCTTTTAATCCCAGTTTCTCTCTCAACTCATCTATGCTTGGTCGTTCATGCATATTGACATTGCACATCCAACGGAGCATACTTGCTTCATTTCTCTCCAGCCATCGCATATCTTCTGCAGTTGCTGCTCATGTCTCACTACTATGCAGCATCGCGCATCTCACACAGGCATCATATAACCGGCCCTTCGTACGCAGGGAGAAACCCTTCTTTGTCATCAGAGGAAGCAGCTCCCTAAACTTCTTCCAACCCGTCCTTATTCTAGATATATGAAAAGTATATATTGAGTTAGAAAGTCACATTAGTCCCTTATAATCAAAGTAGCTCAAGGAGAACATTTCATTTTCTGAGCCTTATAATACAATAAAGGAGACAAACACAAATATATACATATATGCATTCAAATCACAAGGGACGTAAACCATCAGATAGACTGTTGCACATATGTGTCTGTATATTTATATACATGTGTATATATATATATACACATGTATATATATACATGTATATATATATATATATGTATATATATATACAGACACATATGTACAACTGTCTATTTGTTCATTTATCAATCTGTATACTTGTCAGTTTCAGCTGTTTTATATCTGTGTATATATCTCTGTGTGAATGTATCAATATCTTTACATGTGTATTTGTGTGTATGTGATTGTGCGTGTGTGCTTGTGTATGTGTATGCAGAGACACTTAGATATAGTAGTTCCATTATGAGATCTGTGACTTTTTCTTAATATCTAATGCTTCATCATCATCATCATCACAGTTGTTTAACGTCCAATATCCATGCTAGCATTGCTAATGAAAATATATCAGCCTGGCATTACTTGAATACAGACACACACAATTGCGTGCATGTGTATGGAGGGGGAATATCAGGTGTAGCGTTGGCGAATTTCGGGCTCATGGAAATTTTGAAGGAAGCAGTGTCCTGACAGCTAACAACTGATGCAGGTTGTTTATTCCATGCTTCAGCAACTCTGAGCGTGAAAAAATGTTTCAGAAAGTCATGGGAGCTGTGCTGTTTTTTTAATTTTGTAAGCATGTCCACAGGTGTTAGACACATGGAATTCAAAAAGGTTCTGAGGGTTGTTGTTGGAAAGGTGTCTACCAAGTCAGTTGCCAGATGTCGGAGCTTTAATTGTAGACACATGCACATACATATAAATATATGTGTATATGTGAATGTATCACTCTGTGTGTAGTTGTTGTGCTGTTGTTTAGCCCCAGGTAAACTCTGATCAAGTAGAACTAAGCTTAAAGGCATTCCATCTGTGACCATCAAATCGTTCTTTAGGGTATGAAGCAATGTGTCTGTTTCCTTTTTCAAGACTGTAGGATGTTATTTGAGGGAGATTTGGCTTTTATTTCTAGCAGATGGAGTGACCATATAGTGGCTGACTTGTTGGCCCATGTGTATGTGTTGGTGAGTGTGTGTTTATGTGTGTGTATACACAAATGTATATATGTATATGTGTTTATGCACATATATGTTTGTGTGTGTATGCGTGGTGTCTGTATACATATGTTTGTATGTGTATGTGTACATGTTTATGTGTGTGTATGTGTGTGAAGGCATGTGGCTTAGTAGTTAGGGTATTTGGTTCATGATTGTAAAGTCGTGAGTTTAATTGCTCTGCAAGACACTATTTCCCATTGTTCCAGTCAGCTCAGCTAGCAAAAATGAGGTATAATTGTAATTCAAAGGGCCAGCCTTGTTGCACTATATGTTATGATGAATCTCCCTGAGAACTATATTAAGGATACATATGCCAGACAAATGCTCAGACACTAGCTTTTAATTTCATGAGCAGGATATCTTTGCTGTCGGAATGGACGGATGTTCAACACACAGATACAGACACATTTCTGTGTGTGTCTATATTTGTAATGTAAGTATGTGTTGTGTGTGTGAGTCTGGCTACAATTGATTACCCAATAACAATCTATGCATAACAGAAATACTATCTCTGCTGTCAAGAATGGTGCAGCATGAATTGGTGCTGATTTATGCACATCTAACCAAGTGCATTATAATCATTGCATATCGACATTACCTGGGTCTATTGATTTTTTTTACTTGCAGCCAGCCACATGCAAGTAATGATATTTTTCTTCAGATGTAAAAGTAAGCTACGTCTGTGTGTATCCCAGCATTTAGAACATGTATGCTGTATATATACATGGCTTAGTGGTATATATACAGTGGTATATGCAATCGAAAGGTTGTGAGTTCAATTCTCAGACCGGGTGATGTGTTGTTTCCTTGAGCAAGCCACTTTATTTCACTTTATTTATTGCTCCAGTTTACTCAGCTGTAGAAATGAGATGATAGGACTCAGGTCCCTATCATCCCACTGCAAAGTGGTCGTGGAGGTGCCACGGCAAAAAAGCAACCATCCCACACTGTAAAGTGGACGTGTAGGTGCCACGGTAAAAGAAGCACCCAGCACTCACTGTAAATGAGGTTGGTGTTAGGAAGGGCATCCAGCTGTAGAAATCAAGCCAGAATCAGTTCCTGTCCCACCCTTGCAAGCAGGGGAAAGCGGACGTAAAATGATGATGATGATGATGATGATATATATATACAACCAACACATACTCAATATATATATACATATATATATATATATATATATATATATATATATATATATATATATATATATATATACACACACACACATATATATTACTGGACGTTACAATCCCTAAATATATATATATATATATATATATACATAGGTAGATGTGTAGATAGATAGACAACAGATATGTGTGCAAAAAAGTAAACAGAAAACAATAAAGTACAGTTAAGATATAAGTTTAATGCTTGATATAGTGGGAAAATGTTTTGGATGTTTGTTTTTTTATCAAATGAGGAATAAAAGAAGAAATAGAAAGATAGAGGAGGGTGAGAAGAGGAAGAAACAGAAGAATTATTTTGAGAAAAAGCATGTGTGTGTTCAATCAGCCATATATGTGTGTGTGTGTATATATACATATATATATATATCATCATCACCGTTTTACGTCAATTCTTTCATGCTAGCATGGGTTAGACGGGTTGTCCTGTTGTGAGCAATGCCAGGTCAGGTGACCTTATCTTGCTCATGCGGGAACTGATTTTGGCTTGATTTCTACAGCTGGATGCCGTTCCTAACACCAACCTCATTTACAGTGAGTGCTGGGTGCTTTTTTTCTGTGGTGCCTACACAACCACTTTACAGTGTGGGCTGGGTGCTTTTTTGTCATGACACCTCCATGACCACTTTGCAGTGGGAGGGGATGGGGGCATATTGTCTATATGCTTCAGCTTCGGCTTGTTCCCGTGGGACCTCAGGTCTTCTGTATAACTGCGTGACGACAGAGGTCACGGTCCTGTGTCAATATATATATATATATATGTGTGTGTGTGTATTTGTATGCTGTTGTGTGTCTTGGGTTTTAGAATAAGTATACTGTATCCCAGCATGTTATAAGAAGCAACTAAAAGGGTTTGCTTCATGATGCGCAACCAACTGTAAAATATTGTCTCAAAAGATCTCCCACTCATGCCCCAGCATGGAAGAGTTGACATAAAAGTGATAATATATGTAGTAAGAGAAGGAGAGATAGATACTGTATATAATCACCATCAGCATATAATCTTTATTTTTCTCTGTTTGTTACATACCAAATCTGTACTTAATCAAAGCTACTGACCTCTCAGATGCGCCTGTGGTCTGCATCTTGCCTACAGACATTTTCACATTCTACCAAGTGTATTGAGTACATTTTATCCTGGTACCCTCTCAATGGGCTGGGTGCCCACATCTTGCTTACATACATTCCCATTCTTTACCAAGTATGCGGGATGCATTTTATCATGCAAATCAGCAACACAGGAAAGTTTGAAACAACTGATGAGGTCTCCCAACCCTTGTTTTTTTAAAATATATATATATATATATATATATATATATATATATATATATATATATATATATATATATATATATATAAATACTGTGTGTATCTAGTTTAGAATAGCTATATTGTATCCCTGAATGTTGCATGAGGCTACATAAAAGGGTTGGCCCCAGGAAGATCATGTGGCCATAAAACGTCTCAAAAAGAACCCCATGATTAATTGATAAAGCTTGTTATGGAGCCCAAAAGGCAAACCACAATTTCACTGGAAAAATGGTTTCCAAATGCTTCTTGTTATCTATATATCTAAAACAGAGAATGTCTGTCTGTCTGACTCCCTAAAGCTTGAGAACCACCCAACTGATTGTTTTCAAACTTTACACATGTAATACTTATGGTCCTGTGAGTGTTTTGAGCAAAAAAATTTCAAATTTTCAATGCTCTAGGGACCACATTAGGCGATTTAGCGGTCTTTCTCTATAATTCTTAGTCTTTCTTTTTAGATAGATACATAGATATAACGTTGCGCCCTTATAATATCTGTCTGCATTACATCATTATGACGCTATATGTGTGTCATCATCATCATCATCATCACTGTTTTACATCCGTTCTTCCACGCTAGCATGGGGTAGACGGGTTGTCCTGTTGTGGGCAGTAGCCGGTCGGCTGACCATGCCTTGCTCATACGGGAACTGATTCTGGATTGATCTCTACAGCTGAATGCCCTTCCTAACACCAACCTCATTTACAGTGAGTGCTGGGTGCTTTTTCGTAGCGCCTACACGTCCACTTTACAGTGTGGGCTGGGTGCTTTTTTGCCGTGGCACCTCCACGACCACTTTGCAGTGGGAGGGGATGGGGGCATATTGTCTATATGCTTCAGCTTCGGCTTGTACCCGTGGGGGGTCGGGTCTTCTGTATTACTGCGTAACACCAGAGGTCACGGTCATGTATCATCGCCTTTGAGAGGTGTAATTGGGTAAGGTCGGCTTTTATCACCTCATCCCAGGTCTTCTTGGGTCTCGCCAGTCCACGGTTTCCATCGACTTATAGTGCTCTGCACCTTTTTATGCAGCTGTCATCCTTCATACGCATCACATGTCCATACCAACGCAACCGCCTCTCCTGCACACAGCATTTGATTCCTCTTATGCTCAGTCTCTCTCTTAATTTGTTTATGCTTTGCCATTTGCGTATATTACTATTACACATCCATCGGAGCATGCAGGCTTCATTCTTTTCTAATCTACGCAAGTCTTCTACAGACAGCGCCCAGGTCTCACTACCATGTAACATTGCTGTTCGTATACACGCATCATACAGTCTGCCTTTCATTTTGAGGGAAAAGCATTTTGCAGCTAGAAGTGGCAGTAGCTCCCTGAACTTCTTCCATCCCGTTCTTACCCTAGTTATTGTACTTTCCAAATACCCACCACATTCCTGCTCATTGACCATGCATTAGGAATCAACAAAATCACTCGTAAATATGTTTTGGTGGTTTCATCGATAGGAGAGCACACATCTTTTGTAAAAATGTACTAACAACCATGTTGCCAACAACAACAATAATAGGACCACTGGCATCTCTAATATCCTATCCATACAATCTCTTTTCCATTACTTGTTACAAAGCAATGTAAGTGTTTACAACATCTGCCCTAATTTTGCATGTAGAGAATACAATGTCTTTTGAGGCCACCAACTTGAAATTCTCTGTCATTTAACAGTCATGTTGACTCAAAACACTTTAGATTTTATTGTGTGTTGTGTGTGTGCGTATGTATACACATTTATACACATATTTGTATATAAGTTTGTATATATATATATATATATATATATATATATATACATGAGAAAGCAAGTAGTGTGTTGTTATGTGGAGTAGACAGGAAATAGCGGGTTTATGTAATTGAGTAGGATAGTAGTAGAAGGTGGGGAGGGGGTATAATAAACTACTACTACTACTACTACTACTACTACTACTACTAATAATAATGTTTTCTTTATTAACCACAAGGGTTTACATAAAGTAGACATTAAGGACAGTACAGGACAATACAGGACGGTACAAATGGGCATTTCTGCGTGTAAAAAAAACAGACGATGAAATAAAATAACAAAGAAAAATTCCCCAATAGGGGGGAGACTTCCGAGGGACATTTGTGGAGGAAGCCCATTAAAAGACCACAGTGGCCCTGACCACCAGGGCAAGTGCCCTCTCCCAGTTTTCCACCTTTAATTTACAGACACATACTCAGAGAAGGCCCATTCATTCGGGCCATACTTGCTTCTCTCACCCATCTTTCAACAAAATGCTGGGAAGAGAGCACTTCCCTCTCTACCCTGATTTTCCTTTTCAGATGAAATTTGAAAAAGTTAATCAGGGCATCACCGAAGAGGTAAGTGCTCGTCTTCAGCCCTTTCAAACGTGTCCACCATACTATCTCTTTCGCCATGGCCACCAGACAGATAAAAACTGCCTGCCCTTCCCGGCTAAAGGAAGAGGGCGGGGCAATCCTCACGATGGACTCAGCTGATAGCTGGATCCGTCCTACACGTGACAGCAGGTGTTCGACATAAACCCACAAGTCAGCAATGCTCGGACACTGGACGAGTGCGTGCAGGACGGTTTCGTCGCCCTGTGCGCATCTCGGACATGCCCGGCTGACGGCACCTCCATGCCTGTAAAGTTTATCCCGAACTGGCAAAGCACCCCGGTAGCACTGCCAGGCCAGGGATTTCTGGAAGTTGTCTATAGGCCCCGGCCCGAAAGTCCTTCCGAAGAGATTGGCTAGTTGATTTTCGTCGACGCCTAGAGTTTCTCCAGGTACGTCGTCGCTCTTCCCCTCCACTAATCCCCTATAGAACGCCAAGGTGGAGTTTCCACCGATCACATTGCCCGATTGGTCGAGGGCTGTGAGCGCCTGAAGACATTCCAGTCTCCAAGCGCTCCCTCTCGGTCTTCGCTTGACCCAGGACTGCAGCTCCGTCAAGGAGACGAGCTGGGGAAAAACGTGTCTAGCAAACGGCGACCACACCTGATCACCATTGAGGAAGAGGTGGAGATGTTGTAGCCTGAGCGCGTGTCTGCGCATCATCAGCCACGGCATGCCCAGCCCTCCACGTAGCGGGTGTTGACAGCAGATGGACCGCCTGACCATCGGAGCGCGTCCCTTCCACAAAAAGCGAAAGAGCAAACGCTCCAGCGCAGTCAGGCGGGGCTTAGGACAAGGTACGACGGTCAGGCGGTAGTAGATGACGGACGCGATGTATGCGTTAGCCACCTCCGCTTGACCTTTCAGGGATAGCTTCCTCTCGGCCCATTTCTGGGTGAGAGAAGCCACCCTGCTCGTCACCTCGTCCCAGTTTTTGTCCGTCTGGAGGTCTGGACCGAACCAGACCCCTAGCAATTTAACCGGTCCGTCCGACCAGCGCCCGACGACGCTGTTGGACGGCATGGACCTGCCTCTCCAAGTGCCGAGCTGCAGGCCCACTGACTTTTCCTGGTTGATCATTGTTCCTGTCACCGCTTCGTTTTCTCTTAGTGTAGTGCCGATCGCCTCGATGTGTTTGGCGTTCGACACCACTATGGTGATATCGTCGGCATATGCTGACACGGATCTTCCGCATCCTAGTTCGCGCGGGACCCCCCTCAACGTCTCCAGTTTGTGCAGTAATGGCTCGAGAGTCAATACGTACAATAGAGACGAGAGGGGACATCCTTGGCGGACCGAGCGCATGATGTTGAACGGTTCCGAAAGGTGACCGTTCACTCTCACTACAGAGCAGATGTCGCTGTGCATGGCAGCGATCCAGCCTCTGAAGACGGGCCCAAAGCCAGCCGCCCTCAGGACTGCCGCTAGGTAACGATGGTCGACCCTATCGAAGGCTTTCGACTGATCTAAATTGATCAAAGACCCACCCGTGCCAGGTTCCCTAGCTACCCTCTCTACGATGTATCGCATGAGGTGGAGGTTGTCGTGGATGGATCTGTCGGGAATGGCGCATGTCTGTGCCTCTCCCACCAGACCACCAACGACAAGCGCCAACCTCTTTGCTAGCACCTTGGCCAAAATCTTGAACTCTGTGTTTAGCAGAGTTATGGGCCTAAAATTATCTATGTTATCCCCCTTGTTCGGATCCTTTCTCAGCAGCGCCACCGCTCCTCGGCTCACAGAGCTGGGAATTCTCCCGTTCTGTTGCCAGTTGCAGTAGACGTCCGCCAAGAGGCCTCCGAACAAGTTTGGCATTTGTACGTAAAGTTCATAGGGCAGACCATCCAAACCAGGCGATTTACCCCTTGTGCAACTAGTCATTGCATCCCGTACTTCAGCGGTTGTTATCGGCTTTTCGCAACACTCCGCCTCAGTGGCCGAAAGCCGCGGCAGTCCGTCGAGGTAGACACTAAAGTCCATCCCTCGATCCGGCCCGCCACTGCCCCCGAACAGTTGAGCGAAGTGTCGCTGAAAAGCTTCACACATTTGCCCGGGATCGAGTAGCATGCGCCCGTCGTGGTCCACCAAAGACCGGATCGTGGCTTTGTTGCCACGACGCGCCTCCGCCACTCGGGCCCATTGAACGGCTTTCGTCCCCTCGTGTCTGAGAGCACGCACCCTAGCTCTGACAACGCAGCCTTCGTGCTTTGCATTGAAGAATTGGTCAAGGGCCAATTTCGCCGCAAGTACGTCGGTCGCGATGCCTTTGCTAAGCGCCTCATCTAATTTTCTAACTAATTCTCCCTCTGCTCTATTTTTCTCTATTGCTAAAGTCTTACTAAACCTAATGGACTCTATTCTAATTGCTCTTTTCAGAGCAAACCACCACTTGTTGTTGACGATGGCCCCCGTCAACGCCCGCTTAACTAGTTCGCTAATCCGGTCTCTGTAGGCCTTGCGCGCTGGTAAGGACGCGTTTAGCTTCCAGTAGCCGGGTCCTCGTCTATGAAGCCTATCTAAGTCAAGCACACAGATTGGTACATTCGGGAAATCCATTCGGTACCTGTCAGATAGTTCAAAACGTCTGAGCAGGTTGGTGAGACTCTTGCACCCTCCTTCCCTATCCACTAATCCCACACAATCCCAGCGTGCATCTAAGATCCCGTTCCAGTCGCCCACTAACACTAAAGAGCGGGACGTTCCAAGAAAGGTCTCCAGACGCCGGAAGAAATCAGGCTGCCCTGCTCCTGTCGGGGCATAGACGGCCACTAACCTGAAAGCTTGCTCGTCTTCGCTGGTCACGTCCAGCACCACCAATTTACCTTCTGGGTCCAGGAAGATGGCCCGTATGGCAAGATCCAAACCTCTCCGAAAAAGCACAGCAACTCCTCCCCCCGATCCCGGTCGGCTGGGAGATGCGTACACATCGTAACCGCCGAAGATCGGTGCGAAAGCCTGTGCTTCGGAGATTCTGGTCTCGCTGATGGCCACTACATCTATGTTTAGTGACCTGAGGTCGTTGAAAAGGTGGCCCTGCATCCATGACGACCCCAAGCCACGCGCATTTATGCTGCCTATTCTGAGTGAGATCATGTTGAAAAGGAGTGGAAAAGATGGGAAAGACCACTTACCTTACTTCTCGTAGGGGAAGGACGGTTTTTCCATCCTTTTCACTGCTTGTGGCCTCCTCAGGAAGGATGTCCTTATAAATCCTCCTGGAGAGTGCTTGTCGGAAGTCTCCGATGTCTTTGGGGAATTTTTTTTTTAGTGTCATGTACGTTTTCTGTGTGATGCGAGTGATTTGTATGTGTGGAGGTGGTGTGAATTTTGGGGTTGTTGTGTAGTCTTTTTCTGTGATGCTGGTGTTGTGTTGGATGTAGTGTAATAATTGCTTGTTGTTCAAATTTAATGCTGTGTAGTGTGTATCATTTTGGTTGTTTTGTTTTGTTTGCGTTTGTTGTGGGTTTGTTTCTGTTTCGCATTTTGGTGACTTTTGTGGTGTAGGTGATGGTGGTGTTGGGGTTAATGATGGTGATGGTGTTGGTGTTTGGGTTGATGGGGTTGGTGATGCTGGTGTGGATGGTGGCATATCTATCCTAACTTTTTTGTTTCTTAATTTATTTGTTTCCCTCTGTATTTTGTTTTTGGAGGGGGAAGGAAGAGAATTTTTTTCTTTTTTGGTTTCTTTTTTTTTTTCCGGATATCGTTTCCCACTCCTCGTCGTCACAATCTGTCTCCAGTTGTGATAGGCCGGGGAGTGGAAAATCCTCCACAGGCGTTAGTTTTGCTTGTGGCGTGGTGGATGGTGTAGGCGCTGGTGCTAGTTCTGAAGTGTTGGGTGGTGGTGGTGTTGGTTTTGCTGGTGGTGGTGGTGGTGTTGGTTTTGCTACTGTTGCTGGGGTTGTTGCTGTTATAGTTGCTTCTGTTGTTGCTGCTACAGTTGTTGCTGCCATCTCTGCTACTGGTGGTGTTGATGGTTGTGTCACTGGGGTGGGTAGGAGAGGTGGCCTCAACCTTTTAGCCTGAGGGCAGAAAGCCCTTAGGTGGGTTCCTTCACCACAAACGACACACCTAGGTATTCTGCCCTCGACAATTACCGTGAGGTGGCTGCCGTCAGTGAGGTCTATTACCTCTGGGATCTCCTCAATGCTTTTTTGGTCCGTTTGGATCAGGAGCTCCATCCCAGATCCGGACCAGTTCTGCTTTTCTTTTGTTATTGCTATTATTTTTGTGTTGGCTTCGATGCCGGCGAGGACGGCCGCTATTAGCCAGGGAATTTCGATGGCCGGTGGAACGTGGGTCACCCTGATCTTTACGAGTCTCTGGCCACAATAGCTTGGGACGAGTGTGAAGTCGTCACTTCTTAATGGGGCCATGGAGTGTTCTCTAGCCTCCTCTGGTGTTTCAAAGAACACGTCCACGGTTCCATACTTCTGCCCACGTCTGATGTGGGTTTTTCTTGCCCACACATGTCCCAAAGCTTTTTGGATTTGGGACTCGGATGCCCGTTCCACTCGGCGCGATTTTACATTTATTGTTCGATACGACACGGTGCATAGGCGCCGATGCTCCATTTTATTAGGTGGGGGGGGGGGAGGCTGACCCTGTACCCATCTTTCTTTACCATTTGTTTGGCATTTTCTAAATCCTCCTGAGTTACCGTAAATGCTTCGAACTGTTTTGCTACTCTGGCAAAACTGAGGGTGGTTTTTATAATGTCATTGTTGTTGTTGTTGCTATCGTTATTTGTGTTAATATTAATTTTAGTTTCAGTTGTGGTTGTGGTGACGTCAGTCGTCTTTGGTGGGGAAGAGTCCATTTTGCTTGATTTCATTTCGACATCAGGAGTTAATTTATTTTTTTCTTCTTTTGTTTCTGTTGTCGCGGTGGTGGTGGGGGTGGTGGTTGTCGCGGTGGTGGTGGTGGTGGAGGCTTTAACACCTGCAGTCATTGGTAATGGCGGGAAATGAATGTCTGCCTGAGACAAATTTAAAATATTGCTACTGCTTATATTTTTTGTAGTGTTGGCAAACGTAGTAACATTTACAATGGTGGTGTCGGTGTGAGGTGTTAATTTGTGAGAAAGGCTTTCAGCTGCTTCGTGCAGAGGTGAATTAGCCATTTTTTTTTAAAGAAATTTTTTGATAATCATAAAAGTTTAAATTTTGGGCACAAGGCCCCAATCTTTTTGGGTGTCCTTTTCAGAAAACAATGTATGTGCGCTTATATATGGTTAACAATAAACATTTTCCATAAATGGCAATTTTTAACAAACGGAAATAACAAACCTTTGCGGAGCTCACGATGATACGATTTACTACGTAGGTCGCCAATAATAATAATAATAATAATAATAATAATGATTTCTTTATTGGCCACAAGGGCTGACATCAAGAAAAAAATTACAGACGACACAGGACGGTACAGGACGGTACAATGTGGGTTTTGTGCGTGTAAAGATTTTTATTATTTATATAAGAAAAGAAAAAAAAAAAGACATAGAAACAAATATATAAACAATAAAAATGAAAATTGAAACAATTAAAAATTCCTCAATAGGGGGGAAACCTCCGAGGGTTACTCGTGGCGAAAACCACACAAAAGACCACGGCCACCCTGACCACCAGGGCAAGCGCCCTCTCTCAATTTTTCCATTTCTCAAACAACAGGCGTATATTCAGAGCGGTCCCGTTCACTCGGACCATTCTCGCTACATTCACCCACCTTTCAACAAACTTGCTAGAAGGCAGCACTTGCCTCTCCACCCTGATTTTCCTCTTCAAGTGAAACTTGAAAAAGTTAATTAGGGATTTGCCGAAGAGGAAAGTGTCTGTCTTTAACCCTTTCAACCTTGTCCACCACACAATCTATTTCACCATGGTCACCAGGCAGATGAAAACCGCCTGCCCTTCCTCCTCGAAGGAAGACGGCGAGACCATCTGCACAATAGACTCAGTCGATAATAATGGGTAACATATTTTTTGTTCCCCGGTTCTAAGTGTCATTTCATGGTTTGTTATATCCCATTATTATAAAAAAACACTATTATTTAATCAGAAGTTTGGATTTGTGGTCAGGAATTTGATATTTCGAAATTTTCATATTTTTCAAGAAAAAACACATTTTAAAAAAATTTATCAGTTCATATAATTAATCAACAGAGTATATATTTATTTTATTACACAAGCTTATCAAAAGCAAACAAGTAAAAACAAATAACACTTATAAAGCAACTTATACACGTCAGAAATTACTGGATTTCCTGGATTTGCGGTTGTAGTCCAGGTCGCATTCCCGCACTAGCCCCCAGATATAGTCCCCCATAATTTTTTCATTGTAGTGGCCCTGGTACCTCCACTCTATCTCTTTCACATCTTGGTGGAATCTTTCGCCTTGTTCTTCTGAGTAGGCGCCCATATTGTCCTTGAATTTTTCCAGGTGAGCGTCCAGCATATGGAGTTTAAGCGATATCCTGTATCCCATGGCGCCAAAAGCCTTTATCAGATCCTGCACCAGTTGCTGGTAGTTTTCAGCACTGTAGTTGCCCAGGAAGCCCTTAAAAACTGCCTTGAAACAGTTCCATGCTGTTCTCTCAATCCTATTGAGCTTATTGGAGAACTCGGTAGACTCAAACACCTTCTTTATCTGAGGTCCAACAAAAATTCCACCTTTGATTTTGGCCTCAGATAACTTAGGGAAGAACTCAAGAAGGTACTTAAAAGCGGCTGATTCTTAGTTGAGATCCTTCACAAACTGCTTCATCAACCCCAACTTAATGTGCAGTGGTGGCATGAGCACAATCCTGGGATCAACCAGTGGCTCCCACATGACGTTCTGGGTCCCAACTACAAATTCTGTTCGCTGCTCCCAGTTCTTTCTTTTGTAGTGGTCAGAGGTGGCTCTGCTGTCCCAAAGGCAGAGGAAGCATTGGAATTTGATAAAGCCTCCTTGGAGTCCAAGCAGGAAAGCCACCATCTTGAAGTCTCCAATGATTTCCCAATTGTACTGGTTGTATTGCAGAGCTTCCAAGAGGACTTTCACACTGTAGTAATCTTCCTTCAGGCAGACTTAATGAGCTAGGGGCAGTGTCAGGAAGTTGTTTCCATTGTGGAGGAGGACAGCCTTCAAACTTGTGGTGGAGCTGTCTATAAATAGCCGCCACTCCTTGGGCACAAACGGCACCCCAAAAACGTCAAACAGTCCAGGCAGAAGCAGAGGCCATCTCTAAGAATGTAAAAGCCTGAGAAAGGTTTGTGTCGACTTCTCTGACTTGTCACCTGCACTTCCTCCTCGACCAAGTTCCACTGCTTCATGCTGGAGACGAATAGCTCTGCATTGGACTTGGTCAGACCCATATCCCTGACCAAGTCATTGACTTCTTTTTGGTTTGGCAAGTGAGGAACTTTTTCTGGTACCTCAGGCAGGTAATCCAAGTCCTCAGCATCCATCTCCTCCTCTTCATCAGAGTACTTGTCTTGGAAAATAAATTTGATATGCAATACGAAATAAATATTGGAAAGGGAAATACATATTTAAATAATATAAAAGAACACTAATCATACTAATGAAAATTTGTGCTTCAAACACAACTTACCCTTTATTCAGGGTGTGGAAATCCAGTATCAATAAATCTCTTTAATCCACTTTTTAACAATTTTATACTTTATTGCACTTTTATAATTTTCTTTAGGTATTACTCTTTATTTTATAATTTTAATGTAACCTGAAACATATATAAAAAAATCATTTAACATAAGCAAATTAAACTTACATACAACATAAAAACCAGCATACAAATAATTCTAGTGAATAGCTTAGAATTTTTAACTTTTAACTGTTTAATAGCACTTTTTAAAAATTTATTTGGGACGTAAGCAACACAAAAAAAGTGATTAAAAGCCAGGAATAGAGAAAAAAAATTTTTTCTTGTTACATGGTGTAACCGGATCAGTCCTACACGCGACAGCAACTGTTCGACATAGCGCCACAAGCCAGCAATGCTCGGGCACTGAACGAGTGCATGCATGATGGTTTCGTCGCTCTGTGTGCATCTCGGACAGGCTTGGCTGACGGCACTTCCGTGCATGTAGAGCTTATCTCGAACCAGCAGCGCTCCCCGGTAGCACTGCCAGGCCAGGGAATTTTGGAAGTTATCCATAGGCCCTGGGCTGAAAGTTCTCCGGAAGAGAGCAAACAGCTATTCTTCTTCGACACCCAGGATCTCTCCGAGAACGTTGTCACTCTTCACCTCCACTAGTCCTCTATAGAACGCCGAGGTGGATGTTCCACTGATACTGGTGCCCAGCTGGGAGAGGGCGGTGAGTGCCTGGAGACATTCCAGTTTCCAAGCGCTATCCCTCGGTCTTTTCCTGACCCAGGACTGCAGCTCCGTCAAGGAGACGAGCTGTGGGAAAATGTGCCTGGCGAATGGCGACCACACCTGTTCACCGTCAAGGAAGCACCAGAGATGTTGCAGCCTCAGCGCATCATCAGCCATGGCATGCCCAGTCCTCCACGCAACGGGTGTTGACAGCAGATGGATCGTCTGACCATGGGAGCAGATGGATCGTCTGACCATGGGAGCAGATGGATCGTCTGATGGATGCGATGTATGCATTCGCCACTTCCGCCCGGCCTTTCAGGGACAGTTCTTCTCAGCCCATTTCTGGGTGAGGGAGGCTACCCTGCTCAATCACCTCATTCCAGTTTTTCTCCATGTGGAGGTCTGGTCCGAACCAGACTCCCGAGCAATTTAACCGGTCTGTCAGTCCAATGCCCCATGACACTGTCGGACAGCATGGACTTGCCTCTCCAGGTGCCGAGCTGCAAGCCCACCAACTTTTCCTGGTTTATCTTTGCTCCTGTCACCGCTTCATATTCATTGAGAGTGGTGTCGAGCATCTGGACATGTCTGGTGCTCGACACCACCACGGTGATGTCGTCGGCGTAAGCCAACTCAGATTTACCGCATGGGGTGCCCCTCATCAGATTTACCGCGTGGGGTGCCCCTCATCGCCTCCAGTTTGTGCAGTAACGGCTCGAGAGCCAATATGTACAAGAGGGACGAGAGGGGACAACCCTGGTGGACCGAGCGCATGATGTTGAACAGCTGCTACAGGTGACTGTTCACCCTCACAACTGAGCAGATGTCGCTGTACATCGCAGTGATCCAACCCCTGAAAATGGGCCCGAAACCGGCTGCCTCGAGGACCGCCGCCAGGAACCGATGGTCGACCCTATCGAATGCTTTGGATTGATCCAAGTTGATCAGAGCCTCACCCGTGCCAGGTTCCTTAACCACCCTCTCTACGATGTATCACATGAGGTGGAGGTTGTCGTGTATGGATCTGTCCAGAATGGCGCATATCTGCGCCTCTCCCACCAGATCCCTGACGACAAGCGCCAACCTCATTGCTAACACCTTGGCCAAAATCTTGAACTCTGCGTTTAGCAGGGTTATGGGCCTGAAGTAATCGATAACATCTCCCTTGTTCGGGTCTTTTCTCAGCAGCACCACCGCTCCCCGGCTCATAAAACTGGGAATGCTCCCGTTCTGCTGCAAGTTACAGTAGACGTCTGCCAAGAGGTCACCGAACAAGTCTGGCATAAATGCATAAAGCTTGTAGGGCAGACCATCCAAACCTGGCGATTTGTGCAGTTAGCCATTGTGCAGTTAGCCATCGCTTCCCGTATTTCACCGGCTGTTATTAGCTTTTCGCAACACTATGCTGCGGTCGTCGAGAGTCGAGGCAGTCCATCAAAGGTATGCACTGACGTCCATATCCCGATCCGGGCTGCCGCTGCTCCCGAACAGTTCAGCAAAGTGCTGCTGAAAAGCCTCACAATCTGCTCGGGTTTGAGCAACACGCGCTCGTTTTGATCAGATAAAGACTGAATTGGGGCCAAGTAGCCACGTCGCACCTCTGCCACCCGGGCCCATTGGACAGCTTCTGTCCCCTCGTGTTTTGCGTTGAAGAATTGGTGAGTGCCAATCTCGCTGCAACCACGTCAGTTGCGATGCTTGTCCTAAACGCCTCTTCTAGCTTTCTGACTAACACTCCCTCTATTCTATTTTCCTCTATCACTAGTCCTTTGCTAAACCTAATCGACTCTACTTTAATTGCCCTTTTCAGGGCGAACCACCATCTGTTGTTGACGACTGCCCCCGTCAACGCCCGCTTAACTAATATGCTAATCCGGTCTCTGTAGGCTTTGTGCGCCGGGAAAGACGCGTTCAGCTTCCAGTAACCGGGTCCTTGTCTATGAAGTTTGTCCCTTCACCACACGATAAAGGTAAGTGACCCTTTCTCACTTGCCCCGTTTCTCATCCAGGATGGCCGTACTTAGAATAGGCAGTATAAATGCATGTGGCCTGGGGTCATCTTGGAAGCAGGGTCACCTGCTCAACGACCTCAGGTCACTAAACATAGACGTGGTGGCCATCAGTGAGACCAGAATCTCCGAAGCACGAGCCTTCGCATTGATCTTTGGCGGCTACGATGTATACGCATCTCCTAGCCGTCCAGGATCGGGGGGAGGGGTCGCCATCCTTTTTCGGAGAGGCTTGGATCTCGCCATATGGGCCATCTTCTAGACCCAGAAGGTAAGTCGGTGGTGCTGAACGTGACCAGCAGCGAAGGCAATGCTTTCAGGCTAGTAGCCGTCTATGCCCCAACTGGGGCAGGACGGCCAGATTTCTTCAGACGTCTAGAGACCTTTCTTGGAACGTCCCGCTCTTTAGTGTTAGTGGGCGACTGGAACGATATCTTGGATGCACGCTGGGATTGTGTGGGGCTAGTGGATAGGGGAGGAGGGTGCAATAATAATAACAATAATAATAATAATAATAATAATAATAATGATTTCATTTATTGGCCACAAGGGCCAACATGTAGGGTACAATACAAAGACACAGACAGTGGGAGGGGGGGGGGTTTACAATAAGGTCGAGTAAAAGTGCACAATGGCAAGACTAATTTAACAATGAAGATATAAAAATATAAAATAAACTATGCATAAATATAACAAAACAAATTCCCCTATAGAGGGTGGACGACCCAGGGGTGACTCAGGTACCCCACCAATCCTGAACCACCCTGGGCTTCTAGGGCACCCAGGGAGAGCACCCCTCTCCTCAAATTAGCTAGCCTATAGGCACATGGTCAGAGTAGGCCCATTCACACGGGACATTCTCGCCACATTCATCCACCTTTTAGCAAATGTACTGGGGAGCAGCACTTCTCTCTCCACCCTCACCTTCCTTTCCAGGTGAAACTTGAAGAAGTTGATGAGGGATTGGCCGAAGAGGAAAGTGTCTGTCTTCAGTCCTTTCAATCTGGTCCACCATATAACCTCTTTCGCAACTGCCACCAGACAGAGGAAAATTGCCTGCTCTTGCTGGCCAAAGAAGGTGGCGGGTCGATCGTCACTATGGACTCGGCCGATAGCCAGATCCATTCTACACGCGACAGTAGCTGTTCGACATAACTCCACAAGTCAGTAATGCAGGGACATTGAACAAGTGCGTGCAGAACGATTTCGTCACACTGTGCGCCTCTCGGGCAGGTTCGTCTGACAGCACTTCCGTGTCTGTAGAGTTTATCCCAAACCGGCAGTGTCCCCGGTAGCACTGCCAAGCGAGGGATTTCTGGAAATTGTCCATTGTCCCCGTCTCGAAAGTCCTCCGGAACAGACTGGTCAGTTCGACTTTGTCGAGGCTCAAAGCTTCTCCGAGTGCGTCATCGCACTTGCCCACCACTAATCCTCTATAGAACTCAAAAGTGGAAGTTCCACTGATCGCATTGCCCGCTTGGCAGAGAGCAGTGAGTGCCTGGCAACATTCCAGGTGTCAGTCACCCTGTCTCGGTCTCTTCTTGACTCAGAACTGCAGCTCAGTCAAACAAACAATGCTATTGGACGTCATGGACTTGCCTCTCGAAGTTCCGAGCTGCAAGCCCACCGACTTTTCCGGGTTTAGTTTGGCTTCTGTCAACCTTTCATATTCCTTCAATAAGGTGCTGACCACCTCGATTTCTGAGGTGTCCGACACCATCACGGTGATGGTGTCCGCATAAGCCAACACAGCCTTTCCACATCCCAGCTTCCATAGTAAAAGCTCTAGAGTCAATACGTACAGAAGGGAAGAGAGAGGGCACCCTTGACGGACCGATCGGGAGAGCCGAAACTGTTCTGAGAGGTGGCCCTTATCCTTGACCACCATGCAGGTGCTGCTGTGAATTGCAGCAATCCAGCTTTTGAAGACAGGGCCGAAGCCAGCTGCTTTGAGGATAGCCTCCAGATACCGATGGTCGACCCTATCGAATGCTTTCAATTGATCTAAATTGATCAGTGCCCCACCGAAGCCAGGATTACACCCTACCCTCTCTATGATGTATCGTATGAAGTGGAGGTTGTCGTGTATGGACCTGACTGGAATTGCGCAAGTTTGCGCCTCCCCAACCAAATCCTCGACGACAAGCGCCATCTCTTTGCTAACACCTTGGCCAAAATCTTAAACTCTGTGTTGAGCAGAGTTATGGGCCTGAAGTTGTCTAATGTATCCCTCTTGTTCTCGTCTTTCCTTATCAGCGTCAACACTTCCCTGCTCACAGAACTGGGAATACTCCCATTCTGTTGCCAGTTGCAGTAGAGCGCTTCGACGCAATCAGAGACAAGTCTGGCATATTTACATAAAGCTCGTAGGACAGGCCATCCAAACCGGGTGACTTGCGCCTCATGCAGCCGAAAAGGGCGTTCTGAATTTTGGCTGAAGTAATCGGCCTTTCGCAGTGCTCAGTGTCGACCGTCGAGATGCACGGCAAGCCATCGAGGTAGAGACTGAAATCCGCTACTCTCTGACCCGCCACTCTCCCCAAACAACTGAGCAAAGTACTGGTGAAAGGCCTCATACATCCGCTTGGAATTGTTTATCTCGTGCCCGTCTCGGTCCGCCAAAGACCGAATTGTGGTTTTATTACCACGCTGCACCTCCCCCACACGGGCTCATCGAACAGCTTTGGTTCCCTAGTTTCTCACCGCACGTGCCTTAGCTCTGACAATGCAACCTTCGTGTTTTGCATTGAAGAAATGGTCTAATGCCATTCTTGCCGCTAGTACATCAGTTTCAATGCTGCTACAAATAGCCTCGTCTAACTTATCTACCAGCTCCCGCTCCTTTCTGTTTCTTTCTAAAGATAGTTCTTTGCTGAACTCTATCGAAGTTACTCTAATCTGTCTTTTGAGAGCCCCCACCATCTGTTGTTGATGATCCCCCTGTCAACTTTTGCTTAACTAAATTGTTGACCCGGTCCCTGTAAGCCTTATGTGCTGGAAATGACATGTTCAGCTTCCAGTAACCCGGTCCCAACCTACGCATTTTATCTAGGTCGACTATACAGATCACAAATTTGTGATCTGAATAGGCGATTATTTTAAAAAGTGCGCAGCCTACACTATTTCTATCTATTTTCCTAATGACCCTATGCGGTTGGTCCACGTCCACACTGGCACATTGGGAAATCTAGTCGATACCTGTCAGACAGTTGGAACTGGCTGATTAGGTGCTTGAGGCTTTTGCACCCCCCGCTCCTATCAGCTACTCCCACACAATCCCAGCGTGCATCTAAGATGCCGTTTCAGTCCCCCGCTAACAGTAAAGGGCGAGATGTACCCTTTGATTGGTGCTGGTGGCGGTGCAGCTTTTCATGCTGACACTGGCATTGGCAACAAAGGAGGTTTGTGACCCCCTGCATTTTTGTGCTGAGGGCAGAAGGCTCGCAGATGCATTGCTTTCCCACAGACGAAGCTGTGCGGCCCTCTTCCCTCAGTGATTAATTGGATTGTTTTCCCGTCCTGTAGGTGGGCAAAATCCAGGATGTTGATGTCCTCTGGTTTCATTTGGAGAAGAATCTCCAAATTCATTCCGGACCAGTTTTCTCTCTCTGTCTTTTTGATATCTAGGAGGATAGTGTCTGTCCCCTCCTCGATTATGCATCCCAGGAGCCACCATATATTCATTCCTGGTGGGATCCTGGGAATGCGAACCTTTACTGTCCTTTTCATGCACCCTGGGGTGCATGATAATGCGTTCCGTTATGCAGGGGGTCACCGAGTGCTTAATAGCAAGGGCCTCGGTTTTGAACAGTATCGAGATGGTACCAAACTGCTTGGCCCTTGCTTTGTATTTGATGTCACTTCCGACGCACTTTAAAGCAGCCTCAACTTCTGCTTGGCTGGCGAGTTCCACTTTGCGTGTCTATACTGAAATGCATCGAAAGTACACCGTCCTCCTTTGCATGGCTTCTATTGCCTCGTTCAGGACGGTTAGGTTGGCCCAGGACTTCTCTCGTTTAATTAACCTCCACGCCTGGGCCAACTGTTGTTCCTTATCGCTAATATCTATATTAAAGAAGCGCTTTGTTTTCGCTGCCGCTGCTGCAAAGGTGGCGCCTCCGTTGTTCTTGTTGTTGGTGTTGCCATTCTTGCTGTTGTTGTTGGTGTTGTTGTTGTTTTGTTTGTTGTTGCTGTTGCTACTGTTATTAGTGTTTATATTGAGGCTGTTGGTGTTGTTGTCGTTGTTGTTCTAGGTTGTTGTGGTGGTGGTGGTGGCAGTGGTGATGTCATTTTGAGATGGTACTGCCTCTGTCACAGAAGGGAGCGGTTGTGATGGTAACTCTTGTGTCCTGCCTCCACATCCTGTGGAGTGGACGACAGACATGTCTGTAGCCGTAGTAGTAGTAGTAATCTTGGTGGGAGCTATACTGGCTGTTTTTGAACTTTTGACCTGTACGTTGTTTACCGTTTTCGAAGTTTTTAAAATAAATCTGAATATTCGGGCTTAAAGCCTGAATATTGAGAGGTCTCCCTTTCTTGGAACCAAGGTGAGTACCTTATGTTTCGTTATCGACAAGAAAATACAAAAAATGATACTTTAAAACAGCTTAAATTCCGAACCTTTTCTTCCGCAGACTTGTACGTCTTCACACATGTGTGTCCATAATAAATAAATAAAAGAAAAAAAAATTGTTTCTACTTCAGGCACAAGGCCAGCAATTTGAAGGGGAGGGGAAAGTCAATTAAATCGCCCCCAGTACTTACTGGTGTTTTATTTTATCGACCCCCATGAGGATGAAAGGCAAAGCTAACCTCAGCGGGATTTGAAATCAGAACGTAATGGGCTATAACTCTCTATTTTAGACCTTCTGAAGATACCTTATGGATCTCATAGTATTTCTATGATCCTAAGGCATGGGAAACTAAATCACCTGTCTTCTATAGTAACCAATACATACTCTCCTTTGTTGCTTTTGTGTGTCTTCACATGCCTCAATTTCTTTTTTTCTTTCCCCCTTTTTTTAATTAATTTTTTAAATTATTATTATATTTTTTTAATTATTTTTAAAATTATTTAAAATTATTTATCTTTAAGTGCTTTTGATTGCTTTTATGTGCCTTCACATGCCTCAGTCTCTTGTGAGAAAATCTGCCTGTATTCTTGTATTCTCATATTTTGCTATAATGTTGACTAACAAACCCATTACGCATTCTCTCCATCCTTCTCATATCCAATCTCCCTCATGCTATCCTGTACTATTTCTCTACTGTTCTGGTGACTAAGCTTGGTAAAGCTTATATTAAGCACTATATTTTTGTTTATAATGCTCTGAGGATTCCTGCCCCACGGTATGGATGAAACATTGTTAGCGAATAAAAATTGTATGAGTATGTAGGTGTTCTTTGACTTATTTTATCTATATATGTATGTATGCGTGTATATATATATATGTATGTGTATATGTATGTATATATATATATATATAAATATATATATGTGTGTGTGTGTGTGTATATGTGTGTGTGTGTTGGTATGTGTGTGTGTGTGTGTGTATGTATATGTGTGTGTGTATGTATATCTGTGTGTGTGTGCATATATATATATATATATGTATGTGTATATATAGGCAGACCCAGAAAATTCTGGGACGATTTGATAAATTCCGACCTTACACACTTACACCTCTCTAAGACAATGTCACTGGACTGAGATCTTTGGTGCTATGCAGTAATATAGAAGACCTGCCTTGCCTATGTACAAAGCGAAACCTACAGTCAGTAGGCACCTCTTAACCAAATATACACCCCATCCCACTACCCCTACTCCACCCGACCCCCATCAGCACCACCCCTTTCTCTGTAAAGTTATGTTGGTACAACAACATCCAGTCCAAAATAAATGAGGTCGTGTAGGTGTCACGACAAAAAAAAAAACACAGTCCACGCTGTAATGTGGCCGTGTAGGTAACACGGTAAAAACCTCCCAGTCCACACTGTGAACGTGGTTGGTGTTAGGAAGGGCATCCAGCCGTAGAAAACCTGCTAGTGAGACCTACACGACCACATTTACTTAGGACTGGATGTTGTGGCACCAACATAACTTTACAGAGAAAGGGGTGGTGTAGATAGGGGTAGTGGGATGAGGGTGTATTTTTGGTTAGGAGGTGCCTACTGACTGTAGGTTTCGTTTTGTACTTAGGCAAGGCGGGTCTTCTGTATTACTGCGTAGTGCCAAAGATCTCGGTCCAGTGACATTGTCATAGAGAGGTGTAAGTGTGTAAGGTCAGAATTTATCAAATTGTCCCAGGTTTTTCTGAGTCTGCCTACTCCGTAGCTTCCATCTATTTTGATCGCCCTGCACTTTTTTATACAGCTGTCGTCTTTCATGTGCATCACGTGACCATACCAACGTAGTCTTCTCTCGAGTAAACAGCATCTTATCCCTCTTATTCCTAATTTCTCACTTAGTTAATTTATGCTTTGCCGTTCACGTATATTACTATTACACATCCAGCGGAGCATGCAAGCTTCGTTCCTCTCCAGTCTGCACAGATCCTCTGCACACAATGCCCATGTCTCACTGCCATGTAACATTGTTGTTCGTATGCAGGCATCATACAGTCTGCCTTTCATTTTTAGGGAGAAACCTTTAGTGGCCAAAAGTGGTATAAGCTCTCTGAACTTTTTCCATCCCGTTCTGACTCTAGCTACAGTAATTTCAGAGCACCTTCCACCACTGCTGATTTTGTCACCCAGGTAACGGAAGGTGTCCACTATTTCTATAGAACTATCTGTGCAATGGAATGAGCTAGTATCCTGTGGGCACTTGCTACTACTTATTGCACCTGAGCACCGGCCACATATAAAATCTATGTTCTTAGTTAGTTTACCTGTGATCCCACTACATCTTTTATGCACCCATACTTTGCATTTGGGACATAACATTTTCTGCCTATTTTGGGACATAAAATTTTCTGCCTACTCCTTTCCTACACATTTCCCAGAGGGGACCAGTGCCCTATTTTCCTTCTTACATACTAGAACTTTAGTCTTAGACAAGTTAATTTTAAGGCCTTTTGATTCTAGACCATGCTTCCATGTTTTGGAAGTTCAGCCATAGATTCAGCTATTAGAGTTAGATCATCTGCGTATATGAGTTCCCATGGGCAGCCGGTCTTAAACTCCTCTGTTATAGCCTGAAGGGCAATAATAAATAGGAGGGGGCTAAGGACAGAGCCCTGATGAACACTGACTTTACGCTAAATTCTTCACTATATTCATTGTTAATTCTAACCTTGCTGACTGTTTCTTTATACATGGCTTGTATAGCTCTCACAAGCCATTCATCAACACCTAGTTTTCTAAGAACCCACCAGATAATGGAGCAGGGAACTCTGTCAAAGGCTTTCTCCAAGTCAACAAAAGCTAAGTATAGTGATCTACTTTTAGCTAGGTACTTCTCCTGTAGTTGTTGTACAAGGAAAAGAGCGTCTGTGATACTTTTACCTGACACAAACCCAAACTGCATTTCATCTAGATCAATTCGCTCTCTGATTAGTTGCGCAATAACTTTTTCTATGACCTTCATGACCTGGTCAATTAATTTAATGCCTCTATAGTTTCCCCTATCTAGGGCATCTCTTTTACCCTTGTAGCAGTTAATGATGATGCTGTTACGCCAGTCATTTGGTATGACCCCATTCTGTATGACTTGGTTTACTATCTGGGACACCATAGTGTGTCCCACCGATCCAGATGCTTTCAGCATTTCCACAACTATCTCCGAAGGCCCAGCTGCTTTACCTGTCTTCATATCTTTGATTGCCTTACTTATTATACTACCTTCAACTTGCAGTCGAAGTAAATTTTTTGCATATTTTTGCATAGCATTCAAAAAGCACGAAATTGTACAACCCCTAAATATATTCATATCTTCTCATATTCTATGTGTATGGATTCAGGGCACAATTGATATGAGGTGATTCCAACAAAAAAAAAAAATGTTCCTTATAAATATGAAACACACTAATGTACAGCATCCAGACCGTACTTTGTTATATATATACATACATATATATATATATATATATATATATATATATATATATATATATATATATGTATATAAAGGACAAAGTACCGTCTGGATGCTGTACATTAGTGTGTTTCATATTTATAAGGAACATTTTTTTATATATATATATATATATATATATATATATAATCACATTGTACTGACTTTCAAAAACTGATCATTTATTACACACACACACACCATCACCGTCACCATTATCACCGTTTAATATCCATTATTTTTCCATGATCCAAGGGTGGTGGATTGGCAGTATCGGTAGAGGGTTGGACGCCATGCTTTGCAGCAAAGAGTTACGGCCCTTTATGGTCTGAGTTCAAATCCCGCCGATGTTAACTTTGCCTTTCATCCTTACGGATTCGATAAAATAAAGTACCAGCAGTACACTGGGATAATTGCTGGCCTTGTGCCAAAAGTAGAACACAATTATTTTTCCACGATCTGAGTTCAAATCCCGCCGAGGTTAACTTTGCCTTATTATCCTTACGGGGTCGATAAAAAAAAGTACCAGTTACGTACTGGGGTCGATTTAATCAACTTTCCCTTCCTCCCAAATTACTGGCCTTGTGCCTATATAAGAAACCATTATTTTTCCATGTTAGCATGAGTTGGACAGGTTGTCCTGTTTGAGGCAAGTTGCGTCAGGTGACTGTGTCTTGCTCATACAGAATTATTTCTGGCTTGGTTTCTACGGCTGGATGGCCTTTCTAACATTTACAGTATGTGCTGCGTGCTTTTTGTTGTGAGTCCTACATGACTTCTTTACAGTGTGGGCTGGGTGCTTTTTGTTGTGTCACCATCACGACCACTTTATTGTGTGGGCCGGGTGCTTTATATATATATATAACTACAGGCAGTAGATATAACTGTTATAGCTCCATGTATTACAAATTGGATTTGAGAGAGAGGCAGGGAGAAAGGAAGAGAATGGCTGGGCAGGGAAAAGAGAGAGAGAGAGAGAGAGAGAGAGAGAGATAACAGGTGATAGTAAGTTGTTCCTTGGAACACCTAATTATCGTAATCTCACTACACTTATCTGACCTGGCACACTTATGCACACACACACAAACACACATATGAATGCATACACACACAAATATATACACATATGCACACAGAGATGCAGACATATATATATATATATATATATATATATATATATATATATATCCATCTAACCCATGCTAGCGTGGAAAATGGACGTTAAACGAAGATGATGATGATGATGATGATGATATTTTATAAACACAGAATTACCATCATCTAGGTACTTTTCTGTATGTGTTGTTTCTGAGCAAGCATATTTAGGATTAAAGAAAGGTATTCCAGCTGTCACCATCCCATCTCATCGTTTATTCTGTGACTCTGCATGATCCATAATCCAATGCGTTTCTTTCATTTTGCAAGGTAGTAGGGAGTGATTTAAGTGAGATTGGGCTGCTATTTCAGGCAATCAGTTGACTGAGTAGAGGTTCTTTTTAATTATTTGTAACATAAAATAGTTATTTGTGGGTACCACACACACCATCATCATCATCAATTTTACATCCTTCTTTCCATGCTTACATCCTTCCATATGTGTTCCTTTGTCATATCCTTCCTGAGGTTCAATGTTTTGAGATATGCTCTTATTACCTCTGCCCCGGTCTTCCTTGTCCTTTCTATGTTGCAGCTTCCTTCCACTTGGAACTTTTGGCACTTCCTCACCAAATGATCATCATCCATGAGCATCTCATAGTTATGCGGTCACAGTCTTCTCTTTTGTCTTGCACATAACATTTGATTCTGCTTATACTTAATTTTTCTCTGAGCTCACTCATGCTTTACTGTTCATGTACCTTAACATCACATATCCATTGAATCGTGCTCAATTATTTTCTCTCCAACCTTTGCATATCCTCTGCATAGAAAGAAACATTTTTGTTGTCAACAGAGACAGTATCTCTATGTACTTTTTCCAGCCTGTTCATATTCTAGCTACTATGTTTCAAAAGCAACTGCTTCCATTGCCAATTTGTAACAAAACCTATCAACTACTTCTCTGGAGCTTGGACAAAGCTTATTCTACTGAGGGATCTTACTATTAATTACCTCTGTGCATATCTCACATACAAAGTCGATTCTCAGTAGTGGCCACTGGACACTTGATTTGTCTATAGGAGTTTTCTAATATATCTGGTTTTCTAAGCTATTATTTATAGTAGTCAACTGTTGTTACAGATATTTTCTGTGTTTGGAATTCCCACATTTTAAAATACACGTACACACACACACTCTCTCTCTCTCTCTCTCTCTCTCTCTCTATATATATATATATATATATATATATATATATATGTGTGTATGTATATACACATACATACATATATATACATACATATGCATGCACACACTCAGCTATATATATTAAAATAAACATTATAGATATAGAAATGGCTTCAGAACACGCCATGTGTCAATGCACCAACTTGTATAGATTGATAAGACTGAGATTGAAGAGAGGGTTGATATAAATAGATATGTATATATAAGTTGCTTTATTGTTAAATATTTACTTGAGTACAAGTATATAATGGCTTATGAATAAATAAATATATGGAATCCTATCCATATGTATTGAGTAGTATCACCTTTGAAATTAGACTCTTCAGGGATTCTTTTTTGGCAGCTTGGGAGTGAGGATTTGCCAATGAGGCCATGAGACTAAATACATTTGGGTATTACTGTTTATTTATTGATAGTTAAACAGTTTGTTGTGTTGGTAGGTGGACATACACACTAGCACACACTTACATATGTATGTACATACATATTTGCACATATAAACACAGACACGCTTGCAAGCGCGCATGTTCATACAAACATATATGTCATGATGTCCTTCTTACCTCTGACATTTTAACACATACAAAAAAGTTGAGAACGTTATTAACCAAGTGTAAGTTTGCAAAATTAAATCCTATACTGATTATGCCTATTAAGCAAGAAACATCTGCCAATAACTGTTACTTGCCTCTAAAATTACCATTTCAGCTATATTTTACATTCTGTTTGACATATACAGCATTATAATTGTAAGATTCCTCTGTTGACAGAATCAGAAGTAATCATCTGATGAGGAGAGAAACTCTCCAAAATGCACAAAGACAATTTCTTGTGTTTTTCTGTAACTTTAGTCATATCTATATGAAATTTACTTTAACCCTTTTAATATAAATTTCTCACCACTATTATTTAAATATCAGTGTTTTTTTCTCATAGTAATTATTCTCACCTTTTCATTTAGTAGCTTACAATCAGCTTTAACTTTTCCTTTTGTTTATATTTTCTGTCTACAGATAAAACCATGAATTGATCATGTATATGTGGTATTCAGTATACATACATCCATTGACTTTATATATATATATATATATATATATATATATCATGCTAGCATTGAAAATAAACATTAAACGATGATGATGATATAATATTTGCACAGGCAAAGTACAAGTAAATGTAGTTACATAAAAATATTCATTAACAGGCTCACAATAGAAACCAATTCTTAAAAACATTATGTCCACTACTGAACTGTAAATATTTTGATATGATATAAGGTCCCCCAGAAATAATAAAGCTACATAGAAAAATACAATTAGTTAACTACATACAAAGAGAGACACATACACACAGACATGTTTGAATAATGTGCACAGGTCAATAAAACAGTAATATTATACAAATGTACAAACAATCCCACCTGCTTTGTCAACTTAAATCATTAGTGCGTGGGTGTGTGCCTATCTATGTTTGGATGTACATAGCTTTGTGGCTTGGGTGTTTGACGCACAATTGTAAGGGTGTGAGTTTGATACCCAGCTGTACCTTGTGTCCTTGAGCAAGACACTTTATTTCTCATTGCTCCAAGCTACTCAGCTAGCAAAAATGAGTTTTATCTGTAATTCATACAGCCAACCTTGTCACACACTATACCATGATGAATCTTCCTGTGAATTGTGTTAACAGTACACATTTCTAAAGAATCCTCAATTTACTTATACATTAATTACACGAGCAAGCTGTTCCATTGTTCAAGTAACTGGAACAGGCATCAGTGGAACTGATAAAGTCCAACACTCTCTATGTACACATGCTCTGATCTGAGGAGTAAACAAAACTTCTCTAGGAAATTCCTCCCACACGAGTGTCCTAAATGATATATATATATATATATATATATACTGCCTGTTGGATAAGTGGAGTGTTATACACCCCTGATCCTCTCCCTAATATACTATATATATATATATATATATATATATATATGGGAAAAGAGTCAGGACCCCGATGGCTGAGCTCCGACCGTTTCAACAGCAAGACTCTTTTCCTATTACCCACTCTACTACTCTAAGTATCGAGTACTCTGGTGTGTTATGGTCCACCTGCTATCTTATCACACCTTCTTTGTTTTTATATATATATATATATATATATATATATATATATATATATATATATATATATATATATATATATATATATATATATATGGGCAGTGGAACATTTCCCAATCTAAATAACCTGACTAAAACAGTCTTGTAGTTAATACTAAGGAGACTACAAATTGTAGTCTCCTTAGTATTGTAGTACAATGAGAATTTTGTCTGTTTTGGAATAGGTTTCATGAATTAATTTCTATTCTGACCGATCAGAGTACTATCATGTGTTATTTATTGTTTTTTTTTTATATTCCGAGTTCAAATCCCACTTTAACCTACCAGCCACCATGGGAGAGATTGGAGCACCAGCATGTACATATCCATACTTAATTTTAGGTAGCATTAGAATAATCTACTTAAAGCAGATGATATCTGATGATAATGATGATGGTGGTGGTGGCAGTTGTGGTTGTGGGGGGTAGTGGTGGGGTGTTGGCGATGGCGGTTGTTGTTTATCCCACATGGATATATAGACTGAATTAGAAACCGATGATGGAGCCACTGTGGTGGCTCTGATACTAATTCCATTCTGCAGTACTTTGGAAGAGTATTTTCTGCTATAGTAGCATTCAGAACGAAACCGTCAGTTGAATTTGGGAGATGTACACTTCACAGAAGTCTCATATATGTCATAAGAAGTCACTAAAAGGGTTGGTGTCAGGAAGGGTACCTGGCTGTAAAATATTGCCTCAAAAAATCCCATCCGACCCATGCTAACATAGAAAAGCTGATGTAAAAATGATGATTATATATGTGGTTATTGTACTTTCAGAACAGCCACCTCTACTGCTAATTTGGTTACCCAGGTAGCAGAAACCGTCAATTGCTTCTACAGTACACTCTAAGAATTGTTTTCTATGAACCTTTGTTTCTTACTGCTCCTGTGCAATGGCCACATGTAAAACCTACATTCTTTGCTAGCCTTCCTAAGATCCCACTACATCTCTTGTGTACCGATAGTTTTCATTTGGGACAGAGGATAGAATTTCTACCCACCCCTTTCCCACATACTGAGCAGGACCATATCCCAGAAGAGATCAGGGCCTTGTTTTCCTTACTACTTACTAGAACTTTGGTCGTTGCCAAGTTGACTTTAAGATCTTTTAATTCCAGGTTATGTTTTCAGGTCAGGAATCTTTCCTCTAGTTCTGCCATAGATTCAGCTATGAGAGTTAAATCATTAACATACAAGAATTCCCATGGGCAGCTAGTCTTTAACTCTTCTGTTATAGCCTGCAGGGTGATAATAAACAGTAGATGGCTAAGGACAGAGCCCTGGTGGACCCCAACTTGCATGTTAAACTCCTCACTAGAGTCATTATTAATTTTAACTTTGCTGACTGCTCCTCTGTACATGGCTTGTATTGTTCTCACAAGCCACTCGTCCATCCCTAGTTCCCTAAATGCCCATAAATTACAGAACAGAGGACCCTGTCAAAAGCTTTTTCCAGGTCAACAAATGCCAAGTAGAGGTGTTTACTTTTTGCTGGTACTTCTTCAGTTGCCTCACAAGGCAGAGAGCATCTTTTACCTAACAAAAATAAATGTTAATTTGGTCCTTAATCAGTTGTACAATGACTCTTTCTGTAACTTTCATGACCTACTCCATCAATTTGATACCTTAATAGTTTCCTTTGTTTAGTGCACCACCTTTGCCCTTGTAGCAATTGACAATGATGCTGCTACTCCAGTCATTGGATGTAACACCATTTTGTATTACTTGCTTTACAATATGGGTGGTTATAGTATGACCTACCATCACAGATGCTTTCAGCATCTCAGCAGCTATTCCTGATGGCCTGGCTGCTTTGTCTGTTTTCATATCCTTAATTGCCTTACTTACTACACTGCTGCTGACTTGTACAGCAGGTCTACTTGTGGCAGACTATCTTCCACTTGTTCTCCTCATTCATCAGTCTCTCATAACGACACTTCCATGCTGTCTTCTTTTCAGCATCCGTGAAGGCAAGTACACCATTGTCAATTCAGACACACTTCTCCCCCACAACATCACTATTTTCCCTGACACACTGCCTCACAATCCTAAACACTTTGGTTTTCACATCACATAACATGCATAAACTTATTTTCAGCTTCTCTCATTACAGAGTATACTTGAGGCCTAGCTGCTCTCCTGGCCTCTGAGTAAAATTCTCTGCTTCCCCCATTTTGGCATCCTTTCCATACCTGTCTCTGAGCCTTAATTGTTCCCTCCACCTTACTTTTCCACCACCTAGTCACTCCCCTACTCCCTGGGCCTCTGCTCCAGTCACATACCTCATTTGTGGCCTTCAGTATATATATATATATAAAATATAGAAGAGCTTCTACAGGACTAGAACTGTTTCATTCGTGAGAAATCATCAGGAGCTTCCTGATGCTTTCTCACGAATGAAACAGTTCTAGTCCTGTAGAAGCTTTCCTATATTAAAACATTTATACTCTGCTATGTATTGAGTACCTTACTTACTGTGGTTATCCCCGATTCAACCCGGAATAACTTTAGATGGGTTTAGACGGGAATTATCCCACCTGAGGCAAGATTGGTCGTCTCGCTCGTATAGGACTGTCTGGCAGGTTTTCTATGGCTGGATGCCCTTCCTAACACCAACCACATTTACAGTGTGGACTGGGAGGTTTTTACCGTGTTACCTACACGGCCATATTACAGCGTGGACTGTGTTTTTTTTGTCGTGACACCTACACGACCTCATTCATTTAGGACTGGATGTTGTGGTACCAACATAACTTTACAGAGAAAGGGGTGGTGTTGATGGGGTGGGGTGGTGGTGGGGGTAGTGGGATGGGGGTGTATTTTTGTTTAAGAGGTGCCTACTGACTGTAGGTTTCGCTTTGTACTTACGCAAGGCGGGTTTTCTGTATTACTGCGTACTGCCAAAGATCTCAGTCCAGTGACATTGTCTTAGAGAGGTGCAAGTGTGTAAGGTCGGAATTTATCAAATCGTTCCAGGTTTTTCTGGGTCTGCCTACTCCGTAACTTCCGGCAATTTTGATCGTCCTGCACTTTTTTATACAGCTGTTGTCTTTCATGCGCAACACGTGACCATACCAACTAATCTTCTCTCGAGTAAACAGCATCTGATCCCTCTTATACCTAATTTCTCACTTAGTTCATTTATGCTTTGCTGTTCTCGTATATTACTATTACACATCCAGCGGAGCATGCATGCTTCGTTCTTCTCCAGTCTGCGCATATATATATATATATATATATATATATATATATATATATATATATATATATATATACATATACATATATATCATCATCATCATTGTATATATATAATATATATATTTGCTTAGTAATGATGGTTGCAAGAATGAGTACATAACACCATACTGAAAAACCTGTGAGTACAAAAAAGAAACAAGATTGAAGCTTAGACTTAATAATGAATATATATATGTTCATGCATATCACATTATATA
The DNA here is from genome assembly GCA_964016885.1 of Eledone cirrhosa. Lineage (NCBI taxonomy): Eukaryota > Metazoa > Mollusca > Cephalopoda > Octopoda > Eledonidae > Eledone > Eledone cirrhosa. The sequence goes on along the minus strand of OZ024742.1, from coordinate 142,584,031 downwards.
TTGAGGTCTTATAAGATCACAATATGTTTGCTGCTGTCACCATGTTGGCATAAAAACAAAGCCTTCTTCCACTATATTGTTTAAAATGTTTAAAAAAATTTGGATTAGTTCAGGGGTTCTGTTTTTTTGCTTCTTTGTATCAGAACACAATTGAAATTTCAAGGATTATCTCACTTGATTGAAGTTTTTTCCACCTGACATATTTAGAATACAAACCTGTATGTATGTATATCATCCTCATCATCATTGAACATCTGTTTTTGTATGTTAGCAATTGTTGGATGGGTCATCACAGACTAAGCCTGCTTAATCAGAGCTACTGTCCTACCAGACTGGCAGCAGCCATATCTCATATACATTCTGGTTTTGGCATGGTTTCTAGAGTTGGATACTCTTCCTATCAACAACCAATGAGTGCATTTTATTGTGGCACCAGTACTAGGGAGGTGGTTGGTTGTTGGGTAGAGCATTCTTCTTTACCATATATTTAACAGAGGGAATGGGAAGAGAGGATGACTTGTTCCAAGGTATGAGAAAAGGAGGATGTGGTGTAAGAAGGATGACAAGAATGATGTCATAGGTGAATGACAAGTGTGGTGGGATTTAACAGGGTAATAGGAGGAAGAAAGGAATGGAAGTAGTGTAGGATATAGTGGATGGATAAAATGATGATAAGAATAATTACTAAAGAGTGATGACGGGGGGGGGGGTGAGTATAGCCAAACTAGGGGTCACATCCACTACAGTAATATAGGATAGGGTGAAGGTGTGGTGATGACAATAATAGTTAATAAAGAGTGACAGTGGGAGGGGTATGAATAGACCAAGTCACATCTAAATCGTTGTGTGTATGTCTGTTTCTGCACAGATGTGTAAATTGGGGTCAATTCTTGGTGGTATTTAATCCACAAAGGGATATAACCCCCTACAAGGAGTGTAACTGAAGTTAAATTCAGTTACTAGATAAATAAACCCAAGTACTAGACTAAGCACTTTGTTCATTGAAAGAAGTGCTCTAGCATGACCACACTTTGATGACTGAAACTATTAAATAGATAATAAACTTCAGAAAATACTCAAAATAATTAAGTGTTCTACATTCACTATGGAGATAAGTGAAAATTGATAGTGCATTCATTTTTATGTGTCTTTGTATAGATAATTGCCATTGGTATTAATTTATCTGATAATTTATATGTAACTATGATAAAAGCATATGTTCAGCAGGATGTTGGGATTTAAACCTAGGCTAAACCTATATCAAGGGAATCTTCCAGCCATGACCAACCTATCTTTTGTAAATTCATACTGTGTCTAAAGCTACATTATTCACTCTAAGAATGGAGTGGCTGGATACAAGCCTGGGCGATGTGATTTGGAGGACAGGATGTTGCCCATGTAGCATGTCCTCCACTCTCCACAACGTTGCTGGACCCAAAGGAACAGCGAGGCTGCTACAGTTTGGCAGCAGTGCTGTAGCAGGAGCTGCCAGAACAAAGTTGTAATCAACGATGAACTGCCTTAGGGGCTCTGACTCTGGATTTTTCCACAAGGTTTACTCCTGAGGCCTTCCCATGATTGGATATCACTGCAAGTCAGCAGAGGTTTGGATTCAGAGTTTTCCTTCTCCTAGATGGACTATCAGTCAAGGCTAACGTCCTCCATCTGGCCATATGTGGCAGGTAGTACTGGGTTACATGGTAGCCAATAGCAAGAAAATCCAGGGAAACCAGAAAAACCTGACCTGACTGCAACCCAGATATGTATATGCTAATGGATGGCCATTGACTCACACGAGTTGCTCTGCTCTTTGACAGGTTTTGTTTATCATCTTGGAGGGTGATTATTGGACATTATTCACTACAGGGTATGATTTGAGGGATATTTGTTTGCTATTTTTCATGAGTTCAATGATTGCATTGAGGCTTCCTCAGCTTAAAATATATTTTTCACAATAGTGTATAAATATTGAGATTTGATGTTGGCACACACACACACACACACACACACACACACACACACACACACACACACACACACACACACACACACACACATATATATATACACACAAATGTAATGAAAAAAAATTCTTTGAGGTCTGATCATTTCACCATCTCTTAGAACACCGTTGATAGGAACGTTTTTAGTAAAGGAAATTCTGTTGGTTGAAAAACTGAAATCAAAGGGGACTATATCGTGCTGAAAATGTAAAAACTCCTTATATATATATATATACACCTCACCAAGACAATGTCACTGGACCGAGACCTTTGGCGGTACTCAGTAATAGAGAAGACCCGCCTTACCTAAGTACAAAGTAAAACCTACTACAGTCAGTAGGCATCTCTAACAAAATACACCCCCATCCCACCACCCCCAGCCCATCCACACCGCCCCTTTCAATGTAAAGTTATGTTGGTGCCACAACATCCAGGCCGAAACAAATGAGATCGTGTAGGTGTCACGTAAAAAAACACACAGTTCATGCTGTAATGTGGCCGTGTAGGCAACACGGTAAAAACCTCCCAGCCCCACACTGTAAATGTGGTTGGCGTTAGGAAGGGCATCCAGCTGTAGAAAACCCGCCAGATAGTCCTATGCAAGCAAGATAACCACTCTTGCCTCAAGTGGGAAAACCCTCCATCCAAACCCATGCAAGCGTGGAACACGGACGTTAAACGATGATGATGATGATGATGATGATATATATTTAATAACTGTTTCTACTTCTAGGCTCCAGGCCGGCAATTTGAATTCAATAATAATAATAATAATAATAAGTAGATGTCAATAAGGTTATACTTCACCACATCATATTATTACATAATATCTGTTATATATATTTTCATGGTAATATGTATAACAGCTATTACATAATAAATACAATGTGCTGAAGTATATCCTTATTGCTTTCTACTTTATTATTTTACCAATATTCCATCATATACAGACCTGTGTGATCCCATATAATACTAGGAAAGGTATACTGATGTTGAGTGCTTAATTCTGCCTACCCCAGTGTTTATTGATTGATGGTTGTGACTGCAAAACTAACCACTGATTAATTATCACAAAATAACCACAATATATATATATATATATCAGAGGAGATGACGAGGGACCGTGACGAATGGAGGGATACTGTGCTGAAGAGGACCCGTCCCACCCTTGCAAGCAGGAAAAAGCGGACGTAAAATGGTGATGATGATGATGATATATATATATATATATATATATATAGATGCACACATATTCTATCTGCCATTGAATGAGTTGGCATTAGGTTTAATGAAACTTGAGTATTTTTCTAATGACACTGTTGTGAACTGATTATACATAATTTGTCCCATATTATAAGTGCTCTAAACCCTTGAATATTTTACATCAAGTTTTTACAATACACACATACACACTATTAATAAAATTATTTTGTCCCACTTCTTTACTCCGCTATCAGATATTTTGTTATCAGAGGAAAGTAAAACAGCTTTTATGTAGATAAGTTTTTTTAATTATAGAAAGAAATGTACATTAAATTAAAATACAGGAGGCCAACAATGCTTCTACATATACAGAAAAAATCCTTTAGACAAAATTCTATGTATATCAATTAAAAGAGTATACTCTCTTTCCTTATTTTATGCAACAAGCCGTCATCCTCTTCATTGCAGCAGACAGTTACAATCTTTCTTCGCCCATTGCTAGTTTTTATAATAAGTTGTGTTTCTGTGGCTAGCAATGAGACTTGAATTCCTAGGCAGAATTTGAACTCAGAACTGACAGAGTCCTGAAAAAGATACTGCAACACATCCCATTGGATCATCATCATTATCATCGTTTTTATGTCGGTTTTTCCAGGCTTGCACAGGTCTTCTTCAGTACGGCATCTCTCCACTTGCTGCATTTCTTCATCTCCTCTGTGAGTCTCAGTGATTTGAGAATAGCTCTCACCACCTCTGCCTCTGTCTTCCTTGGTCTATGACTACTGTGGTTTCCTTCCACTGGGATTTCTTATTCACCCAGAAATTATCATGCACATCACATCAGATGCCCTAATAATTTCATTAATCCACCCCATGGACTAATACTTTATTTTATTGATCCCTGAATACAAAGTTGACTTCAGTGGGAATTGAAATCACAGAGCAGAGAGTCAGAGATCAAATGCGACAATATATTCTATTTGATGCCCAAACAACTTGTTAAAAGTATTGTATGGAAAAATGCATGGAAGTATTTAGTTTTGGCTCTTTACATTTTTAGTCCAATTATAGGCCAACTCATCTCTGCATGGTAAAATAGATGTAAAATGATGTTGATCAATAAATAGATAAAAAGGAAAAAAATTACACGTGCTATTGGTTCTGTTAGATTTTTATGTTTATAAAAAAATAGTATCAAAGTTGATTACTTTTCTTATTACTTTCAAACCTCTAATTATTCATTACAGCCATATATCACTACCATTACAGATCTTTTAACTTTTATGCTTTATTTACAAATTTACATCTTTTTCTGAAAGTTGTTTTAAAGTATGAATCTAAAGTACAAAATCTTATCATTTTTGCGTCTGTTTTTCCATCTTTGAATGAGTTAGATGACTCACTCCAATTCATCGTTTCTTCACTTGTTTTGTTCCAACATGAGGTTTAACATCTTCACTACTTCTGCCCAAGTTTTCGTTGAACTTCCTCCTCCACTGCTTTCTTCCACTTGGAGCTTCTTTACCCAACTGTCTTCATCCCTACACATTATATGTCTGTAACATCACAATCTTCTCCCTTGCACACTACATATGATTCTGGGTTTTCAGGTATTTTGGTATCAAAAGAGTTATGATATAAAAATAAGGTAAAATAGAATTTATCTCATTCAAATACATGCACAGCCCTGTAGGAATTAGGCAAAGCTTGCACAAAGAATTGTTTTAAATGGTGCATTTTTCAACCTCACCATTTGACTGCCTGCTGGTTATAACCATGGCAAGCAAAGATGCAAGACAATTCAGAGAGTTATTAACTCTCAGCTATATTTGTTCCCACCTAACACATGCCCTCTATACAGACACAGGTTCCTTTACTCAACTGGTTAGGAAATATACCCATAATACCCTTCAAAAGAAGGGTTCAGGATAACAAATTATAAAGTAAGCTATGTTTCTATGTAATAAGAAAAGATTATGTATTTTCAAGGTTAGATGAGATAACAGAAAACAGAGAAATGTGAAAATTTGAATCCAATTTGACATCATGTTGCTCTGATGTTGCTGTGATTTATGAGGATTATCGTTTTACTTGTAAATCTAATGCAGGCTGGATGTCTCACTGAAGCCATTAGGATTAGATCAGTGACTGAGTGGTTGAATCCCCCATGTGATTATCACATATGTGTTTGTGTGTGTGTGTGTGTATGTATGTATGTATGTATGTATGTATGTATGTATGTATGTATGTATGTATGTATGTATGTATGTAAAGATAAAAAAAAACAAACACAGAGATACAATTACATAAAATCTTATTAGTTTCACAGTTATCAAAGGAAAAGGGATGTTTCAATGGTTTTCCAAAGGGTATTAGAAAAAAATCACAGTTAAATAAGGTACTCAATACATTTCTAGGGAAGATACATATTTATGTCATATAGAAATTACTTGTACAGGACTAGAACTGTTTCATTTCTTTGAAATCATCAGGAATGATGACATATATATTATATTTTATATATAAAGAATGCACCAAGCATCCGAAGTGTACAATGACATTGTATCTGTATATATACAGCGTGGATAACTGAGATTGTGCCAATGTGTACATAAATATACACAAATATACACATTTTTAATATACACACACACATATATATATCATCTTCATCATCACCGTTTTACGTCCGTTCTTCCACGCTACCATGAGTTAGACGGGTTGTCCTATTGTGGGCAGTGTCCGGTCGGCTGACCATGCCTTGCTCATACGGGAACTGATTCTGGCTTGATTTCTACAGCTGGATGACCTTCCTAACACCAACCTCATTTACAGTGAGTGCTGGGTGCTTTTTCGTGGCGCCTACACGTCCACTTTACAGTGTGGGCTGGGTGCTTTTTTGCCGTGGCACCTCCATGACCACTTTGCAGTGGGAGGGTGTGGGGGCATATTGTCTATATGCTTCAGCTTCGGCTTGTACCCGTGGGGGGGTCGGGTCTTCTGTATTACTGCTTGACGCCAGAGGTCACAGT
>OZ024742.1:142450293-142567793 GCA_964016885.1 Eledone cirrhosa | reverse complement strand
CTCACTCTCAATGATCATCTCCACACATCTTTTCACAGCAAAATCAATGTTAATGGATGGGTACAGTGACACCACATCCATGCTGCCTATTATGCAGTTGGATAGGCTCCTGTTTTTGTTGCACTCACTGATTCTGCTGAGGAGGTCCTCTGTACTTTCACATACATCTGGGGACATCTTGATTATGGGGCGTATAACCATTGAGAGGAAGTAGGAGATCCTGTAGTTGCTAGCTATATTAGCTCCGCATACGGGTCTTGTTGGTGGTCCTGTTGTCGGGTCGTCGACTGTCTTGTGGTCTTTGCGGAGCCCATACAAGGGTGGTATGCCATTGTTAGACGCCTGGAAGTTGTTGGCAGTGCGTCTGCTTGGCTTTAGGATGTCAGTCCACATCATCATGTGAGCGTTGAGGATTTTTTCTCTCCCATCGTGTGTTAGTTGTGCAACTTCGCTCGTGTTGGTGATGTGGGGTTGCATTGCCTCGATGTAGTTCGGCATGCTATCTATTGACATCCTACCAGACTTATCTGTGGGTAGACACACTACCTCACCATCCCTTGTGCGCTGCTTGAGGCTAACCAAGCCTTCTACAGGTTTTATCCCAAGTTGTTGGGCCTCTGGTCTGCTCTGTCTCATAGTGTACCTGTCTACTACTTGTCTAATCTTATTTCTAGCTATGGTGAACTGTGCCTCCGTCTCGTCATCTATTTGCTGTGGTATGCAAACTCTTTTATTAAAGGGTAACCTCGTAGGATAGATATTACCCATCTTATATGTTTTGTCAGCTGGGTTGAAAAATAGTTTCTCTAAGGGGTTGTCGTTATTTCTATCGTCATAGTTGTGTGTGTTGCTATTATTGTTATCATGGTGGTTGTTGTTGTTTCTATCATTAGCATTAATATTATTATTGTTATGATTGCTAGATGTATTGTTGTTTACTTCACCGTTATTGTTGTTGTTGTTACTGCTATTTCTACCATTGTGGTTGTTACTATTATTATGTTTCTTGTTTTTGTTGATGTTGCTACATGTACTATTTCCATTATTACCACTGTGGTTATTGTTGTTGTTGTTGTTCGTATTGTTACCGTTATTACTACTGTGGTCACTGTTGCTGTGTCTGTGGTTAACGTTTCTATTATTATTATTATTGTGGTTGTTGTTGTTCTGTCTATCGCTAGTATTATTACCATTATCACTATTTCTCACTTTCCTGCCATTGTTATGGTTATGGCTGTTATTTCTATACCCAGAGTTATTGTTTATATTACTACTACCGTTATTATTGTTGTTGTTGTTTACCTTTGCATTCCAACGTATTTTTGTGAAACACTTTTCCAGCTCCGTTTTGCATTCCATAGGGTTAATCTTTTTGTAGATGGCAAATTTTGGTGGTAACTTTAGGATTTGTTGTTCTTGTTCACTGATTAAAGTGTTCCCATAGATATTTACTGTGTGGTCATTGGTAAATTCTTCCGGTAGTTTTACATCACTCATACGGATGTTGTTGATGTTATCTGGGTATTTTTGAGAATAGCTTAGATAGGGCTAGACATAAGATAGGGAAGGCCACATCATGGTACGACAACCAGAGATATCAGAGTGTCATGTTTGTGGACGCCACCCCTGGAGGGAAATTAGCTAACCAGTGTAGAAAGGCCCTGAGAAAGACCCACTTAAAAATAAAGGTGGTAGAAAAGCCAGGAACCACCATAAAATCCCTGATCAGCAAAACCTACCCTTTTAAGAAAACCCACTGTACCAATAGGAAATGTATCATATGTAAGGTGAACCCCCGGATAAACTGTAAAACTAGAAACGTAGTCTATAGCATAAGATGTACAGAGGGTACTTGCAGAAACACGACAACAACATACATAGGTGAGACAGCTCGTAGCATAGGTGAAAGGATAGACCAACACTGGGGGGAACTAAAAGGACGAAAAAACGGGTCAGTACTATACGAACATGCTAGACAACAACATGACGGTAACATAGACAACATAGAAATTAGAATAATATCTAAACATAGGAATGACCCAGCAGATAGGCAAATCAGAGAGGCCAGTGAAATAGAAATTAGAAGACCAAAGCTAAACAGAAAGAATGAGTGGAACAACAACAACACCCAAACAAACAACACTGACCTAAGAGAAGTATAAATAAATAAGTAAATTAAATTAAATAAAATAAGATAAATAAATACATACACAAGCACATAAACACACACTAGTCACCCAGCAGACACAACACTATACACACTAGTCACACATCACACATAACACTATACACACACGCAAACGCATGCGCAAAGAAGACAAAATAAAATAAGATAAACAAACAAGCAAATAAATAAATAAATATATAGACAGACTGAACAAAAAAAATGGCGTAGACATACAACACAACAGGAGGAACAATGAATATAACACCACTGACGATGTTGCAGATGTGCAACGAAAGATTTATGTAAATTATGTAAACTATATATATATGTGTTTGTCTATATTGTATCTGTATTATTTTTGACCGCCGGTCAGTCAATGGCAACATTGAGGACCGAGTAAGTTAGATCGCAGATATATATATATAAAAGACAGCGAGAAGCGAAAACCAACCAAACAGTGAGTGTGTTCTGTTATTAATTCTGGCAATATTACGCAAATATGACCCTCCCCAAATATAACAATATAAATATATATATATATATATATTTATATATATAAATATATATATATATTTATATATATAAATATATATATATATATATATATATATATATATATATATATATATATATATATATATATACATATATATATATATATATATATATACATATATATATATATATATATATATATATATATATATATATATATATATATATATATATATATATATATATATATATATACGATATTAAATAAATGGAAACTATATTTATAAAACCATATTTATTTCATTATATATATTTCAGGGATATCATATTAAAAATATGGTATGCCTTCATCAGACAAAATACAATATAAACAGTCTTATAAATAGATAGATTTGACATACCTTAGACTTCAACTGCCATTTAAAAAGTTGATTTGGTAGTCAAATCTATCTATTTATAAGACTGTTTATATTGTATTTTGTCTGATGAAGGCATACCATATTTTTAATATGATATCCCTGAAATATATATAATGAAATAAATATGGTTTTATAAATATAGTTTCCATTTATTTAATATCGTAAATATACTCCAAATACTTGTTGAGTGCTTTTATATCAGTTATAAATATTTACTCGTTGTAACCCAACATTTTAAATAAAACTTTGCATATATATATATATTTATATATATATTTATATATATAAATATATATATATATATATATTTATATATATATATATATATTTATATATATATATATATATTTATATATATAAATATATATATATATATATATAAATATATATATATATAAATATATATATATATATATATATATATATATATATATATATATTTATATTTGTATATATATATAAAGATATATGTGAATATATAATGTAGATAGGTATATATATACACACACACACACACATATATATATATACGCACACATATTCAAAATGTAAATATTAGAATATTTTATCTGAGTCAAGAGAGGTCAATGTTTCATTTCCATTTAATGATAATTTGGCTTTATAACAGTTCATACAAACAAGACTAAATAACTCATTAACTGAGTGACAACAAAAATCACTTTACTTTGATATTTGAGAGAGAATGACGGAAAACGATATAGAAAACATAAAGGTAAGAATTACACCAATATTATATATAGTTTTGTCGCAAAATTAATATTTTTTTAATTTTCCATGTATTTTCTAGGTGGATGGGGTTGCTTTAATTTATTTTATAATGAAAAATGTTCAGTGGAAACAACAACAAAAAAGACAAGAATAATAAAATAAAATAAAAATGTCGCTTGGTTGAAATCCACCCACCAGCCTTGTCATAAGGTTTTTAATGTTTTCTCAGGTTTCATATTTCAAAACATAGTTACATAGATAACAGCAAATGCTCAGATAGAATAACCCCTTTTTCCATTTGATTGGTTTGGGTCACTCATCTGAGATGTGTGTTGCAACACTTTCTCTGGTGCTAAACTCATTGTTGTGGCTACAAACCTGGGTTTGTAACCACAAACTTACTGGGGTGGAAGATGACTAAATACTACTAGTGTCTTTGGTCCCTGGTCTGCCATTTTCTTCTGCCAAATTGGGACCAGGGTATCACGCCTAAGGAAGGAGCTGTGACATAACCACAGTTTAAAATATTCATGGGAAGATTATTGTATGTTTATTATACATAAACATACTGTATATATGTCTTCATAATTTTATATATATATATATATAGTTCTATATGAACAAGACACGATCACCTGACCCAACTTGACTCTAATGGGACAACCTGTCTAACCCATGCTAGTGTGGAAAATAATGATGATGATGACGATATCATTTTCATTGTCGTTTTAACATCCACTTTCCTGCTAGCAAGGGTTATACACACACACACACACACACACATACATGTATATAAACATACAGATATACATTCATCCGTCTAAACCCATGTTAGCATGGAAGATAGATATTAAACGATGATGATGATGATGATGATATATATATATATATACATATATATATATATATAGATTTTGAGTATATGTTGGTTGTATACAGGAACTGGGCATATCAGAGTATTGACAATATTATACACCTCAACAACATATGTACTTGTCTATACCATACTAATTCGGACTGCCTGAAGAGGTCACAGCCAAAGATGGCTGTCACCGAAATATATATAGCAGTAATAAACGAAGCTAAATTTTAAACATTTGACTTTTTAAAACTTTATTTTTTATATATATATATATATATATATATATATATATATATATGCAGTGAATTGGCAGAGTCATTAAGGCGTTGGATAAAATGCTTTACAGTATTCATCCCACCTCTTTGCGTGCTCTGAGTTCAAATCCCACCATGGTCAACTTTGCCTTTCATCCTTTCGAGGTCGATAAAAAAAAAGTACCAGTTTAGTACTGGGATCGATTCTTCCTCTATAGTAAAAATTGGCTGGAGAGAGTTGGGCTCCGCCAGGTTTAAATGTGCCCTAGACACGCCATATGACGGTGCCTCTATGACTCCACAAGGAGTTATGGGATCTTTATCCTTTTATATATATATATATATAGTTTTAATATAGATGAGATTCTACAGGACTAGAACTGTTTCATTCTTTAGAAATCATCAGGAATCTGGGTATCAAAAAATAAATATGGTATTTATAGGTCTCTTCAGGTGGTAGGAGAGGGTAGGGAGTGGGATGGGTGTAGGTCATTGGTTGATAGAAAAGGGAATTCATTAAAAGCTAATTCTTCAAAGCTATAGTTTATATTTACAGTAACAAAGGCAGAAAGAATTCTATAAACAACCATGACTGACCCCCCAATGATCTTATAGACACCTGAAATCTAGGCATTGTTAGCTTAAGAGAAACTTAAAAATAAGGAGTGGTACCCCATTCTGAACTTGTTTATAGAATTCTTTCTGCCTTTGTTACTCTAAATATAAACTATAGCTTTGAAGAATTAGCTTTTAATGAATTCCCTTTTCTATCAACCAATGACCTACACCCATCCCACTCCCTACCCTCTCCTACCACCTGAAGAGACCTATAAATACCATATTTATTTTTTGATACCCAGATTCCTGATGATTTCTAAAGAATGAAACAGTTCTAGTCCTGTAGAATCTCATCTATATTAAAACTTTTATACTCTGCAATGTATTGAGTACCTTACTTACTGTGGTTACCTCCGATTCAACCCGGAATAATGTACCTATATATATATGGTTAAGATTATTAATTTATGCATGATGAACTTCATATGTTTACAAGCATGACAAAATATTAAAAAGTTGACAGAACTGCCTAGTATCTGTTGTATACCAAATAACCGCTGTTAAATTAGCATATATAAACATCTATCTGGACAAGTTACAGTTGTTTACCTCCACTTGTCATATATAAGTTTATTATACACACATACAATGTGATGATGTATATATAAAATATATATATAATATATATATAAAATATAAAAAAAAAATGAATAAACAAAGAAACAGTTCCCTATATTAAACAAAAAAAGTTCATTATTTTACGATCGTTTCTAGGACATATATGTGTTAGAATTGGTATGCATACCAATTCTAACACATATATGTCCTAGAAACGATCGTAAAATAATGAACTTTTTTTGTTTAATATAAGGAACTGTTTCTTTGTTTATTCATTATTTTTTTAATATTTTATCTTGACTCTGTATTCCGTTTATCTTTCACCGAAAGTGACTTTTGAATGCATCTCTTCTTTTCATGATATCCGGATTACATTGAGTTCTTTATACGGATTGGACACTACCGTAAACTTTTGGTAGATTTATCTATATATATATATATATATATATATAATGTATGTAAAAGGTAAACAGAAATAACAACACAATTGGTACAGTATATGGAAGGATATATTAGGTTAACGCTCGATATAGCAGGAAGAGGGTCTTAACGTTTTGGACGCTAGTCCTTCATCAGAAGAAAGAATGGGTTGGAATTGGAAAAAATGTCTTTAGATAAAAATAACAGGTCCATTCATATTGACATCTCTTTCAAAACTGTTGGTGCTGGCATTTTGTGTATGATTTATTTTTTAGAAAAGTGGATGATGGAGCGTGTCTATATAACCCATGCTAGTGTGGAAAATAGATGTTAAACGATGATGATGATATATATAAATACTCACAGTAAGTAGGAAAGAAAACAGGTCTCTAGTTGTATCAGGGAAGTAGCCATGCTCAAAATGTAGAAAAGGAGTAAATGTACATGATGTAAAACATGGTTACACAAGAGATGTAGGCAGACTAACAGAAAAGGTAGACTTTGTATGTAGGAGATGCACAGGGGTAGATAGTAGTAAGAGCTCTTGTGTAAGAAACTTTCATCAGTCCTGGAGAAGCTCAATAAAAGTAGTTGATGGCTTTTAGCTAGGCGATTGAATTATCAGTGGAGGAGGTTGCTTTAAATGTACGAGGTTTGTCCCAAAAGTAATGGTACTGATTTTCCTATGTATGGCATCGTAAGACATCTCATTGATGTACATAAACATGTTGGTTATGACCTTAGCTTCACATACATACTTGTTTCAACATGGTCGATTGAGTGAGTCATGAGTTATTGTTGTTTATGTACAGACATGTCTATAACCTCTGTTACATTTGTGATGCAGGAAAATATTGAACAATCTAATTTTGTGTGAAACTCAACAAATCCACCACCAAAAAATTTAATTCTTTAACGCAAGCTGATGGAGATGCCATTTGATAAAGAAGTAAGGTTTTTAAGTGGCACAACGCTTTAAAAACACGCTGAGAAAATGTTGAAGATGAATATCATTCTGGAAGGCCAATGAAAAAAATGTGAAATTGGTGCAATTGTTGATGGCAAATGATGGCTGATTAAGTGTAAGGATGATTGTAGAAGAAACGGGCTTGGATAAAATTGTAGTTCACAGAATTTTAACAGACCATTTACACATGTAAAAATTTGTGCAAACACTTGTCTGGGAAACAAAAAGTGAACTGGTTGGAAGTTTATCAGGATTGAGTCAAATTTCTTGGCTAAAGTAATAACAGGAGAGGAATCATGGGTATTTGAGTATGATCCAGAGACAAAACGCCAAAGGGAGGAATGGCACTCGAAAAATTCTCCTTATCTGAAAAAAGCACACATGAGCAGATCCTGGGTGAAAATGATCATTTTTTGACAGCCTTGGTATTGTTCACAAAGAAATTCTGTCTCCAGGACAGACAGTTAATCGCACCTTCTACAAAGATGTCTTGGAACAACTTCGAAAACTGGTCCAGCAAGTTCGAAAGGACACTGCTGGAGATTGGGTATGACACTGTGGCCTGCCCCACACAACACTTTCAATTAGAGAATTTCTAGTGAAGAAAAACATTCCCACTCTTCCACATCCTCCCTACAGCCCAGATCTAACTCCATGATTTCTACCTTTTCCTTGAGTTGAAATCAAAGTTGAAGGGTCATCATTTGGAGACTGTGGAAAACATACAATAAATTGTAACAGATGAGTTAAGGACACTCAGAGAAAATGACTTCTGGTACTGCTATGATCAATAGAAAAAACATTGGAACTACTGTGTGACTTCCCAAGGGTCGTATTTTGAAGGAGATAACTTGTAATTTCATGTACGTCTAATACACATTTAAATAAAACATCAGTATCCTTACTTTTGGGACAAACCTTGTATAGTAACTGGAATTAGAACAAGCTGAAAAAAGTTAAAAGAATTTCCAAAGTTAGAAGAAATTCCAAACATGGAAGCATCGCCTAGAATCAAAAGACCTTAAAATTAACTGTCTAAGACTAAAGTTCTAGTTTGTAGGAAGGAAAATAGGGCACCGGCCCCATCTTGGAAATGGCCATGCTCAGTGTGTAGGAAAGGAGTAGGCAGAAACTCCATTTTATGTCCCAAATGCAAAGTATGGGTGCATAAAAGATGAAGTGGGATCACAGGTAAGTTAACTAAGAATATAGATTTTATATGTGGCTGGTGCTCAGGTGCAATAAGTAGCAGCAAGTGCCCACAGAATACTAGCTCATTCCATTGCACAGATGGTTCTATAGAAATAGTGGACACCTTCCGTTACCTGGGTGACAAAATCAGCAGTGGTGGAGGGTGCTCTGAAAGTACAGTAGCTAGAGTCAGAACTGGATGGAAAAAGTTCAGAGAGCTTATACCACTATTGGCCGCTAAAGGGTTCTCTCTAAAAATGAAAGGCAGACTGTATGATGCCTGCATACGAACAGCAATGTTACATGGCAGTGAGACATGGGCATTGTGTGCAGACTGGAGAGGAACGAAGCTTGCATGCTCCGTTGGATGTGTAATAGCAATATACGTGAACGGCAAAGCATAAATTAACTAAGTGAGAAATTAGGAATAAGAGGGATAAGATGCTGTTTACTCGAGAGAAGACTACGTTGGTATGGTCACGTGATGCGCATGAAAGACGACAGCTGTATAAAAAAGTGCAGGGCGATAAAAATAGACGGTAGCCACGGAGTAGGCAGACCCAGAAAAACCTGGGATGACTTGATAAATTCCGACCTTACACACTTACACTTCTCCAAGACAATGTCACTGGACCGAGATCTTTGGTGCTACACAGTAATACAGAAGACCCGCCTTGCCTAAGTATAAAGCGAAACCTACAGTCAGTAGGCACCTCTAACAAAAACACCCCCCCGTCCCACTACCCCCACCCCATCCACACCACCCCTTTCAATGTAAAGTTATGTTGGTACCACAACATCCAGTCCGAAACAAATGAGGTCGTGTAGGTGTCACGACAAAAAACACACAGTCCACGCTGTAATGTGGCCGTGTAGGTAACATGGTAAAAACCTCCCAGTCCACACTGTAAACGTGGTTGGTGTTAGGAAGGGCATCCAGCCATAGAAAACCTGCCAGGTAGTCCTATACGAGCGAGACAACCAATCTTGCCTCAAGTGGGAAAATTCCCGTCCAAATCCATGCAAGCATGGAAGATGGACGTTAAACGATGATGATGATGATTGCTTTTTGTTGACAACAAAGGTTTTCTCTCGACAAACAAAAGGCCTGCTGTATAATGACTGCAAGTGAAGTGTGATGTTGCATGGAAATAGAACATGGACAGTAAATGCAGAAGTTATGTAGAAGCTGGAGATAAATAAAGTGAGCATACTTTGACGGATGTGTTATGTTAATATGTATGTATAGCAAAGCATGAATGGGCTGAGAGAAAAATAGGAATAAGAGTAATCAAATGTAGTGTAAGAGAGAAGATTGCTCTGGTATGGGCATGTGATGCGTATATATGATGATTGTTAGGTGAATATGTGCCAGAAGCTCCTAATGGGTGAAAGCTACAGTATAGGAAGACCAATGAAGGTGATGATAGTGAATTTAAAAACACTGAATCTGACAGAGCAGCTGATGAAGGAATGCAATAGGTGGAAGGATACGGTGCTAAAAAAGACCCTTCCAACCCATGCATGCAAGGAAAAGCAGACATAAAAAGGATGATGATATATGTGTGTTTGTATATATATATATATATATATATATACTCATACACAAACGTCAAACCATTGTTAGCAGTGTAAGCGGGCGTTAAACGATGATGACACACACACACATTCATATATATATATATACATACATTCATATATATCTATATAAGTGTATGTATCACATATATATCTATATAAGTGTATGTATATATGTATAAATGTGCTCTCCAACCAGCTATCATTGGCCAGTTATTTAACAATGTTAATAGGTCAATGAAATAATCAGTTGTAACTTCCTCAGAATTAGGTTGATGGAATAGTTGAACCTTCTAATACTTAAAGCTATTCTCATACATCATTTTTGGAGAGCAAAAAAAAAGAAGAAATTAAAGAAAACATGTTTGGAGCAGTAATGAAAAGTTTTGCTAAATTGACTTCATGTGACATGGTTTCTACAGCTGTATGGCCTTCCTAATGCCAACCACTTCATGTGACATGGTTTCTACAGCTGTATGGCCTTCCTAATGCCAACCACTTCATGTGACATGGTTTCTACAGCTGTATGGCCTTCCTAATGCCAACCACTTCATGTGACATGGTTTCTACAGCTGTACGACCTTCCTAATGCCAACCACTTCATGTGCCATGGTTTCTACAGTTGTACGACCTTCCTAATGCCAACCACTTCACGTGACATGGTTTCTACAGCTGTACGACCTTCCTAATTCCAACCACTTCATGTGACTTGGTTTCTACAGCTGTACGACCTTCCTAATGCCAACCACTTCATGTGACATGGTTTCTACAGCTGTACGACCTTCCTAATGCCAACCACTTCATGTGACATGGTTTCTACAGCTGTACGACCTTCCTAATGCCAACCACTTCATGTGACATGGTTTCTACAGCTGTACGACCTTCCTAATGCCAACCACTTCATGTGACATGGTTTCTACAGCTGTACGACCTTCCTAATGTCAACCACTTCATGTGACTTGGTTTCTACAGCTGTACGACCTTCCTAATGTCAACCACTTCATGTGACTTGGTTTCTACAGCTGTACGACCTTCCTAATGCCAACCCCTTCATGTGACTTGGTTTCTACAGCTGTACGACCTTCCTAATGCCAACCACTTCATGTGACATGGTTTCTACAGCTGTACGACCTTCCTAACGCCAACCACTTCATGTGACATGGTTTCTACAGCTGTACGACCTTCCTAATGCCAACCACTTCATGTGACATGGTTTCTACAGCTGTACGACCTTCCTAATGCCAACCCCTTCATGTGACTTGGTTTCTACAGCTGTACGACCTTCCTAATGTCAACCACTTCATGTGACTTGGTTTCTACAGCTGTACGACCTTCCTAATGCCAACCCCTTCATGTGACTTGGTTTCTACAGCTGTACGACCTTCCTAATGCCAACCACTTCATGTGACATGGTTTCTACAGCTGTACGACCTTCCTAACGCCAACCACTTCATGTGACATGGTTTCTACAGCTGTACGACCTTCCTAATGCCAACCACTTCATGTGACATGGTTTCTACAGCTGTACGACCTTCCTAATGCCAACCACTTCATGTGACATGGTTTCTACAGCTGTATGGCCTTCCTAATGCCAACCACTTCATGTGACATGTTAAACCTTTTTTTTTACCATAATCCTGATGAAAAACACAGCCTATGATTTTCAAATAATCAAGAATTTGGAAAGATTAAGTAATACAATTAACTTTCTCATTAATCTGATATTTTAAACATAACAAAAGATCTTACATAAAATTATAGTGGAAGGTTTTTTGATAAATATATAAACTTTAAGATAAACAGCTTGATCATAGAACCAGGGGCGGTTTAAAGTGGTTAAGCTGACGTTTCAGCATCCCCTCATAGTTGGCTACTTATTAAGTGTCTCTACTACAGTTTTACTATTTCAATAAGAATTAGTCTGGAATTCTTCAAAAGCAATGAAATTTGAACTGTGAACATATTTGCAATTGCTGTGAAATGAAATGTAATCCTTTTGATACCAACCTGCTTGAAACCACCCCTCGTTCTATGATGATAAACTATTTGTTTTACTGTGTTCATTTTTTAATTAAAACTTTCCATTATAATTTTATGTAAAACACTTTTTTTAAGTTATGATACAAATACTACCTTAATAATGGGAAAATATTTAACTAAATCCTTCGAAATTTTTTATCATTTAAAAAATTATTTGAAAATCAGAGGCAGTGTCTTTCATTAGAAATATTGTAATAAAAGAGTTAACATTGTATCGTTGAAAATATGTATTTTCATTGTGTTTTAACATAAGCTAATATGAGTAAATTGGGAAGTCTCTCAATAGTCACCCAACCTGCTAGAAATGGTAGCTAAATCCCATACTCATTATCAATACAATTTCTTGGTGTCAAGATTTTGATTCTATTGAATATATATGTATATTATAAAATAGCTGTATAAGCCTATTTTTTTACCTACACAGAGGACATGAGAATTGGAACCATTGTTGACCTACCTCCTCCCAACATCTCCTTCTGTTAACCTCCTTTTTAGAATTACTTTCAAAGAGGTTGTGTCAAACATGACATTTTCTCCCCCAGAGTAGACAATAAGAGGTATCAACCATCCATTAGGAATTGTCAATATTTATTAATGTTTGCTTTAGTTATTTGTTTTTTTAAATTTAATTCACTTAAAGTTTTTTTTTTATTTACTATTTTGTTATGTGCAGAAGGGCTGGGGTCACGACTTATTTCAGGGATCTGAAACTGGTGGAAGGAAGGAGAGTATACTCAAACTCTGCTAAAAACATTCAAAGGCTAGGTGGTGTTAAACCAGGTGATGGATTAGGTCTATCATCAATTGAACCTTGAATCATATTAAAGTATCATAGCATATATAAAATGTATGATGATTATGTTTCCCAGTAAATGGACATTTGTCCAGAGCATCAATAATATCTTTTAATCTAAATTATATATATATACTTTGTTTTTGAATTTGTTTTGCAAGATTTCTTATCTGAAAACATGTGTTGAAACAGATATTGTTATACTTTGGGAGGGTCATGCTGCCAATGAAAACACAGACACCTGTTAGTTTTCCCTTCAATTTATTATAAATTTCTGGTTGGTTGGTTGGTTCGATAATCATATGGTTGTTTATATATTGTCAAAGCTCTTTCATCACACCTTCTGTGACCTCCTCAGTGACTGGGTTTTTATTTTGTATTTCCATCTTATTTTTGTAAAGCATGCAACACAAAAACAAGATGGTGTAGGACAGAAAAAAGGGGGGAGACAAAAAAAACCCAGTCACTGAGGAGGTCACAGAATGTGTGACGAAAGAGCTTTGACAATATATAAACAACCATCCGGTGATCGAACCAACCGGAAATTTATAATTAATTGAAGTGAAAACCAACAGGTGCATGTGTTTTTCTTGGCAGTATGACCCTTCCAAAGTATAACAATATATATATAAGAAGCAAAGAAAATTTCAATGATACAAAAAATTTCCTGGTGGAAGTTCAGGTGTACTCCGTCCGGGTTGTTATCCAGTTTTGGGGTGGAAATCCAATTAGAAAATCCAACAAAAGAGATGTCAACATGAATGGACCTGTTATTTTTATCTAAAGACATTTTTTCCAATTCCAATCTGCCCGTCCCCTCAATCTATCTTATTTCTCATTCTTTCTTCTGATGAAGGACTAGCATCCGAAACGTTAAGACCCTCTTCCTGCTATATCAAGCGTTAACCTAATATATCCTTTCTGTATACTGTACCGATTGTGTTGTTATTTCTGTTTACCTTTTACATACATATATATATATATATATATATATATATATATATATATATATATAGAAGGAGCTTCTACAGGACTAGTACTGTTTCATTCAGATGAATTCTTCAGGAGCTTCCTGAAGATTTCATCTGAAGGAAACGGTACTAGTCCTGTAGAAGCTCCTTCTATAAAATAAAAAAGTTTTACTCTGCCATGTATTGAGTACCTTACTTACTGTGGTTATCCCCGACTCAACCCGGGACCTACGTATATATATATATATATATATATATATATACGTATGTAAAAGGTAAACATATATATATATATATATATATATATATATATTATTTAGGTTTGTTGGTTCACCACTGGATAGAACTGGACATTCCGTATAGTCAACCTTGATGTAATATTAGGGAGAGCACTTGACGTAATGCAACTCACCTGTCTTTGTTTGTGTTGTTGGTGGTGTGAGTACGGAGTTAATTATTATAAAATGACAGGAGGCTGGACTGGTGTAATTCCTTACAGATTTATTATACTATGAACATTTCAATGACCAGGTGCAGTATGAATCCGGTGACATCATCAGGTATTCCGAAATTTATCCAACAAAGGAATATAATAATAGACACAATCCAAGGGGCTGAAAAGCAGAGAGAAATGCCCAAGACGAGAAGGTGGCCAAAACTTAGCAGTTGCTAGTCCCGGTGAGCAGCCGCCTTCAAGTGAGGAATCTACTTAATTTTGTCTTGTTGGTCTGGTCAAGGGGCCGTTTGCTTATAGTGTATATATCACTACTACCCCGTCATGGACAGATGCTAGTGGTGAGATCAGATTGCATAGAAGAAGTTAGTCAGAAGTGCTAAAAAGTACTAAGAAATATATAAAAAAAATATATATATAGTGGTCGGATGTACAGTAGGTTTTTTTAATGTAGAGTTAGAAATTACGATTAAAGATTAGAAATGTAAAATTTATGTTTAGAATTAAAATATATAATTTAAGATAAGATTAAAGGTTAGAAAGGTAAGATCTAGGTTTAAAATTGGGGAGACTTAGTTAAAGAATTTTCAGAAGGAAGCATTTATGTAAAAGTTAAATATATTATTGATAGACATAATAAAGTTTCAGGGTACAGTATCGGTGGAGGGTCGGACGCCATGCTTTCCAGCATAGTTACGTCCCTTTATGATCTGAGTTCAAATCCCGCTGAGGTTGACTTTGCCTTTCATTCTTATGGGGTCGATAAAATAAAGTACCAGTAATGCCCTGGGTAATTGCTGACCTTGTGCCTAAAGTAGAAACAATTATTAAAAAAATGAGAGGGACAATTCTTTTTAAAAAAATTCTTTATAATAGTATACGAAGGATTACCGGTTTTGATGTGTTCTTAAAATCCATCTTATCAAATGTTGAGTGTGAAAAAATTAAAAAGAGTTGATAGGAGTTAAAAACGAAGAGTTTAAAATTAAAATCAAAATCAAAATCAAATGTTTGGATAAATTTTCTTCCATCCTTCTTGCTGAAAGAATTGGCTGGAAAGAGAAGATTACTTGTTTTTTTTTCACAGGAGGAAGTTGTGTTTTGAAAAACATCCTGTAAGTGTATTGTTAATCGAGTGGTCAATAGTCCCCAACTTCCTCCAGTGAAAAAAAAACAAGTAACCTTCTCTTTCCAGCCAATTCTTTCAGTAAGAAGGATGGAAGAAAATTTATCCAAACATTTGATTTTGATTTTAATTTTAAACCCTTCGTTTTTAACTCCTATCAACTCTTTTTAATTTTTTTACACTCAACATTTGATAAGATGGATTTTAAGAACACATCAAAACCGGTAATCCTTCATATACTTTATATACATTATAACAAATTTTTTTAAAAAGAATTGTCCCTCTCATTTTTTTAATAATGTTATCTTTTCAATAATGTCACTTTGACGAATCAAAAAAGAAAAACAGACCCTTAAATATTTCCCATGCTATTTCCAACTTTACCTTTTTTCTCTCTAATGCTTTTCAAACCAATCCCAGTCAAACCCTGTATCCACATATCAAAGGGTGCCACATAACAGTCTGCAGCCACAACAACCATCCCCTGCCTCCTCCCCCTCCTTCCTCTTCCCTCCTGCTTCTACCCTTTCCAGTCACAGCCAAGCCATTAGCAGAGAAGGACGGACAGACAAATTGACTTTCTTCTCTGTGAAAATTAACTTTTCTTCCCCTCTCTATAATTTTTTTTTTATTTTGTTATTATCATTATTTTCACTATTTCTACAAATATGCAACTTAACAATATTCTGCATATCCGCAATTGACAATGCATTTAATGCTGAAACCGGTATTGTAAATGAATTAATGCTTTGAAATTTCACACATATATATATATATATATATAAAACAGTGAGCAGAATGTGAAAATTCAATTAAAAGATTTTGCCATAACTTTGAAAAGAACACTGAACAGAAAAAGAATAGACATCAGCCCCCATGTGTGCTGATGTCCATCCTTTTTCATTCAATGGGATTTTATGTATCAAGACCATAATATAGTATATTACTCCAAATTTTGTTAATTTGTTTGAGTCAGACAGATTTTTGTTAATTTGTTAAGTCAGACAGATTTTTCAGAACTAAATCCAGCACCTATAACGTCCCACCCTCGCTCTTAAACATTGTTTTGACACTATGTAGATGGGATTTTAAATCATCTCCCTGGACAAATATATAGCATTTTGTACAGCGTGAGACACATATTAAAACAATCTCCACTGATGAGTAAATCCTTGTCTTTGATGTATTACCAAAATCGATAGTTGGTAATCGATTACTTATATTGAGAGGTTGCATTGTTCTTTGGGTTTTTGAAATGGCTGAATGGAGACCTATAGAATTACTACCACCTTAAAGTATGTATATCATCATCGTCTTCATCATCATCATTTTACGTCCGCTTTTCCCTGCTTGCAAGGGTGGGACGGGAACTGATTCTGGCTTGATTTCTACAGCTGGATGCCCTTCCTAACACCAACCTCATTTACAGTGAGTGCTGGGTGCTTTTTTGCCGTGGCACCTCCACGACCACTTTACAGTGGAATGATATGGACCTCAGTCCTATCATCTCATTTCTACAGCTGAGTAAACTGGAGCAATGTGAAATAAAGTGTCTTGCTCAAGGAAACAACGCATCACCCGGGCTGAGAATTGAACTCACAATCTTTCGATTGCAAGGCCAATGCTCTAACCACTAAGCCATATGCCTCCATCTTCCTACATATCTTCCTACATATTATTTGCTCTATATATCTGTACAAAATGCTCTGTGTTTCTCAAAAGATATATACCTTTCCTCTCTCTATATCTTTTAAACTCGTATAATTGATGCTCTGAACTAAGGTCCATTGTGCTTTTTTTATTGAGAAACATGATCATTACACATCTAATATGTATCAATACTTTAACATTGTATCAGTAGAAAATGCACAGACAGAACAGCTACATAAGACTAACAAACAGCTGCATCTCTACCTTATCAGCCACTTGCTTGCATGCAACTCCATACATTAAGGTGGTATTGCACATGTAATGCCCATTTGTGCAACAGATTAGAGAACCACTTTGTTGGTAAGATGCAAGTGAGACACTATAACAACAAACAATGGTTAGGGTATCTTTTGACAAAAACACAGATAAATACATAAAGATATTATAACTAGAAATAAATAGACAACAGACTTAAGACGGAATTAATACAAAAAGCTCAATATACATATGATGGGCTTCCACAGTTTCTGTCGATAAATTTTACTGGCAAAGCATTTGTCAACCTGAGGCTATAGTAGAAGGTATTTTTCCAAGATACCACATAGTGGAACTTAACCCAAAACCATGTGGTTGCGAAGCAAACTTCTTAACCATACAGCCATGTCTGCTGCACCTTTTTAGTATACTGATTAAACAAAATGCAACGGTGATATATATAGACATTTTGATGTTCTAAATGTTTTTTTAATTCTATTCTTGGTCTGAAGACAATTATCCTCTTCCCATTTGTACAAGGTAAATCTCTCATTTGGGAGGCGGCATACTGTGACACGTTCTCCACCTCCAACTTAGCTGCTTCGGCCCGCAATGCAGAGGAGAGGAAGACAAACAAATACTGGGGCTTGTTCGGTCACTTCGTCTTTGCATTGGTCACCGTCAAGACCTCAGGCGTCCTCAGACCCCACACAGCTGAGCTCCTCTGTAAAATCAGAATGACAGCAGCCTGTCTGAGGAAAAAGCCCTGCGAGTTGGAGTGGCTGTTGGAGCTGGTCATTGTCGCAGAAATGCCTTTGCAATTTTGTCCACGGGGTGCAACTAAAACACCGCTCCGACCTAGGTCTAGTGTCACCCTCTTCCCTTCTCTCTTTCTTTCTTCTTTTGCCTAATAGTCCTTGCTCTTTCCTTCTCATTTATGGCATTTATTGGCCTTTTCTATACAGCCAGATATGCTCTTCTTTACTCCTTCCTCTTTTTTTATAACTTAATTTTTTTATCCTTTTCTAATATTTCAATCATTGTATAACTTTTGTTCAAATACAAGATTTAATTTTAAAAAAAATTATTTTATACTCTAGTCATTTATACTTCCCCACCCCTACTCCAAAATAGCATGGTAATGACTAGGAATATATTTTGTGGGAGGGGAGGTGCGTCAAATTTTGATGTGTTATTGTGTTTTCAGGCAGGGGAGTTCACAAACTCAAGGACTGTTCTGGGTGGTCATAGGTCTTCTCTATCATGTTTGACATGGGGCTGAAACAACAAATCATTTACATTATTGTTCTATCGAGTAGAAATAGCAGCCAAATCACATCCCACCATCCGGGAGGCAAAGGGGGGGCATTCTGGACAATATATTTTTAGTTACCACTAAAAAAGACAGGATCGATCAGGTTGGAACGTCTTAATGTCATCTCAATCATCGTTGAACTGCGGCCAAACATTTGCTATTTATTCTCTCTCTCTGATTGTGTGTGTGTGTGTGTGTGTGTGTGTGTGTGTGTGTGTGTGTGTGTGTGTGTGTGCGTGTGTGTCTGTGTGTGTGTGTGTGCGTGCCTCTGTGTGTGTGTGTGTGTGTGTGCCTGTGTGTGTGTGTGTGTAAACACATCCACACGCACACCACCGAGTAGTGATTGTTGTAAGCCTATGTTCCAAGGACATTGCAGCCAGCTGTGAGCACTGGTTTTTTTAAATGTATTATATATATATATATATATACATATATATAATACATTACAGTTCGGATCTAGCTGTCGAAACGGCCGGAGCTCAGCCGTCGGGGTCCTAACTCTTTTTATTAAGCTTCGTCCAAAAAAAAAAAAAAAAATGATTCAAGATTATGTAATGCATTCATGAAAAATATAGTTGTCAGATAAAATAGATAAAAACAATCGCAAGCCATTCATTGTGCTTAAAACAACTAAAGTCAAACAGACGAAATATTTTTACACGTAAAACGTCATTTTTGTTTTGTTTTTATGAAAGCAGAGAAATCTAAGCTGACATCATATGATCGCTGTGATTTTATGTTGCATTAAAAATAATTGTAAACTATTGCAGTGTAATTTTACAGTTGCTAAAATACCATAAGGCATTATAAATATCACACAGACTGTGCAGTTGAATGCAACAGGAATAATTGATGTTAAGAAATTATTTATGTGCATCGTTTGGGTGGGTCGTTTGTTGAAAGTAAATCCAAACAGTTATAGACAGAAAAAAAAGCTAATTACTACTACGTCTACTGTTGCCGCTACCAACAATTTCATTGCACAGAGCAGAAGGAATGGATGGTTTACATGAATGACTTTTAACATTTTTAAATACGAATGACGTAAAGAATAACAAGTATTTAAAAAATACACGAACTGAGGAAGAGATTCAAATACTTGTAAGGTGCGTGTTTGAAGAATTAATTGAGATCACATGTAGTTTTGCGAGATTTCGGTGCACATGCGTATTGGCCTGTAGCAGAACAGCTCGCCATTTTATCGTAAAATGTGGATGAAATGTCAATAATGACTACGTTTGTCGACAACTTCTGGGTAAGATCTTATTCCCTTGTGTTTTCCAAGCATTTTTAAGGATCCAAATTTATTTCTGTTGGAAACCTTCGAATGAATTGAAGTATATATTAGTTATAAAACGTTGGATATAGCCTGTATTTCTTTCCCCCGCTTGTGTGTGTATATATTATGATCACCGTATGAGTGATGCATTTATAAAAAAATAAATAAACCTGGACGTTTAGAGGACCACACCCTTTCAACTTGAATTACAACTGTTAATAGACACAGTAAAGTATCGTATAGACCAAATAATACAAGTTTAAATATCTCAGGGCAATTATGACCGTTCTTTATGTATGCCGAACTTTATATTTATTTTTTTTTGTTGGTAGTTTGCTGGGGTGGTTCAAAGTTATTTTTCTTCTTGTGCAAATGTGGTTGCTGTCATTATTTATGTTCTACAAACATGTTTATAAAGTAGTGGATAAATGTACACGCAAGCACTTAAAACTCATACATATACACATACACTCAAATTGTGGTAGCATCTTTACTGAAGCTTTCTTTCGCAAGGACTATTACATTGCTCATTTGAAATGATATGCTTCCTTCTTTTATGAAATGCATCAGTGAACATCAACAAACAATATAGCTCTGATGGTCACTAAACTTTCTCTTACATCTATTGTTATATATTTCTCATTGTTGCCTTTGGTAGTTTGTCGAAATCTTTAGTACGGTTGTCCTGTGTGTAAGCAGAGACTGTTAAATGTCACCCCGCAATTATTTATCATCATTGAACTCAGTTCGTATGTCCCTTTACGGACTGAGTTCAAATCCC
Organism: Eledone cirrhosa; assembly: GCA_964016885.1. Classification (NCBI taxonomy): domain Eukaryota; kingdom Metazoa; phylum Mollusca; class Cephalopoda; order Octopoda; family Eledonidae; genus Eledone; species Eledone cirrhosa. The sequence continues at coordinate 142,546,871 of OZ024742.1, read as the reverse complement.
GCCGATGTTAACTTCGCCTTTCATCCTTACGGGGTCGATAAAATAAAGTACTAGTAATACACTGGGATAATTGCTGGCCTTGTGCCAAAAGTAGAAACAATTATTAGTAGTATTGTTTCAACCGAGTGCAAGTACAGTACTTCAGGTTTTACACACCACCACCATTTCACTATCAAACCTAATTAAGCCGTACCGTGTAGTTCCAATTTCACACAGTATTTATATTTTTGACACTTCTATATCAGCATAGATGTATTTCATTCCAACACCCTCTTTCATATACTTTAAGGAAATTAAATCCGAGAAAGTAACAATAAAGTAAACAAACAAACTCACAAAAGAAAGAGAGGCTATTGCAAACTTCTACATTTTCTTGCTTAATTCATTTCGATCGGGATAATATATAAGGGCAGAAACTTATATATATGTGTGTGTGTGTTATCATTTGACGAGGACACAAAATGTATAATGAAGATCTATGTTTTTCTCTGTTCAGAATAGTTGACAGGGTTTACATTTCACATTAAATTATTTTCACAGTGCAGGCTTCTAATTAAAAAAACAAACAAACAGTAGCTATAGCTACATTAAGTTTACATTAACGTGTATATATATAGTACTTTGAGAGGTCATACTGTCAATAAAAAAGACCCCTAAAACATACGCACTGATTGTTTCATTGCAGATTAATGAACTAATTATCTAAATAATTGATTAATAAAATCAATATGGAATAGAATCAGTGTATTTTTGATTTGTAGTAAAGAATGGGCCTCCTAATGTATAGCAATGTCTGTTTCATACGTACGATTTCCTTGCAAAATAAATACCAAAACGACACACACACACACACTTACATAATAAACAACACAATATAATTATTCCATTACCAAAGGTTTGTTATTTATTATGTAATCAACTAGCTCTGTACTATACATAGAGCACTCTTCTTTCCTTGACCTTTTCTACGGAAATACTTAACACACATATATATGTATACATACAGGGTGTCACCCAAAAATATATACACACTTTGATTAGAATGCTGTTGAAGTGTGTATACATGTTTTTGGGGACACCCTATACATATGTGTATATATAAACATATTTACACGTTATGTGAATCTTAATAGAGAATAATTACATGGGTATTATCGAACTGCATAGTCAAAAACACTTATCAACTAATGTACTGTTATTGTTTAGCCCTCTCTCAGCGATGATCCAGCTGGCATATGATCAAAGGTAATCCAACTTTGACCACGTATCTTTGTATATTAAAGACTTTTACATTGTCCTATGTATCTTTCATTTAAGAATGTAGTTTGAGGGAGATCGAGCAATTATATAGACATCCTCGTTAGCTCGTAACTAATGTGTCTGTTTGAAATGGACATTTATTGTTATATACATACGATTGAAATATATAACTATCTTTGTTACACGTTGTTGTTGATTAGCCCTAGGTCAGCTCTGATCGCACTGAACTAGTTTAACACGTTTGTTTTACATTTGTTTTCCATCAAGGTGATTCATTTCACCAGTTTTCTTACGACAAGCCCTTTTTTTGTTTGGTTTGTTTTAGTTTTAATCATTTTTCTCGTTATCATTAAATACAACTGTACTAAGACAAGTATTATGACCAATATTTCCGCCAACTACTTCTTCCTTGTAAACTTACTCTGCTTTTACTGAACTTAACGACTTTCTCATTCTTTTTAACCGAACCGCTCATAAACCATTTCATGTATTATTGACTCAGGCATACTTGTTATATTTTCCATAATAGCAAAATTAACAATACTAATATGTATATAATAATAATGATTTTATATTGTTTGATCTAATCGCTCGGTTTTGTTTATGAGCTATTAGTAAACTAACTGTTCGGTAAAGCTTTGTTTAAAAATCGTTGTTTTTATATTTATTACTATTCACTCAATCTCTCGCCTCTTTCTCTACCTGTTGCCAGCTAAGACATTTTCCTTTGCCAGTCAAACTATATTACTGTTGCTCTCCCTACACACACGCGTGCGCGCACGCACACATTTCTTTACCAAACATTTCCATTGTCAAAGGTTAACTGAAACATCACTAATGGCATATCAAATTGCTGTAGATGTGCGTATCTTTTGCTTTTTTTCTTTCTTTATTATAAACCTAACAACGTATAATGAGGTATCGGAATAAGTTATTTTAGATTCTGGTTTCACAAGCTTTTGTTTTTGTTCACGCTATACGCTATCCTACTTAAACCATCTCATATGTTCCTCATGTGATATCGCCATCCTATTTTCTACCAGACTTTACACGCAAAGAATTCCAAATATATGTCTAATAATAATCAATGTATTAAAAAAAAAATCTAGTTATTGAATGTTGATGTATATGATATATTTAACCCGATTGATACCAAACCGCCTCTGGTTCTATGATATAAAACATTGTTTTAAAATGTCTAAATTAAAAAATCAAAACCATCAATCATAGTTTTTTGTAAAAACCCTTTCTGAATGTATGTTCCCAAAACTGACTTGATAATTAAAATGTCAGTTATTTTACTAAACTCCTCAAAATTTCTGATTATTTTCAAAATTTAATGAAATGCATAATTGCTGTATTTTAGACATATTTTTATGAAAGGGTTAACACGATCGAAAGCTTTGTTGTGTTCATATTTTTTCATTATAAACTGATTAGAGATAACACTTACTGTTAATGTTAGCAAGGGAAAATATCAAGAAAGATGTTCGGAAGAAGGATTGGAAAGTGTTTACTACAGGAAATATTGGAAACAAAAACATGATGACATTAGATGTGAGTGCATCAGATATGTTTTAAGTGGATCGGCATAACGTCAGCAAATTTTAGAGTTCATGATAGCTAGTAGGCGTAAGTGACAGACAGTGGTAATAATTGTTTCTACTTTAGGCACAAGGCCAGCAATTACCCAGTGCATTACTGGTACTTTATTTTATCGACCCCGTAAGGATGAAAGGCAAAGTCAACCTCGGCAGGATTTGAACTCAGATCGTAAAGGGACGTAACTATGAATGATAGATCATCCTTCGGTTTCGACGATGAGCATTCAGTGAACGTCCAACTCGTGAATTAAGATGCAAACGTGTACTCGTAGTATAATTCACAATATGTAACAAGGCTTGACCTTTGAGTTACATGTTCAATCCGTCCGACGGGCTTCCACACAGTTTCTGCCTACCCAACAGAGGGGTCAAAGTAAACTTCTTAACCACTCAGCTATGTTTTCGTTAACAAAGACAGATGGCTGTGAAATTCTGTTGGGCGAGGCCATGCATGTCATGTGGACTAAGTGATTTAGATCTGGCCAGAACGCGTTCATGCGTTTTGGTAAGTGTTAAACCTTTCATGACCATATTTATATCACACACTCTAAATGGAGAAATTGAAAGGACTTACTAAAATCATTAAGTATTTCATTATTTACTCATGATACAAAGCTGTTTATTTTAAAGTGCATTATTATTTAAAAACCTTCCATCACAATTCTAAGTAAGAACATTTTGTTTAATTATGTTTAATTATGCTCCAAACACCAGCTAAATAAGGGATAATTGAAACTAGTGACAGAATACCTCTGAGTTATGTTGAAGTTTAGTTGGAAGAGGATGGCTGTGACCTTAACCTTTGAAGGCCATGCCACACTGGTCATATTGAAGTGGTTAAAAGAGAAAAAATGTTGCAAGAAAGAATTGTGTGTGTGTGTGTATATCATCATCATCATCATCATCAGGTTTAGCGTCCGTGTTCCACACTTGCATGGGTTTGGACGGGGGTTTTCCCACTTGAGGCAAGAGTGGTTGTCTTGCTCGCATAGGACTGTCTGGCGGGTTTTCTACAGTTGGATGCCCTTCCTAACACCAACCACATTTACAGTGTGGGGCTGGGAGGTTTTTACCGTGTTGCCTACACGGCCACATTACAGCGTGGACTGTCTGGCGGGTTTTCTACAGCTGGATGCCCTTCCTAACACCAACCACATTTACAGTGTGGGACTGGGAGGTTTTTACCGTGTTGCCTACACGGCCACATTTACAGCGTGGACTGTGTTTTTTTGTCGTGACACCTACACGATCTCATTTGTTTCGGCCTGGATGTTGTGGGACCAACATAACTTTACATTGAAAGGGGCGGTGTGGATGGGGTGGAGGTGGTGGGACGGGGGTGTGTTTTGATAGAGATGCCTACTGACTGTAGTAGGTTTTTACTTTGTATATATATATATATATAAACACACACACACACATACACGAGGTTTGTCCCAAAAGTAAGGTACTTTAAATGTATATTAGACAGGTTATCTCTTTCAAAATATAACCCTTAGGAAGTCACACAGTGGTCCAACTTTTTTCCATTAATTGTAGCAGTACCGGAAGTCATTTTCTGTAAGTGTCCTTAACTCATCTGTTACAATTTATTGTATGTTTTCCACAGTCCCAAAATGATGATTCTTCAACTTCGATTTCAACTCAAGGAAAAGGTAGAAATCTCATGGAGTTAGATCTGGGCTGTAGGGAGGATGTGGAAGAATGGGAATGTTTTTCTTTGCCAGAAATTCTCTAATTGAAAGTATTGTGTGGGCAGGCCACAGTGTCATACCTAATCTCCAGCAGTGTCCTTTCGAACTTGCTGGACCAGTTTTCGAAGTCGTTCCAAGACATCTTTGTAGAAGGTGCGATTAACTGTCTGTCCTGGAGACAGAATTTCTTTGTGTATAAAACCAAGGCTTGTCAAAAATTGATCGTTTTCACCCAGGATCTGGTCGTGTGCTTTTTTCAGATGAGAATTTTTTGTGTGTCACTCCTCACTTTGGCGTTTTGTCTCTGGATCTTACTCGAACACCCATGATTCCTCTCCAGTTATTATTTTAGCCAAGAAATTTGACTCAATTTCAAGTCTTTCCAGTAAATCCTGATAAATTTCCAGCCAGTTCACTTTTTGTTCCTCAGACAAGTGTTCGGTCACTAGTCTTGCAGAAATTTTTCACACATGCAAATGGTCTGTTAAAGTTCTGTGAACTGCATTTTTATCAAAGCCTGTTTCTTCTGCAATCATTGGTGATCTTTTGCCATCACCACTCGCACCACTATCATATTTTGTTCATTTGTTGACGAGATTGGCCTTCCAGAACAAGGTTCATTCATCTTCAACATTTTCTTGGCCCTCTTTGAAAGCTGTGTGCTACTTAAAAACCTTACTTTTTGATCAAATGGCATCTCCATAATTTTGAGCTAAAGAATTAAATGTTTTGGTGGTAGATTTGTTGAGTTTCACACAAAATTTGACAACGTACCATTATTCGTTATTTTACAAACGTAACAGGTTATAAACACATCTCTACATAAACAGCAATGACTCACAACTGACTCAATAATTGATCATATTGAAACAAGTATGTATGTGCAGCCAAGGTCATAACCAACACACCTATATAAATAAAGATGCTGTGTTACCATGTCGTACATAGGAAAATCAGTACCCTTACTTTTGGAACGATCCTCATATATAGATTGTCATCACTGTTTAATGTCCATTTTACCACACTTGCATGGGTTAGACGGGTTGTCCACGCCGGGAGGCAAGTCTGGCCAGAGTTGACCATGTCGCACCTTGCTCCATTGAGGACTGTAAATTTGGCCAGGTATTTTACAGCTGGATGCCCTTCCTAACACCAACCACATTTACAGTATATATATATATATGAATAAACTTTGATGTCGCTTGTCGAGATGAGGTGAGAGTATATTAGAATTCATATTAAAATGTGAAAATTCAACACTAGTACAGTTGTTAAAACATCAAATGCTGTTAAAGACAGTGGTGGGCAAAACTCTCTGACAACTTCAGGTTGCTGGTCTCTGTCCTGAGGCATCTTTGTACACTGCTGTCTTTGACAGTATTTGGCTGTTTTAATGGCTGTTCTAGCATTGAGTTTTCACATTTTTATGTATATATATATACACACACACAATCACTGATAAATGAAGCAACAATAACATCACCTTGTTTCGGGAAACTCTATGTACCTAGGAATGTATACGTTAGTTTGCCAAGTATTATATATACTATATTTACCTCCATGTTTATACATCGAGAGCTCTTTCTTTAGTGATTACAACTCCACATTCAGGCAATGATATATACATATATATCACCTTAGTCTGCTGATCTATTCAGTGTACCAATAATTAGTAAATTGGTTGTTTTGCATGGAAGTGTTTTGGGTATGGTTGTGAAGGACATTAGTTTTTTTGTTTATGTTTAGTGTGGTATGTATTTGGTAGTTATGTAGACGATATATGCTTGTGTTTGTAGACAGCGTTGGTTTGGAGTATGCGTATATATATACACACAGACACATATATATATATATATAAAGCGGACGTAAAATGATGATATATATATATACACACACGCACACACACATATATATATGTGTGTATGTGTATATATGTATAAAGTTGCGTGTGTGTGTGTGTATATATATATGAATACAATCAGCAAGGTTAGAATTAACAACGAATATAGTGAAGAGTTTAGCGTAAAAGTTGGTGTTCATCAGGGCTCCGTCCTTAGCCCCCTACTAGCCCTTCAGGCTATAACAGAGGAGTTCAAGACCGGCTGCCCATGGGAACTTCTATACGCAGATGATCTAACGCTCATAGCTGAATCAATGGCTGAACTAGAGAAGAAATTCCAAACATGGAAGCATGGCCTAGAATCAAAAGGCCTTAAAATTAACCTGTCTAAGACTAAAGTTCTAGTTTGTAGGAAGGAAAATAGGGCACTGGTCCCATCTGGGAAATGGCCATGCTCAGTGTGTAGGAAAGGAGTAGGCAGAAACTCCATTTTATGTCCCAAATGCAAAGTATGGGTGCATAAAAGATGTAGTGGGATCACAGGTAAGCTAACTAAGAATATAGATTTTATATGTGGCCGGTGCTCAGGTGCAATAAGTAGCAGCAAGTGACCACAGAATACTAACTCATTCCATTGCACAGATGGTTCTATAGAAATAGTGGACACCTTCCGTTACTTGGGTGACAAAATCAGCAGTGGTGGAGGGTGCCCTGAAAGTACAGTAGCTAGAGCCAGAACGGGATGGAAAAAGTTCAGAGAGCTTATACCACTATTGGCCGCAAAAGGTTTCTCTCTAAAAATGAAAGGCAGACTGTATGATGCCTGCATACGAACAGCAATGTTACATGAGACTTGGGCATTGTGTGCAGAGGATATACACAGAGGATATACGCAGACTGGAGAGGAACGAAGCTTGCATGCTCCGTTGGATGTGTAATAGTAATATACGTGAACGGCAAAGCATAAATGAATTAAGGGAGAAATTAGGAATAAGAGGAATCAGATGTTGTTTACTTGAGAGAAGACTACGTTGGTATGGTTACGTGATGCGCATGAAAGACTGTATAAAAAGTGCAGGGTGCTAAAAATAGACGGTAGCCACGGAGTAGGCAGACCCAGAAAAACCTGGGACGACTCGATAAATTCCGACCTCACACACTTACAACTCTCCAAGACAATGTCACTGGACCGAGATCTTTTTACAGAAGACCCGCCTTGCCTAAGTACAAAGCGAAACCTACAGTCAGTAGGCACCTCTAACAAAAATACACCCCCGTCCCCCCACCCCACCCATCCACACCACCCCTTTCGATGTAAAGTTATGTTGGTACCACAACATCCAGTCCGAAATAAATGAGGTAGTGTAGGTGTCACGAAAAAAAAAAGCACACAGTCCACGCTGTAATGTGGCTGTGTAGGTAACACGGTAAAAACCTCCCAGTCCACACTGTAAACGTGGTTGGTGTTAGGAAGAGCATCCAGCTGTAGAAAACCTGCCTTCAGTCCTATACAAGCAAGACAACCAATCTTGCCTCAAGTGGGAAAACTCCCATCCAAACCCATGCAAGCGTGGAAGATGGACGTTAAACGATGATGATGATGATGATATGAATTCAGTTGAAAAAGTATTGGACTTTATTTTTCCTTTGGGAAATAATGTCATTAGAGAGTCAAAAGTATGCTGAGTAGAGCTGCATATACTTGTGCACATGTGTGGTTTTTGGTGAACCTACTAGGCAGCCAGCATGCTGTTCTATTTTCATTTCAACCAATATTGACAACAAGGATCCCGAGTTCCTGAATACCTTGATAATTGGAGATGATTGTATGGTTATGACCCGGAAACCAATTGCTTAGTTGTCCAATGTTACCAAGGACCAAAAGGTTCATCAGGTACAGAGCAAAATCAAGATGCTGACTGTTTTCTTCAATTACCAAGGCATTGCGCACCATAAATATGCACCAGAAAGAGAAGCAGTTACAAAGGAGTACTATCAGAAAGTCCACTGATGTCTTTGTGCTGCATTTCGGTGCAAGAGACCAGATCTGTGGGTCTCACAAAACTGGCAGCTGCATCATGAAAATGTTGTGGCTCATTTATCACAGTTGATTCAAGGTTTCTTGAAGGCATTTTGCTCATTTGTCAGGCTTACTATCCTCCAGACATGGCTTCTATCTTCTGGTTGTACCTCAAGAATGAAGATGCCGTTGAAAGGCCCCTGCTTTGAGAGTCATTAGGGCATCACGCAAACTAGGCTAGCAGAGGCACAAGGAGCCTTCTTCAATTAGCAATTGAACTCCATGAAGTAATTTTTTTCCCAGCTTAAGGTGGATATATATATATATATGAATATAGGTGTGTTGGTGTATACACATATACATGGATGTGTGTATATATATATATGTGTGTGTGTATCATCATTTTCAGAGATTATCTGCTCACTGCAGATTGTTCCCATCTTATGCTACTTTCATTCATGTAACACCCATAAACATATCAATCTCATCTCTTTGCCTCATCCTTTGTTTCCATCAACTACTTTAACCTATTTTTCTTCAATCTCCATACTTTCTTCTCCAGTTGGCATGCCACATGCCCTGCTCACTTCAGCTTTTTTCTTAATATGTTTTATGATATCTTGTATTTTCTCTGCTCTTGTCTGTTGATAAGATTTCCTATTTAGTGAATCATATCATACATATTTCCATATTTTGGGGTGTTATTTTAAGCTCCTGTTCCATGATTGTAGTCATCAACCATGTCTCTACTCCATGAGTCTGGTATATACACAGGTCAGACACTATGCACTTCAGACTTAATTGCATCATACTATTGAATGTCATTTAATTTACCAAAAGCACACCATCTAGCTGGGATTCATCCTTTTACTTCCTCTAAGTGTCTGTATTCCACATTTACCAGCTGTCCAAGTTAAATATATTTGTCAGTTATGATATAACCAGAGAACCATAGGACCACACCTGATTATGGATATTGTAATGTGTGGAGAAAGATTGTGGTTGTCTGCTACTGCTTTTGAAATATAATGATGTATTGTGAAAAGAAAAAAAATCCCTATTTAAATAAATGAATGATATTGGTGGAAGTTACATTTGGTTACATGTTGTTCACCCCACTTCTGAAGCCTTATCTTTGTTTGTTAATGTTAATTTTTTTTTTTACATTTAACCCTTTTGATACCAAACTGCCTTGTTACTGCCCCTGATTCTATAATACTAAGCTGTATATTTTAATCATTATCATCGTAACTTCAGTGTGTTTATCATCATCATCTTCACCATTTAACGTCCATTTTCCCATTCTAGCATGGGTTAGATGAGTTGTTTCTGGCTTGGTTACTACATATGGATGCGCTTTCTAACACTAACCACACTGTAAATGTGGACCGAATGCTTTTTATCATGGCATTTATCTAAAAACCTTCCATCATAATTTTATGTACTAATTTCTGTTAAGTTATGTTCCAAACACCCACTAAATAATGAGAAAGTTAAATATATTAATAAATCCCTTCAAATTGTTTGCAAATCATATGCTGTCTCTTTATTAGAAATATGGTCATCGAAGGGTTAAACATGTACATGAATAAATGGTATCAGTGGAATTAAGCTATTTTTGGTTACATGTTGCTTGCACTATTTCTACCACCTGATACAACATTCTTTTGCCTCTGATTTTATGATAAAAATATGTTTGCTTTAAAGCCTTCCATCATAATTCTATGCAAGAACCTTCGTTAAATTGTTCCAGACATCAACTTAATAATGAGAAAGTTGCATTTCAAAATCTCTCAAAATTCTTGTCTATTTTCAAAATGATTTGAAAACCATAGGCAGTGTATTTCACTAGAAATATAACAAAAGTGTTTTTTTTTTTTGAAATTTTTTTTTTAGATTTAAAGACTTTTCATTTGTTAAATATTACTTATTATTTTTATTTCTTTTCAATAGGGGGAGAAAAACAATGGCTTTTTTGTGCTTTATCATAATATGAAACATGGCCAAACTGCTAGCAAAGAGTTTATTGAATTCTTGAGAGAAAGGTAAGATTATGTTTTTATTGAATTTTTGGACATTTTTATAATCTAAATACTTATAACACACAAGAACAATTGAGATTTTTAATTTTGGTAAACATTGATTACATACACACATCTTCCCCCACCACACACATGCCATTTGAGATCAAACAGGAAGACTCTTTTAGTGGTTATCCAATTGACTAGAAATAGTAGCCAAATCTGTTGAACATCACCTGTCGGATGGTATCAACATCAATTAACATCTATTTCCCTACAAGCAAGGATCCACATCTCACATGTATTCCCTCCCACACTCGATAGCGTTCACCAGGTGTATTTTATTGTGGCACCAGCACTTGGGAGATTGTCATGTTTTTGGCATAACTGAAAAGTCTGCTTGATCCTCTGTTTGGCAAATTTTCTATAGCTGGATACCCTTCCTAACACCAGTCATTTTACAGAGTATACTGGATGCGTTCTAGCATGTCACCAACACCAGAGAGGTTGTAATGCCCTAAAACAACTGAAAGGTCCTCTCAACTCCTTTTTTGGCATGATTTCTATAGCTGTAAGCCCTTCCTGTCACTTTACAGATTTTAACGGATGCATTTTTCAAGGCACCTGCACAGGGAAAGTTGTCGGTCATGGACTTGACTGAAGAGCCGTCTCTATCCAATGAAGGGAGTTTAAGAAAGAGAGGTGGCAACTGTGGTGGTGTTTGACAGGGTCATGAAGGTGTGGGGGTGATTTTGGATAGTGTGGGTAGGAGGTATTGTGATGGGAACAATTATGAGTAGTATGTTAGTATGCCTTGTGGTATTATTCCAACCCTTTGCCTTCTAAGTTCAAATCCCACAGTGGCTAACCAGCCATGATGGTAGGGATTAGATCACTACCATATAAAAATCTGTAGTTGATATTTGAATGATAAGGATTAAGTCAGCTTCACTATAACTGTACCTCTCCAGTTTATTGCTTTTCTAGTGAAGTTGTGCAGCTAATTGGTTAGGTTCACGGTTGTAATACCATATGTGCGATTCCCAAACTAGGTGATGTGTTTTGTTCACTTTATTTTGTGCACTTCATTTCATTTTCCATTGTTCTGGAAAACTCAGCTGGAAATTAGTATCTGCAGCAGCTGAGAGTTGACTCTATGATGGATTGGTATCCTGCCCAGTTGGGAGTTTTGTACTCCCACTCACTTAATGTCAAAAAAGTCAGTCGAGCTGCTAGTCTTGAGAGAAATATGAACTTTTTATAAACGTTCCTTTCATAGTTGTTAGTGTTTATTTATCCCCAGTTGAACACTGATTGAGAAAAGAATCGATCAAAAGTATTCCAGCTATGATTATCTTGCCTTTCTTTCAAGCTGGAGCTACAATATTCAATGTGCTCATACATTTTTTTAAAAGATGTTAGAGTGTAATTTGAGGGAGATTTAACTACTATTTCTACCAGTTTTAGTAAACATATGCAGGCTCTTTTGTTGGCTTAATTGAGTGGTTAACTTCAGAAAGAGGCAGCTGTAAAAATATGTAGGTATAGCTTTATCTTCAAATGCTGATCATCAAGAGTTTTAAAATAAAGATTAGCCATATTAATCTTATTGAAGTATCACTGGTTTCCAGTCTAGCAGCAGTTTGATAAGTTATAAGCTCTGCCTGTTATTCTGTAACAAAATTCATCATCATCAACATTGTTATGCCCATTTTTCTATGTTTGCACGAATTAGAAGAGTTCCCTTTAGTCTCTCTGCTTGTGTTCCTTTATCATTTCCAACAGGACAACTTGTCTAACCCTTGCCAGTGTGGAAAAATGGACGTTAAATGGTGATGATGATGATATATATACATACATATGTGTGTGTCTGTGTTTGCATGCGGTATATGTAATGAATGTTGTGGTATGCAATATATGTAATCTTGTAATGTTATGGCATGTAATGTTCTTAGTGTAATGTTCTTACACTTACAGACTATTTCTCCTACATAAATTTATGATTCATATTCTTGAGAATAAAGTTTTCATTTCAATTTGTTTTCACATCTGTAAAAGAAAGAGTAGTGTGAGAAAAGGTACACTTTAACATTGCTACATCAAGGAACTGTACTTGTAATTCAAAAGGCCACTCTGACAGAGGTCCAATTACCTTTTATCTTATTTGCTAATATTTCAGCAATTGATTAAAAAGCCACACTATGCTGATGAAGCCTCTTAGAAGAGATGAAATATGTGTCATTGTTGTTGCTTGTACAATGAAAAAGATAAATAATTGTTCCCATCTAATATTTATTACTTTTCAACCATATATTTGAATATAGACTTCTCAAGTGTTTTAATGATAGAAGCCCCAACCCTATCATGAAAAGTAGTGTGAAATGGTGTGTCTTGATCAAGAACACAATGTGCCACCTGATCCAGGAATCAAACCTATAGCTTTACGATGATGAGTCTAACGTTCTAATCACTAGGTCACATGTCTTTGTGTCATGGGTTCATTTACTTGACTGGGTGGTGTCTTGTGCTCTTGGGGAGGACACTTCATTTCTTGTTGCTTTTCACGACAGGACTGGGGTTCCTCTCAATAAACACACAAGAAGCCTCCTATATTCAAATATATGGTTAAAAAAAATAGAAATTAATTGGTGACAATTATTATTTTATTTATATTGGCAAATGTGAACAACTTGTAGGAAGCTAGCTAAACCTACATATGTGTGAGCTGTAAATTTCATTTCATTTCTTTCATATACTTCAATATTCATTGGCCAACCAATGCCTAAACAGCTGTAAAGAAGCCTGTGATATATAAAGTGTGTGTGTGTGTGAGTATATGGCTGTATGCCAGTCACTGCAAATGTCATATCAACACCATTTATAAATCCTGTGGTCACATTTATGATCTCAGTAAACAAAACATCTTGCAGTATTGCAGTTTGACAAATTTCAGCAGCATATACTATACTTAGCATAATGCAAGGGTTAGAAGGACATGTAGCTGTAGAAAAGGTGTCATAAAAATTCATATTCAACTTATGCAAACATGGAAAAACATAAAAATGATGATGATGTTGGTGGTAACAGTGTTAGTTGTTGAATACCCCAACTATTAAATGTACTTTCATTCATATGATTGTCTATTTTATCATTGAACCTTGATAAAGTTTGTTCCATACACTGTTGATTTGACCTTGTTATATATAATATTTCATTACATGTTCAATTGTTATAGATTGGTTGTGTGCAGGATGGAATGGATTTAGTTAGGACAGCTATTTTGAATGGATCAGAAACGAAGCTCATTTGCTCTGTATGTGTGTAACTAATATACATATTTGTTAAAACTGACACACATAGTTGCATTTTTGAACATCAAAGAATTATGTTAGGAAATTGATGCATATTTCTCATAAAAGCATTATTGCATACTTATTGATTAATTGCAGGTTAGCATCAGTAATCTAATTGCTATCAGATTGGAAACTATTGGATACCATAATGCCTGCTCTGCTTTAAATATGACCTTAGCCTCATAGGTTATTACAATTGGAAATTTTATTCTGAATTATACAAATGATTGTGTTTATATTACAAAAAAAAAAGAAAAAAAAAGGAAATATCTTTTCAAAGAAAGCAGTGTAAATGCTTTTATTTGGCATGTATTTATTTGCCTTCACCATTTTGTTTGCAGGAATGCAGCTGACTGAGAGAGACTGCTCAGACTGGGGTGTAGTCTGTTGCTCCCTTTCCCTCTTCATTTCCCTTTGAATGTTATTTTATTTGATTGTGAATGGAGGCATGGCTGAGTAGTTAAGTAGCTTGCTTTTCAATCATGAGGTCTAGGACTTGATCCCACTGTATCATGTCTTAGGCATGTGCCATTTACAATAGCCTCAGACTTATGAGTGAAATTAGGTTGAAGCCTTTTGGATAGATTGTATCTGTAATTCAAAGGTCCAGTCTTGTCACATTTGTGTTGTGTTGATTCTGCCTGAGAATTATATTAAGACTACACAAGTGTGTGGAATACTCAACCACTTACAAGTTTATTCATAAGGTGAATGTTCAATTGATTGGATAACTGAATGCTCATTATTGAAATCAATGCAGAATCCATCAGCATCATTTTGTTGATTGCTTAAAGTGTGTCTGGAAGTTATGAACAGATAAATTCTAACTCTCAAATTAGAGAACGATCTTGATAATTGAATCACATAACTAGTCCTTTTGTCACCATATTTCTAATAAAATGCATTGTCTATGATTTTCAGTTAATTTTAAAATAATTTAAGAATTTGGCATGATATAGTAAAATAATTAACATTCTCATTATTAAGCTGGTTTTTGTAACATAGCTTAATCCTTTCATGACCATATTTCTGATGAAAAGCACTATTTTAGTTAATCACTAAAATTATGAATTATTTCATTAGTAAGATGGTATTTGTAATGTAACATAAAAGGTTCTAATATATAAAAAAATATGGCAGGTTTTAATTTAGATAGACACTCTAAAATGAGTGGTTTTGTTTCATAGAAACAAAGTTAGTTTTGAGCAGGTTGGTATCAGAAGGGTTAACAAAGGTGCTTACATAAAATTATGAGGGAAGGTTTTTTTTAGATAAATATATAAACACCTTAAATTAAACAGCATTGTAATGCAGAAAAAAGGTAGTTGGTTGTGGGGCTTCAGGTTATTTGTTATCAAAAGTGTTAATACATATTATTCAACCATTTATTATTAGTGATTGTTATTATATAATATACAATTGTTCATTCAATCAGGATCTTTCAATTTCCATTCAAGTTGAACATTTTGATTTTTTTTTTTTACTATCATACAATTATTCTATTATTCTTTTACTGGTTTCAATTATTAGACTGCAGCTATATTATGACTCTGCCTAGAAGCAATTTAGTCGATTATATAACATTGATACTTACTTTTTCAAAGTTTGGTACTTATTTTATCAATTTCTTTTTGTTGAATTGTTAAGTTAGGGAACATAAATGAACAGTAAATTTACACACACACATGCTAAGGCATTCTGCACAGTTCCCTTCTACCAAATTTGACTCAAAAGATATTAGTCAGTCTGAGGCTATAGTATGATACTTGCCCAAAGTGCCATGCAGTAGGACTGAACCCTAACCCCTATGGTTGTGAAGCAAACATCTTAACCACAAAGTCATGTCTGCACCTATATTATTGTATTTTTACAATTGATAGTGTCATTTCTGATAGTGGTGTCTCTTGTAGTATGTAATGTCCTAAGTTATTTGATTGTAGATTGCACAGCATAGATGCAGACAGCTGCGAGGTTAAAGAGTTCACTTTGTAACTATGTGGTTTTAGGCTTGCTCTCACTTTATGACACCTTGGGTAAGGGTCTCCTCTACTATAGCCTTGGACTGGCCAATGCCTTATGAGTTATATTTGGTAGATGGAAACTGTAGTAGCTTGTCATATATATATATATATATATATAAAATCAAATTTTCATGTTTGTTCTTCTATGCTGTGTGTATATATGTGTGTGTGTCAGTGTTTCTTTGTGGCTGTATTTATGCCTCAGAACTCATAGCTTAGCAGTTAGAAAAAAAGCGATCAATAAAATAAGTACCAGACTTGAAAAGAAAAATAACGTACTGGAGTAGATATAATTGACTGACTCCCTTTCAGGTGGTGTTCCAGCATGGTCACAGTCTAATCACTGAAACTAGTAAAAGAATAAACGAATGCTGCCTTCTTAGTGTGCGGTTGATTACTAGAAAAGTGTTCATTGTAATAATCCTCTTGTGTGTCTTGTATCAAACTATTCAATAAGTTGTTTGCTAATCTAGTTGCATACATTTAACAACAGCTTCTTCTTGTTTGTTTTGTATCAATTGCTCATTTATCCCCCCAGACGTTTTCATAGTTTATGTTATTATATAGAGTTTAGATAACACTCTAATCACAAAGGTAGTTTTCATATGCAAACACATCCTAATTTTCTATCTTGTCTAAGAGGATAAATAGAACAGTGAGATATCTTTTTAATTACTGTCCAACATTCCCTGTCATCATTTCTCTCCTGTCTGTTCAGCATCATGTACAAGTGTTTTAATACATTAAGTAGCTTTGTTGGAAAAATGTTGCAAGGAGATTGGTGTTAAAAATACTTTATTTTTAAACAATGGTTGACTTAAGAAGCATTTATAAAATTTGAAATGTGTGCATGCCAACACAAATGATCATAATAATAAGAGTTGCTCATTATAAATAATTGTTTCTACGTTAGGAACAAGGCCAGCAATTACCCAGTGTATTACTGGTACTTTATTTTATCAACCCCGTAAGGATGAAAGGCAAAGTTAACCTCGGCGGGATTTGAACTCAGAATGGCAAGGGCCATAACTCTATGCGCCAAAGCATGGCATCCGACACTCTACCAATACTGCCAATCCACCGCCTAAATTATAAATAATAGTTGAGAAAATTGGGTGGAGTATCCTTGGAGACAGAAAAATGTGGATAGCAGTGCCTGCAAGAAACCAAACCCTTTATCTTTTGAATATTTATTTTTAGTTTTTAAAATCTCATTATTATTTTAATATTTGCACCTTTAATCCTTTTTTGACCATATTTCTAGCAAGAATATATTACCTCTGTATTTTAATTCTTGACTTCCTGTAAGGAAAACAATATCTAACAAGGGGTTTGTTAATTCAAATGTTTATAGTATCTTTACTATTGCACAGATTGTTGTAAAATTTGGACTTCAATTTTTAATGTGTTGCAATCATTGTGCTGTTTTATACTTTTTAAGAATGTCTTGCTAATGCGGTTTCATGTGGTATAGGACTTAATGATTTAGCAGAAAATATCTAAAAATAGGTTTGTTAATTCAAATGTACTAGTAGACAGATCATTGTTAAAATTTGCAGTATAGAGGAAAGACTAATTTTTAATGTTATGCAACCAGAGTGCTGTTTTGTAATTTTCAAGAATGTGGTCCTATCCAGTACAGAGCATTGAGTTAAATAGCTTTGTTAGAACAAATGCTGCAAAAAGATTGGTGTTAAAATTGTTTTAGAATATTTGTAGCTTTAACCCTTTTGTGACCATATTTCTAACAAGAATTTAGTGGGTTTGTGTTTTAACTATCAAAATAATGAAGAATTACAAGAGGTTTAGCGAAATAACTTTTAACTTATTTATAAAAAACGAATATTTAACAACTGAAATAATACAGTCTATCATGTAATAATTGTTTCTACTTAGGCACAAGGCCAGCAATTTGAAGGGGGAGGGGAAAAGTGATTAAATCGACCCCAGTGCATTACTGGTGCTTTATTTTATCGACCCCATGAACTCGGAAAGTAAAGGGCCGTAACTCTATGCTTCGAAGCATATTGTCCGAAGCTCTACTGATACTGCCAATCCACTGCCCTGAGAATAATGAGAATTCATTTCAAGATGTGAATATAAATTTGAACATTTTAAGTGGTTTCATGTTTAACTTTAAACATCATGTAATGATTATTCATAAAGTATCTAAAAACAAGTTTGATAATTCGAATGTTTATAGCATTTTTATTATGAGACAGATCTTTGTGTTAATTTTCAGTAACGACTTGAATTTTGAATGTGATGCAGTTATAGTGCTGTTTTATATTTTTCAAGAATATCTTGGTAATGCAGTTTCATGAGGTACAAGATGTTAAGAGATAAAGGGTTAAAGGAAGCTGGGGATTTAGCAGAGTTGTTAGGGTGTTTAGTCAAGAGCAGGGCTCATGCTCATTTTCAGGACCTTTGAGACTGTTTTGATATGAGGAGGGAGCAAGGTATCCTCAAATTGGAGACCTGGTCTAAATTCTTTTAACAGAGTGGACTCCACTAAAGGTACCAAATGATCAAGTGGTGGTGTTAAATTGAGTGACAGATTAAGTCTACTATGCAGATAGGACACAGCTGGATTTGAACTTAGAATGTAAAGAGCTGAAGAAAAATACTAGGCATCATGTCTGATACCAACAATTCTGTCAATCCACTAAGAACATGAAACGCCAAGTTGACGTTGATCTCAGTAGGATTTGAGCTTGGAGTGCAGGGAGCCAAAACAAATGCCACAAGGCATTTTGCCTATGCTTTAATGAAACAATTATATTATCTATCTTTTGCTACATTATCTACATTTAGATAGTACACTTCTCAACATTTCTTCAACCCTTATATAATCAACTTAAGCTTGCTTTCCTGTAAGCAACTTCTGATATTTTTAATCTCCCAATTATCTTAACCCCTTTTCTGACCATATTTCTAATAAGATACACTATATTTCAATTAACTAACATTTGACAGGATTTACTAACATTATTATTTCATTATTAAATAAAGTACCAGTAATGTACTGGGTAATTGCTGGCCTTGTGCCAAAAGTAGAAACAATTATTATTTCATTATTTTATTAAGATAGTGGCGGTGAATTGGCAGTATCGGTAGAGGGTTGGACGCCATGCTTTCTAGCATAGTTACGTCCCTTTACGGTCTGAGTTCAAATCCCGCCAAGGTTAACTTTGCCTTTCATCCTTACGGGGTCGATAAAATAAAGTACCAGTAATGTACTGGATAATTGCTGGCCTTGTGCCTAAAGTAGAAACAATTATTTTATTAAGATAGTATTTATAACATAAAAGGTTCTTATAACAAATTATGTTGTAAGATATAAATAGGAACCCCTTAAAGTGGGTGGTTTTGTTTTATAGAAACAGTTAGTTTTGGTTGGGGTGGTATCAAAGAGGTTTTAATTATTTTGCATTGTTATAGTTTTATTGATTATTGATTATTTTCTTTTAGAAGGAAAACAATGTTCTATATTTTTAGAGAATTCATAGATATTGTGTAAGCAATTATAAACTATTCTAAAATAGATATGAATGAGAATAAAGCATATGGATGTATTTTTAGTCTAGTCTTGTTCTTGTTGGGTAACCCCATTCAGCTTTATTTGAGAAAATCTATAATCAATCAGATGGAATCAAAATTTTTGGCTGTTGTTTCTAGCTATGGCTATTCTATCTTTCATGTTGAGCAAATTTATCTAAGATTTTGAACTGTTTAATGTTTTACTTGCATGGGTCAGATGGAGCGTCCACGTTATGAGGCAAGCCTGGCCGTTTGACCACATTGTACCTTGTTCAAACGGAACTGTATTTTGGCCAGGTTTTTTACAGTTGGATGCCTTTCCAAACAACAACTACGTTTACAGTGTGGAACTGGGTGGTCCTGTTATGAGAGAGGTTTGGCCAGTGAGCTGCGTTGTAACCTGAGCAGATCTGTATTTGGGAGCTGTATTTGGGAGCTGGGTGGACCTGTTATGAGAAAGCCACGCTGAAACTTGCTCATAGCGGCACCTGTGTTTTACAGTCGACTGTTGTTATTTTTAGCTATATCTTAGGACAACAAAAACATTTGTCTAGCTGTGTCTTTCTGCCTGCCTGCCTAACCATAAAAAATTGAAGCTAAAATATACACCTAAGAGAAATGACACAATAACCAATGTTTAATAAAATTAAAAATAACTCTCTCAAACCATTTGACCACTCCAAACATTCTTTCTAAGATTTGTCTGGAGGGTATGATACCTGAGAAGAGAAATCAATGTTACTTCAATGGGAGATAAAGATACCTGATCCTAAAATGGCTTTGATGTCAATCATGAGTATAACTTAATGCAATGACAAGAAACGGGGATAAATGGTGGATAAATTAGTGAAAATAATGCTTTAAAAAAAAAAGAACTTTCTAAGATATTCTATTTCTTGTTGGTCAGCATCTCTGTTGAATTCACTCTAAAATATTTCTTTCAAATCCATAACACTTTAGTTTCTGCAAATTTCATTACCATTGTTATTAAGATAAAAAAAGAATTAGCTCACTCTCCACTCCCCCCTCTCTCTGGGTATATTCATGGGGATGCAGCATTAAAAGAATTTATGTTGTACAATTCTTGTTACTTTTTCTGCTCTCTTGGTGACAGATATATCACTTGTTATATTGCTTTTTAATTGATCATCGAAACATTTGTTGTGTTATCATTATCATTATTATTATTATTATTATTTATTATTGTGATCAATATTTATTCTGGAAATGTTGATTTTGGTGGAGATGGTAGGGGGAAAAGATCATACTTCTTTTATAAAATAAAATAAAATGAACAATAACAAGAGAATGCCAAGGTCATAATAAAACATTTTGTTGTTTATTATTGGTTTTATATAAATGTTTATTGATTGATCCTGCTGCTACTGCTTGATGTCTTTTGCTTCAGTTGACTTGGTGATTTAGTCTGGCTTCCTTCTACTTATAGAAAAGTAAGATCTTTAGAATTCAAAAGAACCAGAGAATAAAAAATAAAATAAAAATAGAAAAAAATGTAAAGAATAATTTGTTTACCGAAGCAAGTAATTTGATATTGAATTGAGTGAAAAGAATAAAGAAAAATCAATTTCATCCATTACAGATGCAGGCATGCCTAGGTGGAGATGTAGGCATAGTGTTGTGCTTAAGAAGTTTGATTTGGAACCATATGATTTTGTGTTCAGTCCTACTGTGTGGCACCTTGGGCATGTTTTCCACTTATAGCACTAGGCTGACAAATGCCTTGTGAGTGAGTATGTGTACATTAGTATTGATGAGAAGGAGTACTCAATATCATAATAGAGATTAAGGATATATTAAGGCTGATCCAGTAGCTTGTTATACTGGAGATTTCTTTGTCACTGTATGCTACAGGTTCCTTGAACAAATTTGTACCGATTCCAGTCTTAAACTATCAGTGTTTGTGTGTGCATGTATACCAGTTGCTGCGAACATCATATCAAATTGCCACTGTTTACAAAGCAATGATAGTTAAATCCTACTTAAACAATACACCTATTAATGCAGGGCTTTAACAAATGCCAGCAGTATATACCATACTTAGAATAAGGTATGGGTTGGCATCAGGAAAGGCATCTGGCTGTACTAAATCTCGTCCAAACATGTAAAAATGATGACAAGGACAGTGATGATTTAGCTTTTGCACTTTATATTCCTGTTTGCCATTGCAGTGTTTTTTTTTTGTTTTTGATTTAATAGTTATATTTAATATTTCATGAACCATTAATAATATAGCATCTTACAAAGATGTAGTCTTGCCAATAATTATGAAAGAATGTGGATATTTGAGATAGTGTGCTTAAAATTTTATCATTTGACAGCTGAAACCTCAGCTCAAATTTTTATTCTTGTCAATTTAGAAATTTCTCTCTCTCTATACTTGCATGCAAATATATAAGTGTGCTAGCAGCCGGAGTGTATGATAAAGTTATATCTGTATATATCTTAATGACTAACACAAGCACTAATTATATGCAAATTAGTGTGTCCATTTCAGAATAATACTAAGAGCGATCGGGTATATATACCCATCAAATGTTTCTTTGTGGTTGATTGGATGATATAAGGCAATCAAAGATATGAAGACGGGTAAGGCAGCTGGGCCTTCGGAAATAGTTGCTGAGATGCTGAAAGCCTCCGGTACGGTGGGACACACCATAGTCACCCGGATAGTAAACCAAGTCATACAGAATGGGGTTGTTCCGAAGGACTGGCGTAGCAGCATCATCGTTAACTGTTACAAGGGTAAAGGAGACGCCCTAGATAGGAGTAACTATAGAGGCATTAAATTAATCGACCAGGTCATGAAGGTCACGGAAAAAGTAATAGCGCAACTAATCAGAGAGAGAATTGATCGAGATGAAATGCAGTTCGGGTTTGTGTCAGGCAAAAGTACCACAGACGCTCTTTTCATTGTACGACAACTACAGGAGAAGTACCTAGCTAAAAGTAAACCCCTATACTTAGCTTTTGTCGACTTGGAGAAAGCCTTCGACAGAGTCCCCCGTTCCATTATCTGGTGGGCTCTTAGAAAACTAGGTGTTGACGAATGGCTTGTGAGAGCCATACAAGCCATGTATAAAGAAACAGTCAGCAAGGTTAGAATTAACAACGAATATAGTGAAGAGTTTAGCGTAAAAGTTGGTGTCCATCAGGGCTCTGTTCTTAGCCCCCTACTATTTATTATTGCCCTTCAGGCTATAACAGAGGATTTCAAGACCGGCTGCCCATGGGAACTCCTATTCGCAGATGATCTAACGCTCATAGCTGAATCAATGGCCGAGCTAGAGAAGAAATTCCAAACATGGAAGCATCGCCTAGAATCAAAAGGCCTTAAAATTAACCTGGCTAAGACTAAAGTTCTAGTTTGTAGGAAAGAAAATAAGGTGCCGGTCCCCTCCGGGAAATGGCCATGCTCAGTGTGTAGGAAAGGCGTAGGTAGAAACTCCATTTTATGTCCCAAATGCAAAGTATGGGTGCATAAAAGATGTAGTGGGATCACAGGTAAGCTAACTAAGAACACAGATTTTACATGTGGCCGGTGCTCTGGTGCAATAAGTAGCAGCAAGTGCCCACAAAATACTAACTCTTTCAATTGCGCAAAGGGTTCTATAGAAATAGTGGACAGCTTCCGTTACCTGGGTGACAAAATCAGCAGTGGGGGAGGGTGCTCTGAAAGTACAGTAGCTAGAGTCAGAACTGGATGGAAAAAGTTCAGAGAGCTTATACCACTATTAGCCGTTAAAGGGTTCTCCCTAAAAATGAAAGGCAGGTTGTATGATGCCTGCATACGAACAGCAATGTTGCATGGCAGTGAGACCTGGGCATTGTGTGCAGAGGATATACGCAGACTAGAGAGGAACGAAGCTTGCATGCTCCGCTGGATGTGTAATAGTAATATACGTGAACGGCAAAGCATAAACGAACTAAGGAAAAAATTAGAAATAAGAGGGATCAGATGTTGTTTACTCGAGAGAAGGCTACGTTGGTATGGTCACGTGATGCGCATGAAAGACGACAGTTGTATAACAAAGTGCAGGGCAATAAAGATAGATGGTAGCCACGGAGTAGGCAGACCCAGGAAAACCTGGGACGAGCTGATAAATTCCGACCTCACACACTTACACCTCTCCAAGACAATGTCACTGGACCGAGACCTTTGGCGGTACTCAGTAACAGAGAAGACCCGCCTTACCTAAATACAAAGTAAAACCTACTAGTCAGTAGGCATCTCTAACAAAATACACCCCCGTCCCACCCCATCCACACCGCCCCCTTCAATGCAAAGTTATGTTGGTGCCACAACATCCAGGCCAAAACAAATGAGATCGTGTAGGTGTCACGACAAAAAACACACAGTCCACGCTGTAATGTGGCCGTGTAGGCAACACGGTAAAAACCTCCCAGTCCCACACTGTAAATGTGGTTGGTGTTAGGAAGGGCATCCAGCTGTAGAAAACACGCCAGACAGTCTACGCTGTAATGTGGCTGTGTAGGCAACACGGTAAAAACCTTCCAGCCCCACTGTAAATGTGGTTGGTGTTAGGAAGGGCATCCAGCTGTAGAAAACCCGCCAGACAGTCCTATGCGAGCAAGACAACCACTCTTGCCTCAAGTGGGAAAACCCCCGTCCAAACCCATGCAAGCGTGGAACAGGGACGTTAAACGATGATGATGATGATGATGATGACATGTCTTCTTATGCGGGTCCAATTAGATCTAAAAATCAATTAAAGATGTTTATCATTTTTTTCAATTTACAAGGAAATTCATATTTACATGCTTACATATTAGTATGTAAGGTATGTATGTGTATTGCAAAGGTAGACGTAAGATTTTCTTTTATATCTTTTTATCGTTTCCTCTATATTTCCTTCTTCCCCCTCTCCCTTCCTAGTCCTTCCACCCCAGTTCTCCTTCTTTGTCGTCGTCCTTTTCACTTTCTCGCCCACCCCGAGGCAGCCCTTCGGTCCTTTGTAGCCTCAGTACCCCCACCCCCTATTCTATGATAGTATTGGCCGACTCCGCTTTTTATACCAGATGCGATAGACCCCAGATACTTGCTTTCTTATCCGATGGCTGCCCCATTTCCCTGCTTTCTACATTTCTTAGTGGTATCGCTGCTTTAGTTTCTCGTATATCAGTATTTATATATATTTTTTGGGGGTGGGGGATTCTGAATTAATTTTCCGTATCAAATTTTTCATATATATCGTACGAGCATTTATGTAGTTTGTATTAGAATTTTTGTATCGTAGCGGCACCCTTATATATAGTATTAGTATTTATTTTCAGGATTCTGAATTATTATTTTGTATTAGTTTCGGGACTCTGAATTATTATTTCGTAGTAGTTTCTTTAGTATATTGGCCCCCTACTTGTTGACCTGTCACTGTAAGATAGATTTGGATGATTACTACTAACTCATAAAATTCTTTCACTACAATTCCGTCCCACCTAGTAAACTTTTCTATAGTTTAGCAGTACCAGTGAGAGACTTGATGATTGTGGTAAGGGAATAGTAACCAGAAATTGTTTTTTTATATTTTTAACATTCTTATTATTCTTCTATATATTTACCCCTGAGAAGCTCGGCTATTCATGTACCAGGATTAAAATTTTCATTTAGTCCAGAATTAGCCGTCGAAACGGCTTGAGCTCAGCCGTCGGGGTCCTACTCGTTCCTATTACCCACTCTACTACCCTAAGTATTGAGTATTTTGGTCCGTTATGGTCCATCTGGTTCCTTACCACATTTCCTTTGTTATATATATATATATATATTAACCAGAAATAGTTCTATATGAACAAGACACCGTGGAAAATGGACGTTAAACGATGATCATGATATGTATGCATGTGTATATATGCACACACACACACACACACACACACACACACAATAGGGAGAGAGAGAGATTTTTTTGCAAGTTGTTCAATATATATTTTCTCTCATTTCATTTTCCTCTTCTTTTCTCTTCATTTTTTTTTGTCTTCTTCCTCTATCCACTCTGTTAGTATTTTGTTTCTTGATTTTATTGTCTATTTTAAATCTTCAAATTGATTATCATCTTTGGTTGGCATCATTTCACTTCTCTAATCACAGTTGTCCATTTTCATACACCTCTGCAATTTTACATTTTTCATACATACACTTCTCTAATATTAGGGTTGTCTCTATTGTTAAGTTTTACATACATCTCTTCAATAAATCGTTAATATTTTCAGAGATGTAATTGTAGTGTAAGTTATGTTATGGGATTTTTATCTTATAATTTGTATCTGATTGCTGTCGTCCTATAACATTCTTGGGCAACAGACAATTCAACATTATTTGCCTGCGATTTCATAACTGCTTCAGAAATCATTATTATTGAAGTGGTAAAAGGTACTAGATTCCGGTCTTCTATAAATCATTAACCCTTTAGTTACCATATTTCTAATGAAAAACATTGCTTATAATTATTTTAAAATTATAATTTGAAAATAGTCAGAATTTTGAGAGATTAAGTAATATAAATAATTTTCTCAATATTAAGCTGGTTTAGAAGGCACCTAAACACAGCTGGTTTTCCATCACAGTTGGAGCCCACTGGCATCGACCATGGCAATGGCGAACGCCTCGATGGATTAACCCTTGTCCTCTTTCAAGGGAGACAAATTTTTAATTTAGGATGCGACGTGCAGTGACTCTTTCTCCACCTCTAATCTTGTCGCTTCGGCCACAAACCCGAGATCCATTGCCTGCAATACGGAGAAGAGGAAGATAGTTAAACACAGGAGCCTGGCCGACTGCTTACTCTTTGCACTGGTTTCAGTTGAGATCTCAGGAGTCCTTGGCCCCCGCACTGCTGATTTTCTCCAGAAAGTAGGAAAGACAGCAGCCTACTTGAGGATAGAGCCCCGTGGGATGGGGGTGGCTGTTGCAGTGGGTGTCTCTGGCCATTCTCTACGGTAACACACTTTTGCTATTTTGTCTGTGGGTACGGCTGAAACACCGCTCCAACTGGGAAATAAACACTTAAAGATTCTTTTTTAAGGATGAAAGACAAAGTTGACGGTTGTGTGATTTTAACTCTGTGTAGAGAGCCAGAAGATATTCTATCTGATGCTCTAACATCCCTGCCAATTTGTCGCCATAACAAAGAAGGGAAAACTACAATTTCAAAATTTCACATTAAATTACTCCCATGGGCCTAAAGAGAGTATCATTCTTCCTTGCAAAAAATTCTCTTAGAGTTTTTGCTTGTGAAATT
This sequence comes from Eledone cirrhosa, assembly GCA_964016885.1. NCBI lineage: Eukaryota > Metazoa > Mollusca > Cephalopoda > Octopoda > Eledonidae > Eledone > Eledone cirrhosa. The sequence goes on along the minus strand of OZ024742.1, from coordinate 142,520,244 downwards.
GACCCTAATTTTAGGTACTTCTCAGTTTGATAGTTTATATTAAGAAAAGACCTGTCCATCACAAGTACAAGTATTGCAACACTAAAAGTAAATGTGGCAAGACTCTGGAGACCACACAAAGTGTAAAGATACCTTCTATCTTGCAGTGGATAGGACAGCCTTATTAGTGTAACTATCACAGTGGAATGGCAATCAAATGGAGAGAATATAGGTTAAAGATGTCTCTTCAGTCTTGCTGAGTACATGGTATCTCTCTATTGCTGGTACTATGATAAAATACACCCAGTACACTTTGTAAATGGAAATGCTGGAACCACAATAAAATGTGTCCAATATACTCTGTAAAGTTGTTGGCATTAGGAAGAGTATCCAGCTGTAGGAAACCTGCTAAAATTTGGCAAGTATGGGCAAGACCCAGTCTCAGACAGTAATGATCTATCCAACTCATGCTATTATATAAAACATGTAAAATGATGATGAGGCTCATGACAATGACAGTAGTTGCAGGTGGCAAACTTTTAATATTCCCATTGAAACAGCACAATTTCCTCTCCACAAAATAATTTGAGCTACTGTAAAGGTCTAAAACTAACAAAGCTATTTTTAAAAAAAATCTAATTTCTTTGAGTTGTACAGCAAGTGTCAAATTTAGATGGATGTTATTAACCCAGTGTGACTTCATTACACAACACAAGAGGGTAGGCAGTTATGTTTGACTATCAGTCAAATGTCACTGTAGTAACTACTGATCATATGGTTTTCCATATTTTCTAAGATTATATGATTCTATCTGCTGTTTGTATCCTGTTAAGAAAACACTATCCTTGAATGTTGTAAGAAACCTTCTAAGATTATATGATTCTATTTAATGTGTGTATCCAATTTAGAATTTAGAATATATACACTGTTGTAAGCGGAGACAAAAAGGATCAGTGCTAGGAAGAGAGAGTACCCAGACATAAAACATTGTCTCAAAAAGTCTCCATTCAACTTATATCAGCAAGGAAAAGCAGTTACAATAATAATTGTTTCTACTTTAGGCACAAGGCCAGCAATTACCCAGTGCATTACTGGTACTTTATTTTATCGACCCCGTAAGGATGAAAGGCAAAGTCAACCTCGGCGGGATTTGAAATCAGATCGTAAAGGGACGTAAGATGATGATTCTAGGTTGAGAGATTCATCATCATCATAATTTTTATGTGCTGTCATGGGTTGGATGGGTTAGAGTGACCAATCTTGCTCATAATGTTCCATATTTGGCATAGCTTCTTATAGCTTGTGCTGGGTGCCTTATTAGTGAAACCAGCATGAGTGTTTTTCATGATGATATCAATTTACAGAGTAGACTGGGTGTATTTTATCGTTGTACCAACACTAACAATTTATGGGGTGTATTTTCTACTGCTGGATACCCTACCTATCACCAACACTTTACAGCATGTACTTGGTATATGTGTGTATATATATATATTTAAATGTAATAAGCCAGAGGCCTATACTATCGCTTGCCCGGTTGCCTTCGATATATGATGGATGGATGGATGGACGGACGGACTGCGGAATCCTGGAGAGTGGAAGGGAGAGAAAAATCTGGACGCCCAGAGCGAAAATGCCAAAGTTAAAGTCAAATTCACCTCGTGGACGAGAATGCGAGCACTCCTCTTTGTTTCGTCCGCGGATGGCTAACATAACCCTATCTCCTCCCGCCCCCCCACCACCCCCACCCTCCAAACGCAACCCAAACCTTCAGAGTTGGTACCATAAATGTAGGCACCCTAAAGGGTCGCGCTAACGAGGTTGTACAAATGCTTGAACGTAAGGAGGTCGATGTTTGTTGTATTCAAGAGACCAGGTGGAGGGGTGGGTCTGCTAGATTCATTGAGGGTAAAAAACGATGTTATAAGCTTTTCTGGGTGGGAAACGACGATGGGCTGGGTGGAGTAGGAATCATGGTAGCAGAAAAGTGGGCAGATAAGATAATAGACGTAAATAGAGTGAACGACAGAATAATTAAAATAAGACTTGTCCTCAATAGAACTACGGTGACAGTAATATCTGCGTACGCACCCCAATCCGGACTGCCCGGCACTATAAAAGACAGATTCTATGAGACACTGTTGCTAACTACCTCCCAAATATCTGACAGTGACTATATAATTATTGCAGGCGACCTAAATGGTCACGTTGGACAACATTGTGACGGCTACGACGAAATCCATGGAGGCTATGGGTTTGGTACTAGAAATGAGGAAGGCTCCAGAATCCTGGAATACTGTGATGCAAATAACCTAACTATCTGTAACACTAACTTCAAAAAACGTGACAATCACCTGATTACCTATAGATCCGGGGAACACACAAGCCAGGTAGATTATATCCTTACCAGAAGACGTGACAGAGTGTCTGTTGTAAACACTAAATCCCTCCCCCATGAAGAATGCACCTCCCAACATAGACTGATAATTAGCGACCTCATAGTCAGGACGAGACGTACCCGACAGCAGAAGAGGACTATCCTCAGGAGGAAAATATGGAAACTAAAGGACCCCACAGCCAGAAATAAATTTCAAAGCATATTACTTGATGCTTTCGACAGTAAGGAAGAGCATCTAGAATCGGACAATATAGAGGGACAGTGGAAATTTCTGAAAGCAAACCTGCTGTTGGCGACAGACGAGGTCTGTGGTTGGAGCAGGCCTGTAGGCAGGAGGAGAGTAACATGGTGGTGGAACAATAGGGTGGAGGGGTCAATTAAGGCCAAAAAGCAGGCTTGGAAAGTATGGCGGGATGGGGGAAGTAGAGTAGACTATCAAGTGGCCAGGAGGGAAGCTAGGAGAGAAGTGTACTTAGCAAGAAGGGAAGCGGAGGAAAGAAAGTTCAAGCATGTTCTACAACGCGATGACCAAAAACGTGAGGTGTTCAGGATTGCCAGGCAATGCGTCAAGGAAAACCGTGATATTGTCGGGGAGAAGTGTGTACTTAACGATGATGGCATACTTGCCATCACCGACACTGATAAGAAGGTAGCTTGGAAGTGTCACTATGAAAGGCTACTAAATGAGGAGAATAAATGGGAGAAAGACAGTCTCCCCCATATCGACCCGATAGAGGGACCAGCAGTGTTAGTCGAGGGGAGTATAATAAGTAAGGCAATCAAGGATATGAAGACTGGTAAGGCGGCTGGGCCTTCGGAAATAGTTGCTGAGATGCTGAAGGCATCTGGCACGGTGGGACACACCATGGTCACCCGCATAGTTAACCAAGTCGTACAGAATGGGGTTGTTCCGAAGGACTGGCATAGCAGCATCATCGTTAACTGTTATAAGGGTAAAGGAGACGCCCTAGATAGGAGTAACTATAGAGGCATTAAATTAATCGACCAGGTCATGAAGGTCACGGAAAAAGTAATAGCGCAACTAATCAGAGAGAGAATTGATCTAGATGAAATGCAGTTCGGGTTTGTGTCAGGCAAAAGCACCACAGACGCTCTTTTCATAGTACGACAACTACAGGAGAAGTACCTAGCTAAAGGTAAACCCCTCTACTTAGCTTTTGTCGACCTGGAGAAAGCCTTCGACAGAGTCCCCCGCTCCATTATCTGGTGGGCTCTTAGAAAACTAGGCGTTGACGAATGGCTTGTGAGGGCTATACAAGCCATGTATAAAGAAACAGTCAGCAAGGTTAGAATTAACAACGAATATAGTGAAGAGTTTAGCGTAAAAGTTGGCGTCCATCAGGGCTCTGTTCTCAGCCCCCTACTATTTATTATTGCCCTTCAGGCTATAACAGAGGAGTTCAAGACAGGCTGCCCATGGGAACTCCTATACGCAGACGACCTGACACTCATAGCGGAATCAATGGCCGAGCTAGAGAAGAAATTCCAAACATGGAAGCACGGCCTAGAGTCAAAAGGACTTAAAATTAACCTGGCTAAGACCAAAGTTCTAGTTTGTAGGAAAGAAAACAAGGCGGCGGTCCCTTCTGGGAAATGGTCGTGCTCGGTATGTAGGAAAGGCGTAGGTAGAAACTCCATCTTATGTCCTAAATGCAAAGTATGGGTGCATAAAAGATGTAGTGGGATCACAGGTAAGCTAACTAAGATCATAGACTTTACATGTGGCCGATGTTCTGGTGCAATAAGTAGCAGCAAGTGCCCACAAAATACTAGCTCTTTCAATTGCGCAGAGGGTTCTATAGAAATAGTGGACAGCTTCCGTTACCTGGGCGATAAAATCAGCAGTGGGGGAGGGTGCTCTGAAAGTACTGTAGCTAGAGTCAGAACTGGTTGGAAAAAGTTCAGAGAGCTTATACCACTATTAGCTGCTAAAGGGTTCTCCCTAAAAATGAAAGGCAGGTTGTACGATGCCTGCATACGAACAGCAATGTTGCATGGTAGTGAGACCTGGGCATTGTGTGCAGAGGATATACGCAGACTAGAGAGGAACGAAGCTTGCATGCTCCGCTGGATGTGTAACAGTAATATACGTGAACGGCAAAGCATAAACGAACTAAGGAAAAAATTAGAGATAAGAGGGATCAGATGTTGTTTACTCGAGAGAAGGCTGCGTTGGTATGGACACGTGATGCGCATGAAAGTCGATAGCTGTATTACAAAGTGCAGGGCAATAAAGATAGACGGTAGCCACGGAATAGGCAGACCTAGAAAAACATGGGATGAGCTGATAAACTCCAACCTCATACACTTACACCTCTCCAAGACAATGTCACTGGACCGTGACCTTTGGCGGTACTCAGTAACAGAGAAGACCCGCCTTGCCAGTAGGCATCTCTAACAAACTACACCCCGTCCCGCCACCACCCCCACCCCATCCACACCACCCCGTTCCATGTAAAGTTATGTTGGTGCCGCGCCATCCAGGCCGAAACAAACGAGATCGTGTAGGTGTCACGACAAAAAAACACACAGTCCACGCTGTAATGTGGCCGTGTAGGCAACACGGTAAAAACCTCCCAGACCCACACTGTAAATGTGGTTGGTGTTAGGAAGGGCATCCAACTGTAGAAAACCTGCCAGACAGTCCTATGCGAGCAAGACAATCACTCTTGCCTCAAGTGGGACTACCCCCGTCCAAACCCATGCAAGCGTGGAACACGGACGTTAAACGTTGATGATGATGATGATGATGTGTGTATATATATATATATATATATGTTTATATATGTATGTTTATATACATGTGTATATATATATAGGTATGTATACAACATCTTTCTTGCTGTATACTCTGATTTAACTGTGTTTAGCAGCATTGGTTAAGATGCTATAATAGATTGGACAGGTTGATGGGAATAAACAATGAAAGTTAGATGCAAAAATTATTTGTTTTGGTTGAAAGAAACTGAGTGTGAAATATAATTTGATCAATAAATGCTAGATTTTATTGCAGAAGAATTGTTCATACATATATATATATATATATATATATATATATATATATATATATATATATATATGGGATAACAAGTTATCATTATAGGTAATCCAGTTAGAGGTTGTGAGTACTCTGTCTTGTGGATAGTTTTAACGTATGGCTTTGTTTGACTCAACAAGATGTTTCCATATTTTGGCAGCGAGTTCGCGAGAATTCCTATGCAGGTTATACTTGGAGTAATAATAGTGAAAGATTGAAGAATAACATGGTCGGCTGTACAAGGGGCTTTATTTCAAGTATTAACAATTGTTTCATTGATTAGGTGAGTCTCAGAATATTCTGAGTATTTGATCAGAGGTAAACACTATTTGAGGTCGAGTGGCGCAACTTTGAGTGATTAATGGCCTCTAGACTCACCTGATCAATGAAACAATGAAGCAGGTTCAACATGGACATGGTGTGTGAGATATTTAGCTGGTGAGTGCTGGGTATTAAGACTGGGGATGGTGAAGAGAAGATTGGTGCAGACTAGTGTGTCCTCTACATGTTTATTTCATTTCATTTTGTGCACATGGGAAGTGTGGTTAAGAAATTTCCTTTGCAAGCATGTGGTTCATGGCATCTTACAAAAGTGTTCTGGTGTTGATAAAATAAAGTACCAATCAAATACTGAGATTGATTTGATCATCTTTCTCACCCCTCCAAATTGCTGGCCTTGTGTCTAAATTAGAAACAATTGCTAGCACTGCCAAGGTGGTGAATTGACAGATTTGTTAAGAATACTTTATAAGTGTCCTGACTCTTTATTTACATTCAAGAATTTAAAACTGAGGCTCTGGTAGAAGACATATGCTCAAGGTGCTATGCAATAAGACCAAACTCAAAACCACTGTGGTTGTGGAATGAATCTCTTAACCACACACAGACATGCCTGCACCTGTAATGATATATTTAACAATATGTTATTTTCCTTGTCTTTCAATTATCCCATAAATACTTATTTCCCCCATCAGCAAACCAATTACTGCTAAACTTTCAATATATATATATATTTATATATATATATATATATATATATATATATATATATATATATATATATATATATATATATATATATATATGCACACGCATATATTCCCTACTATATCAGGCATTTAACTAATATATTTCTTCATTGTACTGTATTGTTTGCTTTGTTGTTACTGTTTATTTTTTGCACACACACACACACACACACACACACACACACACACACATAAACTCATTCTTTTTCCTTTAAGCGTGAAACTAATACACTTCATGTTATTGCATTCTCTTGTTTATTTCTTGTTTCCTTGGCTTATATTAAGTGCAGTGGATTAGCAGAGTTGTTAGAGCATTGGATAATTGCATGAGAACATTTGTTCTAGCTCTTTATGTTCTGAGTTCAAATCCCGCTGAAGTTAACTTTACCTTTCATCCTTCGATGGTTGATAAAATAAAGTACCAGTACTGAGATTGATTTAACTGACTTTCCTCTCTCCCCAAATTACTGGTTTGTGCCAGTATTAGAAAGAATTATATATATATATTTTTTTTATTGAAGTTTCAGTCACACTCATTCATTTAAAGACATTGCCTATGATTTTTAATAAATTTTGAAAATAATCAAAGTTGAAGGATTTAATTCTATAACCAACTTTCTTAATATTAACTTGGTGTTTGGAAAATAAAGATTGTTACATAAAATTATGATGGAAGGTTTTAGATAAATAATTGTTTCTACTTTTGGCACAAGGCCATCAATTATCCAGTGCATTACTGGTACTTTATTTTATCGACCCCGTAAGGATGAAAGGCAAAGATAAATAATGTAAACATTTTAAAATCATAGACCCAGGGAAATTTCATGTGGTTTGGTATCCAAATGGGGTTAACTACCTTCATGTGTTCTGTCAATGCTGCCCTTTCTCTCCTTACCTACCTGCTAATGTTTTTCATTTCATATCCACATTGGCAACTTTCTCATTATTGTTTCACTTCAATATTGAATCCATTTCTACTTGTTACTACTATATATATATATATATATATATATATATTGAGAAAAATGATGTGTCATACATTTGATATGTATCGCTCCCTTAACATAATATCTCTCTCTCTCTCTCTTTCTCTCTCTCTCTCTCTCTCTATCTTTCTTTCTCTCTCTCTCTCTATATATATATATATCTATATCTATATATCTATATCTATATATATATCTATATATATATATATATATATATATATATATATATATATATACATATATATATATATATATATATATATATATAGGGGGCCAGTCAGCAAAGTTAGGGTTAACAATGACTATAGCAAGGAATTTAGTATACAGGTCGGTGTCCACCAGGGCTCTGTTCTTAGCCCTCTCCTATTTATTATAGTATTGCAGGCTATAAGAGAGGAGTTTAAGACGAGTGCCCATATGCGAATATGTGTCTGTATGCGAATGATCTTACACTTTTAGTTGAATCTAAGGTGGAACTGAAGAAGAAATTCCAAACATGGAAGCAGGGATTAGAAAGAAGAGGTCTCAAAGTCAACCTGTCAAAGACTAAGGTCCTTGTAAGTAGACGAGTAAACAGAACCCAGATCTCCTCAGGGAAATGGCCTTGCTCAGTAGGAAAGGTGTAGGTAGAAATGCGTTGGTATGGACATGTGATTCGTATGAAGGATGACAGCTGCATAAAAAGGTGCAGAGCACTAAAAGTTGATGGAAGCCGGGGAGTGGAGAGACCCAAGAAGACCGGGGATGAGGTGATAATTGCCCAATTGCACCTCTCAATGGCGATGGCAAAGGACCGTGACCTCTGGCGTCATGCAGTGATACAGAAGATCTGACTTCCCACGGGAACAAGCCGAAGCCGAAGCATATAGACAATATGGCCTCATCTCCTCCCACTGCAAAAGTGGTCATGGAGGTGTCAGACAAAAAAGCACCCAGACCACTCTGTAAAGTGGCCGTGTAGGTACCACGGAAAAAAAGCACCCAGCACTCGCTGTAAATGAGGTTGATGTTAGGAAGGGCATCAAGCTGTAGAAATCAAGCCAAAATCAGTTCCCGTATGAGCAAGACAAGGTCAGCCGATCTAACATTGCCCACAACAGGACAACCCGTCTAACCCATGCTAGTGTGGAAGAATGGACATAAAACGGTGATGATGATATATATATATGTAAATTAGTGTAAACTTCATTAACTCAGGGAGGGGGTGGGGATCTGGTTTAGAATAGGTACACACTGCATTGTAAGAGGTGATTAAAAGAGTTGTCACCTGGCAGGGCATCTGTTTGAAAAACATTGCTTCAAAATAGACCCCCATGATAAGTATAAAGCCTGCTATTGGTTTTGCAAGACTAATCCTTGCTTTAGCAGGGGAAATAGCCCTAAAATGCTTGTTTTGTAGGCATAAAACCAAATATTTTTGGGCAGGGTTTAGTTGATTAAATCTCAACTTGGATGACTAGTACTTTATCTTATTGACCCTGAAGGATAAAAGGTAATGTTGACTTTCCCAAGATTTGAACTCAAAACATACACGACCATAACTAAATATCACAAAGTATTTTTTCCATTGTTTTTAGGATTCTGTCAATCCACCACCATTTTTGCTGCTACCACTATACCTGCATCTGCTACTATTTTCATCATTGTTAACATTATCCTCTTTAGGCTTGTTGTTTTAGTCTTATCCTCTTCGTTCTTTGTAATTCTAGTTCCAACATTAACGTCATGACCTACATCACTCTTACTGCCATTATTGTCACCACCACCAGCATAACTACCACTATCACCATCATCATCATTACCAATGATTAAAGCTTATATAAAATGTTACACAATTTAATTTTAATGACATAATTGCAATGATAAACAAGCCATCACTCCCTCAAAGTAATCTAAACCATGATATGTATATATATATATATATATATATATATATATATATATATATATATATATATATATATATATATATATAAAAAACAAGATATAGGTAGACTTACACTAAAAGCTGATAAACATTGTGATCAGCTAGGATCAAGATGCTGTGATTCTGGGAAGGTTTTTTTTTTGACATTCATCAGTTTAGCAGCATTGTGACCTTCATTTCCTCTCATTAATGTTTAGACTTGAAATGTTGCAAATTTTTATATACTTTGTCAGATATTGTTCTCTATTAAATATGTCTGTGTGTGGGCTTGTGCAAATTCACATATATAAACATGTATGCATGTAAACACATATATATACATGTTTTCACCTTTATATATTATGCACATATACACACTTTTGTACATATCCTCTAACCCTTGCATATACTCATGTTCACACCCATACGTACACAGGTTCACACCCATATGTACATATGTTCTAAATCATATTTATACATACGTTCTCACTTATACGTATACATGTTGTCACATTCATATATATACTCATGTACATGCATTCATAACGTGTTCTTCCTAAGTTTTTTTCTAAATCATTTTAATTACATACACCTTTTACCATTGACAGTATGTCCTCATCTCACATTTATTATCAATTTATATTACATGTTCATGCCTATGTAGTTGTCTACCCCATAAATCAGTGGTTCCCTAATTTCTCACTTTCTATGGCTCCATTTATTTATCCCTTTTGATATCAGTCCATCAGAAACAGCCCTTGGTTCTATGATACTAAGCTGAATATTTTAAAGTGTTTATTTAAATCTAAACCATTTGTCATAATTTTATGTTACACATTTTGCTATGTTCTAAACACTAGCTTAACAATGAAGTTAGTTATTTTACTAAACCCTTCAACACTCTTGATTATTTATAAAATTAATTGAAACAGTTAGATCATAGACAGTATATTTCAGTAGGAGTACAGTCACAAAAGAGTTAAGGCCATGCCCCCCCCCCCACACTACCAATAATACTCCTGGAGATCTCCAAGGATCTGTGGATCACAGGTTGGGAACTGCTATCATAATTGTTTAGCAATGCTTTTGATGTAATTTTCTTAATTCACCCGAGGTGCATATTTTCCAAGATTTACAAGCATTGCAGTTCTTTGTATCACCTGTTTCTTCATTGTTATGTAGTATTCACACATAACAAGACTGTCAGATTAAATCAGACCAAGAAAACTGTTTTCATTGGTCTTTATATTGTTTATACTATCTGTTGGTTGTAACTCCTAGCAGAAGTATCAGCACTTTTCCAGTGATAGGAGGTGGGATTTGAACGCATAACACAAAGCATCCTGTCTTGTTCATTACTTCTCATCATACCTCAAACAATTTGCTTATATATATAGAAAGAAAAATTCTGTATTGCCAAGCGATGTAATAGTTTGCTTCAAATGTATTTAACCTATAGCACAATGTTATCAATAGCTACATTATTATTTTTAAGTATAAATTAGGTCACCTAGATAATAGAATTTGTTATTCAAGCAGTTCATACCCTTCAGTTGAAAACTGCTTATAATGTTAGCTATCGCAATACAATACATCTGACATGTCTAAAGGTCCCAGTTGTATTAAACCCTTTTGATACCATACAACCCACATGAAACTGAGCCTGGTTCTATTATTCAAAATCACCTGTTTAAAAATGTTCATATTTAAACGAAAAACATACCATTAAAATTTTATGTGAGAACCTTTTATCGAATTATGTATCACTAGTTTAACCCTTTTGATACCAAAGTGCCTGAAACCACACTATGAAGCAAAACTCTTTTACAATGTTTATATTTAAACACTTCATATTTTTATGTAAAAACCTTGAAGTTATATTCCAAATACTTGCTTAATAATTGTTTCTACTTTTGGCACAAGGCCAGCAATTATCTCATTACAATACTGGTACTTTATTTTATTGACCCTGTAAGGATGAAAGGCAAAGTTAACCTCGGCGGGATTTGAACTCAGATCATAAAGGGACGTAACTATGCTGCAAAGCATGGCGTCTGACCCTCTACCAATACTGCCAATCCACCGCCCTGCCAATGCGAGTTAGTTATATTAAATAAAACCTTTCAAATAATTGATTATTTTCAAAATGGTTTGAATATCATAGACAGTGTCATTTTATATCACCCATCCATGCTAGCAATGGTTGGATGGTCTGAGGCTAGAAAAGTCAGTGAGACAGCATCCTTTTGCTCATATGTTCTATATTTAGCATGGTTTCTATAGTTGGATGCCCTTCTTTACAGAGTATACTGGGTGTATTTTTGATGCACCAGCAATCTCATTTTACAGAGTCTACTGGGTGCATTTTATCATAGCACAAACACTAAAGAGGTTGTCATAAGTGTGGCCGGCCTGAAGAGTCCTCACTACTCTATATTGTCTCCATTTGATCGTCAGCCACATTACAGTGTCACCCCATAACACCCTGGTAACAAAATGGTGAATATACTAATTAATCAATAAGTTAGCTATTTTATTAAATTTCTTCAAATTCTTGTCCATCTGGAACCTTGTCTATCTGGAACTTAAAACTGTTTCTTTTAAAAATATGGTTAAGAAAGAGTTAAAGACTACTTTACGATTGGACAATAGTAGATTGTTGATACACACAACTGTGTATATCATTTCTATTCAATGGTAACAGAGGAGAAACAGTTAAAAAGTTTAAAATTATATTTTCTTTTCTTTGTTATTTTATTCTATCATTTCCTTCCACTTTATAATATGATTTCCTTATTTTCTTTGCAGCTGCACTGTAGAAGAAAATTACAGCAAATTGCTCACCAAACTAGCAAAGAATGTTAGCAATTGTATACAAGAGGGGTAAGTATTTGTTCTGTGAACAGATTCTAGATTGTTTTGATTATAGAGGTAGTGTGAGAATGGAATGGATGAAGCCATGGGTATATTGCTAAGAAGTTCACTTCCCAATTATGAGGTTCTAGATTTGATCCCACTTCACTGCAACTTGAGCAAGTGTCATCTACCATAACCTCTGGTCAACCTAAACCTTATAAAGTAGTGTGAGAGAATGGAATGGAAATGACACAGGCATTGCTGAGTGGTTAAGAAGCTTGCTTCACAGTCATGCAGTCTTGGGTTCAATCCTACTTTATGGCATCTTGTGCAAGTGTCTTTACCATAGCTTGTGAGTAAAATTGGGTAGATGGATATTGTGTGGAGGTTTATCAGATGGATTGTACCTGTAATTTTCAAAGGTACATCTTTGTCCTGTAACTCTGTCATGCTGATTCAGCTTAGGAATGATGTTAAGGGTTCAGTAGATCATACAATTGAATGCTTATCATCAAACCTGATAGTGTCCACCATTCAGTATGATGGATTTTCTGATTGAATAAGGGTTTCTGATTTAGGCACATGGTCAACAATTTTGGAGGAGGGGAAAATCAAATAAATCAACCCCAGTGCATTACTCTTGCTTTATTGGATCGGATCAGACTGGATTGGATCAAACTGAACTAGATCGGACCTGATTGTATCAAACCAGATCAGACTGGATCGGATCAAGATCACGCTGGATCGGATTGCTCCTGACTAGATTGGATTGGATCAGATTGGGCTGGATCAGATCAGACAGGATTGCATCAGATTGGACTATTAGTTGGATCGATTTACTCCAATCCAATCTGACCCAGCCCAATACAGTCTGATCTGATCTGGACCATTTTGTTCCAGTCGAAGCTGAACCAATTTGACCCAATCTGGTTCGAAGCAATTCTATCCAGCCTGATCTTGATCTGGTCTGACCCGGTTTGATCTGATCCAGCCTGATCTGATTAAGTTTGATCTGGTCTGATCTGGGCCAGTTTGATCCGATCCACTCATTCTAATCTAGTCTGGTTAAATCCCATCTGACCTGATCTAATCCGATCATGTCTGGTCTGATCCAATCTGGTTTGGTCTGATCCTGTCTGATCAAAATTGGACTGGATCAGGCCATTCATCATCATCATTTTACGTCCACTTTTCCCTGTTTGCAAGGGTGGGACGGGAACTGATTCTGGCTTGATTTCTACAGCTGGATGCCCTTCCTAACACCAACCTAATTTACAGTGAGTGCTGGGTGCTTTTTTGCCGTGGCACCTCCACGACCACATTACAGTGGAATGATAGGGACCCCAGTCCCTATCATCTCATTTCTACAGCTGAGTAAACTGGAGCAATGTGAAATAAAGTGTCTTGCTCAAGGAAACAACACATCACTCGGTCTGAGAATTGAACTCACAACCTTTTGATTGCAAGGCCAATGCTCTAACTACTAAGCCATGTGCCTCCATCATCATCATCATCATCATCAACGTTTAACGTCCGTGTTCCACGCTTGCATGGGTTTGGACGGGGGTAGTCCCACTTGAGGCAAGAGTGATTGTCTTGCTCGCATAGGACTGTCTGGCAGGTTTTCTACAGTTGGATGCCCTTCCTAACACCAACCACATTTACAGTGTGGGTCTGGGAGGTTTTTACCGTGTTGCCTACACGGCCACATTACAGCGTGGACTGTGTGTTTTTTTGTCGTGACACCTACACGATCTCATTTGTTTCGGCCCGGATGGCGCGGCACCAACATAACTTTACATAGGACGGGGTGGTGTGGATGGGGTGGGGGTGGTGGTGGTGTATATATGTATATTCTTTTTTTTTTTTCAATGGCTGATAATACCTTACTGGCACCACTCAAATAAGGCCCTAACAGGTACTACTGCTCAGGGCCAGAGCAGACCTAGGAGTAAAAACAACTAAGGGGTAATTCCACATTCCCCACAGCTCCTGAACTGGAGCCTTGCCACTGGATCCAGTTTAATGTCATACCCAGGACAATATATATATATATATATATATATATAAACTGCATCCGTTTTCATTCCAGCCACCCATCCATACAAAGTTATGAAGGTATCTTAACTCTTATGACGTTATTATTATTAATATTACTGCTGTTTTCTGCTATGTATTATTTCGGATTTACCCTGTTTTTCTGTCGTATTATTTCGGATTTACCATGCGGTCTTGAAGGCGACCCTCCCACCCCCTCACACCGCCATAGCCTATTCGGCCAATCAAACCCCAGCATGCCATTCCTACGGCTGCTGCTACTACTACTACTACCTAACTAACTCTCTCCTCCTCTGGCGCAGCCCAACACACCCTGCCATTATCCCACCACCACTGTTCTTCTAGCCCTCATTTTTCCCACTGTTATGGATGGATGAGCTGAGAATAAATTTGAGCAACTCTGAATCAATAGATGAAATATGAATCTGCGAGCTACCAAGCATCCACGTGAAGCGCCAACCCAGAGACCCTCCCCTACGAGTGTCGACAAATGCCCAAAACTCCGAGTTGGTACCATCAATGTAGGCTCAATGAAAGGAAGAGCAGGAGAAATCGTAGAAATGCTAGAGCGAAAGGAAATTGATGTATGATGTGTGCAAGAGACTAGATGGAGAGGAGAGTCTGCCAGAGTCCTCATAGGAAAAAGTCGGTGCTACAAATTTTTCTGGGTGGGAAATGACGATGGGAGGGGTGGTGTAGGTATACTACTAGCTGACAAGTGGGTAGATAAAGTAATCTCAGTGTACAGGGTAAATGCAAGAATCATTAAACTCAGACTAGTCCTGAATAAAACAATTACCACAATAATATCTGCTTACGCACCCCAATCGGGGCTGTCAGACGAACTTAAGGATAGGTTTTACGAGTCCCTAATGCACACTACTGCTCTAACAGACGACAATGACTTCCTAATCATCGCAGGAGATTTTAACGGACACGTAGG
Organism: Eledone cirrhosa; assembly: GCA_964016885.1. Lineage (NCBI taxonomy): Eukaryota > Metazoa > Mollusca > Cephalopoda > Octopoda > Eledonidae > Eledone > Eledone cirrhosa. The sequence goes on along the minus strand of OZ024742.1, from coordinate 142,505,032 downwards.
TAAACACTGCGACGGCTTCAATAGAGTACATGGAGGCCATGGGGTTGGCACAAGGAATGAGGAAGGATTCAGACTTCTAGAATTCTGCGATATGTAACACAAACTTTAAAAAACCCGACAACCACCTGATCACCTATAGATCAGGGGAGCACTCTAGTCAGTTAGATTTTATCCTCATCAGAGGACGTGACAGATGGACGGTCGTAAACACAAAAGCCTTCCCTAGTGAGGAATGTACATCCCAACATAGTTTAGTTGTCAGCGACCTCACGGTCAGAACTAGACAAACCCGGAAACAGAGGCCAACCTGGAGAAGAAAGATCTGGAAGCTGAAAGTCCCCTCAACCAGTAACAGATTTAAAGATATTTTACTCAACGCCTATGACAGTAAAGAAGAACAGATAGAGACATTTAATGTAGAAGAGAACTGGGAGTTCCTGAAAAATAATTTACTAGAGGCGACGGATGAGGTCTGTGGCTGGAGTAAGACCTCAAGCAGGAGGAGAGTGACTTGGTGGTGGAACAATAAGGTAGATGAAGCAGTTAAGGCCAAGAGACAGGCATGGAAAGAATGGAAGAACGGGGGGAGCAGGGTACATTACATAGAGACCTTGAGGGAAGCTAGGCGACAAGTATACTTAGCTAGGAGGGAAGCAGAGGATAGAAAATTCAAGCATGTCTTGCAACGTGAGGACCAGAAACAGGAGGTATTCAAGATTGCGAGGCAGTGTGTCAGAGATAGTTGTGATGTCATTGGAGAGAAGTGTATCCGGAATGATAAAGGTGAGCTTGCCCTCACAAGTGCTGAGAAGAAAGATGCATGGAAGAGTCATTATGATAGATTACTAAATGAGGAGAATGCCTGGGAAGAAGAGACCCTATCCCAAGTAGACCCTATAGAGGGACCAGCAGTACAAGTCAGCAGCAGCGTAGTAAGTAAGGCAATCAAAGATATGAAGATGGGGAAGGCAACCGGTCCATTGGGTATAGGTGCCGAGATGCTGAAGGCATCTGGGTCTGTAGGTCACACTATAACCACACGTATCGTTAACCAGGTAATACTAGAAGGTGCCATACCAAAAGATTGGTGCAGTAGCATCATTGTCAACTGCTACAAAGGTAAAGGCGATGCACTAGATAGAGGAAACTATAGAGGTATAAAGTTGATGGACCAGGTCATGAAAGTAACAGAAAGAGTTATAGCACAGCTGATTAGGGACCGGGTGAAAATAGACGAGATGCAATTTGAGTTTGTACCAGGGAGAGGCACCACTGATGCCCTCTTCCTTGTGAGGCAATTACAGGAAAAGTACCTAGCTAAAAGTAAGCCACTCTACTTGGCATTTGTCGACCTTGAGAAAGCCTTTGACAGAGTTCCACGTTCTGTAATCTGGTGGGCTCTTAGAAAACTAGGAGTAGATGAATAGCTTGTGAAAGCGGTACAAGCCATGTATAGGGGAGCAGTCAGCAAAGTTAAGATTAGCAATGAGTATAGCGAGGAATTTAGCGTACAGGTTGGGGTCCACCAGGGCTCTGTTCTTAGCCCTCTCCTGTTCATCATAGTCCTGCAGGCAATAACGGAGGAGTTTAAGACCGGATGCCCATGGGAACTCCTGTATGCTGATGACCTCGCACTCATAGCTGAATCTATGGTAGAACTAGAGAATAAGTTCCAAACTTGGAAGCAGGGACTAGAAAGAAAGGGTCTCAAAGTCAACATGACAAAGACTAAGGTCCTTGTAAGTAGACGAGAAAACAGAACCCAGATCCCCTCAGGGAAATGGCCTTGCTCAGTATGTAGGAAAGGTGTAGGTAGGAACTCCATTCTCTGGCCCAAATGCAAACAATGGGTACACAAGAGATGTAGCGGGATCTCAGGAAGCTTAATTAAGAATGTAGGATTCACATGCAGCAGCTGTGCTGATACAGCAAGCAGCAAACAGCCACAGGAAACAAGTACCACCAATCTCTGGGAGGGCCCTGTAGAAACAGTAGACAGCTTCTGCTACCTAGGTGACCGAATTAGCAGCGGAGGTGGGTGTTCAGAAAGTACAATAACTAGGGTAAGAACGGGATGGAAGAAGTTTAGGGAACTACTACCACTGCTAGCTGCAAAAGGCTTCTCCCTCAGAATGAAAGGCAAACTGTATGATGCGTGTATCCGAACAGCGATGTTGCATGGTAGTGAGACCTGGGCGCTGAAGGTGGAAGACTTACGTAGATTAGAGAGAAACGAAGTCTGTATGCTCCGATGGATGTGTAACAGTAATATACGTGAATGACAAAGCATAAATGAATTGAGAGAGAGACTAAGCATAAGAGGAATCAAATGTTGTGTGCAGGAGAGGCGGTTGCGCTGGTATGGACATGTGATGCATATGAAGGATGACAGCTGCATAAAAAGGTGCAGAGCACTAGAAGTTGATGGAAACCGCGGAGTGGGGAGACCCAAGATGACCTGGGATGAGGTGATAAAAGCCGACCTTACCCAATTGCACCTCTCAAAAACAATGACACACGACCGTGACTTCTGGCGTCACGCAGTAACACAGAGTACCCGACCTTCCATGGGTACAAGCTGAAGCATATAAACAATATGCCCCCACACCCCCACCGCAAGGTGGTCGTGGAGGTGCCACGGCAAAAAAGCACCCAGCCCACACTGTAAAGTGGATGTGTAGGCGCCACGAAAAAGCACCCAGCACTCACTGTAAATGAGGTTGGTGTTAGGAAGGGCATCCAGCTGTAGAAATCAAGCCAAATCAGTTCCTGTATGAGCAAGGCATGGTCAGCCGACCAGACACTGCCCACAACAGGACAACCCGTCTAACCCATGCTAGCGTGGAAGAACGGACGTAAAACGGTGATGATGATGATGATGATATATATATATATATATACTAGCAGAGGTACCTGGCATTGCTCGGGTATTAAATAACAGTCATGTATAGCATTCATGTCAAAACTTCAGTGCTTCTTCGGAAACTATACTTGTACAAAATCATTGGCTTTTTCCAAAAATGGGTTCCTGCCCCTAGGAGTCCCCTACTCAATATGTGCCAATTGTGAGTGTTCAAATTCATCTGTAGAACATACGTAAACCAAGTTTGGTGACAATTAGTTGCAAACTCCAGAAGTTATGACGTTTTGTTGCATTGCACTGCAGTGCTTCAATCGACTCCAAGGAAGCGGTTAAAGGGGATTATCTCTCTCGCCGTTTGTCAATCATTGGGGGATCTATGTTGTAATGGATTCTACCTTGTTAATTCATTGATATGCTCAGATCAAGAGTGTGTTGTTAGTCCTCTAAGGAACTGAAAGCATCTGATTTAGAATATATATATATATATATAATAAAGATGCAATAGAAGATGGTTATAAGAGTTCCATTTATTTTATTATACGTATTTCGAATACAAAATCATCCTGGGACAGAAATTGTGTTCTCTTCAGATAAAATAAGGTACAATGATATGAGGCATAATAGCACTTGTTTATAGGAAAGTGCTAATTCTACATATTAGCACTTTCCTATAAACAAGTGCTATTGTGCCTCATATCATTGTACCTTATTTTATCTGAAAAGAACACAATTTCTGTCCCAGGATGATTTTGTATTTGAAATACGTATAATAAAATAAATGGAACTCTTATAACCATCTTCTATTTCATCTTTATTATATATACTCCAGTTCTACCAACTGTCGAGTACTACTTATCTGATATATGCATAGTTTTATTGTTCTACAATATTACTTACCTTCTATATATATATATATCATCATCACCGTTTTACGTCCGTTCTTCCACGCTAGCATGGGTTAGACCATATATATATATGTATATATTTATTGAAATAACAGATTAAAGTTTAAGCAAAGACTCGCTGCTTTCACCCTTAACGGGATCTTCTGAAACTAAAAAAAGTCCATCTGTGGGCGCAGACGTAAATATTTCAAAAAAACGTTACAACTGAAGGAAAACAGGAAGATGATACTTTGGTTCGTGAAGACATTCCCTGGCAATGAATGGGAAAAAAACGAGGATAATTATGTTATGTGGAGCAATGAGAACAATTTCACGCAAAGACAACACGTTTATGGTATAAATATACATACAATACACTCGTATACATACATATATACACACATACATATACACATATATACACGTGCATACGCGTATATGCACACCATACATACATATATATATATAGATGCGTGTTTGTGTGGGTGCGGTCATTGTAACTTACACACGCACACACAGAGTCACAGTACGTCTTGTGTAAAATAGAGAGATAAAGTGACGTAAGGTTGAGGAAAGGGGAGAGTTGAACAGTGTGTAAAGAATAAATAAATAAAAGTTAAAGTTATGGAACACTGCTATCATTTTCTCCCCTCCCCAATCCCCCTCACTCTCTTTCTCAACCCTCTCTTTTTTCTCATACCCCTCTCTCTTTCTCTCTCTCATACCCCCTCTCTTTCTCTCTCTCATACCCCCTCTCTTTCTCTACAGAAGAGAGAACAATCGAGAACACACAGATCTCTCTCTGTCTCTTTTATATATATGTGTGTGTGTGTGTAAACCAGCGTTCGTCACCATTCTCTATCTGAATATCTTGTACCTCTCTCTGTATAATGGCCTATCTCTCTCTCTACTTCTCCCTCTCTCTTTAGATGTATATGTATGTATATGTGTGTGTGTGTGTGTAGTTTTTGTGCAACCAACCAACTAACCAACCAACCAATATTTATATAGGGGCCGCATTAGACAAAAACACTCCTGGGAACATAACGCATGTTTGTTCCAAATTTGAACTGTAGAAGTTATATATATCATCAACATCATCATTTTACGTCCGCTCTTCCCTGCTTGAAAGGGTGGGACGGGTGTTATTTAGCACAGCATTTCTCCACTTGTCACGGTCCTTTGTCATCTCCACCGTGAGCTTCAGCGATCTGAGGTCTGTTCTCACCACCTCCGCCCATGTTTTTCGTGGTCTACCTCTACCACGTCTTCCTTCAACTGGCATTTCCTGGCACTTCTTCACCCATCGGTCATCCTCCATGCGCATCACATGTCCATACCACCTCAGTCTCCTCTATCACACTACATTCTATCCCTCTCAGACACAGTTTCTCTCTCAACACATTCATGCTGGGTCGTTCACGCACATTGACACTGCACATCCAACGGAGCATGCTTGCCTCATTTCTCTCCACCTGTCGCAGTTGCTGCCCATGTCTCACTACCATGCAGCATCGCGCTCCTCACACAGGCATCATATAACCGGCCTTTCATACGCAGGGAGAAACTCTTCTTCGTCAGCAGAGGAAGCAGCTCCCTAAACGTCTTCCAACCCGTCCTTATTCTAGATACTATGGCCTCAGAACACCCCCCTCCCATGCTAATCTGAACTCCTAGGTACCGGAAGCAATCCACCACTTCTGTAGCACCCGCCTGCATTTGAAAAATGTGTCTATCAATGCGACTTCTACTGTCTAATTTCCCTGTACATCTACTGCATACGTATTTCTCCCTACCTGTTAGTTTGCCTGCTATCCCGCTACATCTCTTGTGTACTCAGGATCTGCATTGTGTGCATTTTATAGAATTTATGCCAGTTCCTTTTCTGCATATCGAACATGGCCATTTCCCTGACGGAATCAGAGTTTTGTCCTCTTTTCTACTCATCAACACTTTTGTCTTAGCTAGGTTCACTCTCAGTCCTCTTGCTTCCAACTGCTGTTTCCATAGCCAGAATTTATTCTCTAGCTCCTCTACTGATTCTGCTATAAGAACCAGATCGTCAGCATCGAGAAGTTCCCATGGACAGCCAGTCTTAAACTCCTCTGTTATGGCTTGGAGGACTATAATGAACAAGAGTGGACTGAGGACTGAACCTTGATGTACTCCTACTTGTATCTGGAATTCCTCACTAAACTCCATTCCTACTCTGACTTTACTGACAGTACTTCTGTACAAAGTTTGCACTGTCCTCACAAGCCATTCCTCAACATCTAGTTTCCTTAGGGACCACCAGATGATAGATCGGAGTACCGTATCAAAGGCCTTCTCTAGGTCAACAAAGGCTAAGTATAGTGGCTTATTTTTCTCTAAGAACCTATTTTGTAATTGTCTCACCAAGAAGAGGGCATCTGTTGTACTCTTCCCAGGCACAAAAACCAAACTACATCTCATCTAGTTTGACCCTTTCTCTAATTAGTTGTGCTAATAGCTTTTCTGCCACTTTATGAGAATACTGCTGCACCAGTCTTTGGGTATGACACCACCATATATAGCCTGATTGATGATGCGTGCAAACCGGTTTAGTGCCTATGTCCCCTGATGCCTTCAGCATCTCAGCAACTATCCCTGATGGTCCAGCAGCCTTACCATTTTCCATTTCCTTAATCGCCCCTTGGACCCTATATTCGTCAATTTCAATAGCTGGTCCCTCTGTTGGATCTACTGAGTGTAATTTCTCTCTCTCCCCTTCGTTCTCCACATTCATCAGTCTCTCATAATGACATTTCCAGGCCTCTTCTTTCTGATCATTCATGACACTAAGTACACCGGCATCATTCCGGACACATTTATCTCCAACAACATCTTGATTTGCATTGACACACTGCCTTGCAATGTGGAACACCGCACGCCTCTGATCTTCTCGTCGCAGAACATTGGCAAACCTCCCACTCTCAGCCTCCCTGCGTGCTAAGTACACCTGACATCTAGCTTCTCTCTTAGAGGCTGTATATCCTTCCCTGCTCCCACCCTTTTTCCAAGCCTTCCATGCTAGTCTTTTGTCTCTCATGGCCTTATCTACTGTGCTGTTCCACCCCCAGGTCACTCTCTGTCTGGTTGGAGCTCTGCTCCAGCCACAAGTTTCATCAGTAGCCTGCAGTAAGTTGTCATGTAAGAAATTCCAGTTATTATCTATGTCATACGTCTCTAAATCGTCTTCTTTTTCGTCATACACATCCTAAATTTGTATTTTAGTGAAAGGTCTTTTAGCTTCCACACCTTCCTGTATGGCTCATTCCATCTCTTGCTTACTGAGATATCACTAACGACTAACCTATGATCTGGGGTACATTCTTCCCCAGGGTATGCCTTGGTATTAGACACTATCTGCCTGTCCCGCTGCCTAACTAGTAAGAAGTCAATCTGGCCTATGTGCTTGCCATATTTGTAGGTTATTAGGTGGTTGGCGGGTTTCTGGAAGTTAGTGTTGCAAATAGTCAGTGTACTTGCATCACAAAATTCAAGAAGTCTCACTCCTTCTTCAATTTTTGAGCCGTAACCGTGCTCACCATGTACCCCAGTGTAACCATCCTGGAGCTGTCCAGCATGACCATTGAAGTCCCCTGCTAGCATAACGATGTCTCCGTTGTCTGTCATTGCGGTTGTTTGTAAAAGCAGTCTTTCTCTTCTTTGCCTAGGCCTGCTTGGAGAGCATAGGCAGAGATGATTGTCAGTAGTCTCCTGCCTACAACTAATCTACGCTTAATTATTCGATTACTAACTCGAACTACCTCTATTGTCTTATTGATCCATCTCTCATCCAGGAAAATGCCTACTACCCCTAACCCATCATCCTTACCTACCCAGAAAAGCTTAAAGCTAAGATGTTTGCCTACGACTAGTCTCGCAGAGGCACCTCTCCATCTCACCTCTTGCACGCAGCACACATCCACCTGCCTTCTCTCCAGCATCTCCGCTATTTCAGCAGATCTACCTCTGAGAGTGGCAACATTAAGTGTTGCAACTCTGAGATGCGACGTCTTCATATTTTGTTGTTCCTATCTATTTGTTGCTGTGCTGATAAGCGTTTTGGCATTGATATACTGGTTGGATGCCCTTCCTAACACCAGCTCCACTTTACAGCATGGACTGGGTGCTTTTATTTGTGCCACCAGCTCTAGAGAGAATGTCTTACTGGACTCAAGGGCCCTTTCTACCCCTCCATTTTACATATATATATATATATAAGTATTATTGATTTAGGTGTCGCAGAAACCCTGTACTGGATTTTACCATCAATTCCAAGGGTCCAGTTTTGTTATATATATATGTATGACTATGTCATTTATTTTGTCTGACCTGTTTAGCTTGACTTGTTTTTTGGCTTAGGTGGTCTATAGCTTCTTGACTGCCTTCTAAGTTTGTATGGCCTTTATAACCTATGTTTATTGATCTAGTCTTTTAGCCTATGGAGCGTTTGCCAACATGACTCGGAATTTGTGTTACGTTTCGCTTTTTCTACTCACCGAAATGCGATTCTCGGTGAATTTATATTTATATATATATAATCAAAAGACCTATCTGCAAGTTCTGTAATGCAAATGACCTGACTATCTACAACAATAACTTCAGAAAACAATCCAGCCACCTGAACACCTACCACGCAACCCAAATAGATTTTTAACCCCCCCCCCCCCCCCCCTCCCCTCCAGAAATCTGGATAGACTGATGGTTGTAAATACAAAGTCAGTCCCTTGTGAACTTGTGAAGAATGTACCACCAAACATAATCTGGTGGTTAGTGAATGTAGAGTTAGAGCTAGATGAATTTGGTGTAGCTTGGTTCAGCAGGTGACATGAGTACAAGTTGGCAATCGATTTTATTTACATATATATATTCCTATTTCTTTTCTTGAAATTTTATTTGAATTGTTTTATTATTTTCCAGAACATTTTCTCCCTTTTGGTTATTGCTGAAATCTTTTGTCGAAAAATTGGCCACATTGCACATGCAGCTCGTATGCACATGGTCAGAACTTATCAAAGATGTTGCTCGTTATAATGAAGAACAGCATCGGCGACACAAGAATGTAAGTATTGTTAATAATTAGTAAAACTAATGGCAGTGGATTCACAGAATTGTTAGATCACCTGATAAAAACCTTGTAGTATTTAGTTACAGTCCTTTACATTGTGTGCTCAGATTTCAATGAAGTCAATTTTGCCTTTCATCCTTCTGTGTTTGATAAAATAAAATACTGGTAGTAGATATAATTGATTATATAATCTCCAGAAACTTGCTTCCTTATTATACCTATATAATAAATGAATATAATTTGCACTACTTGTTGAAATGAAATTTCGAACTCTATATATAATAATTAGTTTTTCAGGAACAGTTTTTTGTTATTGTCAACTCTTTCAATAACATATTACTAATGAAAAACAGTCTATGGTTTTCAAATAATTTTGAAAATAATTAAGAATTTAAAGGGATTTTGTAGTATAACTAAATTTCTCATTGTTAATCTGGTATTTTGAGCATAACAAAAGTTTGTACATAAAATTATGATGGAAGGTTTTTAGATAAATATAGACACTTTAAAACAGTTTTTTTATATCATAGAATCAGGGGGCAGTTTCAGGTGGCTTGGAATCAAAAGGGTTAAACAAATATTTATTGTTGGAATGATGCCAGCAATTTTCTTTTGATATCATTGGTATATTATGCATTTTCTGTTGTATGACTGTAAAATAGAGTACATGCAATAGAGTGAACTCCGCTAAAGGTACCCGTGGGCCAGGTTGTAGTGTTTAAAACAGTTCATGGATTAAGTCAACCCTAACCTTAACCCCTATCCCTTAACCCTAACAATCAACTAAACATCCAACTCATAGATTAATGTGGCTGAGTATTCCACAAACATGTAATTCACAAGTTGGATCAGTGGAATACTATATGTGACAAGGCTGGACCTTTGAATTAAGGTACTGTCCATCTGACAAACTTCCACATAGTTTCCATCTACCCAGTTTGACTCACAAGGCTTCGGTCTGTCAGAGACTCTCATAGAGACAGCTGTCCAATATGCCACAAAGTGGGATTGAACCTGGAAACTCACAGCTGCAAAGCAAACTTCTTAACCACTTAGCCATGCTTACGCTGACAAGTTGACCACCTAAGTAGGATTTGAACTCAAAACACAATGAGTGTGATCAGATACTGCAAGGTAGCTCATCTGACACTTAACAATTTCACCAGTCTCTTCATCCTCGACTGGTACTTTATTTTATTGACTCTGTTTGCTTTGTGTTGTGACCTACCTTGATAGTTGACTTTATCAGTTACCTGGTTAAGCATGAACACTTAGCCCTTGGGTACGTACAATGAAGCCCTCTCTATTGCAAGTGTTTGGGCCTGGTCTCCCATTTGAGGACACCTTTCTTTCACTGGCATACTCATCTTGAAGGCTCTGAAAAGGATCATGGGCACTGCTCTAAGTAAACAATAATTCTATATTTATGTGTATGTCTGTGATCATTATTTGAATGCAGATGTAAAATTATGACACATACATGCTCATATATACATAAATGTATCCAGATTAGAAGTAGTACATGATATCACTGTGTATCTTAAGAGGTAACTAAAAGGGTTGGGATCAAGAAGGGGCATCCAACCATAAAAAAATCATTGCCTCTTGACAGACCCTATGATGAACATGTGGCTTGCAAACAGGGAAAAAGTCTTAAAATGCTTGTTCTGTATATGTATATGTGCATATATACACACACATGTGTGTGTGTTTAATAGTGATCACTGAATGTTTACACTTCTCTAATAGCAACCTTCTATCTTAAATTTATCGACCTTGAAAGTCGATGCTGTTATTTATGCATTTAGATATTTAACAACTACAAAATGTTTCTGATCCAACCAGTAATTGCTTATCATTATTTTAACATCTATTCTTGTATGCTGGCAATAGTTAAACTGGTTTGTTAGTCAGATTTGGCACTCTATCAAATGTGCAACCTATTGAATGAGTGAGTGTAGTTGGAATGGCTGTAGGTATTGTGTATAGCACAAAATATTTAAGAAGATTTATTTTATTGTCTTATCTTCATCACCAGACAAGGAAAAAGGAACAGATGTTGCTGGTAATGGAATAAACCAAAGAAGAGTTAGTTGTATTACAAGAGTAGTTTTTGTAAAATATTTATATTTGCTTGTACATAAGCCATTGTTTTACAGATGGAATAACAAATATTCAGTTTCTTTACCAAATCTTAACAAATGTCTTCTATGGTAACCTTGGTTTGACCAATTATGTGTGTGTGTCTATGTTGGTTCATTTATGTCTAGTAACTTGGCTGTTTGTCAAAAGAGATGAATAAAATATGCACCAGAATTAAAACAGATAAATACTGGGGTTGATGTGATTGACTAAATCACTTCAAGACAATGTCCATACCTGATCGTAATCTAATGATTGAAACTAGTAATAGAATATATATATTTGTGTGTATATATATATATATATATATATATATATATATATATATATATATATATATATCCACACATAGATACAAACACATATAGTAGATGGATAGATAGAGAAACAGATAGACAATTCTGTTGAAAGGGAATACTTACATTCCACTTTCTTTTTTTATCAGCTAACATTTCTGTTCCATGAATACTAAGTAAAATTTTTTTAGAATGTTTGATTTATCGAAGTTTTTGTTGACAGATGGACAAAAAGGCTGCAGTATAGTATTGCTGTAAAAAAGTGGTTTAACCCTTTGATACCAAACCATTTCTGGTCCTATGATACAAAGCTATTTATTTAAAAATAGTAATATTTATCTAAAAACCTTCCATCATAATTTTAAGTAACAACCTTTGATATGTTTGAAACACCAGTTAAATAATGAGAAAGTTAGTTATATTACTAAATTCTGGATTATTTTCAAAATGCTTTGAAAATCAGAGGCAGTGTCTTTCATGAGAAATATGGTAATGAAAGAGTTGTGTTATGTTCCAAACTCTAGCTAATTATATTGTTAAATCCTTTCAAATACTTCAATATTCAAAAGGATTTAATAGTTATAGGCTGTCTTTCATAAGAAATATGTTAATAAAATGGTTCAATTATCTATATTCATTTTAAAACTTTCATCATAATTTTATGTAAAAATATTTATTAAGTTATGTTCCAAACACCAGTTTAATAGGAATAAAGTTACTTATATTATTAAACCCCTCATAATTATTCTTGATTTTTATCAAGAAATATGGTAACAAATATTTGTGAAATAATGTTATGTTGTTAACTTGATTTGTTAATATTGGAATATTTACTAATGAATTCAGTTATTAAATGTAGTATTATGTAACAAACAATGTTGTAACATGAGCATAGCTACTTTGTATTATGTCTTATCATTAGAGTGGATTGGCAGAATTGGTAGAAGGTCGGACGCCATGCTTTGCAGCATAGAGTTACGCCCCTTTACGATTTGAGTTCAAATCCCACCGAGGTTAACTTTGCCTTTCATCCTTACGGGGTCGATAACATAAAGTACCAGTATTGTACTGGGATAATTGCTGGCCTTGTGCCAAAAGTAGAAACAATTATGTCTTATCATTAGAGTAGTAACAACACACTACTCACTTTAGGCCAGACTGCTTATCTGTCAATATATGTAAATACTGCTCTTCATAGTATAATTAAAATACTTATTACATAAAATTATCTTCATCACGACTATGTAACAATACAAACCTTAACAACATCAAAGTGCCATTATATTACATAAGACGGTGGATTGGCAGTATTGGTAGAGGGTCGGACGCCATGCTTTGACGCATAGAGTTACGGCCCTTGCCATTCTGAGTTCAAATCCCGCCGAGGTTAACTTTGCCTTTCATCCTTACGGGGGTCGATAAAATAAAGTACCAGTAATGCACTGCGTAATTGCTGGCCTTGTGCCAAAAAGTAGAAACAATTATATTACATAAGTGATTCTGTAAAGTATTTATAGTGGAGATTTGGAAGAAAAGGAAGTTACCTCTCCCCAAAAAGTGGTTTAACACTTTTGATATGAAACTTTTTATTTAAAAATGAAGCTTTTTATTTAAAAATATTTATATTTATCTAAGAACCTTCCTTCCATCATCATTGTATGTAAAAGCCTTTATGTTCTTTACACCAGTTTAATAATTGTTTCTACTTTTGGCACAAGGCCAGCAATTATCCCAGTGATTTACTGGTGCTTTATTTTATCGACCCGAAAGTTAGTTATATTACTAAATCTCTCCAAATTCTTTATTATTTTCAAAATGATGTGAAAATGTCTTTAATTAAAAATATGGTGATGAAAATATCAGCTTAATAATAGTCCTTCATTAAAATTATGGTAACGAGAAAGATAGTTATATTATTACTTAATCTCTCCGAATTCTGTATTTTCAAAATAGTTTGAAAATTATAGGCAGTGTCTTTCATTAGAAATATGTTAATGAATGGGTTCAAGTGCTTATATTTATTTTAAAACATTTCATCATAATTTTGTCAGAATATTTGTTTAATTATGCTTCAGATGCCAGTTAATGATAAGAAAGTTATATTATTAAATTCCTCAAAATTTTTGATTATTATCAAAATTAGTTGAAAATCCTAGCTATTGCCTTTCCTAAGACATAGTAACAAAAGAGTTGACTTTGGTGAAACAATGTAATTTGGCTGTTGTTTGTTGTTAACTTGATTAGTTAATAATGGAATGTTTGCTAGTGAGTCTAGCTGTTCAGTGTAATAATATGAAACAAACAAACAACATCATACCACTGACATGTATTCACTCATAGTTTACTCTACTCTAAAGAGCATTTTTCTATTTACCTTATATTTTTGTGTTTTTCAGATGAAAGAAACTGAATCAGCAACACTGGAGGTTGTACAGTCTATACAGCAAACAACAACAGCACTTCTTAAAGTAATTTATTTTTTTCTTTCTTCTGCTCACACTCTCTACATATGTATGGAAGAGTGTGTATGTGTGTGATTGTGTATGTGTATATATCTGTGTGTGTATCTCCTTGAGATTATCAAAAGATAAAATAGATTGAGATATTTCCTGATAAGATATCAATTGTTTACATACCTTCTAGCATTTATCATTTTTGTATAGCCACTTTTTCAAACTGGCATAGATAGGGTTGTTAGAGACTTTTTTGAGGTGGGATTTTACAGTTTGATGCCCTTTATGACATCAATCTGTATTTATTTTTAAACATGGTAGATTTTTTAATGATCTTCACCTGTTGAACCACTAAGGTGTGGTGCATATTGTTATATTCGATGTAATCAATTGTCATGTTATATTTTTAAGTGGTGGATATATATATATATATATATATATATATATATAGGTATATATATATAGGTATATATATATATATTTATATATATATATATATATATATATATATATATATATATATACACAGTGGGTCCTCGATATACGGTAGTTCTTTATCCGGTAAATTCAGATACTGTTTTGGGTAATTACTACCATCAATTCTATTTACGGTAAAAAAAATTTACAGATATGGTTTTTGGTCGTGTTTTGTTTATATTGTACCGTAGCGCCACCTGTAGTAAGCAATACATTCCCCCTTGAATTCGTGGAAACTGACTGCTATTCGAATTCTAGGAAAATTGTGTTACTACTGCTATTGTACTAACTGACCTTACCGAGAAACTGGCCAATCACGAGTGAGTTCAGATATCGGTCGATGACGTCATAACTCTTAACTGATCACTTCAGTTCGGCAAACTAGCGTGTTCTCTCAGTGAGAGAATTTTTGCCGAACTGAAGTGATCAGTTAAGAGTTATGGCGTCATTCAAAGTAAGAGAAAACCCAACGGCGTGTTTTTGGAGCATAATTATCACGGCATATCTTATAACCCATATCTCATGGCTCCAAAACGTCCTGCAAATATTGCTGATGCAGATGGAAAGGCCAAACGCATGAGGAAGAGCCTGACTTTGGAGATAAAGCTGGACATTTTGAAAAGGAAGGGACAGGGTCAAGGTACGTCCGCCATAAGCTGTAACTTAGGCCTAGCGCAGTCTACAGTCTGGACTGTTTTAAAAAATAGTGAGGCTGTCAAAAAGGCTGGGGAGAATGCTACAAGTCTACAGAGTAAATTGTTGACCAAACATGGTGAGCCGATTATGGATAGGATAGAAAGGTTGCTCAAAATTTGGATCGACGACCAAAATTGTCAAAATATGCCTCTGTCTTCAAATGTAATCAGTGAGAAAGCATTGTCCATTATTGACAGGCTCAAGACTGAAATGGGGGTGGAGGACTTTGTATTCAAGGCAAGCAAAGGCTGGTTTGATAAGTTCAAACGACGTTCGAGTCTTCACAACATAAATGTTACAGGTGAGGCTGCCAATTCCAACAAAGGGAGTGCTCAAAAATTCAAGGCAGTGTTAGAGAAATGCATTGCAGAGAAGGGGTACAGCAAAAAACAGGTTACTAATTATGATGAAACAGGACTTTATTGGAAAAAGATGACCAGTAATAATTATATTGACAAGGAGGAGAAAAGTGCGAAGGGGTTCAAAGCCTCAAAGGACCGCGTTACTCTGTTACTTGGAGGGAATGCAGAAAGAGATTTAAAGCTAAAGCCACTCATTATCTACCATTCTGTGAACTCCAAGAGCACTCAAGGGGTTACTTAAGCAATACCGACCAGTGATATGGAAGTCTAATAAGAAGGCATGGCTGATCACTTCAATTCACCAGGATTTTTTCACCCATATCTGTCACCAACCCTTAAGGAATATGCATTAGCTAACAACATTGCCAACCGTTTTCTGCTATTAGTGGACAACGCCCCCAGCCACCCACGGGCAATGGAAGACTGGTCAGAAAATATTGAGGTTTTGTTTCTCCCCCAAACACCACAACTCTCATTCAGCCGATGGATCAAACAGTCATCAAAACATTTAAGGCATACTACCAGTGGAGAACCATGCAGCAGCTGATAAAGGGCACAGATGGGCCTGACAAGCCTACGATCAGGGAATGGTGGAAATTGTACAACATCAAGCACGGCTTAGACAACATCAAGGCATCTTGGGAAGAAGTGAAGCAGTCTACCATGAACTTGGCCTGGAAGAAATTATGGCCAGCATGTGTGAATGACTTCCAAGGCTTTGCTGAGGACATCGATAAAAAAAGATATTGTAAATCTCTGCCATAGAGCTGGCTTCGATGGTGTTAATGATGATGATGTGCAAGACCTTTTGAAAAGCCACGCTGAACCACTTTCCAATGAGGAACTCATAGAACTAGACAAGGCGATACAGGAGACAGAAAAAGAAGAGGAGGAAGAAGAACCTGTGCGTGGCTTGGACATAAAAACTCTAAGAGAATGTCTCGGGAGTATCGAAACAATCTTAGAAACCCTGAAGGAGTGTGACCCCAACCCTGCTAGGAGCAGCAAAGTGGTTCAAGACGTTGAGAAAAGCGTCAAGATTTACCAAGAAATGTATGAAGCCAAAAGAAACACCGCCAAACAGTCCTCCATCTACTCCTTCTTCAAGCCAGTCACACCTGCCAACCGTGGTACAGCTGGCCCTTCAACATCCACTGCAGTCAACGAGTTTGTTGGTTTTGAGCCTCCCACATCACCCTCATCCTCCCCTGCCAACTCAGCCCAAGATAAGTAAGGGTTGAAACCCATACTGTCCCTTAGCCTCGGGAGGGACAAATGAAGAGGCACATCATCTGATGGACTACACGGCATGTGTAAGATACAGTAAATAAAAAAAAAACATTATTTCTTTTCTTTACGGATGACTTTTTTGATGTGCTGGAACGCATCCCTATCTATTTCATGTTATAATGGGTTCTTTATACGGTAATTCGATATACGGTAAGGGTTTCTGGAACGCATATATACCGTATATCGAGGACTCACTGTATATATGCAGAGACGAACATACATATGCACAAATAAAACACAGCACACATATACACACATGCGTAAAATCACAAATATATACATAAGCATACACATAAATAAAACCCTATCGAGCCCATGCAAGCATGGAAAAATAGACATAAAAATGATGATGGGGTTGATATATATATATATGTATGTATTTATCATTTTAAGTCTGTATTTCTGTATTTCATCACCATTTTAAGTTTATATTTCTTGCTGGTGTGTTTGGATGAGTTCTCACTGTGTGAGACTAGATGGGTCGGAGAGACCTCGTCTTACTTTTACGTTCCATATTGTGCAGCATTTCTACGGCTGGATGCTCTTCCAGAGTGTACTGGGTGTGGTTAGAAAAAGCTACCTCACTTACCGCTTTTCACAGGCGCCGCTAGATCCCATGGCTGGTTTCTCCTCTTCCACGTGCATACAATCCAATTCGTTAACCGGGAGCTGCAAAACTGACGTCCACCACGTTCCTGATCACCGCTAGAGAGAGGCCAACCTGCTGGTCCTTCCGGCCGAGCACCCTTCCGGCCAAGCACCCTTCCGGTCGAGCACCCTTCTGGCAAAGCACCCTTCCGGAAAAGCACCCTTCTGGCCAAGCACCCTTCCGGTCGAGCACCCTTCCGGCCAAGCACCCTTCCGGCCAAGCACCCTTCCGGCCAAGCACCCTTCCGGTCAAGCACTTTTCCAGTCGAGCACTCCCCCGCTTCCGGCCATCGCACACCACACCATACCCACACGCCCACTTGATCTCAAGGATCAATTTCCCCCTCGTGCTTCTGAATATGAAAGTCTGCTGTCCAAGTTGGTGGTTTGCGACTTCTTTGCGATCTTCGCAGTGTTGGGGCGGCACTTTGGGTTTCCTCTTCCTCGGAGTCCGTTGACACAGTAATTCTACAGACATCCAGGACATGACGTGGTACTCCGTCCACGGACACATTGTTCTGGCAATTTACGGCCGTAACTGTTCCCCTTCCCCATTGAGATGTGCAACGTCCATCTGGGGGCTTAACCCAGACTTCTTTGTCCACCTGTACGAATGCATTCTCTCTCCCCACTGGTCGTTGTGGTGGCGTGCACAGGTGCCGCCACTCGTATCTGAATACTGCTCTGCGTGGCACCGATTCCTCAACCTGTCCCACCCGAGGGGACATGTTGTACCAGAACACTGCCTCCATTGGTGAGATGTGGCCCCGCTCCGCCATTACTTTGATCGTCCGGTGGTGTCGCTCCATGATTCCATTTCCGCTCGGCCTGTACGCTGCTCTGAAGAAACGGTCCACCTTCCATCCATCGAGCATCTCCCTCAGCGCCTCCGAGCGGTACGCTGCACTGTTGTCCATCAGCAGTTTGTCCACAGGGCCCCGCTCCAAGAACACCTCTCTCAATGTCCGCATGATTTCCTCGGCCATTCCAGTCTTCATCTCCCTCCATATGGCCATCCGTCCCGGTCCACAGTCGACCATCGAGAGGTACGTTCCCTGTCGGTAGTGTGTTACATCCACCGGCAATCGCTTCCAGTCGCGATCCACCGGGAGGCTTCCCGTTTCGTGCACACCCGGGGCGGGATCAATGGACTGACATTGGATGCAGCCTCTAACCACTCTGTCACTCCAAGTCACCCCTCCCGCTCGTCTCTTGACATAGCTGCATGCTGTCCGGAACCACCTAGCAATCGGGTAGTGACCCACCAACTTTCCACACGCCGAGAAAAGCTCCCGCCTACTCATACTTGGGCCCAGTTCTGGAACTTCATTTCCCCTCTGGAATACTAAGTCCCAGCGCGGCTCCTCCCTCCAACGCTTCTGACGGCTTCGCAGCCAGTCCATACCCCTGTAAATGGCTCGTGACCTCCGCCGCCGACACTACAGACTCGTCCACTAGGATGTCGTCAATGTAGGAATTAGTGGCCCACTTCATCTTGTCGGCCTTTCCCAGAATGGTCTTGAGGACTGCCGCCATGATCTTTGGTGCGGAGCTCAGCCCGAAACTGAGCCTGGTCAGGCAATATGTCCGGCCCTTAAACCTGACCAGCTGATACTGTCAGAGCTTCTCATCTATATGCAATTGCAAATATGCCGACTTTAGATCTACGATTGCAGAAAGCCCCGTCATGCGTCTCCACTCACGCAGGGTTTCCCCACAGACATCCGTGACCTCGCCACCCGTGTGGCATGACACGTGCTTGTTCAGCTCCCGAAAGTCCAGTACCGGCCTCACCTTGTTCTTCGTGGGTTGCGCCACCGCCATTAACAGCAATATTCCGCACTTCACCTCCTCTTTCCAGGGAAGCAGTATGCCCTCCTCAATCCATCTCTCTACCTCTCGCTCGAACACGCTCCTAATGTCTCCCTTCAATGTGTGTTGATAGCAGCCCACTTTGGTCTTCAGTTTTGTTGGTTCTCCCTTCCAGTACCATTCAACAACCCATCGCTGCCCATCGAACACGGCCTTGAAGTCTTTGTCCTGCACAGTGTAAGCGGGGTATTTCTCCTTGTGGGCCTTCTGGTTCTCCTGTCGCGTACTCACAGCGCATACCGATGCAGCGGCGCCAAACGACACACCGACGTTGTTCACTGTGACGCCTCCTACATGGCCAATTGCGTCCATGCCCATAACCACGCCGATCCTATCTGCCACGTTGTCGACTACGATGGCAGAAAGCCTTATTTTCCTTCCTCGTACCGCCATCTCCACCTCGCTGTGACCTCGGCATTCAATTTTCCTACCGTCGTCTGCCCTTACGCTGCTCTTCCCTCTCCACTTCTGCGTCACCCCCGCGGTCAGCAGTGTCGTCGTACAGCCCATGTCCACAAGGGCTCGCTGTGGCTTTCCCCTCACAAAGACTTCCACCACGGGCAGCGCCTCTACTCGTAAGGGGCAACTACCGGCGCAGTAGTTCCCCTTGGATCGTTTCCCTGGTCGCACCTAGTAGCGATGTGGCCTGGTGGCTTACACTGGTAGCATATTATTTCCGGCCTTGA
This sequence comes from Eledone cirrhosa, assembly GCA_964016885.1. Taxonomy (NCBI): domain Eukaryota; kingdom Metazoa; phylum Mollusca; class Cephalopoda; order Octopoda; family Eledonidae; genus Eledone; species Eledone cirrhosa. The sequence continues at coordinate 142,485,268 of OZ024742.1, read as the reverse complement.
CTCTCTACAGTCTCTCGCTATGTGCGGGCCCTGGCACCTAAAACAGCGACCTATAAACGTTCGTGGGTGACCGCATGCCGTGGTTGCCTCCCTTTCACCATTTCGCTGCCAGCTGCATTGAGCCTCTGTAGTTGTTATCGCCGCGACACTCTTCTTGGCATCTTCTGCTATGATGCGGGCTTGCTCCACCAGTGCACGCATCTCCATTTCTTTGTAACTCGGGACTTGCTGCAGTTTCACCGCTATGTCGTCTGGAAATCCATTTATGAACGCCAACCGCACCGTGCGTTCGCATTCCACCTGATATCCAGCCAACATGGCCAATCGCCGTATTTCCGCTGCGAAAATGTCAAAGCGTTCACCGTTCCATCTAATTCTTGCCAGCTTAGCAAAAGTGGCTAACGGTCCCTCCGCGAACGCTTCCATCATGTGCCTCTCAATCTTTTGCGCATCCCTTTGGCTGTGTTCATCCATCTCAAGGAAGAGTACCAACGCGTCCCCCTCGAGGTACAGTGCCATGAGGCCACCACATCTTCTATCTTCTGTAAGCTTGCGACCAGCTGGACTTTTCGCAGCCAAGCGACAACATCGCCTTCACCGGTAAATGCCCTAATCGCTTCACTCATTTGTAGTCTCGTCGCCATATCCTAATTTCTCTTGCGGTACGTAATAAAAAAACAATAGACTCCTCTCTGTTTTCGCAGTAGCTTTGTTTTCGAGAAAGTTTTTTTTTTTTTTCAATCAGATCTCAGTTTCCAGTGCCGAAATAGCTTGTGGTTAGAAAAAGCTACCTCACTTACTGCTTTTCACAGGCGCCGCTAGATCCCATGGCTGGTTTCTCCTCTTCCATGTGCGTACAATCCAATTCGTTAACCGGGAGCTGCAAAACTGACGTCCACCACGTTCCTGATCACCGCTAGAGAGAGGCCGACCTGCTGGCCCTTCCAGTCGAGCACCCTTCCGGCCGAGCACCCTTCCGGCCGAGCACCCTTCCGGCCAAGCACCCTTCCGGTCAAGCACTCTTCCGGTCGAGCACTCCCCAGCTTCCGGCCACCGCACACCACACCATACCCACACTGGGTACATTTTATATTGTGGCATCAGCAGTAGATAGGTTGTCATATGCACAACCATATTACAAAGTTTTATTGTGACACCAGCACTATAGCTTCAGGTTGACTGATATCATGTAAAAACATTTGGTAGATAGAAACTGTGGAAGCTCAGTATATATAGAGAAATCAGACATTAAATTGATGATTATGGTATGAGTGTGTGTGTATACTCTAGGAACAATTAGACCCAAATGAATTCAAAGATCTTGTTTAGCAACACAACATTGAATGACAAGGAACTATTAATCATAGCAAAAGACTTCAATGGACACTTGGGCAACACAGTGATGGCTTCTACAGGATACATGGTGGGTACAGGTTTGGTGCTAGAAATGAGGAAGGATCCAGGCTCCTGGAATTTTGCGACATTAATGGACTGACAACCTGTAAACACTAACTTCAAAAAGCCAGGCAATTACTTGATCCCTTATAGATCAGGTAAGCACACTAGCCAAATATATTTCATTCTCACCAGAAAGCGAAATAGAATGATGGTTGTAAACAATGTCTCTTCCAGGTGAGGAATGCACCATTCAGCATAACCTGGAGCTAGACGAACTCAGAGATGGGAAGGGTAGATTGTATGATGTGTGTATACGAACAGCAATGTTATGCAATAGTGAGACCTGGGCACTGTGTGCAGAGGACCTGTGAAGATTGGAAAGAAATGAAGCTGGCATGCTCCGATGGATGTGTAATATAAGTGAACAGCAAAGCATAAATGAACTGAGAGAGAAACTGGGCATAAGAGGGATCAGATGCAGTATGCAGGAGAGGAGATTGCATTGGTATGGACATGTGATGCATATACCAGATGACAGCTGTATAAAAAGGTGCAAGGCACTCAAAGTTGATGGAAGCTATGGAATCGGAAGACCTAGGAAGATTTGGGATGAGGTGATAAAAGCTGACCTTGCACAATTATACCTCTCAACGGCGATGACAGGATTGTGATCTCTGGTCTCATGCAGTAATTCAGAAGAGCCGCCTTCCCATGTGCACAGGTTGAGGAATATATCTAGTATGCACTACTCGCCCTTACCTCCCCTTTCCATACAACTCAATGCCCTAACCCCCTTGATCCACCCTTCACCTGAAAACTGCCCCACCCTAGATCTACCTTTTCAATTCCCATGCACCACCCCTATCCCAGTCCACACTGAAAAGTGGTCGTGTAGGTGTCACAACAAAAAAGCATCCACCCGACACTAAATGTGGTTGGCATTTGGAAGGGCATCCAGCCATAGAAACCAAGCCAAAATTGGCCCAGTGTGAGCTGGAGACAGTCAACTGCTTTGGCTCGGGTTACATCTGGTCAACTCATCTAACCCATGCTAGCATGGCAAAATGGACATTAAGTGGTGATGATGATTGTTATTACAACATACTTTGTGGCTTAGAGTTACAGCCCTTTACGTTCTAAGTTCAGATCCCACCAAGGTTAGCTTTACCTTTCATCCTTATGGGGTCGATAAAATTAAGTACCAGTAATACACTGGGGTCGATTTAATTTACTTTCCCCTTCCCCCAAAATTGCTGGCCTTGTGCCTAAATCAGAAACCGTTATTATCATCATCATCATCATGACAAAAATCTCCTAGCCCACACTGTAAAGTGGTCGTGAAGGTGTTGTGACAAAATGCACCCAACCCACACTGTAAAGTGGTTGTTACGGTGCTACAATAAAAAGCACTCAGTCTGCACTGTAAAGTAGTCATGTAGGTGCCATGACAAAAAGCAACCAGCCCACAATGTAAATGTGGTTGACATTAGGAAAGGCATCCAGTCATAGAAATCAAGCCAGAAACTGTTCTGTATGAGCAAGACACGGTCACCTGATCTGACTTGTCTCAAATGGGACAACTTGTATGGATGTTAAATGATTATTATTATTTAAAAAAAGCGGTGGATTGGCAGTATCGGTAGAGGGTCGGATGCCATGCTTTCCAGCATAGTTACGTCCCTTTATGATCTGAGTTCAAATCCCGCCGAGGTTGACTTTGCCTTTCATCCTTACGGGGTCGATAGAATAAAGTACCAGTAAGGCACTGGGTAATTGCTGGCCTTGTGCCTAAAGTAGAAACAATTATTAATAATAATAAAAAGGGCGGTGGATTGGCAGTATCGGTAGAGGGTCGGACGCCATGCTTTGCAGCATAGAGTTATGGCCCTTTATGATCTGAGTTCAAATCCCGCCGAGGTTAACTTTGCTTTTCATCCTTATGGGGTCGATAAAATAAAGTACCAGTAATGCATTGGGTAATTGCTGGCCTTGTGCCAACATTTAGAAACAATTAATAATAATAATAAAGCAGATGATACATGGATTTACCAGAGAAACTGATATGAGATTTTAAATTTGAAAAATGAGCTAAGGCAACCTTGAAGAGGGGCAAATTAATTAGGAGCACTAATATTATGCTAGATAAAGAAACTAAGATAACAGAATAAGACCACACAGATATACAAATACTTAGCAATCAAAGAAGTAGGCAGTTTACAAATGAAAGAAAATATTAGAAAGGAATATTATAGGTGCATCAGATTACTACTTAAAACAAAACTAAATGCAAAACTAGGGTAAATATCATCAATAGGCTAGCTGTCCTTTTAATAAGTTTTAATATTCCCTATCAGATGCTAAATGAATTAACAAGACTAAACAAAATAATTAGAAATATGATGCCTCCATTTGGAATACACACACCAAATTCTGCTATAGAAATATTATATTTACCATGAATGCATGGATGTAGGGACTTTATGCAAGTGGAAAATTGTTATAAAATATCCACTTTAAAACTACAAAAATATTCATTCAGTGCAGAATAATGGAAAATGAATACAAATAAGTATAAATCATAAACAAAACAAAAAAATATTTTGTGTCATCAAAGAAATCAAGAAATACACAACAAAGACTGAAAGGAGAAGTAGTTGTGAATACAAAAGAGAAACAACAGAAGAAATTGTGAGAAGGCTAAAATGAGGCTTCAGAATGCCATGATGATGGCAAAAAGAATTTTTTACATGGCCAATACCTAAAAAATACTGAATAAGGTTATAGTAAAGGAAAATTGACAACACTAACTGAAGAATTATTGATTGTAGCAGATTAAAGCCTCTCTATTTGATACTATTTAAAACGTGTAATGGAACAATACGTTAACTCTGATAGCATCCTGCACCCAACTACTCCTGGTTCTACGAAACCTAATCACATATTTTAAAGGATTCTATTTAAATTAAAATATTCCAGCATAATTTGATATAAGTATCTTTTGTTAGGTTACAAATATAATAATGAAGTAATCAATTTTAGATGCCATCCGAACAAAGAAGGAGGCCTTCAAAGCTTGGCTTGGAAATAAGTCCTTTTTCTTGCAGCAGACAGTAAAGGCGCCCAAAGTTAAGACATGGAAAGAATTTTGGGGTGAAACTGGAATCTGACTTGAGATCAGCAAAGTGTTCTGGCAGACCATCTTCGTAATAAGAAGTCCTCCTCTACACCTGCTATCAGGAATACAACTGGGACTCTTCTCTCTTCAGAGAGGTGTCTTCTTGTGAGGTGGAGCGAATAGTTTGTTGATCTCCTAAACCTGATCACAACAGTATCTTCTGATGTACATGCTGTACATCGGAGAATGATGATTAATCTCTTAGAGGCTGAGGTCACAAGAGCAATTAACAAGTTCAAATGTGGCAAGGCTGCTGGGGAAGATGAAATTTGGCCCAAGATGTTAAAAGCCTTAAATAGAGAAGGTATTCTCTGGCTGACATATTTGTACTGGGTGAACTGGATCTCATTGCAATAGCAATTGGGAGTGATAATCCCAGTTTTCAAAAAGGGAAACAAAAGAGATTGCTCCAATTATAGAGGGATTTCCTTGTTAAGCCTTCTCTCGAAAAGCCTATACTAAGTGTCTGGCTAAGAGATGTAGAGAGATTGTCGAGTTCAAACAAGCTGATGAACAGTGTGGTTTTTGTCCCCAGGCACAGCACATCCGACCTGCAGCAAGTCTTTGTGAAATCATGGTAGTACTGCCAAGAGGCATATTCTTGTTTTGTAGGTCTCGAAAAGGCATACAACTGCATCCACGGGACCTGCTGTGGGAGGTTCTACAGGAGTATGGGATCAATGGATAGCTTCTTGTTGCCCTGATGTCTTTATATAAATTCCCAAGAATTTGTATTCGGATAAATGGTGCTAAATCAAAACCATTTAAAGTGGAAGTCGGACTCCATCAAGGATGCGTACTGTCACCTCTCCTGTTCATAATCTTCATGGATAGGATTGACATGCACAGCCCGGTTGGAAGTGGTATAATTTTTGGTGCATGTAGGATCAGTTGGCTGGAATTTGCAGACAGCATGGTATTACTTAACTTGTCAGAAGGTGATCTCTGACATGCACTTGATAGGTTATAGAAAAAAGGTATAGAATGTGTGTGTGTGTGTACAAATGCATATGTGGATACAGATATTTATGTGTACCTTCTTTCCATACATACATTAATTCATCAACTAAATACCCCTTTCATTTGTATACTAAAAAAAGAAACAAGCTTCCAATCATAACAGTAATACATTGATTGCCATTCTTGTGAATCTTTGATTGACCTTTTGCTATATAACATCAAATACTTTTGTTATCTAGAAATTTTGATTTGTTCTGTTACAGGCAAAAGAAATTTATCATACACGAGTGTCTGAACTAGATCGATTAAAGAAAGAAGGAGCATCTCAGAAAGATACTGAGAAGGTTGGTAAATTATTTCTAGATTTAACCTTCAAGAGTGATTTTTCCTATATTCCTCTTTGTGTGATTAGGTTTTAGAATCAGTCTGATGATTCTCTATAGAGAGGAAAAGGTTAGTCACTGTGAAGATTTGTACTATCAATTTCTTCAATACATATGTATGTGTATAATTTAAATTATCTGCTTTGTAAGTTATTTCTTTTAGAATTAAATTGGAATCTAATTTTAATCTTTTTGTTGCCAAGAACACATATTGCCTTCGTCTTAGGATTATCAAAGTAATAAAGAATAATGAGAGTTTTAGTGAAATAACTAACTTTCAACTTTCAATAAAAGACAAATATTTAACTACTGAAAATATATCATCATCTGTCATGAGATAATGAGATTTCAACTCAAGATTTAAATTTGAACACTTTAACCTTTTTGGTACCAACCTGCCTAAAATCGCCTCTGATTCTATGAAACTAAATCACCCACTTTAAAGGGTCCCTATTTAGATTATTATTTCCCAGCATAGTTTGATATAAGAACCTTTTGTTAAATTATATTACAAATATCATCTTAGTAATGAAATAATTCATGATTTTAGTAATTGTCTATAAATTCTTCATTAGTTAATTCAAACACAGAGTATTTCATTAGAAATATAACTGTAAAAGAGGTTGGCGTTAGGAAGGGCATCCAATTGCAGAAACTAAGCCAAAATCAGTTCCATATGAGCAAGACATGGTCACCTGACCTGACATTACCCACAACAGGACAACTTGTCTAACCCATGCTAGCATGGAAAAATGGATGTTAAATGGAGATGATGATGATAATGATGATAACGAGAGGGTTAATAGTGGTTTCAGATATGTTGGTGTTTAAAGGTTAACAATAGACAAAAATAATGAGTTGATGAAAGTTACAGCTATTTTCAGCAAGTCAGCTAATTTCTGTAGTGCAGTGAAAAATTCTCTATAATTCCGACGGACATTTCCTCCCCACTCCTCCCATTACTATTTGGTTCTACAGCTTAGTTATACTGTCACTCAACTGTACACCTGTTTGAATTGTTTAATGACATGTTTTACAAAATATATTTTCCGTCCTCTGGGATAATTCAAGTACTATTTGCATAGTGTTTTTAATGTGATGGCAGACATTTTACTTCAAGACATGGTTGTGTCATTAAGATTTCGCCCTGCAATAGCATAGTACCTGTGAACAAAAATTGACTTGGACCATGACAACCTATCCAACCCATTCTAGCATTGAAAGTGGACATAATATGATGATGATGACAGACAGTTGCAAACAGCTATCTATTTAGACAATTTCACTGTGAACAGAAGAAAAGTTATCTGCAGGACAATATTAACATTCGCATCAACAACTTTTTAACATTATTAATATTATTAACATTCTCATCAGCATCTTTTTACCTTGTTCTTAACTGATCACTGTGAAATTGTATTTAAAACCACTATTATAAAGCACTTTATTAAATTAGGTACATTGATTTTAATATTTGATATATCTGTGACAGTTTATGACTGTCCACTGAAACTAATTAATTTTAATTAGGACTGTCCAGTCATGTCAAGTCATATAAAAAGCCATAGAAATTATGCCAAAAAAGGAACATATTCACATGAAACAGGTCCTCCAACCCATCTAGGAGGACTGACTCTGATAAAGCACTGACTTGGTCTATAATGACCTGTCTGACCCATGCCAGCATGGAAAATTAGGTGTAAAATAATGATGTTGATGGCACAGACAATGATGGTTAAAATTTGTATGTTTATTTTATAGTTTCCTAGAGCATAAAAAAAAAACACTGCTAATGTACCAATAATGTATTATTTTATTATGTTTTTCTTGATATTTTCAGTTTCATTCATAACTTTTTTTTTTTTTTTCTATCAAATTGCAGGCTGAAAGCAAGTTCCGGAAAGCAAGTTAGTTACATTTATATGTTTATCTGTTTACATTATTTAATTTAATTTTGAATGTTTCTAATCTTGGATATTTATATATGTCTTAACCCATTTGTTATCATATTTCTAATAAATATATAGCCTATAATTTTTGGAAATAATTAAGAATTAGGAGGGATTTACTACTATAATTAACTTAACAAAAGTTCTTACATAAAATTATATGAAATTTTTTTTTAGATAAATGTAAATAATCTAAATTTATATGTGATAGAATTGTGTTTTATGACCCATTGATGACCTGAAAATCCATTCAGGAACAGTAGATATTATGTAGGTTAATAAATTACATGTTAGTTTGACCTTCCCAAATATTTTAATATTGGAAATATAATCTCGGTCAATTTAAAATCGTATCTGTTACAAAACATACATGATGATAATAAGAGGCTCTCATGTTGAGAATATTTGAATGTTCAGTTGGTTGATCAACTGTCCTGCTTATTGAATTAGCATGTAAAGTGGCTGAGTATTCCACACAGCTACCCTTATTGTAATCCTTAGACTGAATCAGCATGGCACGTGTGTCAAGGATTACAGGTACAATCCATCCAATATATTTCCACACAGTTTCCATCTACACAATTTTACTCATAAAGCTTAGGTTGTTGAGCATGTGCAAACTTCTTTTTTGTCTCTTCCCTTGCTAAGTATATCTGATGCTTCTTAGCCTTTCTTCTAGCTATTTGGTATTGTTGTTTGTCCCTCACTTTTTTTAGTCTTTCTAGACCTATCACTTTGCTTTTGTGGCCGTATCAGTCCTATCATTCCACTGTAATGTCACTCTCTGTTTTGCTGGGACCTTAGTTGATCTTTTATCTTCATCAGATTGTCTCATAGAAGTTATGGACCCGACTCAATTGGTGATTAAAAGAAGTACAGTAATTCACTGAATCACATACACTATATATCATCATCATCATCGTTTCTACGTCCACTTTTCCATGCATGGTTGGACGAGTTCTTCTCAGCATGGCATCTCTCCACTTGCTGCATTCCTTCGTCATATCCTCTGCCAGTCTTAGTGATTTGAGGTCTGCTCTCAACCTCTGACCAGGTCTTTTTGGGGTGTCCTCTATTGTGGTTTCCTTCCACTGCGATTTAATGGCATTTCTTCACCCATCAGTCATAGTCCATGTGCATCATATGTCCATACCAACGTAGCCTTCTCTCCTGCATGCCATCTTGGATTCCTCTTAAGCTCAGCTTCTCTCAGCTTGTCCAAGCTTTGCCTTTCTTTCACATTGCACATCCAACGAAACATGGTTGCTTCATTTCTCCCCAGTCTACGCATGGCCTCTGCGGTCACAGCCCTTGTTTCACTAACATGCAGCATCGTGCACTGCACGCAGGTGTCATATAGCCTTCCTTTTGTACGTAGGAAGAAACCTTTTGTTCTCTAAACTTTTTCCATCCTAGCCTTATTCTAGCTATTATACTCTAGTCGCACGCTCCTCCACTGCGAATTAGGTCACCTAGATAGAAGAAGCTATCAACCACGTCTGGATCCTTCCTGTGACTGGAAAACGTTTATATCATTTTTAGTCTTCCTCTTGATTTCTCCTGTGCATCTTCTACAAGCAAAGTTCTCCCTTCCTGTTGGTCTACTCGTTATCCCACAACATCTTTTGTGTACCCAATATTTACATTGTATGGAGTTCATACCTACTCCTTTTCTGCATATTGAACATAGCCACTTCTCTGAGGGAATCTGGGTCCTGTCTTCTCACCTACTCACTATCACTTTAGTTTTGGCTAAGTTTACTCTTAGGCCTTTTGATTCCAAATTCAGGTTCCATAATTGGAATTTATTTTCTAGCTCTTTTTTGGTTTCAGCTATAAGGACGAAATCGTCTGCATAGAGAAGCTCCTATTGGCAGCCCATTTTAAACGCCTCTGTTATGGCTTGAAGAACTATGATGAACTCATTTCTTACTCTCACTTTTCTGACAGTTTCTCTGTACATGGCTTGCACTGTTCTCACAAGCCATTCTTCTGCACCTAATTTGCTCAAGAACCACCAGATGGTAAATCAAGGTACTCTGTCAGAAGCTTTCTTCTAGATCAGCAAAAGCTAAATATAGTGATTTATTTTTTGGTTAGGAACTTCTCTTGTAGTTGCCTCATTAAGAAGAGGGCATCTATAGTACTTTTTCCAGACATGAAACCAAACTGCATCTCATCTATTTTAACTCTTTCCCTAATTAGCTGCGCTATAACTTTTTCAGTCACTTTCATAACGTTTTATTTCTCTATAGCTGCTCTTTTCTAGAGCATCACCTTTGCCCTTGTAGCAATTTATGATTGTACTGGTGTACCAGTCATTGGGTATGACTCTGTCATGTATTATTTGAATTTACTATACGGGTTACTAGTTTGACTCTTACCTCTCCCAATGCTTTTAGCATCTCAGCAACTATTTCTGATGGTCCATTTTTCATTTCCTTGATTGCGTTTTTCACTATAAAACTATCACTTCAATAGCTGGTCCTTCCTTTGGGTAAGTTGTGGGTAGTTTCTCTTCTTCTTCCCATTCATTCTCTACATTCATCAATCTCATAGTAACATTTCCAGGCCTCTTTCTTTTGGGCCTCAGTGGTGCTAAGTGCATCAACGTCATTTCTAGCACATTTTTTCTTAACAACATCTTGATTCACACTAACACACTGCCTTGCAATATGGAACACTTCATGCCTCTGATCCTCACGTCTCAAAACATTGGCAAATTTACTTTCTTCAGCCTCTCTCTGAGCTGTGTATACCTGTCACCTAGCTTCTTTCTCAACTACTTGGTTTCGGTCTCTGCCACCCCCATTTTTCCAGTTTTTTCATGTCTGTCTCTTGGCTTTAATGGCTGCATCTACTGTGCTGTTCCACCACCAGGTCATGCCCTGTCTGGCTAGTGCTTTACTCCAGTCACAAGTCTCACCAGTAATTTGCAAAAGGTTATCACATAAGAATTTGTTCTCTACGTTGTATGTATCTAGGTTGTCACACACACACCTCTCATCAAGTGCATCTTGTAGGGCCTTTCTAAACCTGTATTTAACCGAGAGGACCTTTAGCTTCGACACCCCCCATCTCTATATTTTCCTGTATGTCTTGTTCTGTCATTTGTTTATTTTGATGTCACTAATAACTAACTTGTGCTGAGCAGTGCATTCTTCCCCAGGGAAGACCTTAGTATTTATTACAGTCTGTTTGTCTTGTTGTCTAACAAGTAAGTAATCAATTTAGCTTGTGTGTTCACCAGATTGATATGAAATCAGGTGGTTGGTTGATTTCCAGAAATTTGTGTTGCCGATGGTTAGTTCATTTGCATCACAAACTTGCAGGAGTCTCAGCCCCTCTTCATTCCTTGAGCCATAACCATAGCCACCATGAACTTTGCTGAATCCATCCTGGTACTGTCCCACATGTCCATTAAAGTCGCCTGCCAGGATGATGAGGTCTCTTTCATCAATACCTGAAGTTGTCTGTAAAAGTTCCTCATAGAACCTGTCCTTTTATTCTTTACCCAGTCCTACTTGCAGAGCATAGGTAGATGTGATTGTCACCAGTCTATTTCCTACAGTTAATCTAAGCTTGATGATTCTGTCACTTACTCTAACTACCTCTATCACCTTATCTATCCATTTCTCAGCTTGTAGGATGCCTCTACCTACTACCCCATTGTCATTTCCTATCCAATAGTTTATATTTAAGTTCCTTGCCTGTTATTAGTCTCACTGAGGCATGCCTCCATCTCACTTCTTGTACACAGCATACATCTACTCCTCTTCTCTCTAACAGTTCCACAATTTCACCTGATCTGCCTTTCAGAGTACCAACATTGAGGGTGGCAGTACTGAGATTTGTACATTGATAGTTGTTGTTACTTCTTTGGTTAGAGGTTCTATGTACCTGAAAGGGAAAGTGGCTGTGTGAATGCTTGATGACGGTCGAGAGGTTCTCGCACATGGCTAATCTAGCCACCCCACTACTATGTGCAGCACTAACATGACTTGTGTTAGCCCTATGTTTGCAACTAGTGGAAATCATATTGGTCATGTTTTTCATAATTTTGGTAGGGTTTTACTGGCTGGATGCCCTTCATATCACCAATCACTTTACAGCGTGGCTTGGGCGCATTGTTCATGCCACCAGCACTAGAGAGGTTGTCTTACCAGACTTAAGTGTCCTCTCCACCCTGTGTCAGTTTTTATTTGGGGTGTCTACTTTCCTAGAGGGGTGGCCTTCACTATGGCATACAGAGCCTATCTATGCTCTGCAGTCATTTTTATATTGGGGTCACTGCTCTCCTAGATGGGTTGCTTTCACTACAGCTTATGGAGTCCACGTCTGCCCTGTGCAGTCGTTAAACGATTCGCAGAGTAGTGAATTGAGATTCATGATCTAGGAGGATATGTATTGATGTGTGTAAGTGTGTAAGCAGAAAGGAAAAGGAAAAAGGCGGGAGCACAGGACCGTGTCTATCAGACAGCTAGTCGAATGGTGGTGGATAGGAGTGATTCATCATCATTTAATATCCATTTTCCCTGCTAGCAAGGGCTGGAGTTTATTTAATTTAAATATTTTTTTTATCTTAGCATTTTTTTCCTTAATTAAATATTTGTTATTTTATTATTCATTATTATTTATGAAAGTAAAACCTACTAGAATATAAAAACTATATATATATTTTTTTGTGAATTGTTAATTTTTGGTAATGGTATTTACAGTTGCTTCTATATGATTATCTCTATTAATTTAATCTCTGTTCTGTTCTTAATTTCTGTCAGATGATGAGTACCAAAATCTAGTTGATAAATATGCAACAGTACGGGATGATTTTGAGAGTAAAATGTCTCAATCTTGTGATGTAAGTAAAACATTGCCATCACTGCACTTTTCTGTCAAAATGAGGTATTAGTGAGTAGTGACTTTAGTGAGTTATTAGTGTGTACAAAGGATCTTCCACCCACCCCTGAGGGAAGGGAAATGAACTTGGTTCAATCTTCCACTCAACCTAGATGTCTCTATGAAAATAACCAAGAGCTTTTTATTCTTCAATAGTTATCATTTCCAAGACATATAAATACCACAGGCTTTTTTAATGTTCATAATGTTATGGTTAGTTATTTCTGTCTGGATTACATTACTTTCAAAATTGCATGTTATGACAGAAAAAAAAGTATACATATACACAGCCCATATCCAAGATGCTGACCTGTAATTGTCAAAATCTTGTCCACTGAAAATAATCCACCTTTCCAAAACAGTGGTTTATAGGGTGGCTCTCATTCTACATAAAGGTATCCTGAGAAACTGCATGAAATACACAGCCAATGCCTTCAAGGGAAGGTTTGATCGTCATATATAGTCCTTCAGACTCAGGGACAGGGAAATCTATACCTCCTTGTTCAATTTATCTGGGGACTTCAGGACGAGGAAAATGTCTTGACCAGCTTAACCTTGAGCGAACTCGATTAGGCCACTCTTTATTTTCTGGGAGTGCTTAACTTCTGTCTTTGTTTCATATTACAACAGTCTACTGTATCCCTTAACAAAAATCTTTCATATTGCTCTCATCAATTGAACTTCCTATTAGCTAATTTTAAGTCATTAGATGATAACACTGTTTCATAATTTTTATTGAATCTTTACTGACATTTTTACTGAATTTTTGCTAGAGTTACTCAAGAATATATGGGAGACTGAAGGTTTATCGCGGGTAACCACAGTTAGTAAAGTTATAAGTACATCATTAGAGTGTAAACATCAAGTTTAATATAGAAATGGCTTTTATAAGACTAGAACTGTTTTATTCAAAAGAAATCATCAGGAATGATATATATATATATCATCATCATCATCATCATCGTTTAACGTCCATCTTCCACGCTAGCATGGGTTTGGACGGGAATTTTCCCACTTGAGGCAAGATTGGTTGTCTTGCTCGTATAGGACTGTCTGGCGGGTTTTCTACGGCTGGATGCCCTTCCTAACACCAACCAACGTTTACAGTGTGGACCTACACGGCCACATTACAGCGTGGACTGTGTGTTTATATATATATATCAGTTCCCGTATGAACAAGGCATGGTCAGCTGAGTGGCTACTACCCACAACAGGACAACCCATCTAACCTATGCTAGCGTGGAAGAACGGATGTAAAATGGTGATGATGATGATATATATATATATAAATGAAACAATCATTTAACATTAAATTTCTCTGCTAGCAAAGGTTGGATGAGTTGTCATGGACCTCTCCAACCCTTGCTAGTAGGGAAAGCAGATGTTAAAATGATAATAATTGTTTCTACTTTAGGCACAAGGCCAGCAATTACCCAGTGCATTACTGGTACTTTATTTTATGGACCCCGTAAGGATGAAAGGCAAAGTCAACCTCGGCGGTATTTGAACTCAGATCGTAAAGGGACGTAACTATGCTGGGAAGCATGGCGTCCGACCCTCTACCGATACTGCCAGATAATAATAATGATGTGCTAGTCATGGATTTTTGGGAAGTTTTCTAACTGGATGCTCTTCCTATCACCAACCACTTTACAGCATAGACTGTGTACATTTTAGAAATAGGTAACCAAGAAATAGGTAACCAAAGGACTCAGCAGAGAGATACTAATAGGCTTGGAAAGCCCTTAAGCAAGTCCCCATGTATTTCAGTTGATCACTCTCAATGCTAACACACCAGATGGCATTGAAAGAACATGAAGGGTTGTCCATGTTCTGTGCCCTCTCTTTCTTCTATTTAATTCTAACTTTGAATTTATAACTATTTTATTCATAAATAACCTCCTTTTATTCTTATATATCTGAATAAGGTTTATATCAACAGGAGAAGAAAATTATGTCTTTTTAATATTAATACACTCAAGGTGAACACTTAAAGAAAGTTTAGAGTAAAGGCTGGCTGAGTTGTTAGAATGTTTCCTGGATTATATAGTATTATCATCACAATCAGCCCCTTCATCACCACTATCATTATTCTCTCCTCCTCCTACCCCTCCTCATCGTCACCATCATGAGATTTCTTTTCAATTGTTAGGTGTCCTTCCTTATACCAACTGATACTCTATTCTAAGTACTGTACATGTTGTTGGTAATTGTTGAACTACTATGCTGCAGGATGTATTATCTATGGAGGACATAAAGAACTGTCACCGCAGGCTTTATAAATAGTGCTATGTCATTTTTGGTTGCTGGCATACATACACTGGAACATGCATGCACTCAAACACTCATATATATATATATATATATATATATATATACTTGTATATGACAGGCTTTATACAGTTTCTATATACCAAATTCACTCACAAGGTATGGGCTTTTTTGGAGCTATACTTGAAAACACCTGCCCAAGGTGATACACAATGGAATACAATTCAAAGTGATGTGGTTGCAAAGCAAGCTTCTTAACCTCAGAACTATTTGCTTTGAATGTAGTACAATATTTGTTCCAGCTTACAGTAGTCAGGGTTCAAATCCTGCTGAGGTTATCTTTGTTTCTCCTTCTTTCAAGGTTGATAAACAAAAGTACTACTCTAGTACTAGTGAAACCTTCTCTCCTTTCTGCTATAACATTCTGGATTATTCCACTGGGTCAAGGACGGATGGTTGAGTGGCAGTCTGTCTGCTCTAGATTATACAAGCACCTAAAACCATTAGCAAATGCTACCAATTCATCCTTAATTGTGAATGACTGTTGTACTTTAGTATATTTTGGTAATTTATCCAAAATATAAAAATTCAAAACTTTAATAAATGTTTTCTTCTTTCTTTTGCTATCTAGTTGTTAGGATGTTTGGCTCATGGTCTTATGGTTGTGAGTATGATTCCTGGACTAAACGACACATTGTTTCTTTGAGCAAGACAGTTCATTCCATATTGTTCCAGTTTTCTTACCTGGAAAAATATGAGTACCAGTAGAAGTTAGGAGTTACCCCTGCAATGGACTGCTGTCCTGCCCAGGGAGAAAGCGGAGTTTTGTGTTCTCAGTTGCTTAACACTACATGAAAATAAAATAAACTTTGGCTTAATGAGTCTCCAGATTTGGGACTGACATTTGATCTTACATGCTTTTCAAAAAATTGAATCCTATTTTTTCCTTCACTGTCCTAGACATGACCACCTCCCTACTGTTGATGATTTACACAATAAATGTACACAGTACACACTGTAAAGTGGTTGGTTATAGGAAGGGTATCCAGCTGTAGAAAACCTACCAAACAAAGGGTTGGGAAAGTTCTTCAGTCATGTCAAAGACATGACAAATTTCCTAGTGTAGGTCATCATCATCATCACCGTTTTACGTCAATGTCTCCACACAAGCATGGGTTAGACGAGTTGTCCTGTTGTGGGCAATGCCAGGTCAGGTGACCATGTCTTGCTCATATAAGACTGATTTTGGCTTGGTTTCTACAGTTGGATGCCCTTCCTAACACCAACTTCATTTACAGTGCGTACTGGGTGCTTTTTTACCGTGGTACCTACACGACCATTTTACAGTGTGGACTGGGTGCTTTTTGTCGTGACACCTCCACGACCATTTTACAGTGGGAGGGGCGTAGAGGCATACTGTCTATATACTTCAGCTTCAGCTTGTACCCGTGGGAACTTGGGTATTCTGTATTACTGCGTAACGCCAGAGGTCTCAGTCCCGTGTCATCACCTTTGAGAGGTGCAATTGGGCAAGGTCGGTTTTTATCCCCTCATTCCAGGTCTTCTTGGGTCTCCCACTTCAAGGATTCCGTCGATTTTTAGTGCTCTGCACCTTTTTATGCAACTGTCATCCTTCATATGCATCACATGTCCATACCAGTGTAATCTCCTCTCCTGCACACAACATTTGATTCCTCTTATGCTTAATGTCTCTCTTAATTCATTTATGCTTTGCCATTCACGTATATTACTATTACATATCCATCGGAGCATGCAAGCTTCGTTTCTTTTTAATCTGTAGGTACCATGATAAAATGCATACAGGATTGTATATCAGGCCCCCAGCTCACCTGGAGTTCTGAGTCTTCACTTGAGTACCGATGATAATAATGATCAATGTTATCCTTTTTTTTATTTAAATGATAATTTTGGTCTATTTTTGATTCCAGCAATTTCAAAAGTTAGAAGAGGAACATGCATCTCAGATGAAAAAATTCATAGACATATATTCTAAAGCATGGGTAAACGAACACATCTTACTTGGACAGGTGAGTTTGTCAGTTCTTAATACTTTGTCATTCAGTATTACCTGGAAAATCAGTAAGGTGTTGGAAAATCAGTAATTTTTCTAGGTTATCTCCATTGATTTTAAAAAAAAAAAAATAGAATTAGTCGTTTAGTTTACATATTGAGACCCCCAACCATCCTATATATTTTATAATGTATGGGATTTCTAGTAATGTACGTTTTTGGCATATATAAGGTTTTTAATGTATAAAGAAAATCAACTGTCACAGGAATGCTGCCACTTAAAATAAAAGTTCGCCAGAGTTATATTACCAAAATTTAATAAGTAGAGGGGTTGGAGTAAGAGTGGGATGATTGGAAAAAATCTGAAAAATTAATAAAGCGGCATGAGGTGGTGGGGGTGATCGATTATTCAAGACGCGAGAGTAACTGAATTGAATTTGCAAATACATAAAATGCTTGCCATGAATGATGAAAAATGTAATAAATAAAATAAGTATATCATCATCATCATCATCATTACAGTTTAATATCTGTTTTCCATCTTGCATGCATTAGATAGGCTATCACATTATGAGGCCAGGCATCTCAGATGCTCTTGCTCATATGTTCTGTTTTTAGCTTGGTTTTCTATGGTTGGATTCCCTTCCTAATGCCAATCACCATACAGGATGGACTGGGTGCTTTTTGTCATGGGACCTCTACAACCACCTTACAATCTGTCATGATGACGGGCAGTAAATTGACTAAATCATTAAATGCCTTGTGGTATTTGTTCCCATTTTCTGCGCTCTGAGTTCAAATCTGCCTTTCATTCTTTCAAGGTTGATAAAATATATTACCAATCCTAGGTGATGGATTAGTGGGAATGTTAGAATGTCGGATGAGATGACTTGCAATATTGTACGTTCTAGGTTCAAATCCTGTCACTGGAAAAATGGTAACATGATAGGGTTAGGGCTGCTATTGTTAAAGCGCCTAAGCAACCTCATAGAAGACTGGCTTAACCTATGCAGGTGTGAGTTGTGACAATGACAACAAAATATTCACCCTTCTTCTTTGTAGTCTTCACCAATCAGTGTAAACATAGCATCCTAAATCAATATTTTTAGCATTATCATTCGGATACAGTATGGCCAAATAGTTAAGTTTGCTTTGCACTCATAAAGTTCTGAGTTTGATCCCACTGCATGAGATCATGGGCAAATTTCTTTTACTATAGCCATGAATTAACTCAAGCTTATTATGTAAAATTGGGTTGACGACAGCTGTTAGGAAGCCTGTTGGAGGGACTATACCCCTAACTCAAAGAGTCAGTTTTGTCACACATTGTGTTATTTTGAATCTTTCTGAGAATTGCATTAAAGGTATATGTGTCTAGTCATTTACAAGTTAATTTGTTGAGTAGTCAATTCTGTTCATTGAACAACTGGAACACTCATTGTTGAAACTATTTGAGATACATCAACCTACTGGCAAATTGGCAGAGTCATTAGAGTGTTGGGTTAAAGTCTTCAGTATTTGTATCGGCACTTTGAGTTCAAATCCTGTCTGACTTTCCTCTTTTTGGGGTCAATAAAGTACCAGTCCAGTGGCAGTAGCTTGGAAGAATTATGAAAGACATAGATGGGATGCTTTGTGGTATTTGTTCCATCTCTGTGCATTTCGACTACTATTCCTGCCTCTTGTTGAAAAAGCAGTGACACTTATGGCAGGAGTCGTGACTTGTGGATAGTATCAGCAGTGGAAAGGGGAATAGGAACATAGCTTTCTTGGTATGATCTAATAATCAGCTCCTTTCTTTTATATGTATTATTTTCAATGAATTATGTGATGAATATTAAGCAGCATTGAAGGCTGGGAAGAATGGACATGAGGATGATTTGGTGCATGAGCAGAGTATTGCTCAGAGAGCAGAAGATGAATGAAAAGATGATGGAAATAGAGCCAGAGATGGATGTCGTGAAGAAAAATGAAATGGTTGGGTTATGTGTTTTGGAAGTATACAAGTGATTGGGTGAGAGGAGTAATGGGAATAGAACCAGTCATGAATGTTGTGAAGAGAAATAGATTGAGATGGTTGGGTTATGTATTGAGAAAAGAGTAAAGTGACTAGGTGAGAGGATTGATGGAAATGTAGGAGGTAGAGGAGGAAGGGGAACACCAAGAAAGATATGGCTAAATTGATGGAGAAGGAAAGTGGAGGTTGGTGAGGAAGGATGCAAATAGGGAAAAATGAAGAAGCTTGACATGGGACCATGAAAGATAACCCCTATTTTTACATGGAAAATTACCTTAGAATGTTTGTTGTTTTGTGTTCAATGAATAATATTTCTTATTGCCAGGTACATAATGAATTTAAAGATAACTGTAATGACATGACTGTACAGTATCTGATACAAAAATTTGTACATGCTAAAGCTTCAGGTAGAGTACGCCCAGGTCAGTATCCTCATTGTCATTGCTTCTGTGTGTGTGTGTGTGTGTGCGTGTGCATATGTAGACATATATATGTACAAATATGAATTTACCTCCCGTCTCTGGACGACCTTGGAAACATTCTTCTTTATTTCAGGCATGGAAAACTAAAACCAACACAAATTCATCTCCCACTCTCCTTCCCCTCCCGAATCTTTCATCCTCTCCTTCCCCCCACCCTTCTGGTGAACTTCATAACCACCCTTACACTGTAAAGTTGTGTAGTTATCACAACAAAAAACACCCAGCTCACACTATAAATTGGTTGTGTAGGAGTCACAACAAAAAGTACCCAACACAATGTAAATGTGGCTGGCATTAGGAAGGGCATCCCGCCGTAGAAATCAAGCGAGAAGCAGTTCTCTGTGGGCAAGACACGGTCACACGACCCAACTTGCCTCAAATGGGACAACCCGTCTAACCCATGCTAGATTATGATGTACATATATGTGTATATATATGTGTCATCATCATCATCATCATCATCAACGTTTAACGTCCGTGTTCCACGCTTGCATGGGTTTGGACGGGGATAGTCCCACTTGAGGCAAGAGTGATTGTCTTGCTCGCATAGGACTGTCTGGCAGGTTTTCTACAGTTGGATGCCCTTCCTAACACCAACTACATTTACAGTGTGGGTCTGGGAGGTTTTTACCGTGTTGCCTACACGGCTACATTACAGCGTGGACTGTGTGTTTTTTTGTCGTGACACCTACACGATCTCATTTGTTTCGGCCTGGATGGCGTGGCACCAACATAACTTTACATAGAACGGGGTGGTGTGGATGGGGTGGGGGTGGTGGGACGGGGTGTATTTTGTTAGAGATGCCTACTGGCTGTAGTAGGTTTTACTATGTATTTAGGTAAGGCGGGTTTTCTCTGTTACTGAGTACCGCCAAAGGTCTCGGTCCAGTGACATTGTCTTGGAGAGGTGTAAGTGTGTGAGGTCGGTGTTTATCAGCTCGTCCCAGGTTTTTCTAGGTCTGCCTATTCCGTGGCTACCGTCTATCTTTATTGCCCTGCACTTTGTTATACAGCTATCGACTTTCATGCGCATCACGTGTCCATACCAACGTAGCCTTCTCTCGAGTAAACAACATCTGATCCCTCTTATTTCTAATTTTTTCCTTAGTTCGTTTATGCTTTGCCATTCACGTATATTACTGTTACACATCCAGCGGAGCATGCAAGCTTCGTTCCTCTCTAGTCTGCGTATATCCTCTGCACACAATGCCCAGGTCTCACTGCCATGCAACATTGCTGTTCGTATGCAGGCATCGTACAACCTGCCTTTCATTTTTAGGGAGAACCCTTTAGCAGCTAATAGTGGTATAAGCTCTCTGAACTTTTTCCATCCAGTTCTGACTCTAGCTACTGTACTTTCAGAGCACCCTCCTCCACTGCTGATTTTATCGCCCAGGTAACGGAAGCTGTCCACTATTTCTATAGAACCCTCTGCGCAATTGAAAGAGCTAGTATTTTGTGGGCACTTGCTGCTACTTATTGCACCAGAGCACCGGCCACATGTAAAATCTATGTTCTTAGTTAGCTTACCTGTGATCCCACTACATCTTTTATGCACCCATACTTTGCATTTAGGACATAAAATGGAGTTTCTACCTACGCCTTTCCTACACACCGAGCACGACCATTTCCCAGAAGGGACCGCCGCCTTTATTTTTTTTCCTACAAACTAGAACTTTAGTCTTAGCCAGGTTAATTTTAAGTCCTTTTGATTCTAGGCCGTGCTTCCATGTTTGGAATTTCTTCTCTAGCTCGGCCATTGATTCCGCTATGAGTGTCAGGTCGTCTGCGTATAGGAGTTCCCATGGGCAGCCGGTCTTGAACTCCTCTGTTATAGCCTGAAGGGCAATAATAAATAGAGAACAGAGCCCTGATGGACGCCAACTTTTACACTAAACTCTTCACTATATTCGTTGTTAATTCTAACCTTGCTGACTGTTTCTTTATACATGGCTTGAATAGCCCTCACAAGCCATTCGTCAACGCCTAGTTTTCTAAGAGCCCACCAGATAATGGAGCGGGGGACTCTGTCGAAGGCTTTCTCCAAGTCGACAAAAGCTAAGTAGAGGGGTTTACCTTTAGCTAGGTACTTCTCCTGTAGTTGTCGTACAATGAAAAGAGCGTCTGTGGTACTTTTGCCTGACACAAACCCGAACTGCATTTCATCTAGGTCAATTCTCTCTCTGATTAGTTGCGCTATTACTTTTTCCGTGACCTTCATGACCTGGTCGATTAGTTTAATGCCTCTATAGTTACTCTTATCTAGGGCGTCTCCTTTACCCTTATAACAGTTAACGATGATGCTGCTATGCCAGTCCTTCGGAACAACCCCATTCTGTACGACTTGGTTAACTATGCGGGTGACCATGGTGTGTCCCACCGTGCCAGATGCCTTCAGCATCTCAGCAACTATTTCCAAAGGCCCAGCCGCCTTACCCGTCTTCATATCACCTCGTGGACGAGAATGCGAGCACCCCTCTTTGTTTCGACCGCGGACGGCTAACATAACCCCATCTCCCCCCGCCCCCCACCGACCCCACCCTCCAAACGCAATCCAAAACTTCAGAGTTGGTACCATAAATGTAGGCACCCTAAAGGGTCGCGCTAACGAGGTTGTAGAAATGCTTGAACGTAAGGGGGTCGATGTTTGTTGTATTCAAGAGACCAGGTGGAGGGGCGGGTCTGCTAGAT
Organism: Eledone cirrhosa; assembly: GCA_964016885.1. Lineage (NCBI taxonomy): Eukaryota > Metazoa > Mollusca > Cephalopoda > Octopoda > Eledonidae > Eledone > Eledone cirrhosa. The sequence goes on along the minus strand of OZ024742.1, from coordinate 142,463,015 downwards.
TCATTGAGGGTAAAAAACGATGTTATAAGCTTTTCTGGGTGGGAAACGACGATGGGCTGGGTGGAGTAGGAATCATGGTAGCAGAAAAGTGGGCAGATAAGATAATAGACGTAAATAGAGTGAACGACAATAATTAAAATACGACTTGTCCTCAATAGAACTACGGTGACAGTAATATCTGCGTACGCACCCCAATCCGGACTGCCCGGCACTATAAAAGACAGATTCTATGAGACACTGATGCTAACTACCTCCCAAATATCCGACAGTGACTATATAATTATTGCAGGCGACCTAAATGGTCACGTTGGACAACATTGTGACGGCTACGACGAAATCCATGGAGGCTATGGGTTTGGTACTAGAAATGAGGAAGGCTCCAGAATCCTGGAATTCTGTGATGCAAATAACCTAACTATCTGTAACACTAACTTCAAAAAACGTGACAATCACCTGATCACCTATAGATCCGGGGAACACACAAGCCAGGTAGATTATATCCTTACCAGAAGACGTGACAGAGTGTCTGTTGTAAACACTAAATCCCTCCCCCATGAAGAATGCACCTCCCAACATAGACTGATAATTAGCGACCTCATAGTCAGGACGAGACGTACTCGACAGCAGAAGAGGACTATCCTCAGGAGAAAAATATGGAAGCTAAAGGACCCCACAGCCAGAAATAAATTTCAAAGCATATTACTTGATGCTTTCGACAGTAAGGAAGAACATTTAGAGTCGGAAAATATAGAGGGACAGTGGGAATTTCTGAAAGCAAACCTGCTGATGGCGACAGACGAAGTCTGTGGCTGGAGCAGGCCTGTAGGCAGGAGGAGAGTAACATGGTGGTGGAACAGTAAGGTGGAGGGGTCAATTAAGGCCAAAAAGCAGGCTTGGAAAGTATGGCGGGATGGGGGAAGTAGAGAAGACTATCAAGTGGCCAGGAGGGAAGCTAGGAGACAAGTGTACTTAGCAAGAAGGGAAGCAGAGGAAAGAAAGTTCAAGCATGTTCTACAACGCGAGGACCAAAAACGTGAGGTGTTCAGGATTGCTAGGCAATGCATCAAGGAAAACCGTGATATTGTCGGGGAGAAGTGTGTACTTAACGATGATGGCACACTTGCCATCACCGACGCTGATAAGAAGGTAGCTTGGAAGTGTCACTATGAAAGGCTACTAAATGAGGAGAATAAATGGGAGAAAGACAGTCTCCCCCATATCGACCCAATAAAGGGACCAGCAGTGTTAGTCGAGGGGAGTATAATAAGTAAGGCAATCAAGGATATGAAGACGGTTAAGGAGCTGGGCCTTCGGAAATAGTTGCTGAGATGCTGAAGGCATCTGGCACGGTGTGTGTGTGTGTATACATATATATATATATATATATATATATATATATATATATATATATATATATATATATATATATAGGAGTAAGTAAGACCCCGACGGCTGAGCTCAAGCCGTTTCGAAACGGCTTGAGCTCAGCCGTCGGGGTCTTACTTACTCCTATTACCCACTCTACTACCCTAAGTATTGAGTACTTTGGTGCGTTATGGTCCACCTGGTTCCTTGCCACTTTTCCCTCGCTATATATATATATATATAATGTATATATATAGAGAGAGAGAGTGAGTTTCATGGATACATGACAGTGGTTAAGCCTTTTGATATCAAACTGTCTGAAATACACTGCAAATTCTATTTGACCAAACTGTTTATTTTAGTGTGTTTATATTTATCTAAAAGTAATTTCCATCAAAATCCTTTATAAGAACCTTGTTAAGTTATGCTCCAAACACCAGCTTAGTAAATCCCTTCAAATTCCTGATTATTTTCGAAATTTTTTGAAAATCATAGGCAGTGTTTTTCAAGAAATTTGCTTCAGTCTTTTAAAACTTTTCATACTGAACCATACAAGACTACTTCTTGTTAATATAAACCTCCTTATTTTAAAGCATCTGTATTTAAATTAAAACCTTCCATTATAATTTTATGCAAGAATCGTTAGTTCATATATATTTTTAAAAAAATCAACTTAATTAAAAAATTAGTAATTTTACTAAATCCCTTCAAATTCCTGATTATTTTCAAAGTTAAAACACAGGTAGTACATAGGTTGTACATTTAGTGTTTTCTATCATAGCCTATGGTTGTCACAAGCCTTGTGATTGAAACTGCATCGATGAGGAAGTCCATCACATGCACTATACCAGTAATTTGAAGGTCTATAGATCCGACACGGTAGTTTTAATAGCAAAGGATTCAGATTTATTTTTCAGTATACAGCAAATAAGGTCTATTTTGTAAAGTTATTTGAAACCATTCAAAGACTTTGTGGTAGTTTAAGTAGGCAAAAGCATACATTCTTCGTATTTCTTTAGTCTCATTGCTTGAAAGAGACTGTGGTATGGCTAACAGACTCTTTTGTACTTGTTGAATTAAAAAGAGAGGTGACTTCTAAATTTTGACCCATTTGATTCTAAACCATCTGAAACTAGTTGTCGTTTAGCAATACAAAGCTGTTTGTTTTAAAGTGTTTATGTTTATCTAAATCCTTTCCATCATAATTTTTATGTAAAAACCTTTGTTATATTCCTAATACCAGCTTAATAATGAAAAAATTATATTACTAAATCCCTGTAAATTCTTGATTATTTTCAAAATTATTTGAACACTAGGTGTTTTTCATTAGAAATATGTTAACAAAAATGTTAATGAAATCATTTTGCTATGATCTTATTTTGCTCACTGAAGTTAAAAGGTTAATGATTTAATATTTGTAGGTCCAAAAGAATTTGTTGAACCAGACCTTTCGTGTTTACCTGTGACGAGACCCATGTCTCCTGAAATACTGGAGAAAAAAGATGGTTCATTAGAGAAGAAAAAGGAAGGTAAAGAGAAGTAAAAATTAATTGGAATTTTATTATTATCAGTTATCCTTTTAATTAAAGGTTACTTTGTAACTTCTAATTTTATTTGTAATTACTATAACTGTTTTTTAGAATTGATTGTATTTTGGGGTTTTGGAAGTTATAATTTCCTGACCCTCTCTATGATGACAGGGACTACTAGTTTTTACTGTCTATCTACCTGAAAAAAAAATTGAGTTAGGGATTTATGTATATCTGTTATGTCCTTCTATTGTCTTATTGTTTTTATTGCCCTTATTATTTTAAGATGTAAGAGAAAAGAAAATATTATATTAATAATAATAATCAAAAGATGTGGTTGCTAATCATGAAAAAGGATTATTTGCTAATTCTTCCCCTGATGTGTGTATATGAGGTTTATTCAACTCCATATACACATCTGTTTTTTTAAATTTATTTATTTTTGGTCAATTTGACTGTTCTTTGTCCCTCTACTTGATTGCTAACTATGGGCTTGTCTGGGTCTGGGTGCATGCTGTTGCTGTTACCGCCACTGCTATTTCTACTTGCTACTATCACTTTATGGGGGAGTCTTTCTTATGAGATTTGTGATTGACTTTACCTCAGTGTTGTAGTCTTGGTAAGCAATTCACTTGCTTACATTTCTTACTAACTCTAAACACTTTAACACGGTTAAAAAACTGCATATATACAATTAAAATTTTTTTTTTTTGTAATAATTTATTGTCCCTTTTTCTCTATTTTGCTATTAAAAAAAATAAGAAGAAAATATTTTTTTTATTACTTCTATAACTAACAGAAATCTAAATAATTATCTCTTTGCCTTCATTTAATCTACACTGTGGTGGGAATGTCCTGATTTCAGCACTACTTTGGTATAACTAATTCTGTAAAATACGTTCTATTTGTATGAAGTGTAATAATGGTGACTGATTTCTCGAGTGTTTTATGTTCTCAAGAGAAGGAATAAGAAAGAAAAGAAAAGAATATTTCGTTGATATTTCAATATATTTATTTCTGTTCTCTTTGAAAAGGATCTGTTAGTTTGAAAATTTAGAATACAAACATGTTTTTATCACATGCATTGTTGGGCTTTTGAGTCTGATTGAAATTTATTTTTAAAAAGTTTAATTATTATTTAATTATTTTAATACTGTTATGTATTTGTGAGATTTTATTTTATTTCAGAAATGTGTAATTTTATTTTAGCAATGACTAATTAACCTTATTAACATTAGTGAGAATAGTGTATACACATGTGTATGTGTGTGTGTGTGTGTGTGTGTGTATATATGTGTGTGTGTGTGTCCATATATATATAGAATGGAAAACGAAAAATCAGTGATGCATCGGAACTCGATTTATTGTGTGTTACAATTGTTTCTCCGGCGAACAGCTCGAGGTGCGATCTGTGTGTGGATCGACCTGACTCTAAACTTGCAGGTTCCTCGGATATGGCTATTGATTTCGGAGCATGTCCGAGGAGCCTGCGAGTTTAGAGTCGGGTCGATCCACACACAGATCGCACCTCAAGCTGTTTGCCGGGGAAACAATTGTAACATAATAAATTGAGTTCCGATGCATCACTGATTTTTCGTTTTCCATTCTATAATACTCTGCTCCATAGGAGCATAGAGTGCTCAACCGGCATACCGCCTATGGAAACATCTTAGCTACCATTAGACATATATATAAATATATATATATATAAGGGGAGAGAGAGTGGAAAACGTGAAGTTGTAGATGTTAAAGAGCCCTTTATTAACAAAGCTGTGATACATATTTCAATAACGATCATGGTCACAATCAAGTGACCATGATTGTCATTGAAATATGTATCACAGCTTTGTTAATAAAGGACTCTTTAACATCTACAACTTGGCATTTTTTTAATTCTAATCATACTCCGTCATTCTTATTTTGAATAAGTAACATGACGTTGAATGCTTCAATTGAATTGCATCTATGTCTACCGTATATATACATATGTGTATACATGAATATGTGGTAAACATTTAAGTATCAGATATGTGGTAAACATTTAAGTATCAGAGTAAATATAACAAGTAAAAGAACAAAATGAAACAAATCTGTAACAATTAGTAATCAAATGAATCTAATTTACCTGAATATATAAATTCTAAATAATTGATTAGTATAATATGGAAGAAAATGTTTGTAATTGATATTAATGAGTTATGAGGTTCATATCATGTAGGAATTGAACTCTAACAAAGATCTTTTGTTCGATTCTCACATATATGTCATCTAATACACTTAGCTGTTTCTTCAATATATAAACAATTTACAAAGTAATGATTATTTACAAATATTGTTAAATTTCTTCTTTCACTTTAATGATACTTAAAACGAAAGATTACCATATATATATATATATATATATATATATATATATATATATATATATATACACACACACACACACATATAATTAAATGGGTAGAAATTGATTAGTACATAAGACCAAATAATAGTTTGCATAAGAAACTGAAATTTCTGTGAATTGTCTTTATTGCAACAATTTCAACTATTATCATTCTCATTTCAAGATGTAATATAACAGCTCTTACCCCTGATAATATCCTAGTTGTGATTAGGATCTAAAGATATCCTATTTCATACAAATATTTTATTTTTTCATATAATTTACACAGCTGGTATCATTTATTTGACCCTGCTTCCACCACACTAAAGCTCTTGCTTGTTTCATATATATTTTTTTCTTCTTCCTTTATCACACTTTTGTCGTCTTCCTTTTATTTTTTTTTGTTTTTTCTCTTGATGGAATGATGCCTGTTTTATTATACTCTTATATTACACTCTGGGGAACATATTTAGTACTGCCTCCTTTTTCTTTTCCTTGAGTATTTGTTCCCTTCAATTGCTTTCCATAGTAAAAGGACAATATTCTTCAGAATTCTTTTGACTCTTATGTTTGACCATTTATATATATTTATATTCAGCATTAAAATTTTTTTCTCATGATCTTGCAACCAAGTGCAACCAGATTCTTTATTCACAATATATAGCTAATCCTATTTATTTATTTTTTCATATTAGAATATTGCAGTTAGTAGTGCAGTGATTATGCAATGAATGTAAACCAATTTGTTTGTTTCCTCTAAGGATGCTTTAAGAATAAAAACTAAAAAGTTAATGACAGACATAAGATTCTTCTTGTGACTTCAGAATATCTCAATTATTTTGATTTTTTTCCCCTTAATTCCTAATTTTTTTCTCAGTCCCTTTGACTTGAAGTAAATGTTTGATGATCTTTGGCAACTGCCTACTACTACTCTAACGTCTCATTATTTTAAACTAGTCATTCTAAATTGTTTGAAAGTTTCTATTTAAAATTTCTTGTTTCATTATTACAGACTACTACTGCTGCTACTGCTCTTTTAGACAAGAACATTTTTCACGCATTTCAACCTTATTTTATAGTATTGTATAAAAGAAAAGTATTCTTATTACAAATATCTTGGTTTAGAATAGAGTTGGAGAGTATATGAGTATATTTTGTTTACATTTACAAGTATATTAAAGTATATTTTAGAAAAAAGTATATAAAATTTGAAAGGTATGTGCCCCAATGCAAATGATCATAATAATAAAGAAAATCAGGTACTCCGGGAGACAGAAAAAACTACCTTCCTTGCAGGTGCTTCACTCCACTTTTCTCTCTCTCTTAAGGAGTACTTTACCTGATTTTCTCAATTATTATGTATAGTGATTAACTATTGTTATAATCATTTACGTTGGTGTACATACATTTCAAATTTCAAACTTTCCCAATGTTTCTTGAATCAACTGCTTTATATTGATATTTTCAAAATCAGCTTTTTCATAATTTATTCGTGAGTTTTATAAACAAATTTAATTTTGTGTGTATAGTTAATGTCAAAACATTTCAAGAAATATTTTATTAGCAACATCTACAACACATCTGCAAATTGGTTGTGATATTTCTTTTTAACAATACTATATTTTGATCATTACATGACTGGACTGTATATGAATCACAGTTGTAATTTGCTAAGGATTTATTACAAGAACTCTTAGAAATATATACACATATATACATGAATACAGAAATAACACACACACACATCTGTAAATATTCAGGCCTGAAGATTTTTGAGCAGACATAAGGATATATTATCTTAAGTAAAATATGTTCTGATATGAAACCAAATCGCAGCCTGACATAATGATGTGTATTCTCGTGATTATATATATATATATATACACACACACACATTTATATAAACATATAGATACACACACACGCACACACATGTTGGAGTGCTTAAAAGTTCTCGACTTGACCAATTTTCCAAAATATCTTACACCTCCCCCTTATATATATGAGGGTGATGGTGAACTGAAAACAAAATTGGGCAATGGTTTAAGATCTTTTAGTACTCACTCGTATATATACAGGCACACATATTTACATCAGGTTTACCTCCTCTGGATAAATAAACATATATATATATATATATATATATCTCTTCCATTTAATTATTTGTGATTTTGTGTCTCTTAGTACAAAGCAGCAGTAGCAGCAATACTATGTCAGTGTATAGATGCTGAAACTGTTAATTTTGTTAATTGGCTAGTTTTGTGAGATGTCAGTACCATTGCTTTGCAGACTCCGGTGGGAGTCCCAGTCCTGTGTTAGCTGAGGCCCAGCCAGGACCCTTGAGCCGCAGTGTCAAGCTGAGAGTGTCTCGAACATGTAATACCATCATTACCTTTACAATACAATATTCTCTTTTCTGGCTTTTCTTGGAGGATTTAAGCTTTTTTTCCTTTTTTTCTGTTTGGCTTTTCTTTCTTTCTTTCTTTTTCTGTTTTTTTTTCTTTCTTTCCTTTTTTTTTTTAATTGGCTTCTTTACTGTAATACTGCTGCAATTAATATCGTAGCCATATGCATGCTTAATTATTCATTATTTATTTTTTATCACTTTTGGTGACCAGTTCTTAATATCAGCAAATTGTGTGGCAGTGGTGATGGTATGGCTTCATCTTCATAAACAATTATTTGTTTGATAATTTAACAATAAATAATATGCATTTTTTTTTATTACCTATGTTTTGTTTATTATTACTATTTATTAAAAATATAACTAACTGATTTTTGTTTGTGATTTTGTTAACACCAACCACAATGTACTGTTGGTACTAATAAGATTTTATTTTTGATAGAAATTGTAGTCTCCTTTAACTTACCTACACCTGAATTATTAGTAATTGTTTTCAACTCTTACATTTTAATTTTAATTTTAACTAAATATTATGAATTTTAAACAGTAGTATTTTTTAAAAACTCAAGTGTTGGTGCTACAATAAAATACACCCAGTACACTTTCTGGAGTGCTTGTTGATTTAATAGTAAAAACATAGAGTAGAGATGAATCTTCAGTTAAGTCAAAGACATGACAACCTCTCCATTGCTGGGACCACAATAATAATTCACCCAGTTGACTCTGTTGATGATTGTATGGTAACAATGTCGGGAAGAGAGGACTCTTCGGTTATGTAATGAGCATGACAACCTCCCTAGTGTTGGTGCCATGATAAAATGGACTCTGTAAAGTGTTTGGGTATAGGGAAGAAAGCATTCTCCAGTAAAATCAAAGACATAACAAGCTCTCTTGTAAATATATTGCATCCAATACATTTTGTAAAGTGTTTGGTATTAAGAAGGGAATCCAGCTGTAGAAGCCATGCCAATAATGGAATATATGAGTCTGTATAGGAAGGTAGTAACTTCAGATAAGAACTGGCATAGGTTGTAACAACTTATCCAATACGTGCCAGCATGGAAAATGGATGTAAAATGGTGACGATGATGGTGGTTAAAACCAGTAATAGAATTTCCTGCTGCAGTTGTAGTAGTATTGTCATATAACTGTTATTTTCTAATTGTTACTCTTGTTGTTTAGCCACACCTTTCTGTCTTGATTGAGCAAAACTATCATAAAAGGTTCCCTCCCATGACCATCCCAGTTTTATTCAGACATTGTGTATATCTAATAATACATTTGCCAATGTATCCTAATTTTGAAGATGATAGTGTGTGATTGTAGGGAAATTTCACAGCTAGTTCTAGCATGTTGACCCACTGTTCCCTTGGTTCAAATTTTATGTAAGTTAATTGTTCACCTGGAATTGTTGTTAATGTTCTTTGGAAAGAAGCAATGTAATGGAATATCAATAGGAATGTGTTATGTTAGGAGAGAAATGTAATGGTGAGAGTAGAAAATGTCAGCTAAAAATTTCATAGAGGACAGAGAATCATGGTTACTGGTAGAGAGTGTTAATATTAGATATGGGCTCAAATGATGGATATGAGTGATATTGAGAATGGTAAGTATCACCTAAGATATCAGAGAGAAAGAGTGTGCATGATAATATTGAATATGGACATATTCAAAAGTCATCCCTCTTTACTTACATGTCATGATGAGAGTTAGGTGTAGTAATAGAAGGATGATGGTAAGAGAGTAAGGTATAGTGATAATGGGTGTATACATTAAAATAATTATTTCTTTATTAACCCTGTATGGTGGTAGTATTAGTGCCACAAAAAAAACCAAAAAAGAACTCTCATTCCTCACAGTAAGGCAGTTAGCATTATGGAGGGTATTCAGCCATAGAGAACCAAGCCAAAAATGAGCTACATGATCAAGATGTGATCACATGACCTGTCTGACCTCATAACGAGATTGCCTGTCTAACCCATACAAGCATGGAAAATAGATGCTAAATAGTGATGATGATAAGCAAGATGTGTTAGGCAGTTAGAACATTCTACATAATGCTGATGTTACCGTGTCATGCCGAGGTAGCTGTGATCTTGTCACAGCTAAAAATACTTAGTGTAAGACTAAATGTTTGTTTATTACATATTAAACTATTGTATATGGTTTCATATACACTTTATTTTGAATCACACTGTGTTAGTGCTATTGCTAATTTATACTAGCTGGTTAAGCTTGCACTATATGTAAATAAGCATCCCTCAAGAATACTTTGTTTACAAAATTCCATATAAATGATATTGTCTTTCATCATACAGCATGAGTGCTAGTCAAATTACAGTTGATTAAACAACTGAATGCATATTGTTGAGATTGACAGAGACTCTACCATTAAACATTCTCTCTTAATTACACATATATACACCAGGTCCAAATACAAAAGAACCAAACTCCCACTGTCACTGCCTCCATCTCTCAGAGGGTCGGACGCCATGTTTTGCAGCAAAGAGTTACAGTCCTTTATGGTCTGAGGTCAAATCCCGCCGAGGTTAACTTTGCTTTTCTTCCTTACAGGGTCGATAAAATAAAGTACCAGTAATACACTGGGATAATTGCTGGCCTTGTGCCAAAAGTAGAAACAATTATTGTGTGAGCAAATGGAGGTCCACACGCTGGCCACGGCCTGGCGGACCTGATAGGATGGTGAGGGAGATGCACTGGAAGAGCCATTCCACCTGCGTGTGGTCAACTCTGTGCCAATGGTGGTGAGCAAGGAGGGGCCTTAGGGCCATTTACGCCAGAAGTCTCCACTGCCACAGGCTCGACCACAAACCTGTCGGAAAGCGACCAATATTTGGAGAGTTTACCCTCCTTGGCCTGAACTATAATAGCAGTAATGGTATGCACAGGAAACTGCTGGTTTTCCACTAAACACCTTTGCTAGGCTTGGAGAAGAACTTTCTAGGTGCAAAACTATGGCCAGTAATGACTGAAGGGGCCTTATTTTTATGTTTAGTATCATAAATTTACTCATGTGCCAAGAGTTCTTTATTGTGCCTATTTCTTTACAACATTTACTCTGAGATTAATTAGAATAACCATGGCAAATTGTTAGTTGTTATTTTTTGTCAATTATTACTAATATGTAATTTTATTAGATTATTAATTACTAATCATTATTTGTTTATTAGGTACTAAGTTTCTTTTTTTTTTTGTCATAATAATTTGGTAGCATAACTTTTGAAAATTTCAATTCATATTTATTTAAAATGTGCATCTAAAACCAAATGATCACAGTAATAATTGAGCAAATCAGGTAAAGTACCCATCGAGATGGAAAACAGTGGATAGAGGCACCTTACCAGAAAGTATCAACTTAAAAAAAATGGTACAGACCCAAAATGCAGGTTTTTGTCACCAATAATGATAAGACAATAGACTATCTTATTTCAGGCTGTCTGGTACTATCTGGTAATGAGTATAAGAGCCATCATGATTGAGTAGGCTAATCCCTGCTCTGGAAGTTATGCAACCACTACAAAATAAAAACGGCCATCAACTGGTATAAACACCACCTAGAGCTCGTGATGGAAGGAGATAATGTAACAATATTTTGGGATTTCTCAGTTAACATAGACCAGATAATTTAAGTGGACAGACCAGATATCATCATCAAAGACAGGAAATACAAAAATTGTGAACTAAATTATATGAGTATTCGATCGTAAAAACAAGTCAGTAAAAGGATTTGAAGTAAATAGAAAGACCTAGATGTAGCACCTTAAAACGAAAACAGTCCCAATCATCACGGTTTTAGTTATGATAAGAAAAAGGATGTGAGACACATCTTAGCAAGATCCCAAGTGAACCATCTCTTCAGGAAATTGAAAAAACAGTATCGACTAACCCTACACACACACATACACACACCATATATATATATATATATATATATATATATATATATATATATATATATATATATAATGTGTGTGTGTGTGAATTTGTATTCAACTGCATTTTCATGTGTAGATTGGAAGGAGAATTTTTTTAAACAGATAGGTGTACCATCATGTGGTTCTTAAGTTAGTTTCTCATTGAGGAGAAGTCTCATATACTAGATATTTGGAATTACTACAGAAGCCAATCCATGAGCTGTGTGTCACCATACTTGTTATCTGATAAACTCTTTCATTCTTCCCTCCATATCTCTCTCCTCTGCCTTTCTCTCATATATATATATATTGGTATTCTGCTGTTATCTCACTGTTGCATGGATATATCACCTGTATTCTGCTTGAGTATATTTCATGTATTTCCATATCTCTCTCTCTTTTGTCTATTGCATGTATCATTTTGCCTATCATCATCATCATTCCTTTCAATACATCTTTCTCTGTTATAAGTTGTTATTATTATTATTATTATCATCTAAGATATTTTACTGTGCCTTCGTATCTTATTAATTCAGTGGAACTCTAAACTCTACTTCTTTCCCCAGCCCACCTACCACCTAATTCTATACTTAGATTCTGCATATCAATCTTTATCTTGTCTTTTATCTAACATCTGATATCTTCGTTTATATATCACACTGCTCTCAAAACTGTCAACTTTCACTAATTTTTTTCTACTTTAAATATTCCATTATATATATATATAATCACGCCCTCCCTCCAACAACAATAAAACATCTCTCATTATCATTATCACTAGCTGCTTAAATCATGTTTCCATGCTTTATATTACACCAAAGTTAGCTTCAACAATACATATATATTTTTTTCTTTTCATTTTAATTCTCATTACATATTTCTACAGCTCATTTCTCTGCTTTTTTTCTTTTTCCTTGTATTTCTTGATTTTCTTTAAAACAGACAGTGACTCATCTAGCCCAAGTTCACCCAAAAGTGTTCTTGACATTTTTACATTCTCTGGTATGTGTATTTTGCACTTGTTGATAATATAACATCCACTGGATTACTTTCCTCTTCCTGCCGTGTTTATGTTGCTTTCACCATTTCTTACATCTTACAGC
>OZ024742.1:142387793-142445293 GCA_964016885.1 Eledone cirrhosa | reverse complement strand
TTTGGGTTTGTGCCAGGAAAAGGCACCACTGATGTCCTCTTCCTTGTGAGGCAGTTACAGGAAAAGTACCTAGCTAAAAGTAAGCCGCTCTACCTGGCATTCGTCGATCTGGAGAAAGCTTTTGACAGAGTCCCCCGTACTATAATCTGGTGAGCTCTTAGAAAACTAGGAGTAGATGAATGGCTTGTGAAAGCTGTACAAGCCATGTATAGGGGAGCAGTCAGCAAAGTTAGGATTAGCAATGACTATAACGAGGAATTTAGCATACAGGTCGGTGTCCACCAGGGCTCTGTTCTTAGCCCTCTCCTGTTCATCATAGTTTTGCAGGCAATAACGGAGGAGTTTAAGACTGGATGCCCTTAGGAACTCCTGTATGCAGATGACCTCGCACTTATAGCTGAATCTATGGTAGAACTAGAGAACAATTTCCAAACATGGAAGCAGGGACTAGAAAGAAAGGGTCTCAAAGTCAACCTGACAAAGACTAAGGTCCTTATAAGTAGACGAGAAAACAGAACCCAGATCCCCTCAGGGAAATGGCCTTGCTCAGTATGTAGGAAAGGTGTAGGTAGGAACTCCATCTTCTGCCCCAAATGGGTACACAAGAGATGTAGTGGGATCTCAGGAAGCTTAACTAAGAATGTAGGCTTCACATGTAGCAGCTGTGCTGGGACAGCAAGCAGCAAACAACCACAGGAAACAAGCACCACCAAACTCTAAGAGGGCTCTGTAGAAACAGTAGACAGCTTCTGCTACCTAGGTGACCGAATTAGCAGCGGAGGTGGGTGTTCAGAAAGTACAATAACTAGGGTAAGAACGGGATGGAAGAAGTTTAGGGAACTACTACCACTGCTAGCTGCAAAAGGCTTCTCCCTCAGAATGAAAGGCAGACTGTATGATGCGTGTATCCGAACAGTGATGTTGCATGGTAGTGAGACTTGGGCGCTGAAGGTGGAAGACTTACGTAGATTAGAGAGAAACGAAGCCTTGCTTGCTCCGATGGATGTGTAACAGTAATATACGTGAACGACAAAGCATAAATGAATTGAGAGAGAGACTGAGCATAAGAGGAATCAAATGCTGTGTGCAGGAGAGGCGGTTGCGCTGGTATGGACATGTGATGCGTATGAAGGATGACAGCTGCATAAAAAGGTGCAGAGCACTAGAAGTTGATAGAAGCCGCGGAGTGAGGAGATCAAAGAAGACCTGGGATGAGGTGATAAAAGCCGACCTTACCCAATTACACCTCTCAAAGGTGATGACACATGACTGTGACCTCTGGTGTCATACAGTAATACAGAAGACTCAACCCCCCACGGGTACAAGCCGAAGCTGAAGCATATAGACTATATGCCCCCATTGTAAAGTGGACGTGTAGGCACCACGGGAAAAAAAGCACCCAATACTCAACTGTAAATGAGGTTGGTGTTAGAAAGGGCATCCAGCTGTAGAAATCAAGCCAGAATCAGTTTCCGGACACTGCCCACAACAGGACAAATCATCTAACCCATGCTAGCGTGGAAGAATGGACGTAAAACGGTGATGATGATGATGAAATTTGATAAGTTTGAAATTTAAAAAAGATTAAATGATTTCAATTAGCCTTTGAGCCATCACAAGGAACAATTGAATCACTTTGCCCAATTATTTACAATACTGTTCTCTTTGAAAAGCAGAGGTGTAACATGAATGTCTTGACGAGAGCTGCTTTTTATGCTTATTAAGGTGGCGATGTCTAAAGTTTATTTACCCCCTGATATTGAGGGCTCTTGTTATGCCTCAGTTGAAATGGAACTGTTAGTTAAAATGAAGGTGGGGTGGATAAAACTGTTTTGTTAATCATATTGTTGTAGCATCAAAATATGTTAAGAATTTCAAATATTTTGTACTATTTAATGTTTTAGCAGTTGTTAGAGCATTGGATTAAATGGCTTGGTATTTGTTTCAGCTCTTTGCACTCTTGAGTTCAAATCCTGCCAAGGTCAACTTTGCCTTTGATCCTTTCAGGTTTGATATAAGTACCAGTCTAGGGGTGGTAGATTAGCAGAGTTGTTAAAAAGTGGGACAGGATGCGTTGCGGTATCTGATCTGCCTCCTGCCAGGAGTTACAATTGGCAGATAGTCAGCAATGCAATCATAGTTTCCTTGATCTTATTTGGTGCTTGGTTCGTTTTTTTTTTTTTTAAATACATAAATACCATACTATATCAGATATTTATTGACTATTTTTTGTTTCTTTTTTTCTTTTTCTTTCATTATATACAGAGAAAGTACCGGTAGCAATGGTGTAAGTAACTTCTTTAGTGATTCTTTGGTAAATTCTTGTAGAAAAATTTTGATTTGTTTTGATCATATATAACAAAAATTAAATTTAAAGACAACAAAACAACATGTTTTAAGGCCCCTTTCCATGCTAAAGCTGAACTCAGCTTTGCAGGCCTCATGACAGACTTTATACCTATCATGGGGCCCTTCTGGGAAACAGTGTGTTATGGCCAGCTGCCCTTACTGCATTCAAAGCCACTTGGTTGGAAAACAATCTTCATAACCATGCAGCCATGACTGCACCTAATAAAACAGCCTTTTCTCTTTTTACAAAATAGATTTCATATATTTCATCCTAGTAGAATCAATATACAATACCTGTAATTATCAATAAAATATAATTATTGAAAAATTGTCTTTGTACTCATCCCCCTCCCCAATAAAATAAAATAAAATAAAATAAAATAAAATAAAATAAAAATAAAATGCATCAATATTTTGTATTTCTGTAACTTCTTACTTCAATAGCTTACTTATACAAATATTTTAAGAACATTTTACCTGCAAATGCAAGTTATAGCTTTGAGCCCTATAACAGGTTACATACACATCATGGGGTTCTATTTAAGATATTATTTTATGATCTGATACTTTTCCTTGTACCAACTCTTTTAGTCACCTCTTATGGTACACAGAGGCGTGGTATACCTATTCAGAATCAGATACACATAATATAAATAGAATATTTGGATTTATAAAGTTATATTGTGCATAGAATTTAAAGATAAGATCTGAGAACACCCTTCAATATTGTCATTGCTACCTTCCATAATCACTGACTTTCACTGCTAGAAATAGCAATCAGATCTCCCTCAAGTCCTACACTACGATAGTAGGAAAACAAAGACCACATTATATAATGTGGTTCTGCCTGTACTGTGCCTGGGAAAAAGATGGTTATGGCATGGCAAATAATAATAATAATAATGATATAATTATTATTTAAAGAGAAGAAAAAAACAAATGAAATTTATTTTTCTGATTAAAGAATCAATTTGGTTGTCATGAATTGTATTTTTCCTTAGTGGTTGGTGATAAGAAGGGCATCAAGGTGTAGAAAACTTGCCAAACTGAGGGTTGGGAGGACCCCCCCAGTTTTGTCAAGGACTTGACAACCTCTCTAGTGTTGGTGATCTACACAATAAATGCACCCAGTAAATGATGTAAAGTGGTTGGTGACAGGAAGGGCATCCAGTCATAGAAAGCTTGCCAGACAAGGGGTTGGAAGGACTCTTCACTTATCTCAAGGACATGACAACCTCCATAGTGTTTGTGATCTAGATGATAAAAGCACCCAGTAAATGCTGTAAAGTCGTTGGTAATAGGAAAAGCACTCAGTTGTAGAAAGTTTGTCAAACAAAAGGTTGGGAGGACCCTCCAGTTGTGTCAAAGGCATGACAACCTCTCTAGTGCTGGTGCCATAATAAAATGCACTTGGTATAATGTGGAACCATACAATACAGACTCCCAGCCTGTCTGCGAGGTCAATGACTCTGTTTCAGTACAGACTTCTCTGACCCTTGCCAGCAGGGAAAGTGAATGTTAAATGATGATGATTTATGTTAATTATAATTAATTGTTAATTTAATTTGTACTTGATCTTAATTCTAATTGGTTGTTAACTGATAGTTGATGGTTAATTCTAATTGATGGTTAATGATTAATTCATGATTAATTATAATTGTTGACAAATTAATAGTTGATGGTTAATCAATAGTTGACTTTATTAAAATGGATGATTAATTAATAGTTGATGGCTAAATTGTTAGTTAATTAATGATTGATGGTTGATTAATAATTGATGTTAATTATAATTTACTTATATCTTATTAGGTGATACCTGATGTTGATGAAGAAGGTTACAGTAAACAGCCAGATACTCTTTTAGACAGTATCCTTATTACTATTGCTATTATTGTTGTTGGTGATGGTGTTATTGTTGTTACTATTGTTGTTGGTGGTATTGCTGTTATTGTTGCTGATATTCCATTTACCCCCCCCCCCCCCCCCACACACACACATACACACTCACAGCTCTATTCATTACCATATTCCATACTCCCAATGGAATACACTTTTTCTATGTTTCAATTAATTTGGAAGAATTTAATAAAATAACTGTTTTCATTAAGCTAATGTTTGGAACATAATTTGACAAAAAAGATCTCACAAAATTATGATGAAATGTTTTAATATAAATATGAACAAACACTTTTTAAGGAGCAATTTTGTATCATAAAACTAGGGTCTGTTTCAGACTGATTGGTTTCAAAAAGCTCTCTTCTCTCTCTCCAAATATAAATAAACCTGTAGCGAGGTAAGAATCCCAGAATTTGTCAACGCTCAAAAATGGTGAGACCTCGTTCCTGCGAATTATAATGTAAATGCCATTTTTCTGATCTCTCTCCAGCCTATCGGTTCATTCATTCATATTTATTCTATTCTATAATTCTGTCTGGTTGTTTCTAAATAATCTTCTTGTATTTTTAACTATATTTTTAACTACCCCACTTTGCTTAAAAATTATGGAATTTAAATTCAAACTTTTGATTGAAATCTCACTATTACATGACATTAGATCTTCAGTTCTTAATTATTTGTATTTTATAAAGTTAAATTATTTTCATAATTAAAACACAAAGACAGAATATATTCTTCTTAGAAATATGGTAACAAAAGGGTTAAAGTGTTAACTTATTATATTTGTATATTATATGTATTGCCACAGAGTAACAGACAGCCTCTTTTTGATGCTTTTGTGAAAATACAAAAATTAAGTGCTAATAAAAATTTCCCTTTGATAATGGAAATCTGTATGTATTGTGTTGAATATATCGATTTGTATTGCTCCTTAACACTTTGTATTAAATGGAGACAAAACAAGCTGGTGCTCTACTGAAAGTGATAGTGATTCAGGTAATGTCTTCAATTGTAATTGTTATAGCAACCAATAATTGATCCATTTGACCAGTTGTCATTAATTCAAATTCTCTCTCCAATTGATTCAGCTTTCTTTATTCCATATAACCACTCATGGTGACATATATAAACATATATTATTTAATATAATTGGATTTTTTATATGTAATTTCAGTACATGATTCACTATTGTTGCATGTTAGGCTTGGCTGAAATGTTCATAGGCTAATCAATTGAAGGATTGAGGCTGCATAAAATTACCAAATGAGGTTTATTTTTCAACATAGTCCCTGGAAAGAAACATTGTAGTTAGTAATAAGAGGAGTTGAAATTAATGCATGCAAGATCTCACAGCTCTAGCATAATTCCTTCATTGTCAGCCTATGAACTTTTCAGTCGACACTCGTACATTAAACTACAGAAAATATTTTGTGATGTAGTCAAACCTCAGTTATCCATCAGAATAATATCTCATGGTCAAATGAATATTTAATTCGCTGTAGTATGTATAATCTGAACTTGAGAATAATATTGGTGCTATCACTTAGTTTATAATTATTAAAATTGAATTTAAATCACTGAAGCATATATCATAAGTCACATCTTGTCAAAAACATGTCAACCTCTCTATTGCTAGTGATATTATAAAACACACCCTATACACTTGGTAAAGTGGGTGGCATTAGGAAGGCATGCAGCTGTAGACACCATTCCAAAAATAGAACCTACAAGCAAGGTGATGAAATGTACCCACTGCACTTTACCTTGTAAAGTGATTGGCATTAAGAAGAGCCATAGAAGCCATACAGAAAAAAAAAAAGTGAGACATGGTCTCCTGTCCCATTTAGGAGGACAGTTATTCTAATAAAGCACTGACTTGGTCTTTTGTGACCTGTCCAATCTATACCAGCATTGAAAGACATATTTAGTGCCCCTATTTAGTGTTAGCATAATACAGTGAGCCATAAATATGTTAACTAGAAATAATTATTATGTGGTGGGATAGAATTAATTTTATTTAAATATAACATTATTTAAACTAGCAGTATCTGTAGAAATTCAAAAGTACAACAATAACATAAAATTATGATGGCAGGTTTATAATAATTATTTCTGGTTAACACATTTACAGTTCCCTGTATTAGATATGCTAGCACTAACAAGGAACACTTAATGTTAACTAGAAGTGTGTGGTGGGCTAGAATTAGTTTTAGTCAATATGTCTTATATTATTTAAACTAGCAGTGGATTGGCAGTATTTAAACTAGCGGTGGATTGGCAGTATCGGTAGAGGGTCGGACGCCATGCTTTCCGGCATAGTTACATCCCTTTACGATCTGAGTTCAAATCCCGCCGAGGTTGACTTTGCCTTTCATCCTTACGGGGTCGATAAAATAAAGTACCAGTAATGCACTGGGTAATTGCTGGCCTTGTGCCTAAAGTAGAAACAATTATTTAAACTAGCAGTAATTGTAGAAATTCCAAAGTACATCAAAGAAATAGTATTAGTAGGTAGAAAAACTCGTTAATGAAATTAAGGGTGTCTGTAAGGTTATTGATGATATTGATCTTTTCTCATAGTTTGCTATTATTTCTTTCTAGAAGGTGACTCTGATCTTAAAAAAAAAATAAAAGTTGAAATCCGCCCACTCAGCCCAAATGGTTCCACGCCGACTGGAACAGTAGAAGACATTCGTGCCTCCATTGAAGGATTGAGGCTGTCACCAACAGTGCCACATGTAAGTCACTAACTTCATCATTAAATTAATCTCTGTACATATGCACATTGTGTTTGTGGAGATGTTGATCCAGTTTAAGTATCATGTGCATACACCTACTTTTGTTCTGATTGGTTCTTTGATATTATCATCATCATCGTCATCATCATACGTCTGCTTTTCCCTGCTTGCAAGGGTGGGACAGGAACTGATTCTGGCTTGATTTCTACAGCTGGATGCCCTTCCTAACACCAACCTCATTTACAGTGAGGGCTGGGTGCTTTTTACCGTGATGCCTACACGTCCACTTTACAGTGTGGGCTGGGTGCTTTATTGCTGTGGCACCTCCACGACCACTTTGCAGTGGAATGATAGGGACCCCAGTCCTATAATCTCATTTCTACAGCTGAGTAAACTGGAGCAATGTGAAATAAAGTGTCTTGCTCAAGGAAACAACACATCACCCAGTCTGAGAATTGAACTCACAACCTTTCAATTGCAAAGCCAATGCTCTAACCACTAAGACATGTGCCTCCATATTATATGATTTAATATTCACACATTCAGCTTATAAATACAAATGTTTGAATTTTCATGTTAATACAGAAATCATAATTTTTTTTTCGTTTTTCCCTTCTGGAATGGTTTGATAGGTTGTTACAGACCAAGTCAGTACTTAATTGGAGTTAATGCCCTCCTAGGTGGATCAGGGAACCTTGTTTCACTCAGATATATTTCAGTGGCTTCCTATGGCTGGATGTCCTTCCTAATGCCATCCACTTTGCAGAGTGTAGTGGTTGTATTTTATTATGTCACCAGCACTAAAAAGGTTGTCATGACCTTGATGTGACTTCTTTCTTCTTTTGCATGAGACAGCAATTACGTGACATCCCCAGGTGCTGTAATCAGCTCACGGTAGTAAGATTAGGGTGTGTGAGGTCCATAATCTCAGGTGGGCAAAATTCTGGACACTCACTCAGTATCTATTCTGCAGTCTGCTCTAGTGAGCCACATGGCAAGTTGGTGATGGCCTCAGCCCCCAGTTGTGCATAGCTGTATTAAATCAGCCGACACCTGTGTGTAGCTGATTCAGGGACACCCACTCCCTCCGAGAGGGGGTAGCGCCTCATGAG
Organism: Eledone cirrhosa; assembly: GCA_964016885.1. Lineage (NCBI taxonomy): Eukaryota > Metazoa > Mollusca > Cephalopoda > Octopoda > Eledonidae > Eledone > Eledone cirrhosa. Next base: position 142,437,198 of record OZ024742.1, on the reverse strand, counting down.
AGGGCTGTATTGAGGTTGACATTCAGTCTTTTTGGCATATTTTCTACAGCTGGATGCTCTTCCTAATGTCAGCCACTTTACACATTAAATTGGCTACATTTTATTGTGGCACTAGCACTAGAGAGGTCATGTCTTTGACTTAACTAAAGGATATTTTATATCTTTTTTTTGGCATGTTCTTCTTAACACAAACTATTTTGCAGAGTTTACTGGGTGCATTTTATTGTGGCATCATAAATCAGAAAACATGTGGAAATGTTTTATATTGTGTACCATTTCATGTATGATGATAGTCATAAACAGCCACCTCAATTATAATTTTGAGTTTCTTTCTGTCCATAGTAGCCATCGGTGTATTTTTGTAATATAGCCATATTTAATGGAGAGCTACATTCATACATTACACACCAGTGTGCTAGAGAATTTGCATTATGTTTCTGGCCCCATTGAGCCTTCAACCATATGTGACATACAAAACTTCCAATAGATTTTGACCAACTTATGAACTCCCTTTGAAGTTTTTTGTTAGACTGCTCCATCACAAAACACATGTACACATGCATGCACACAACAACTTGAACACTGGCATGTTATATTCTTTCACTATCTCTTCTATCATTGCTATAATGGTTCCTTTTGCTTTGCTCAAGAAATTAACTAGTGATCCCCATTGTAGTTGCCTGATCTGCTAAAAATAACAGCCAAATCTCTTTCAGACCACACCCTACTGTCTTGGAAATGGTGGGATTCTTTGTCAGTTTCAGTGGTGAGCATTCAGGTGTTTGATCAGCTGACAGTTTATCTCATGAATTAGCATATAAGTGGTTGAGTATTCCATAGACACATGAATCCTGAAGCAACATGACACAATATATAGCATGGCTGACCCTTGGAAGGATTAATACAATCAATCTGACAGGCTTCCATACAGTTTCTCTCTACCAAATTTCACCCATAAGGCTTGTGTTGAACTGACGCTACGCTAAAGACATTTACCCATGATGCTAATCAGTGGGATCTTCCCCGAACTTCTTAACTCCTCAGCCATGCCTGCATCCATTGCATATTGGATTATGTAGTCCTAGATATACAATGCCTAACATCCAAGTAATAGATATACAACCTCATTACTCACACTATATTTGTATTTATATTGTATTTTTTTTAAATATTGTCATAAAATTGATTTTCATGTTATTTTCAAAATGTTATTTTGTTTCTTTTACTTTTCAGAAACGTCGCTGTCAAACACCAGTGGACAAGAAAATGAAACGATCCCAGTCTGAATCTGATACACTAGAGTGAGTATATATTTATTAATTACAACAACACAACAAGCATTTTAAGGCCATTTTCCCAGCTAAAGCAGGAGTTAGCCTTGTGTACCCCATAACGAGATTTAATCTTATCCATCATGGGGTCCTTTTTGAGGTTATATTTAATGATCAGAATGCTCTTCTTGGTGTCAACCAGTTTATTCATCTCTTGTGATATGCAGATATACAATGTACATATTCTAAACTGGATACATGCAGTGTGTAGTGCATTAATTAATATAATTTATTACATATTAAAATTGTAAAAAAAAAATTTTCAGGCAGATTTGAGTCATTAAAGGATAGGGTTAGATACCTTGTAGTGTTTGTTCTGGTTCTCTGCACTATGATTTCAAATCACTTCAACGCAAACTTTGTCTTTCATTATTTCAGGATTGATGGGTGGTGGATTGGCAGTATTGGTAGAGGGTCTGATGCCATGTTTTGACGCATAGAGTTACGGCCCTTGCCATTCTGAGTTCAAATCTCGCCGAGGTTAACTTTGCCTTTCATCCTTACGGGGTCGATAAAATAAAGTACCAGTAATGCACTGGGATAATTGCTGGCCTTGTGCTAAAAGTAGAAACAATTATTTCAGGATTGATAAAGTACTGGTCTAGGGCAGAGGATTGGTAGAATTGTGAAAGTGTCAGACAAAATGCATTGGTCTGGCTCTTCACTGGTTGTGGTTCTATGATATGAAACTGTTTTGTTTCAAATTTTTTTGCATTTATATAAAACCCTTCAATTATAAATTTTATATAAGAACCTTTAAGTTATGCACTGGCTGAATAATGACAAAGTTATTTAAATTACTAAATCTTTTTTTATTATTTTCAAAATGATTTGAAAATCATAAGCACAACTTTTCATTAGAAATATTGTAAGAAAAGGGTTGTTTTGTAGATTAGCAGAATATGAAGCAAACTTGTTTTTCATTTTATTGAAATATAAATATAAATTTTGTTTCTAGCCCTGGGAAACCAAGTCATGATCTTTTGAAACTGGATCTATTTAACACAAGTGCTGCTTCTACGCCAACTGGTGGAAATAATTACAATTTACCGTCACCATTTGCCCCCTCTTCACAGACAGATGTCACACTCCAAACATCAGACAGTGGTTCAACAACAACTCTTTCAAGTTCTAGTAAGTTTATATCATCACCATTATCACCAAATCCACCATCACCAACAACACTAACATTGCCACCAAACCTACCACTACCGCCACTATTATTACCATCATTGCAACAACCAACATTAACATTGCCACCAAACCTACCACAACCATCACTACCACTATTATTACCATCATTACAACAACCAACACCACCAATGATTGTCTACAAAGGGATATTTTTATAGCATTACTATTTATGTCAACATAACTGAAATGATCAATCAGTTTGCATGACATGCATTTGTTTGACAACATAATTATGTTATAAATGTTTATAAGGACATGGTGTATATTAGATTTAAATAAATTCAATGTACTGTATGTACTCAAATATAAGCCGGACCCCCCCCAATTTATGTCTGAAAAGTGGGCAAAAATCTAAACCCTGTTTATAAGCTGAGGTAGCTAATCAACACATCATGTTAAGATGTTGAATACAAGCCAACCCTCCATTTTAACATTGATTGGGGGGGGGGGGGTGTCACATATTCTTCAGCTTATATTTGAGTATATTTGGTAGTTATTTATTATTTAATTTTGTTACATTGTTAAACAAATGCCTGTCATGCAAATTGAAGTGGCCATTTCAGTTAAGTTCTATAGCCTGTTTGACATAAACAGGGGTGTATAAAGTTCCTTCTGTATAGTAATAGTTATCTTTTGATGAGGAGACAATAATGTTTGAAACGGGTAAAAATAATCTCTTATGTTTTGCTCTGTACAGAGGGAATGGTACAAAATATGTTTACTTCCTTCTTTTCACAATGAAACTTCTAATTCAAAAATTTTAGTTATATCTACATTAGATTAATTGTTGTTATTATTAGTTTGCTATGGGTGGTGGATTGGCAGTATCGATAGAATGTTGGACAAAATGCTTTGCAGCATTTAGTTAGGAATTTCTATGTTTTGAGTTTAAATCCCACCATAGTCAACTTTGCCTTTCGTTCTTCCAAGGTCATTAAAATGATAGTATTGTTTAAGTACTGGGGTTGATATAATCAACTTAACCCATCTTTTCATTAAAAATGGCTTTTAAATGATTAATACATTGCTAAAAGATGAAAGGAATCAGTCTGGGCTTCATCCATCCTGTGCAAGTATGGAAAAATGGTCATAAAACAATAACTCTAACTCTTTGAAGCACTCTTGTTTTGTTGCTTTGAAACTTAAATGTTTTGTTTTTCTGTTATTCTATTTTCAGATGCCAGTGATGCAGCCATTACTAGCCAACCTAATCAAGATTTATGTGCATTATCCTTACCCACTAATACCAAAGTAGCTGGCACTTCTAGTCAAACCACATCTCCAGTTAGTCTGGGGACTACTGCTGCCCTACACACTACCTTTCCTCATCCTCCTAGGCCACCATCACGCACTAAAACTCCTTTACCACAGGTGAGTAGCTCCAGTTATTTCAGTTCCACCCCCTGCTTGATTAACTCTCCTCTTAGCTTCTTCGATTGCCCCATTCAGCCTCCGCCTTCTCTTCCAAAACACAACCGCAGTCGAGGTTCTCTGCCTCAGATTATCAATTATGATTGTTTCGATACTCCCACAACCAGTTTTACTGATAGTCCTATATCTCACAGCTACCGACCTCAGTCTGTACCTTCTTCTCCGAGCTGGTATGCTTTTAACCAGGTAAGCCATTAACAGGTGTATATCATTGTCATACCATAGACACCATGGCTAACGTGCACAATGCTTCATTATTTAAAAAAATCTATTTCATATATCACCACCATCATCATCATTACCACCACCACCATCATATATCTGCATCCATGCTGGCATATGTTGGGTGAGTCTATATGGTCTGAATCGGTTCTTATTTGGAGTTGCTGCCCTTATAGAGAGGTCGAAGGTCCATATCACATTTGTATGTTTCTGTCTATCAAAGTTCACTCACAAAACATTAGTTAGCATGATACTATAGTAGAAGATAGCTGCCTAAGGTACCACTCAGTGGGATCACACCTAAAATAATAGGGTTGTGAAGTAAACTTCTTAATCTATATCATCATCATTTAATGTCTATTTTCCACACTAGCATGGGTTAGATGAGTTTGTTCTATTAGAGGCAAGTTGGGTCAGGTGACTGTGTCTTGCTCATATAGGACTGTTTCTGGGTAGATTTCTAAGGCTGGATGCCCTTCTTAATGCCAACCACATTTACAGTGTTGCTGGGTACTTTTTGTTGTGTCTCTTACAAGACCACTTTACAGTATTGGCTGAGTACTTTTAGTCGTGACATCTACACGACCACTTTACAGTGTGGGTTGAATGTTTTTTGTTGTGATACCTACATTACCATTTTACAGTGTGATATATATATATATATATATATATATAATCATAAAACTTGTGAAACCAGTAAAGTTATCAGTTATTGTAAATATACTTTTTTAAAGACTCCAATTGCATTTTCAACTTTTTCCTATATATATATATATATATATATATATATATATATATATATATATATATATATATATATATATATATATATATATATATATATATATATATATATATATATATATATATATATGTGTGTGTGTGTGTGTGTGTTTCAGTAAGCGGTGCTGGTTTATCAAGTGGTGTAATCAAGCATAAGCACTCCATTCATGGTTATCCATAAGGTATTATGTATATGGTATCAATATTAAATAAGAAGAGGGGTGGTTTTAAATATTCCGCTTCAGTTTATTGTCTTCATCACACCCATTATATACATTTCAAAGGCATTAAAATGTCTGTATGTAGTAGTTATCTAATGCATTGTCATCAAACAGAGGCTGAAAATGTAAACAATGTTTTTGTTTTTGATATGCCTGCTGTTGAAGTGATATTGTTCAGTCAGGTCACACCAGGTATATGCTACATCATGCTACCATTTTTTTCAGCTAAAGATAGAGGAGTGGGAGCTTCTGTGGTGGTGGTAAGAGGGGAAAGTAGGCAAGTGTACTAATAGTGCCTCAGTCTATTCAGATTTGGTCAGTCTGCTATGGCTATTAAAGGGGCTATAAAACATAATTCCTACAAGTTTATCTATTTTTCTTATCAGTAATTTTCTTATTCTTTCTAATGATAGTTCCTAACAGGAACTATATGATGTCATTGTTTATCATCATCAACACCTCAATCATCATTATCACCTTTATGTTTATGCCTGCTCTGCCATACTTTCATGGGCCAGTTGTGTCCTCTCTAACACAACATCTCACCACTTGTTGTGTTCCTTTGTGCTCTCCTTTATAAAGTTCAGTCATCCTGAGATCAGCTTTCACCACTTCTCCCCATATCTTCTTGGTCTTCCTTTTCCACATCTACCTTCTTCATGGATGACTTAGCATTTCTTCATTTGTCATCATCCATACTTTATCATTAATAATATTTAAAAGCTAATTATACAGATATTTGAATGTTTCAGTCATTTTGTTAACCATATAAACATTGTATTTCTAATGGAATGCACTGTCTATGAATTTCAAGCAATTCTTAAAATAATCAAGAATTTGAAACAAGTTTGTAAAATAACTTTTAAGCTGGTGTGTAGAACATAACTTTATAAAATCTTTTACATAAATTTATGAAAGGAATTTTTTTAAAACAAACTATTTCATATCATAGAACCAGGGTAGTTTTATGAGGTTTGGTATTAAAATTTGAAGTTGGATACTCTGAAGGGATTTTTGAAGTTTATTTTGTCCCTTAAAATTTTGATTTTTGATATGCTTTATATATATATTTTTTCTGTCAGATTCCTTTACGGCCGGGCCGGACAAGTCCCGCAACTCTGATCTCACCTCCTGATAGCACAGGCTCCTTGTTCACGACTACAGCTTCTCTTGGATCATCGCGTGGTTCCAGTCCTCTAACACTTGGTATGGCAGATACTGTTCCCATGGCAGTGGCCTTTACAGAAAATATAAATGCCTTTTTCAAAGGAACAGATGCTACCAAGTAAGTCCTTAGATGTGTTCTGTTTGATTAGGAAACTTGTTTGGACCATCTGCTTAAAGTTGTCAACACCATAGTCATAATTTTATGTTTGCTTTTCCATTTGTTGGATGGATTGTTACAGACCAAGTTATTACTTAATCAGAGCTATTGTTTTAGTTGGGCTGGGGCCATGATCTGCTTACATATGATCCAATTTCGGCATCGTTTCCACAATTAAATGACCTTCTTAATATAAACCACTTTATGGAGTGTATTGGGTGCATTTTATTGCAGCAATAGCTCTAGGGAAGTTGCCATGTCCTTAACACAGCTGAAAAGTCCTCCCAACCCTGTTTTGGCATGCTTTTTAAGACTGGATGCACTTTCTAATGCCAACTGCTTTATAGAGTGTTCCGGGTAAATTTTATTGTGGTGCCAGCACTAGAGATGTTGCCATGCCCTTGATGTGGTTGAAGAGTCCACTCAGCCCATATAGGCATGCTTTCTTTGGTTGGATGTTCTAACATCAACCACTTCACAGAATAAACTGATCATGGCACTAGCACTAGAGAGCAAGGGTAGATTAAGTTTGCATAGGCCCTCTGGCTGAAAATTTCATTAGGGCCCTTGCATATTTATTGTAACAAAAAATAAATTTGAGTGTCCTTTAAATATTGCGAAGGTCCTGGCTACAACACCCCTTCCCTTAATCTGTCACTGCTAGAGAAGTTGTCATTGGCTTGACTGTCCTCTTTATGCTTGAAATTATTATATTCTTGATAATTGTGTAATATAATTGTTTCTGATTTAGGATCAAGGCCAACAATTTTAGGAGAGGGGAAAGTCAATTATATCGACCCTAGTGCGTTACTAGTACTTTTGTTGATCCCGAAAGGTGAAATGCAAAGCTAACCTCAGTGGGATTTGAACTCAGAACGTAAAGGGACATAACTATGTGCCACAAAACGTTGTTTGATGCTCTACTGATACTGCCAATCCACTGCCCTTTAATAGTATAATATAATGTATACTGTTTGTGTCCTGTTTAAAATATGTACATGGTATGACTGCATGTAAGAGGAGACAAAAATGGTTACTAACAAGAAGTATATCTGGCTGTAAAACATTGTCTTAAAAAGGACTCCATTGATGAAAATAAGACCTGTCATGAGGCTTGCAAGGCTAACCTCCTGTTCCAGCTAAAAAAAATGACCTTAACGTGCTTGTTGTAGCAGTGTTACATGATGCCTATGAACAGCATAATAAATCAACTCTATTATAGATTCATCATCATCATCAAGTATCACCTGCTTTCAGTTGGTTTAATATCCCAGACCACTCTAATGCTATCTATGGTTATCTATGTTTGTGTAAATACAGTTAGTTCACAGCAGAATTTTAACTCAGAAAACAAAGAGCCTGAACAAATTTTGCAAAGAAACCCATCTGTCATTCTAACTATTTTGCCAATCCCTTGCCATAGACTGGTACTTTCATTTATTGACCCTAAATGATAAATGGCAAAGTTGACTGCTGGAATGACACTGCTCGATTAGATATTACCTGTGGTTAAACAGCAACAATAACAACAACTGTGTGTGTGTGTGTATATGTGTGTGTATATATATATATATATATACGGAGGCACATGGCTTAGTGGTTAGAGCATTGGCCTTGCAATCGAAAGGTTGTGAGTTCAATTCTCAGACCGGGTGATGTGTTGTTTCCTTGAGCAAGACACTTTATTTCACATTGCTCCAGTTTACTCAGCTGTAGAAATGAGATGATAGGGACTGGGGTCCATACCATTCCACTGCAAAGTGGTCGTGGAGGTGCCACGGCAAAAAAGCACCCAGCACTCACTGTAAATGAGGTTGGTGTTAGGAAGGGCATCCAGCTGTAGAAATCAAGCCAGCATCAGTTCCCGTCCCACCCTTGCAAGCAGGGAAAAAGCGGACGTAAAATGAAATGATGATGATATATATAAATTAAAATGAAGAATTAGAAATAGAAGCCAGGACTATCCATCATCAGTGGTCTATATATGTATGTGTGTGTGTATCCCGGGTTCAATCAGGAGTAACCACAGTAAGTAAGGTACTCAATACATAGCAGAGTATAAATATTTAATATAGAAATGGTTTCTACAGGACTAGAAGTGTTTCATTCGAAGGAAATCATCAGGAAATGATTTCCTTCGAATGAAACAGTTCTAGTACTGTAGAAGCCATTTCTATATTAAATATATGTATATATATATATATATATATATATATATACATATACACACACACACATACACTCATTCTTTTTGCAGCAATGACATTATTAGATATTTTTTCAGAATATCCAAGTCTTATATTTGTATCTCTTTACTTTCAGGTGTACAGTGACTTTGTCTGGAAATTTGATGATGTCCTTTCCTGCAGGTATCATTAAAGTGTTGATAGAAAACCCATCTCCATCCATGTTAAGTTTTCGTTTGAATGGTACAACACGTCTAGATAGCATCAGAATCAATTCCCAACTCATATCTCAGTAAGTATCTTGTTTCTCTCTCCCTCTCTCTTTTTTTACTGTTTTCAGGCATAGGTGCTCTTCAGTCTAGAACTGATTTTATGTGACCAGTCCATCATAGGGTTAACTCCCAGCTGCTGATACTGTTTGTACTCATTTTCCAGCTGAATTAACTAGAGCAATGTGAAATGAAGTGTCTTGTTGAAGGGCACAACCTACTGCTTCATCTGGGGATCAAACCCACAATTGTGTAATCAATGCTCTAACCACTAGGCTATGTACATTCAACAAGTACTTATAAGACATCATAAAACATATTAAAAAGAGAAAATGAAAGTGAGCAGGGTACGCTACATGACTAAATCCTAAAAGATGGATAAAGTTGTGTTCAGAATGGAGATTAAGGGGAAGCAGGCTGATTTAGTTAAAGAAAACAGAAGATGAGTTGGAGACTGAGGGTAGGCAGGTTGATATAGTCTAAGATGAGGTCTATTTGTTTATGGGTGTTACATGCATGAGAGCGACATAGGATAAAGAATAATTGACACTTGCTTGGGGAAGTCTTGGCTGAGAATAGTGATGATAATGTATGTAGAATGTGAAGGGACATGCCCTGGAGGAGAATAGTAGTTGTCACTTGTTTAGAAGTATTGATTAAATTAAAGGTGAAGTATATTTACTGAATGTATTCTAAAAAAACAAACTATTTACTCCTCCTTACCATCATTGTTTTATGTCAGTTTCCATGCCAGTATTGTTTGGAAAGGTCATCATACTCTTGCTAATATATTACATATTTAGCTAGATCTATATGGCTGGATGCCCTTCCTAACTCCAACTGCTTTACAGAATGTACTAGGTGAATTTTCTCATGTCACCAACACTACTACTTTACAGAGTGTGCTGGATGTATTTTATAATGTCACCAGCACTACTACTTTACAAAGTATGCTGGGTGAATTTTATTGTGGTATTTAATTCTTATCATTTATTGTTTATTTCTATACCATTTCTTTTTCTAAACCATGAATCAATCAACACTTTTAACTGGCATTTTTTTCTATCTGTTGTTTTCAGGGACACTCAACAGAGCACATCCAATAGTTCAATATATATATTTGATATGACTGCTCTAACAGAACACCTTCGTGCTCAAGGAGAGATCAATAAGACAGCTTCTTATTTTAATGTCGATATACTGAAATATCAGGTAGATAAACTTGACTTTCCACTTTGGGATTTTCTTCTCTTATATTGTTTGTAATACAAACATAGCCATGATTGTTATTGTCTGAAACTAAATATGGGAAGAAACAAAATGCAGCACTGATTTAAAACAAAAAAATTATTTTGGGATTTTTCTTTTGTAAATAACATCATCATCATCACCGTTTTACGTCCATTCTTCCACGCTAGCATGGGTTAGACGGGTTGTCCTGTTGTTGGCAGTCTCCGGTCGGCTGACCTTGTCTTGCTCATACGGGAACTGATTCTGGCTTGATTTCTACAGCTGGATGCCCTTCCTAACACCAACCTCATTTACAGTGAGTGCTGGGTGGTTTTTTCCGTGGCGCCTACACGTTCACTTTACAGTGTCGGCTGGGTGCTTTTTTGCCGTGGCACCTCCATGACCACTTTGCAGTGGGAGGGTGTGGGGGGCATATTGTCTATATGCTTCAGCTTCGGCTTGTACCCGTGGGGGGTTCAGGTCTTCTGTATTACTGCGTGACGCCAGAGGTCATGGTCGTGTGTCATCGCCTTTGAGAGGTGTAATTGGGTATGGTCGGCTTTTATCACCTCATCCCAGGTCTTCTTTGGTCTCCCCACTCCGCGGTTTCCATCGACTTCTAGTGATCTGCACCTTTTTATGCAGCTGTCATCCTTCATACGCATCACATGTCCATACCAACGCAACCGCCTCTCCTGCACACAGCATTTGATTCCTCTTATGCTCAGTCTCTCTCTCAATTCATTTATGCTTTGCCGTTCGTGTATATTACTATTACACATCCATCGGAGCATGCAGTCTTCGTTTCTTTCTAATCTACGTAAGTCTTCCGCAGTCAGTGCTCAGGTCTCACTACCATGTAACATTGCTGTTCGTATACATTCATCATACAGTCTGCCTTTCATTTTGAGGGAAAAGCCTTTTGCAGCTAGCAGTGGCAGTAGCTCCCTGAACTTCTTCTATCCCATTCTTACCCTAGTTATTGTACTTTCCGAACACCCACCTCCACTGCTAATTCGGTCACCTAGGTAGCAGAAGCTGTCTACTGTTTCTACAGAGCCCTCCCAGAGTTTGGTGGTGCTTGTTTCCTGTGGCTGTTTGCTGCTTGCTGTCCCAGCACAGCTGCTACATGTAAAGCCTACATTCTTAGTTAAGCTTCCTGAGATCCCACTACATCTCTTGTGTACCCATTGTTTGCATTTGGGGCAGAGAATGGAGTTCCTACCTACACCTTTCCTACATAACTTATGTGCATATAATTATTGTTATTGTTAATAACAGTTGATTGGCAGAGTAGTTAAGTTGTCAGACAAAATACCTTGAAGTGCAATGATTCTGAATGTGGGACAAAGACTTCATAGGAAATTTGATTGCTTTTGGGGTTGAATTGGTACAGTCATTAGAATGTCTGATGAAATACCTCAGTATTTATTCCAGCTCTCTGCACTCTAGGGTCAACTTTGCCTTTCATCCTTCCATGGTTGATAAATAACCCCTTGCCTCCAAACCATAAAACCATGTCTAAAAAAGGCAAGGAAAAAAATGTACCCAGTTGAGTTTCATAATGAACCTGGCCCATCAACTTATTGGGGGCTATTCCTATAAAACGAAGATGCCCTGGAAGAAATTCCCCAGATTCAGGGTGCCATGCACTGGCCTGTAAACTTTGGGCAAAAGAACTTACAAGTAGTGTTCCAAACAAAATATTAGAAGGGAACCAAAAGCAGGCTGTGAGCAATGCAAGGTAAATCTCTGTATTAATTGTTTCAAGCCCTATCATCTGGAACATTTCACTTAAAGGTATGTTGTTATGTAAATAAATATTTTTTTCATGTTTTGCTTATATTTTATATAATAATCTGTAAATATTAATGAAATGTTTTGTAATAGCCTTCAGAAAATTCAGTATGGAATCTTCACTGAAAATGTCATATTTTTATTTCAATAATTTATAAACTTACAGCAATTTCGATATGGTCATGTTAAAAACCTATCAATTCTCACTATTTAGCTAGGGAGGTAGTGTGAAAACAAAAGGTGTCAAATATTAAAGGAAGTAATCATATACTACCACAAGGGTCACAAGGGGAAAATGAGTTAAAGTACCAGTCCATGGGAGGTGTATTGGCAAAATTGTTAGAGTCAGATAGGATGTCTTGTAGTATCTGTTCTTGCTCTGTGCATTCTGAGTTCAAATACTGCCTCCTGTCACCAGAAAAGCAGTGCTGCTTCTGTCAGTAGTTGTGACTGGCTGATAGTATCAATGAATGAGAAACCATCAGAAACATGGATTCATTGGTTAGATCTGATGATCAGCTTCTTACCTTTCCTTCTCTCGATTTTTCATTATACATTTTTAACACCAAACATGATTTTAAATTGAACAGGGTGGGGCATCAGATTTATTTGAGATATTGTAGTGGGGCATGGAGTAAGAAAACAAAGGGTCAAGAGCTACTGCTGTTGAGCCTATCTTGTTGATTTGTTCCCTTGAGCTCATTCTGTTGCCAAATGTTAGAACTAAAGCCATCTTAACAGCATTACAGGCCCCTGGATCTGGTGGCCTCTGGGCAAAGGAATGTCTTGGGGACCTTACATAACTGCAGCATACATAGATTAGCATTGGACTCTTAGACATAAAAGACCCCAGGTAATTGTCCAATGCTTAAAGACAGCAGTATTTAGACACACAACATAATTCTAATGTTTTTGAGTTATTAGTTTTGTTTCTAAATGGTTTTCAGGTAAAACCACTGCCTGGCGTAGACAACACACCACTGCCTTTGGTAGTCTACTGGAAGTGCACTTCAACAGTTACCAACTTCAGACTGGATTATAAATACAACCCTTGTTCCATGTCAAAGCCTGTTGCACTAAAGAATATTCAAGTGACAGTTCCAGTCAATGGAGCTGTGACCAACATGCAAAGCATCCCTTCAGGAAACTGGTAAAGTATCCTATTTGAATATCTCCACAACTTTATATTGAATGTTATTTCATTATAAAAATAATACGCAAACATACACATTGGCACAAACACACACACACAGATTGACATAGACACATACCCACACTTTGAGACACATATCCACACACAGTGACATTGGCACTCATTAATACATACATGTCAACATGGAAAAGCAGATGTTAAATGGTGGTGAACTTACACCTCACCACTGATATAAGCATACATATTACTGAGTTCAACCTTGTTTTTCATCCTTTTGTAGTTGAGGTAAATAATTGTTTCTACTGTTGGCACAAGGCCAGCAATTATCCAGTGCATTACTGGATGTAAGGTAAACAGACCTCCATCTGTTTTAAAGATGATTGTTCAATTTGGTTGAGCATTCTAAAAATGTGTACTTAAATGTCATTTCCAGGTAGATTCAGCATGATATAGTGTGTGACAAGGCTGGCATTTGAATTCTAGTTACAGTCTATTCAATTGTAAAGCAAATTTCTTAATGATTTGGCCATGCTGCATCAATTGGAACTCAGGACATTACCATTAAAACACCCAAGAAGCCTTCTGTGAAATGCAATCTTATTGGAAGTCAGTTAAGCTTGGGCAGGAGTGTTCTGTAATACACAAACATGTAGAATAACTACATGAATACCCTCCTCATGTCACACACACACACACACACACACTCTCATGCTCATGTACACACAGACATAAACACATCATATGTATGCACATACACACTGTTCATTACCAGGTGATTTGGTATTTCAATTCATTCTACATGATTTCAATCTGTTTCCTCAGGAATGCTGAAGAGAAGCGCGCCACGTGGAAATTAGATGATATTTCTGAGATGAGTGAAAATGGCACCCAAGGGAACATCCGTGCGAAATTCGAAACCTCTGGTGGACCTAGCACCCCTTCACCTACTGCCTTGCATTTCATTGCTGAAGGGGCCACGTTATCTGGTCTCGATTTTGAACTTGTTGGCTTAGGCTACCGGCTGTCACTGGCGAAAAAACGATTTGGAGCAGGTTCGTATACTATAGCTGTGTGAAACTTGGAATGTCCTTTCTTTAAACTGTTTTCCATTAGAAAACGCACGAAGAAAAGTATTAATTGTAGAGATTTGTTTTAAAACAATAATTCCAAGTAGACCCCTGCAGACAATATCCTAATGCAAGCTTTTATTTAGTTAGTCCCTCACATTCGCTTGCACCACCATCCCATTAAGAAAAAATGAAATAAAACTATCACCATCTCAATCCTCACTGATCAACACAACCCACCATGATACTACTTTGTCTTTGAGATAATACTCATGTTACTGTAACTGTTTTGTTTTGTTATGTTTTTTATATTTGTTTTTCATTTATTTATTTCCCAACCCTCCATATAACCATTAATCATATAACTACCAATTGTTTTCTTGAAATGCATCTTGAATACCTTTTTGTAAATGTGTATGTATTTATGTATGTCCATATATATATATATATATATATATATATATATATATATATATATATATATATATATATATAACGAATCAGACAAATTGAATTTGTGCTACCCCGCCGAATATATATATATATGTTTGTATATATATGTATGTATATATATATATATATGTATATATATTATATATGTATGTATATGTATTTATATGTATGTATATATATGTATGTATATGTATGTATGTATATGTATGTATGTATATGTATGTATGTATATGTATGTATGTATATATATATATGTATATATATATATATGTATATATATGTATGTATATATATTTATATGTATGTATATATATTTATATGTATAAATATATATTTATATGTATGTATATATATGTATATTTATATATGTAATGTATATTTATATATGTATGTAATGTATATTTATATATGTATGTATGTATATATATTTATGTATGTATATTTATGTATATATATTTATATATACACACACATTTATGCATATATATATGTGTATGCATATAAATATATGTGCATGTATGTGTGTGTGTGTATATATATATATATATATATGCATGTATGCAGATGTATATGTGTGTGTATATATATATAAATTTATAAAGAAATTAATTATAATTATTAAATATTAAAAAGAAAGGAAACATTTTTTATTTTGGTAATTTTCGGAAATATTTTTGTTTTGTTTTCTTTCTAAAAAATACAAAAAATAAAATAAAATAAAATACGACTAAAAACAAATAGAAAATCAATTTTAAAGTTAAGCTCTGATCACACCCACCATTATGTACTTCTATTTTTCATATTTTCATGTAAGAATTAAAAGAAAAGCTCTCCTCTTGGTTATTTTATTCTAATGTATATATATATTTTACTTTTATGTTTATATACCTAGGACTCATTCTTTTCATAATACAAAATACATTCAAATAGCTGTGTGTGTATATATATATATATATATATATATACACACACACATACATATATGTATACATACATCGGATGTTCTTAGTTAAAAAGCAAGTACTCAATGCATGTTAAGATGTTGAGTCTACATTTTATTACAATTTTTGTTTTATGGCTGATATTTATTAGTCTCCTAGGTTGAAGCAGGTAATATCACCTGTAAAATGAGAATTTTAATTATACATTTGGAAATATTATTTGTTACATGTAACAAATAATATTAATTATAATTAGGGGATTTCCGATGTATATTGGGAGGTGGTCAAAGTTAAAAAAGGTAATCAGTTTGTTAGATTATAGGGCTATTTTATTAAAGAAATGACTAGAACTGTTTTATTCCTAAGAAATCATCTAGACTTTCCTGATGATTTCTTATGAATGAAATGGTTATAGTGCTGTAGAAGTTACTTCAACAGTAAAATATATATATATCATGATTATTAAATAATGTTATATATCATTGTGTACAAGATAATTCTTGTATGCTATTAATTCCATTCAGTTTCAGCCCATTGTTAAATTCTAACAAATTATATAAAGAACAAAAATAAAGTATTGAGTAGTATAGTTTATATACGAAGCATTGTGAAATATGAGAAAGCCAGTAAAATACAAATAAAGGAATGAAGTTACAGTTTTACTTCAATGCCATTTTCACTCCTTTATTTGTACTGGCTTTCCTCAAACAATTTTGAAAAGTATAATTTTTTTGGAGCTGATAAAATGGCTTAATAGATAAGGTGTTAAGCAACTAGATCATGGACACTGAGTGCAAATCCACTTCAGGCACCTAATTTTGCCACTCGGTAGGCCATACACTTAATTCTGAGTACTGCATTTTCTCTGGCACCAGACAACTAAAACGAAATGAACCCAGATTGTCTAGTAATATCACTTATGAAAGACTGGCATCTCATCTCTCATCCATTTTATTATTCCATGTTTTGATAGGATGCAATTACTCTAACCTTTTTGATATTAAGCCCCATAAACCATCTCTGGTTCTATGATACAAAGCTATATATTTTAAAGTGTTTATATTTATCTTCCATTATAATTTTATGTAAGAACCTTTGGTATATTACAAACACCAGCTGTAAAAGCAAAAAGTTATATTATTAAACCCCTTCAAATTCTTGATTATTTTCAAAATTATTTGAAAATCAAAAGGTTAGTTATTAACCTCTGGTTTTTGAAGACATAATTAGCAATTTACCATTTTTTTATAATGGTAGGATAGTACTACATTATCATTTTAGATTCCTAGTTTCTTTTGTGTTTCTGTTTTTTGTCTTTATGGAACACGTAATTATTCTAAGTTCTGAGTTCAGTTTCCACCGAGGTCAACTTTGTTTTTCATCTCTCTGAGATCAATGAAAATAAAGTACCAGTCAGCTGCAGATGTTTTTAATCAACTTTCATCTCCCTTCAAATTGCTAGCCATGTACCTGAATTAGAAATGGCTATGGAACACTTTATAGTATAACCACAATATACCATTTTCATTTTCTTAGTTCCATACCTATATATGGTAAGGCATTGTTAACTGTTAACTTCAATCGAAATGCTACAGAGTGGCTTTAAACTCTTAGAATGCTAACCACTTTACCTGTTGTGTGAGTGGAGCCTATTGTTGAAAGTGGTAGACTGTAATTTATCTTATCAATGGAAAGATCATACTGTAGTTAAGTTTACCTTCTCCATGACCATTTGAGGAATAGCTCTAACACCTGAACCACATTGATTGTGCCTTTCTACAATCTTTTGTATATTCATTTATTGAAATAATTGTAATCAGTTATTTTGAGCATATATTATATATTTATATATAATCATGTAAATTTATTCATTTTATCAATAGTTTTGTTGTGTATGTATATATGAATGTTTGTGTGTGTGAAGTTGTATATATCCTGTCTGTTAGGTTAGTAATGTATTTACATTCAAGCATCATCTCAAATACATAACACCCTGATACTTTTCTTTCCAGTCTTTCTCTCTCAGGTTTATAACTTCAGATCACTCCATTCATTTAATTTTTAATTTTTTTTACAATCATTTATATAGATTTACTATATTTTAGGTAACATTATACTTTTTTGGTTTTTGTTTATTTTTCCCTTTTGTTACTAAACCACTATCATAGTTTTATGTAAGAACTTTTTGTTATTAATATATGTTTCAAAAAATCAACTTTAACTTAATAATGAAAATGTTAGTTATTTTACAAAATGTTTCATTATTTTAAAAATTAACCCAAATGCATAGATAGAATATTTTATTAGAAATATGGTTATGAAAGGCTTAAATATAATCTCAACAGTATTAAATATATTAAAAAGAAACATTTTTTGTTTGTTTTATATTTCAAGATTGGTTCTCAACTCTGTTTAATCCTTTTGATATCACACCTGCCTAAACCTGTCCCTAGCTCTATGATATAAAGCTGTTTATTTTAAATTGTTTACATTTATCCAAGGACTTTCCATCATAATTTTATGTCAGAGCTTTTGTGAAGTCATGTTTTAAATTTGAGATAAATAATGATAAATTTAGTTATTTTACTAAATCCCTTCAAATTGCTGAATATTAAAAAAAATATTTGAAAATCCTTGGCAGTGTTTTCATGATAACAAAAGGGTTACATTTTTTGTTACTGGCATTTGTTTTGTATTTCCCATTGAATAAAACACTAAACCATTAACTTTACATTACTGTTGCATTGAATAATGAAGAATATTTGGCAATTAATTCTTTACTAACTGCCTTATTAATACAATACAGCTTCATTTCCAAGTCTTTATATATACTTAAAGTTCTAATAACCACCACCTTATTGCTTTGCCTTTTAGCTTGCTTTTCTGCAATATATGTGTGAAGTGTATGTAAACTAAGGATGTAGAGAGTACTCAATATTTTGTTGTAGTAGAGTTTATTATCTGTTAATTTGATTGGAAGTTGAACTTTCACTATATCATAGGGCTTAATACAGCAACAAGTTGTGAGTATATATATATATAGTAATAATAATAAATGTGAAGATTAAAATCCAAAGAAGGATAAATAAAGATCCCGTTAAGGGTGAAAGCAGCGATTCTTTGCTTAAATTTTAATCTGTTATTTTAATATATATATAAGGAACTTGTAAAACAATGTGTGTCTATGAATGTGTGAGTGAGTGCATGAATGCGTGTATTTTACATTTTTCTTTGTTGTTATTAACCCTTTTGATATCAAACCATCTGAAACTGCCTTTGGTTTTATGTGACATAACTGTTTATTTTTAAATGTTTATAATTATCTAAAACCTTCCATTATAATTTTATGAAAGAACCTTTCTTAAGTTATGTTCCAAACACCAGGTTGATAATGTGATAGTTAATGTCTTTTATTAAAAATATGGTTATGAAAGTGTTAATTTACCTCTTCATTCTATTTGCTTTGCTATGCTGCTTTTATCCTCATGCACATGTTGTTGTTGTAGCGTCCACAAAGTCCTTGTAGAGCATGATGAGTGTTACTTGTGTATGATATGATGCTTATTACATGTTGTAATGTAATACTTATTATATGTGTGTGATATGAATATATATAACATGTGTGTGACATAAATATATATTACATGTGTGTGACATAAATATATTTTATATGTGTGTGATATGAATATATATTACATGTGTGTGACATAAATATATATTACATGTGTGTGACATAAATATATATTACATGTGTGTGACATAAATATATATTACATTTGTGTGATATGATATATATAACGTGTGGTATATGTATATATATTACATGTATGTGGTATGATATACATTAAATGTGCTGTATATGAATGATGTATATGATGCGATATGATATATATTATGTGTGGGATGTGTGAATGTATATTACATGTGTGTGATGTGTGAATATATATATGTATGCGTGCAGTAAATGAACAAATCACTCCTGCTTGTATTTCAGGTAAATATACTGTGGAGCCTGACCCTGATGCCAAATACACCTAAAGTATTTCTGTCGACCCTTGTTTTTTGACTAACATCGCTGTGGGAGCCAGCTGGCTCATGTCACATCAACCTTGGCTACTCTACTATTACTACTACTACTACTTCTCCTCCTTTACCTCACTGCCCAGTTTTACCCTTCCTTTGGTCTTGTGTGTGTATACAAGTGTGTATGTATGTATGTATGTATGTATGTATGTATGTGTGTGTGTGTTAATCTAGCAGGAAGGTAGGGCTGTGCTGGACATAACCTTCATTCCCTCACTGGAGAAAACTGGGAATAACTTAAGCCAATGACATTAACAGAAAGCTACTTCTATTTCCACCATTACCACCACCACCACCACCACCACCACCACCAACCAACAGCATTGTCATCACTGCTACCATAAATATTGCAATGATGATGATGATGATGATGATGATGACGACCACCACCAACATCACCATAACCACCACCACCACAACAACAACAACTTTAATAACCAGCATCACTGTCATCACCATTATCATAAATATTGCAATGATGATGACAACGACCACCACAAACAACACCATCACCACCACCACCAACAACAATCATCACTCTCATCACCACTACTATCACAATGATGACGATCACCACCACCACCACCACCACCACCATCGCTGTTATCACCATGATAATTGCAATTATTATTACTTCTTTTTCGATTTTATAACTCAGAACAAAAAGTTAAAATATATTACATCAATGTTAAATACAAACTGTTAAGGACTTTGATATACTTATATCTAGTCCTTTATGTTCCTAATTTATTCACCATACTTGGTTCTGGGAATACAGTTTCAGCTCTTTAAACAAAAATAACTGCAGTTGTTTTCTTTGAAGCTAAGTGAAGGTGCGTGGCCTAGTAGTTAGGGTGTTAGGTTCACAATCATAAAGTTGGGAGTTTGATTTCCTCCCAGACTGGGTGATGCATTGTGTCCTTGAGCAAGGATTTCATTTCATGTTGCTCCAGTTCACTCTGCTAAAAATGAGTACTAACAGCTGCTGGGAGGTTAACCCTGCTACTGACTAGACTGATGTCTTGTCTGGGAAGAGTGGGGTCCTTGTATTCTCAGTTGCTTACTGCCCATGAAATTGAGATGAACTCCAGGCTTCACCCAATTTATGCAATCATGGAAAACAGCTCCCTCTTGGGAGCTGTTTTTGGATCAATCAGCTGGAGAATGTAGTTATATTCTCCCTCTTCAATTATTATCAATTTTTTTTTTTTTTTTAAATGACAAAAATAAGAAAAAACAAAACAACAAAGTCAAAATAAAAGGAAAGCACCCCACCCTCCCTCCCTCAAAAACAATAACAACAACAACAACAACAACAACAAACAAACAAAAAACAACAAAAAATACGACAAAACATTACTTCCCACTCTGCTGCCACCATCTGATAACTAGAAAAGTTCTATTGGCTGCAATAAATGAAAGAGTTTATTTATACATTTCTGGGAGGGGGTGGGGCATACAGTTTGTTGACAAACTGTGTGGTGGAATTTTAATATGTGGTAAGGCAGATCATATGGATGAAGTTCAATATATATATATATATGTGTGTATGTGTGTGTGTGTGTGTGTGTGTATAAAACCTGCAAATAGATTTGTCAGAGTTTCCACCTTTTTTAAATTTTTTAAATTATGGTAATTCATTGCTAGTAAGTAATAGAGATATCAGAAAAAAGAATGAGTGCCAGATACTTTATTTCATGTTGCTCCAGTTTACTCAGCTGAAAATGAATACCATCAAGAGCTGGGAGTTAGCCCTGTGACTGAAATGGACTAGCAAGCTGGTCCCATCATAGAGATGGAGTCATGTACACTTAGTTGCCTAACACCTCATTAAAAACTGGGATAAGCTCTGATGATGAGCTTCTGGACTCAAGAAAGACTTTTAACTAATCTTTTATGTATGAAATATAGATTAACTGCTGTGGAAGTGTTAGCTTTAGTGAAAGTTATTAGTCTATTGCGTCAAGGCAAACTCTTTTGAAGCATTAGTCAACCAGTCAGCAGCTGCATTAAAGGCTATGATATGTCTTATTAACTAGGCTAGGTTTAGAGTTCATATCCTCTCAAGGTAAACTTTGCCATTTATCCTTCTGGGGTCAATAAAATAAAGTACCAGTTGAGTATTGGGGTCGATTTGACTTCCTTTCTCTCCTAAAATTACTCAACTTGTACCTAAATTAAAAACCACCATTAAAAAGGCAACTCTGAATTGAGCTCATGAACATTATATTATATAGCTCATGAATGTATTATATATCAATAATTTTTTGCCTATTTAGTAGACATTGCTTTAAGAATAGACTTGTTGTAGATGACATCCTTACCCATACCTCTCACTCCACACACCACATAAATAAATAAAATATTAACTGGACATAGATCCTTTGTGTTTAGGATCATGCAAAAAAGTCGTGTTTGACTATGAATATTCTGTTTTGTTTGGTTATTTTTATATTTTGTTGTTAAAAAAAATCACCTGCCACTTGTCTTTTTTATTGGACAATGAAGAGGTTATCATTTGAAGTGTAAAAATACTGGGATCTAGTAAAGATTATATATATATAAAATAATGATAATAATAATAATAGTTTATCGAAAAGCTTATAATTTCCTATGACATTTTTATTATCGAAAGACTATTTTAATGTTTTTTTCCATTATATTAACTGTACTGGTGAATTATATATTCACTGTATCTTTAAGAATAATAGCCTTTGGTAGTTGATACTAAAAGAATTCTTGTTGAATTATTAAAATATAAAGGACGTGAGATATTAAGGAGTAGAATGCTCAAATGGGGACCACTAACTCACTACAATGACGCTTGCTAAGATGCTTTTTCTCCTCTTCCTTCTCATCCACTTTTGCTCTTTTAAAAAAATTTTCCATCTTGCTTTTCATAACAGAAAAAAATCTCTGTTCTTTATTTTGCTTATCTACATCTTTCTTCCTCTTGATATTTCATCCACAGCCTTTATATGTATATATATATATATATATATATATATATATTCCATCATGTTTTGATAATTCTTCTCATATTACAGTTATCTGGCAAAGATCTGATTGTTATATGTTTTATACATAGATACTTGTATTTTGAAAAACTAGAATTTGTTATCATATTTAGAAGAGAATATCAAATAAACTGTTAATGCGTGTGGCCAAGTGGTTAGAGTGTTGGTCTCATGATTATAAGTAAGGTCTGGGGAGTGATTCCTTCTAAGACGAGGTGACACATTGTGTCCTTGAATAATATACTTCATTCCATATTGCTCCAGCAGCAACAGCTGGGGATAAACCCTATGATGGATTGACTAGCTTCCCATGTCGGAAAGAGTCATGTACTCTCAGTTGCTTAACGCCATATGAAACCGAGATTAACTCCAGCCTTTGTCCAACCTGTGCAACCATAGAAGATTGGATGTAAACATGATGACTCTTTCTATCACTATATCTCTTTCTCACTATATATGTCTCTCACTCTCTCTCTTTCTTTCATATTTTTAAAATCTTCAAAGAGATTAACCAGTTTAATAACAATAATAATGATAATAAAAATTGATTTTAAAGATTGTGTTACATAATCATTCTTTCTAAATGTTTGGAAAGGAAAAAGGAGGATTTTAATATTGTAATTACATATTTCTTAATGATTCTTCTTAAAGTGTTTTGTAATTTATTTACATTGAAATTGTTGATCTGATATTCTTTCTCCTGGTTCAAAAAAAGAAAAAGAAAAAAAAAGTGAGAGAGAGAGAGAGAGAGAGAGAGGAAAGGAAAAAAAAAATCTTTTGTAAGCTTTGCAAAGAAGTGGAAAGGTTAAGAATTGAGTTTATCTCTTATGGTTGTGACTTCCACTTTTATTATATAATTTTCAATAAATACTGTATATACTCTTGTAGGAGTTGAATGTTTTTGAGTCATTTTTGAGGTTAAATTTATGGAGTTGATTATTAGGAGCTAAAATTCGCAACAACAATAAGCATTTTAACTCTTATGGTTCTGTGCTTCATGAAACTGCATTAGCAAGACATTCTTTAAAAGTACAAAATAGCATTATTGGCTCATCACATTAAAAATTGAACTCTTTAGTCTAATAATGCAAATTTTTATAGCAAACTATCCACTGGTAAAGATACTAAAAACAGAATTAACAAACCTATTTTAAGATATTTTCTGCTAAATCATTGCAGGATGTTAGGAGTTAAGGCCATTTTCCCTGTGGGTTGTTTGACAAGCTTCTCACCTTTCATTTTCTCCTTTATCATCTATAGCTATATCTTTGGTAGTTACTACTTTACCTTACAATCCAAATGCTGTATAAATAAGCAGAAACCCAAATGAACTAATAATGAACAAAAACAATGAATTACAGTTAAAAGTTGATTTTACTTTTGGCACAAGGCCAACAGTTTGAAGCAAAGGGGGAGAGTCAATTACATTGACTCCAGTGCATTACTGGTGCTTTATTTTATCGACTCTGTAAGGATGAAAGGTAAATCTAACCTCAGTGGGATTTGAATTCAGAATGTAAAGGAAAGTAACTATATACCTCAAAGCATGTTGTCCAACACTCTACTGATACTGCCAATTCACTGCCCTTGAATTACAGTAATAATACTAATATCTCTATGCATCGAAACACTCTTCATACTAATGAAACACAAATAAGTCTGTGTAGCTCCACATGCGTACATTAGGACACAATAGCAGAGTCAAATTAATTTTCTCATCATAACTTTTATGTTCAGGATAATATTTCGATTCACATTTGCTGATTTTTTTTGTCTGTTAATGAGAAAATAGGGGTTCAGTGGTATTTTATTTCTCTCTCTCTCTCTCTCATCATGGATATATTTAGAT
Organism: Eledone cirrhosa; assembly: GCA_964016885.1. Taxonomy (NCBI): domain Eukaryota; kingdom Metazoa; phylum Mollusca; class Cephalopoda; order Octopoda; family Eledonidae; genus Eledone; species Eledone cirrhosa. The sequence continues at coordinate 142,412,647 of OZ024742.1, read as the reverse complement.
ACATCACACAGGCTTTTAGGCAGATAATAGGGATTTGACTGCTACATGAGTATACATGGTATATAATTTTTCTCTCCCTACCCCATGATGGTTATCATCTTGGATGCTCTAGACAATATATTACACAGGCTTTTAGAGACAAATATGGCAGCTAAGTCACAACTTAACCTTTTCCCACTGGAATGTTATTTTTCTTTTTTTTTTTTATCTTGATTTAATTCTCCATAAACTGCCAGGAGCATATCATTATAATTGAATGAAATTTCATTGTAATAACAACTGCAATAATGTCACTATAATTCCTATTTTAACCACATTGAAGGTTATCTATTTTTCACTGGTTCATATTGTTGTGAAAAGATGGGATATTGAATGTCATCATAATGATGATAAAGGGAATACGAGTGTATTTCCAATCTCTTCAAACAAAACATTTTTTGTTTTTTTTTTCAATATTTTTTCTTATCTAATCTTTATAAAAATTCATAACTGACTTTGATTTATTTAACATTTACATTTCAATAAACATTTAATTTTTTCAAGCTTTAAAAAACTCTAGGAAATATGATTAAAAAAGAAAAAAAACAAAAAATAACAAAAAAAAAACAAATTGGAAGAAAGGAAAAAAAAAACATTTTATACAAACTTTGTGTCCATTTTGTTTTTGTTTCTGAGAGCGTGTATGTGTGCAAAGGTTAAAGAAGGGGAGGAGCCAATCCAACAGATTAGACCAAGGATACTATATTTCCATTGGTTTTTCAAGTACTGACACTATCTCTTTCTTGCAACTCCTTGCACACTCAACACCACTATTTTCAGTAATGGGGCAGAATTTCATCTTAAAACGCACATAGTTGGAACAAATACTGCAAGACATCCTTTCCAGTGATTTTAAACTATTCTATTAATCTATCATCAATGGACTTGTTCTTTATTGACTTTGAAAGGATGATAGACAAAGCTGATCTTGGTAGGATTTGAACTCAAAGCACAGTGAGTTGGAGCAAATGCTTCAAAGTATTCTTTCTGATGCCCTAACAAGCCAATCAATTTGCCTCATTATGAGGGGGTGGGGGAAGGTAGATAAATATTTTTCAAGTCAACTGTCTCTGTTGTACGCCTTATTAGATGGGTTGAATGATAGCCCCCCCCCCCCACCTTATTTCTTCTTAAATGTTAGGTAGAGAGCGTAGTTGGGGTGACTGGCAGTCAAGTTTGTTTTATAGATATAAACACCTGCTTACTTACTTTATTATTTCAAACAATGAAAGGGACGAAAATGTTTTTGAAGTAGATTTAAAAGAAAATGAAAACACTGTATTCAATTTATTTTTCCTGCTGAAGTTTATTATTGTTATTGAAAGAATTGTTAGAACATTAGAAAGAAAAATAATGTGTTCTGATTCTACATTCAGAGTTCAAATCCCTGTAAGGTTAACTTTGCTTTCATCTTTCTGGGGTTGAAAAAATAAAATACCGGTCAAGTACTGGGACGTTATAATTGACTTTCACCTCTGCACAATTTGCTGGCATTCTGTCTAAATTAGAAATCATTAATATTAATGATTTCTAATTTAGACAGAATGCCAGCAATTTGTGCAGAGGTGACTGGTATTTTATTTTTTCAACCCCAGAAAGATGAAAGCAAAGTTAACCTTACAGGGATTTGAACTCTGAATGTAGAATCAGAACACATTATTTTTCTTTCTAATGTTCTAACAATTCTTTCAATAACAATAATAAACTTCAGCAGGAAAAATAAATTGAATACAGATGGATTGGCAGTATCGATAGAGGGTTGGACACCATGCTTTGACGCATTGAGTTACGGCCCTTGCCATTCTGAGTTCAAATCCCGCCGAGGTTAACTTTGCCTTTCATCCTTACGGGGTCGATAAAATAAAGTACCAGTTATATACTGGGTAATTGCTGGCCTTGTGCCAAAAGTAGAAACAATTATTATTATTATTTGAGGAATTGTTTGAGTATTAGAAAGGAAAATAATTCATTGCGGTATTTGTTCCAGCAGCCCTTTACGTCATGATTTCAAATTCCACTAAGGTCAACTTTGCCTTTCAACCTTCCAAGGTCAATGAAATAAAGTACCAGTCATGTACTGGGGCCGATGTAATTGGCATTCTCCTCCCTACAAATTGTTGGCCTTGTGCCTAAATTAGAAATTATTATCTTTTGAACACTGGTAGATCTTCAACTGAATCTAAACTTTAGAAGCTGGTCAAAATAAATGACCAGAGGTTCCAAAGCTTATTATTATTATTGTGATGGTGGAGGGACAAACATGATAGTGCACCAAACTTAAATAGTAGGAAGTAGTTGATTTTTCTCTCTTTACATTCTGATTTCAAATTTTGCTGGAGGGAGTGGGTCAAATTTGCCTTTCATCTCTCCAAAGTCTATAAAATAAAATACCCTCTGTTTGGCAGGTTTTCTATGGCTGGATATCTTTCTTATCACAAACCACCTTACAGTGTATACTGGGTGCATTTATCATGCTACCGGCACTAGAGATGTGTTGTGATTGGAGGGTCTTCCCAACTCTTTTTGGCATGGTTTCTACATCTGGGAGTCCTTCCTAGCACCAACCACTTTACAGACTGTGCTGGATATTGTTTTATCATGGTGCCAATACTAGGGAGGTTGTCAGTCATAGACTTGACTGAAAAACCTTCTTTACCCTGTTGGGGGTGATGTAGAGTGGGAATAGGATGGGAGAATTAAGGAGGATGTTATGTATATCATAGGTGACAAGAGGTTGTGTAGTGATTGATTTGATGTTGGGGTTCAAGTGGTGATATGGGAGAGAAGGCGTGAAGAAAGTATAAGGCAGGTATGGTGGGGTTTGACAGTGCAGAAGTGGGGTGATCCTGAGTAGAGTGGAGAATATACAGTGATGGTAGGATCGACGGTTGGGGGAGGTGGGTCATGACACACTTTTGTGCTGGCAGGTGAGTGTTCGCCAGTCTTTCACAGTCCTTTGTCATCTCTCTTGTCCCATATTTTTATGTTCCGAGTTCATTATCTTGCCAACTTTGCCTTTCATCCTCCTGGGATTGATAAAATAAAGAACCAGTTAAGTACTGGGGTTGATTTAATTGACTTGCTTTGAACACAAATTGTTTGTCTTTCTGGTAACCATTATAACCAGATAGTGGAATGGCAGACCCATTAGAGTGTCAGATATTTGTTCCTGATTATGTTCTGGATTCAAATCTTACCACGGTCAACTTTGCCCTTCATTCCACTGGGCTTGATAAAATAAAATACCAGTCAAATACTGGAGTCAATTTAATGGACTATACCCTCTCCTAGCCAAAATTGGAGGCCTTGTGCCTGTGTTAGTAACCATGATTATCATTATTATATAAGGATGGAGGACTGGAGTAACCAGGGTGTCAGACAAATACTTAGCATTATTTATTCTGAGTTTTTATGTTTTGAGTTCAAATTCTGCTGAGGTCAACTTTGTCTTTCATCCTTTCGGGATCAATAAAATTAAGTACCAGTCATGTACTGGGATTGATGTAATCAATTTTTCCCTCTCCACAAATTGTTGGCCTTTTGCCTAAATTAGAAATCATTATTATTATTATATAATTTTGAACAATGCTGCATACTGTACTTCAGGTGGACAACCAGAAGGCCATACCATGGTTAGTTATGTCCTACAGGTGTTGCATAATGCAGTTAAGAAATAAATATTTGGTGGTTTTTGAAGTTTTTCCTCATGAATTTTGTAAACCACCTTCTGAAAGAGGTTGTGCATCAGTTTTGTTTTAGTAGACTGTTAACAAAAAATAAAAAAAAAAAAAACATGCTATTGTATTACAACATTTAAAAAGCACTGGTAGGTTTATTGTGGAAACATCTGGCCTCCTGGATCCTTGAACTGCCTCTCTACTTGCTGTGATCAGGATGGAGATGGCTATCTGCAAATTGGACCTGCTTTTTCATCACATTTCCCTTGCTATCTTCCAGGGTAATTCATTGGAATTTCTGTCCAACTTGATCATGAGGAAAAAGTCATCTGATGTTTTGCAGAGGAGATGAGATGCCAGTGTTATTTGAATGGATATTAGTACTTGAGTGATATTTAAGTAATTGCAGAGGTTTATTAAATTAAAAAAGAGTTTTTACAGAAGTAGAGTGGGGGTGGGTGGCAGGAGTGGTTTAGAAGTACCATTCTTATGTTATGTTAATGTGATCAAGATTTTTTTTCTTTTTCTTTTATCTTTAGTCAGGGAGGGAAGGGCAGTGCTCATGACCTTTTTTCAGGGATCTCCAAGACTGTTGGAAGGGTGTGATTTAGGAAGGTATCCTCAAATTGGAGACCTGGTCCCTGAATGCTTGCAACAGAGTAGACTCCTTAAAGAATCCAAAGGTCAGATGATGGTGTCAAACCAGGTGGCTGATTTAAGTCCACCACCCCAAGATTATATCAAGTATCTCAGCTGATTACTACTAGATTTAACTGAAAGAAGTCCCAATGATTAAAGAGTGTTCAGTATGTGGAACTCTGACATATAACATTATTACAATTTATCAAACAATCATTGATTTTTTTTTCTCTCCCCCTCTCCCATTTCAAGTTTTATGTCACAAATACAATTTTTTTTATTTACATGTTTTTTCTCAAATTTTCAAAGGAGTGTATTTTTTGATAAAAAAATAAATTTCTCGCATCATTTATTTCATTTTTGTTGTGTTTTTTATTATATCTTTATTTTGATTTTGTATTGAACTCTTGTTTCTTGATTTATTATAAGAGAACAATTGTTGCTGTTTTGTTTTAACGGAAAAGGAGTTGACATGAAGAATTGGCTCCCCTGAATATAGTTTGAAGAAGACAAAATATTGTCCTTGTCAGTTCAGTTACAAAATTATTCTCTTCCTGATATGTATTGATTTGTTTTTACAGATTTATTGCAATTTTGTTACTTTAGGTTGTTCACTTATAAATTATGATTTATTATATATTGATTTTTTTTGCATATTACAAGGCATTTAATTATTAGAGAGGAGTGTTGGAAATGATATATAATATGATGTTAATTCATTTCCTTAGGGCACAGTTATAAACACCCTATCATTCCAATCATTGTCTCCTATAAATCAAGACATTGGAATTATGACAGAAATCATCATATCAAAATATATTGAAAATGAAAATTTATTCGTGAAACTAATATAATTTATAGAAGTTCATATCAGACATAAACTAGTGAGCCCATGCTGTCAAAATTGATGGTGATTCACTTATATATTGAAAGTTAATCATATGTATGGCTTATATGAAGAAAAGCGGCAAAGTCTACAGAGCTTAAAATCCAGACAATGGATGAATTGAAGTGGAAGAGGAGAGGTTTCCTTGATGGATGGATACCTAGCCACTGGAATCCTAAATATACTTCATTCTAAGAAATCAGAGATCAATATTATATTGACTTTGCCTTTCATCCTTACGGGGTCGATAAAATAAAGTACCAGTAATGCACTGGGTAATTGCTGGCCTTGTGCCTAAAGTAGAAACAATATTATATTAACATGTGTCTATATTAACTAAAGTTAGACATGTAAAGTACCAGTTTATATGTAAACATAAAGACAATACAAAAGAAATATGTGCAACACAATATAATGCTCGTTCAAATTTTAAATAAACTGCATATTTCTACTTTTATCTTCTCTTTCTCTTTGCCTCATTATTCCTCTTTCTCTCAGTCTTTTTCTTTTGTATTCTATTATACATTCTAACATGTATAGTATTCATGTATAGTATTTATGAAGCCAAACTCAGTTTTTCATTCTCCTTTAATCTTTCTTTGATTAATCTTTCTCTTTATTTTTCTCTGGTCATGAAAATTGTATTCTATTATGCATCATCTCCCCACCTCATATATATATATATATATATATATATGTATATTGGCACAACACCAGAACTTCTATGGGGACCAGAAAAAGAAGATTTGTTAGTAAAGTCGTAAGATTGAGAAAGAGGGGGAGATAGCCTCTTACAGTGATATCATCTCTTTCAAATAGAATGTTGTGTATTTGAGGGACAGTAGTCTCACATGATGATGCCATTTCTTTCAAATGGAATGTTGCACATTTGAGGACAATTGGCTCACACTTCAATACCATTTCTTTGAGGGATCGTAGTCTTACATAGTGATACCATCTTTTTTAAAGCAAATCTAACACATTCAAAAGAAAGTTTATATATTATTCCAAAATGTTAATGTTATTTTTCATGTGTTATGATAAGGACTCTCGTAGTCTACAAAACTGTGAAACAAAGAAAAAAAAGTTAGTTAAATAAATAGTTTTTATAAAGTATTCAATGTCTTGTTTCCTAAGAATACATATTGAGACCAGCATGCTAGATGACATTTCTAGTTTTCAGAAAATGAACCCTTTCGACACCAACCCACCTGAAACCATCTTTGGTTTTGGGATATAAAATCTCTAATTTTAAAATGTTTATAATCAAATTCAAACCTCTATTATGATTTTATGTCAGAAACTTAAATTATGTTCCAAACACCAGCTCAATAATGGAAAAATCAATTATTTTACTAAATCTTTTCAAAGATAAATGAAACACATTGTATTTCTTTAGAAATATGTCCACAAAAGATATTGACTAATTGATCTACCCTTCTCAATAACACCTGGATTGATTCCCTTTATCAATCTAAAAACTCTTCACAACTCTCACACTCATTATGCTGGATATTGGTAAGCCTCTTACTATTTGCTCCTTTCTTAGACGACAATGTTGGTAAAATGTAGAGACTGAACTAATTATAGTGATTGAATACCAAACTGCCCCTAGTTCTACTATACTAAGATGTTTATTTTAAAGTGTTTATGTTTATTAAAATAAAACAAACTTCCTTCATAATTTTGTGTAAGAACTTATGTTAAGTTATGCTCCAGAAACCAGCTTAATGTGAAAATTGGTTATATTACTAAACCCATCCAAATTCTTGATTATTTTCCAAATTGTTTGAAAGTCATAGGCATTATTTTTCATTAGAAATATGGTAAAAGGGTTAAACATTTGCTAGTTTTGTTTGATATGCAAGCTGGTGTACCATGCTGAGTGATTTATTTTTCCACAGTAACCATACTGGTAACGTTGAACACATGGTAAAGAGCATCTTTAGAAGAACCGTGTAGATTAACTGAATACTGTGAGGTGGACATTCACCAGTGATAAAACAGTAAGTAGTCAACACAGCTTCAAGCATCTTGAAAGACTTTAAGCAAGTATAACATGGTGACTTGCTCAGAGCTCTCTAACAAAACTATACAGGCTCTGGTGAATAGGGCTCATAGTGTGAACAGAACCAAAGTACTATCATCCTCAACATGCTGGTTCCCTATTTTCAAGAACCAAATTCTGACTGAGCTTTTCAAATACAGCAATATATGCTACAAAAATTTGTTTCTTTAAACAAAAGATAAGCTGTATGAGGTAATATATATATATATATGAAATATCTGTTATTCTATATGACAGGGAAAGAATAAGAGGATCTGCAATGATTGGAGAGGAATGAGTTGAGTATTATTACAATTGATATTTTATATTACCTTATCAGAAAGTTTGAGCATAAGAGTAAAGAAAAAAATAAAGTCACTAGTCTGAACATATGTCAATGAATGATAAAAATAATCCTTAGCATGTGAAATAAGTAGACAATAAATAAATAAAAATAGAATATTTGTGAAATATATCAAACCTGATAATGTTGAAATGGTTACTGAAATACATAGAGAGAAATGTTATATTATAGGAATCTAATCTGTCACAATATATTTTGTCTCATTCTGGATTGGATTAAGCAACAGTTATTATTACATTGTTCAGCTAATGTTTATATTCAATACACTAATTTACTATGGTAACATAGTTCAGAACTTCCATCCAGCCTATCATAGTGTATTTTTATCAATGTATAGAAGATTAACCCCTTTGATTCCAAACTGTCCCTGGTTCTATAATACAAAGCTGTTTATTTTAAAGTGTTGATATTTATCTAAAAATCTTCCAGCATAATTTTATACAAGATCATTTGTTAAGTTGTGCTCTAAACACCAGATAAATAAATAAAAGTTAGTTGTATTACTGAATCCCTCCAAATTCCTGTGTGTTTCAGCAATTATTCTAGGCAAACATCAGTTGCTATCAAATTGTTCACCAATTTATGATGGTAATATGTAACAGTTAGGTGCTTTGTTTTTATGTCCAGTTTTTTATGCTGTGGTATGCATTAGGTAGGACTTTTTGTAGCAATGTTTTATGACCTGCTGCCTTTCCTTAACTAAACCTTTTTAGTTGCTTCTTATAACATGAAGGAATACAGTGTACCTATTCTAAAAACTGTGATGCAGTGTGTTAATTTCCATTGCTGACACAGACATTGCTGAGGAGTTAAGAATTTTGCTTTGCATTCTTGAGGTTCTGGGTTTGATCCTACTGTGTGGCATCATGGGTATGTATCTTTTCTTGGGTTGATTCAAGCCTTGTGAGTGAAATTGGATTGGCAAAAATTGTGTGAAAACCTGTTGGATGGATTATACCTGTAATTCAAAGGTCTTGTCACATATTATGTTAAGCTGATTTGGAAATTATATTAAGGGTACACATGTCTAGAATAATTCACAGGTTGAATTCCCAGTTGAATGAATAATTGCATACTTATTATTGAAACTAATATAGAATCTATTATCATCAGTTTCTATTGAAAATATTGATAATGAGTGAAGTAATGTATACAGTGGGCACACTTCACATGGTATTAAATAACGTAGTTTTGAATATACGTGGTTTTAATTCAGAAAAGCTGTAAAACTCTTCACATCCACTTCCATACAAAACTGTATTGCTTAATGTAAGGGAGAAAACTCTAACCTATTCCTGTATAATTCTATTCCTGAGTTTTCTCAACATCTAGAGAACCTGACAACATGTCTATTCCAAAAATATTGACATACATATGCACTTTTATATAAGGGTCATGGTTTTGGTTGCATAAGATGTGGGTCCATTGTATTAATGAGGGATGAGATCTCTGACAGATGTAAGTATAATTAACATTTAAACCATTAAATCATTGAGGATAATTATTCAGAGATGCTGTCCAATACTCATTGTCTACATTTTTTTTCCTCTACCATTCTAATTAACACTGAAGTGCTAGGCTACATTACTTCACTTTTCCCTTGACCCTCCAGGGTCGTGGGGGTGCTGCTTATGCAGCGTATTTTAGGAAAATTCAGCCTATAGGAGCCCATCTCTATCAGCTTTACAATGACCAATATCCTCCAACTAGGTCATTTGATCTGTTCATGGATATGTTGCTTCATACTAGTTTCAGATTAGTTAAACACTGTCCCAAGTCATGAGGCTCATCTGGACAAGCCATATCGTAGTTTCCTTGATATTAAGCAACTAGACTCCCACCTGGACAGGACACTAGTTCATTGCAGAGTTAACTCTTAGCTGCTGCTGATACTCATTTCTTTCCAATTTAGTGAACTGCAGCAATGTGAAATGAAGTGTCTTGCTCAAGGATACAATGCACTGCCCAGTCTGTGAAGTGAACCTGCAACCTCATGATCATGAGCCAAACAACCTTATCACTATGCCACATGCCTTCAATGGATTTATGCACCACTGAAGTGCCAGGCTATAAAACCAGAGTTAACATTTTTAGATGTCAAGGTACAAAACTATAGCCTACAACTCATAACATGCATATTTCAACCATGAGCTCAGGTTGACCAACACATTGATAGGGAAATTTAATAGAGATAACTATGTAGAAGTCATTTCTACTTGGTGTCCTCAAAATAGTGTCATGCTGATTTGACCTAGGAATTATGTGGAGCATACTTTTATCCATGAAACTCAGTCATTTACATGTTAATTTAATGAGTAGAACAAACCACTGAATGCTTATTGATCAAACTATAGCCTACAACTCATAACATGCATATTTCAACCATGAGCTCAGGTTGACCAACACATTGATAGGGAAATTTAATAGAGATAACTATGTAGAAGTCATTGGTGTCCTCAAAATACTGTGATGCTGATTTGACCTAGGAATTATGTGGAGCATACTTTTATCCATGAAACTCAGTCATTTACATGTTAATTTAATGAGTTGATCAAACCACTGAATGCTTATTGTCAATGATAATGCTTGAAATGACTTCAGCTGACCATTCTCTATTTTAATCATTAGCTTTAATTGAAGTGGAAGATTCACCATCATCATCCTTATCCTCAGCTGCAGTATCTTAACTATGTTTGTCAATACTGGATGGATCTATTTTAACACATTACTCTACCACATCACAGTCTTCAATCATCTCTTCACATGTCTTCTCCTTCTGCAGGTTTCTCTTCCACTTTCTTTTAACCCTAAAAGACAAGCTCTCACCAGTAGGGAATTCAACTCTGGTCTACTGTGTGACAATCAGAGATGTCTTCCACTATAGTTAAATCTTGATTATGCAAACAAAATGGATGGGAAGTATTTTGTTTGGATTACTGGTTGTTTGGATAACTGATCTTCTGATCGTAAACAAAGGAAGCCATACTGAATATAATTATGAAAAAAAAAATGTTTACAGAGATTCTATGTCATTCAATGAATACAATGTTTGTTATACAATCATTGATGCCTTTTCTCTGAGATCCAGACATTGTAAAATTTCACTTTTTTCTTGCATTATTAATGGTGATTGGTTTTCTTTACAAACAAGAGAGCAACATATTTGATTACATGTAACATACCTACCATCTCAGAACAAAGTGTTAGAGTAAATAAAGACACCACAGAGATCTTGCCATGCTTTTAAATCATTCAACATGTCAGATATTTTTATATGTTTATGTGTTACTTGTGGACCAATAGCATTGAACATATTTAATTTTTGGAGTCCAGGATTGGTATCTCATAATATACCAGTATTACCAGATATATGAACAATTACACAAACTGGGAAATTCGTATTTTTATTAATTAATGGTTTACATTAGAGAAAACCTGTAGTTTATATTGATTACTGACACATGAAAGTGATTAAAGATACAAGGCATATTTTATTTATTTATTTCTAGGATATAATTACATAAATGTTCATCATCTTCTTTGCCTACTTATTCCTGAGAGGGTCGTAAGGGCAGAGTCCTCAAACACTCCATTCAGTGGATTCTGTCAGAAGCAACAGTCTCCAACTGAATCTCCAAGTGAGATCAGCCAATCTCAGGGTCTACTCCTGCCGGTTGATTTTGCCTGTAAAATCTGTCCAGCAATTTTTTCCTAAGACATTCTAACCACATGCCCATAGTACCGGAGCTGTGATCTCTCAAATTGGAGAAGTAGTGGCTCTACCTGAAGTGACTCTCTGATCTCTGAGCTACACACTATGTTGAGTAATGTTACTACAAAGACCCTTTGGAGGAACTCCATTTTGGCTGCTTGTATTCACGATCATATTCTTTCGGTCATTACCCAAGACTCATGACCATAGGTAAGAGTTGGCATGAATACTGAATTGAAGATAGCAAGTTTGGCTTTTACACCTACCTCCCTTCTTCTGATTACTGAATACTGAAGCTGGTGCATTTAATGCATCAGCTCCTGCAATTCTTGCACTTAATTTAGCCCCCTGCCTTCCATTACTTGTGAACACGGCCCTGAGATACTTGAACTTCTCTACCTGCTTCAGTAGAACTCTATTCACATGTAGAGTGCACTGTGCAGGCTTCCTTGAGAGCATGAGTGTTTCAGTTTTTGCAGCATTGATTTTCATTCCAGCTATACAACACTTGGCATCAAACCTATCGGGTGCAAGTTGAAGATCCCCTTCTGTTGAGTTGAGTAAATGTTCATGTATCTATAAATGACATACATACAACTATTAATGTGAACAAAGGTGATTAGAAAGAGAACTTCTTATTATAGTAACAGGATTGAAATAGGATTGTATGTGCCTGTATGTTTGTGTGTGTCAATTTTAAAGAGTTACAGACACACTCACATATATATATGTGTATTATTATGGTTGATAACTATTTTAATACTACTTAAAGCTACCACCTGAGATCAATTTAGTGGGCCTTTCTAACATGTGGTAATTTTGGTAATCGTGAGCATCAATATCACATAGTTTCAATAACACTTTGTTGATATAACATTTTCACATGTTCTTCAGTGATTCAAATTTACTGTTAGTCATTGTAAACAAAAGACAAAATGATAACACCAGTATTATTTTTAAGTTAGGGTTACATACAATATGGTTATTTAAATGTTCACCAATAATTACTCTAGTAGCACACCTCCCCCATCTAATCCTTCTAGCACGGACCTACCGCTTAGGTTAAACTACCCTACTTTCACTAACCGCAGAAGCAACTGCAACTGCCGTTACCCCAATGCATGCCCATTAAATGGACACTGCCTGACACCCAACATAGTCTATAGGTGCACGGTTAAAACTGCTTCGAATACCAGCTCTTATATCGGGTCTACCTCTAACCCTTTTAAGGTACGCTATAACGCGCACTCTTTTTCCTTCCGAGGCCCTAGCAACAGATGTTCGACATCGCTAGCTAGGCTCATTAAAAACCTTAAATTAAACAACGTTCAACACTCACTAAAATGGGATATCGTGGCTAGGGCCCAACTGTTCAATGGACGAAGAAAATCTTGTGATCTCTGTATTACGGAAGCATATTACATAACTCTATCATGACCTCCACCGATTAACGATAGAACGGAGGTAACTATTAGCTGTCAACATCGAAGGGCCAATTCCTTCGCCAATAGAATATTTGACCCAACTTAGTCATGTAGCCCCATTTTTACTTGTAGCTAATAAGTTAAATTGCTATTAACAACTTGGATAATTATAAGTTACCTCCCCTACATTGTCTCACAATTAAAAAAATTTTTAAATTAGCACTTAACTATAAACACCCACAATTTCTAATCTCTCGAGGAGTTACTTCCCCTGAAACCACCCTCTAATTAGTAAGGTAAATATGCCCTTTGGCAGCCATCTTGTTACCCATAGGCAGATCTCACACAATGCAGCCTCGACAGATGAATACTGCTGGATTATGGCTGACAACTGATGCAACGAAGACACCATAGTAAAAACCAATATATGGAACATTATAAGTTCCGATGAGCCGCTCTGTCTTTTAAATATGTTAATTATTTTCAACTGAACCAGATCAATTATGATATATAGTCATCTGATCCAGAAACATTATATGGAGTATCGAAACAATTGTAAACGGACATTATTATTATTAATATTATTATTATTATTCTCTACATTCCTTACATCAAACTAAAATATGTTGACAATCTTTTAATAATATCTTCTTTGTGAAATTTGTGGTCTTGCTTTGCTTAACTAATGAATACATATAAATATATAAAAACATATATATGTATATATGTACATACATACATATGTTGGCTGCCAACTCGTTTTCGAGTACGGCCACTACTTTATATCCATGTAGGAGAACCCCTACCGATGCGCTGAACGAGTGTGACTTTTTAGTCCAGCCAGCGACTTGAAAACTCTGGTACAAACACTACACTTGTGACAATTATTGACACATAGTGCTGGGCCCATGGTACCATGTGACGACAAGTGCAGAGAGATCTCCAGATATAAAGCAATGCCTGTGCCGTGAAGCTTTTATAGTGAGCAAAGGCACTGCACAAAGCCAGTCCCACTCTCTTAACCAAGATGATATTTACCAAAAAGTCACCCTCCTCAGCAAGGTTTCTTGGTGAGGAGGGTGACTTTGGACATCCTGCAGGACTAAAAACAAAACCTGTCAAAGGGCAAAGGAGCTCTTAAGAGTCAATGGCCATCCAAAATCACCGGGAGAAATGACCTCTTAGCCTTTGTCAAGGCAGAATTCTAGGAGAAGGAAAATTTTGATATAACACCTGCAACCCTGATGTTATCCAATGATGTTGACATACATACATATACATACATACATACATACATATGCATACATACATACATATATATATATATATATATATATATATATATATATATATATATATATATATATATATATATATATATATATACATACATTCATATACATCCATATATATGTAAGGAAATCTGTCCACACCTTGAACCCTGTCCGGGTATCAAAGGCAGTTGCCCGATATAGGTTTGTTATTTTTATTGATTTATTACTTGAAATCGAGTCAGGCAAACCATATTGTTTTAAATTAGTATTTTCTCAACCTAGCTAACTTGGTCATTTGCAATTGGAACACATGTATACTTGTATCGGTGTTCACCCCTCTCATATATTCAACTGTATTACATTCACACATATATATTTACACAAACACACACGTACAGTCATGATAGCGCTCGATTTAATTGAAATGGGAGGGTAAAACAAGTATAAAGTTTTATTTATTTATTAACTCTTTTTTTTTTTAAACTCATTTAATATAACTAGCAGAAAAACCACACTTCAGGTGGTTTTCTGCTAGCTTGTGTAGTGTGTATATTGATATTATACGCAAGTATATATGCATGTAGATATGATACATCAAATAAAATCGTAATTGACAATATACACAGAAATTGAACGAAGACTGTATTACACTGTCTTATGTAATCAGTAACGTAATCCATGATACATTAAACAAAGACGATATTATATATAAACTGCATTAGGAGAAAATTAGTGACAGAAATAGATGAATATTTGTATAAATGATCGCTAACCGGAAGTGTTGACATTTGAAAATTTTAAAGAAGTGAATCTTTAAATAAATAATAAAATATATTTAATGAACAGCCACGAAATTTAGTAGATAACGGTGGATTGGCAGTATCGGTAGAGAGTCGGACACCATGCTTTGAAGCATAGAGTTACGCCCCTTTACGGTCTGAGTTCAAATCCCGCCGAGGTTAACTTTGCCTTTCATCCTTACGGGGTCGATAAAATAAAGTACCCATAATACACTGGGCTTGTGTCAAAAGTAGAAACAATTATTATAACGGACACACACACAAATATATCTATTCATACATAGACACACACACATATATATATATATATATATATATATAGGCGAAGTCTGGTCCAAAGTGCGCATGCGCGAAGTTTGGTCCGAAGTGCGCATGCGTGAAGGCTGGTTAGAAGTGCGCATGCGCGAAGTCTTGTTGGAAGTGCGTATGCGCGAAGGCTGGTCCGAACTGCGCATGCACGAAGGCTGGTCTGAACTGCGCTTGCGCCACGCTGGTCCGAATGCGCATGCGTGAAGTCTGGTCCGTACTGCGCATGCGTGAAGGGTGCTCCATACTGCGCATGCGCGAAAGCTGGTTCGAAGTGCGCCTGACCGAAGGCTGGTCCGAAATGCGCATGCGCAAAGGCTGGTCCGAAGTGCGCATGGGCGAAGGCTGGTCCGAACTGAATATTAGAGACCCACTGGCACAAAACATATTGTATATTGATATTCCTAAATATTTCACTTGGACAGACAAAAAGTGGCAAAGAAGAAAAAAGGGACATCTGGATGGTGATCAACAATTCATGAGTGAATCTCTTAGACGCATTCCAACAGTATCTCTCAGTAGACATCAATCTGAATTATATTACCTCAGGATAATCCTACATCACAAGGCTAGGTCAACTTCATACAAAGATTTGAGGACAATTGAAGGAGTTGAATTTCCAACATTCCAAGAAGCATGCACCACTAACAACAACAACAACAACAACAATAATAATAATAAAAGTGATGTTGATGGTGATGATTCCTAGAACATGCTATTTTCATCATTTCTAAAAATAGCAAAACAATTGATGCTCTGGATAGGGTCAAATAGTAGTCGTTAGACATGCTCAACCAACTGTGACGCCTAAACCAATCAGCTTTAGTAATCCAGTGAAACTACACACCGATTGGTCAAAATACAGTTTGCAAAATTTAGCATTCTGTAGCCACTTTTCATTGTATATAATATGTAATCAGTAACGTAATCCATGATACATTAAAAAAATTAATTTGACATACCAGAACTATAAAATTTACCCATCTCATTACGGTTGAAAATTGAAAACCTGACTGTCACCACAGAATATGAACCTGAAGATTGTGAAAGCATGAAAGTACTTGTACAATTAACACTTAACATTTAATATTCTACCATACTATTTCATTCTAATACCATTATAAATTTTAAAGGATTGTAAATAAAACGAGTAAATCAGACAAAGTTGGAATTCCTTTTATTAATATATATATATATATGGAAAGTTATATTTAAAATTGTTGGGTTACAACTAGTAAATATTTATAACTGATATAAAAGCACTCGACAAATATTTGGAGTATATTTATAATATTAAATAAATGGAAACTATATTTATAAAACCATATTTATTTCATTATATATATTTCGGGGATATCATATTAACAATATGCTATGCTTTCCTCAGACAAAATACAATATAAACAGTTTTATAGATAAATAGATTCGACATACCGTTATAACACCGACTTGCATTTGAGGAGGTCAAACTGCCAGTTTGACCTCCTCAAATGCAAGTCGGTGTTATAACGGTATGTCGAATCTATTTATCTATAAAACTGTTTATATTGTATTTTGTCTGAGGAAAGCATAGCATATTGTTAATATGATATCCCCCGAAATATATATAATGAAATAAATATGGTTTTATAAATATAGTTTCCATTTATTTAATATTGTATATATATATATATATATTTATTAAAATAACAGATTTTAATAAATATTTGCTCTACGGTTCTTATATATTTGATATATATTTATCCTCATCGAGCCCTCTTTGGATTTTAGTTTTCAAATTTATTATTATTACTATATATATTTATATATATATATATATATATATATATATATATATATATATATATATATATATATATATATAGTAAAAAATTGAACGGGAACAAAACAGAGAGGCAGTACGAACAAAGGTTTATTAGTTTCACGCTCTTATATATATATATATATATATATATATATATTGTTATACTTGGGGAGGATTATATTGTAATAATATTGCCAGAAATAATAACAGACCACACTCACTGTTTGGTTGGTTTTCGCTTCTGTATCTTTTATATCTCTACAGTTAATTCATTCGGTCCTCAATGTTTACCATTGACTGGCCAACGGTAAAAAATGCAGATATAATATAATACATATATATAGTCTAACAAAGTTCTTTCGTTGCACATCTGCAACATCATCAGTGGTACTATTATGTTCCTCCTGTTGTATTGTGTATCTACGCCATTTTTTATTTTATCTGTTTATTTATTTATATATTTTTGTCTTCTTCTCTGCGCATGCGCTTGCATGTGTGTATAGTGTTTGGTGTGTGTTCGCGTTTGGATGACTGTTTTGGTTATTGTATTCTATCTTAGTTTACTAGTGTGTGTTTATATGTGTCTGTTGTTATTGTGCTTGTATATATCTATATCTATAGATATTTATTTATCTATTTATATTTCTCTTAAGTCAGTATTGTTTGTTTGGGTGTTGTTATTCCATTCATTTTTTCTGTTTAGCTTTGGCCTTCTAAGATCTATTTCGCTTTCCTCTCTGATTTGCCTATCTGCTGGGTCATTTCTATGTTGTCTATGTTACCGTCATGTTGTTGTCTGGCGTGTTCGTATAGTACTGAAACGTTTTTTCCTCCTTTTAGTTCCCCCAGTGTTGGTCTATCCTTTCTCCTATGCTTCGAGCTGTCTCGCCTATGTATGTTGTTGTCATATTTCTGCAAGTACCCTCTGTACATCTTATGCTATAGACTACGTTTCTAGTTTTACAGTTTATCCGGGGGGGGGGGGGGTTACTTTACATATAACACATTTCCTATTAGTACAGTGGGTTTTCTTAAAAGGGTATGTTTTGCTGATCAGGAATTTTATGGTAGTTCCTGGCTTTTCAACCACTTTAATCTTTAAGTGGGTCTTTCTCAGGGCCTTTCTACACTGGTTAGCTAATTTCCCTCCAGGGGTAGCGTCCACGAACATGACACTCTGGTATCTTTGGTTGTCGTACCATGAGGTGGCTTTCCCTATCTTATGTTTAGTCCTATCTAAGCTATTCCATGATTTGCTCCTGTATATTGAACAAATCCCTTTCATGTCCAGTTCTATGGCGGTCTTATATTTCTCCGTGGCTCCTTTGTATACTCTGATTTTGTCTCTTTGGTTGTAGCCAGAGAACTGCATGCGGTTGATGAAGTGTTGGATGTGTCTTTCCATTTCTGTTGGGTTGCACATGCGGGACACGTTCTTCATCACTCGTACCAAGTCTGCGATCAGAATATTAAACTTAGCACTATTGGACATTGCTGAGTTTTTGAGTATCAGGTATTTGGAGGCCATGGGTTTAGCGTAGTGTGAGTGGAGAATTTAGGCCCTCTTGTCATCCAGAGTTCCGTGTCTAATACTGATAGTCTACTGTTAAGGTGTTTGGAAGGGTAGTCGACAGTTTCAGTTATACTCTGGTGTATGGAATACTTGTTAGGGTGTGGGTGATCTGTTATTATTTCTGGCAATATTATAACAACAATATGACCCTCCCCAAGTATAACAATATTTGTTTCGACACACGATTTCATATCAAAAACCTCGCAAAACACACACACACACACACACACACACACACACACACACACACACACACACACACACACACACACACACACACACACACACACACACACACACACACATATATATATATATATACATATATTCATATATATATAATAAATGTAATCTGAGTTTATTGAATATGAATAATAATAAACATTCGATATTAATAAATTTCGATATTAATAATAACGTTCGATTCGTTAGCAATTTTGCAAACAAGCCTCAATTTTATAGCCATGTTCGCATGCCAACACAAGAGGAAGAATGAAGTGTTCATTCTACTGACATGGCTATAATATTGAGGTTTGTTTGCAAAAGTGCAAACGAATCGAATGTTATTATTAATATTCGAAAAAGGGTGGTGGATTGGCAGTATCGGTAGAGGGTCGGACGCCATGCTTTCCAGCATAGTTACGTCCCTTTACGATTTGAGTTCAAATCCCGCCGAGGTTAACTTTGCCTTTCATCCTTACGGGGTCGATAAAATAAAGTACCAGTAATGAACTGGGTAATTGCTGGCCTTGTGCCTAAAGTAGAAATAATTATTAATATTCGAAAAACTCAGATTACATTAATTGTATTCACCCATGTAGAGCGAAATTTTCTTTTTTACACACACACACACACACACACACACACACACACACACACACATATATATATATACATACATATATATATATATATATATATATATATATATATATATATATATATATGTATATATATATATATATACATAATTCCCTCGTTATTTAGCTCCTATCTCCGTAGTAGAGCACTTTCCAACCCTACCACGCCATATCCCGACTTTTCCACCCAGCTTAGTTTATTCACTCGCACCATGCGAAAACACAACATCGACTTCTCCACCAAGAACATCGCAGTTCCACCGAGAAAACTTTACCTTCGGATGCTGACGCAAAAAATCAACCTTTTTGCGAAAAGACTAAGATAGAGAACTTTTTCTACGACAGATACCGCGACAATCAGGACTTTGACACCAAGGAGAGATTTGGATTCAATACCTACAAATCTCCCCCTCCGAACCATATGCTCTCACCCTTCGAGAACGACCTTTTCCACCTGGTCAAGAGCATTATATTCAAACCCAGACACAACAGATTCCTACAACAACTCTGTAGCAAAATAACAGAGTATGAAAACACCAACGACATCATGGTGCACTCGGACAAAACTGGAAACCTCTATATCGTCAACCGTGACAGATACCACACACTGATCAGGAGCAGCCTAAACTCCACCTATAAAAAGGCTAACCATTCAATTATCGAGGACATAAATCGAGATGGACAACAAATTACCTCCAGTCTCGGTGTCGCCGACCGCACTGAACCCCTAGACCCACGGATTCCCTACTTCACACTGAAGGACAACAAATCCGACTTCGACCGCAAACCATCCATCAGGCTTATAAACCCAACGAAGTCGGACATAGGGAGAATCAGTAAAAAAAATTCTAGATCGCGTTATACCAAAAGTTAAGCAAAACACGAGACTTAGCCTATGGGTCAACACCCAGGAAGTAATCTCATGGTTCAGGAATATGGAGGACAAACGAGACACAAAATTCATCCAGTTTGACATAGAGAGTTACTATGCATCTATTACCTTACCGCTCCTTACGGCCGCCTTGGACTTTGGCGAAACACTCACGCCCATCACTGACCAGGAAAGAAATATCATTCTCCACGCCAGGAAGACAGTCCTACTTTTCGACAACCCCAAGGGGATAAAGAGAACTCCCGACTCACCCTTCGACGTCAGTATGGGCGCGACGGATTCGGCCGAGGTCACAGATTTTATAGGATTATTCCTATTATTTAAACTCACCGAAATGTTTCCTGCATTCGGCAGTGGATTGTACCGAGATGATGGGCTCCTCACCCCCAAAGGGTACAACCCCAGTAGTACAGACCGGGTCCGTAAACAACTAATCAGCTTCTTCCGGGACTGGGGATTTAAAATCACCCTACAAACGTCCCTAACCCGTGTAAATTTCCTGGACGTTACCCTTAACCTCGAAAATGATCTGTACTACCCATACAGGAAACCAAACGACAACCTGCACTACATCCACCGCCGCTCTAACCATCCTAGAAACATCACCAATAACCTGGTTAAAAACATCTCCCTCCGCTTATCTCGTTTGTCCACTAATGAGTAGATATTCGACGAACATGCGCCTCATTAAACCAGGCCCTCAAGCGGAGTGGCTTCCGGGAGGAAATATCCTTTTATCCAGCTTCCCTTAGCGGAACCAGCAGGCGCAATGTAACGTGATTCAATCCTCCCCACAATGCCGAGGTGGCAACACCTATCGGGAAAATCTTTAGGCTCCTCGAAAAACACTTCCCACCACAACATAATCAACAAAAACACCACCAAACTCTCCTACAGCACCACACCTAACTTCGCACAAAACATCGTCTCCTCAAACAACAAAAAACTCAACCCCTATGGAAGAAATAACTTAGACATCAGTGGAGAGCCGACCAGGAGGTATAACTGTCCTGATAGATCCATGTGCCCACACAAGAACAGATGCTGAGAACGGAACGTGATCTACCAGTGCAACGTGAGGACGGACACCTCCAACAAAGCTTATATAGGATTAACCGATTGTGACTTCAAGACCCGGCTCTACCAACACCGACATACTTTCCGAAACCCGTCCGGCGACATGCCACTACACTTTTGGGCCACATCTGGGACCTCAAAGATAATAATATAACCTACAATCTCACTTGGAGCTTACTGTTCAGAGCTAACTCTTACACGGGAGGACGTCGTCCGTTTAACTTATACTCGGAGGAAACATTACAAATGTTGTTTTCGAAGGACCAACTCCTAAACAAGAAAGACGAACTGGTAACCGCATGCAAACACAGATTGCGTAGGACCTACCTCGCCCTTAAACCCCATAACGACCCGGGTGGGTAGACAAGGGCTGATACCCCCCACTTGCCGAATAAGTTAGGGGAAACTCCTGATTACATAGGGAGAAGTACCTCTTTTTTTCTCCTCTACGTTTCCTTCTTCCCCCGATCTCCTTCCTCGTCTGTCTTTCCCCTTTCGCCTACCCCGATGCAGCCCATCATCCTCTGTAGTCTCAGTACCCCCACCCCAGTATTTTAAAGATATAATTGGCCGATTACGCTTTACTAACTATTTATAGCAGATGTGTTAGACCCCTGTAATTTCTTCTTTTTTTTTGTTACTACTCCATTTCTCAATTTCAATATTTCTCATTTAGTAGTTTCTTATCTCTACTTATTAACCTGTAATTGTATGATAGCATTGGCTGATTACGCTTTACTAACTATTTATAACAGCTGTGTTAGACCCCTTGAAAAGTTTGCATTATTTTTTCACGACCCACTCCAACATTCTCTTATTTAGTATTTTACTCTCTACTTATTAAACTTTTCTATAGCTTTGCCGTACCAGCAACACCTATTAATTATAGCAGCTGTTTCTAGACTCCAATGTATTTGTTTTTTTCATTTCTCAATATATCATTTTTTATATTTATATATTTTTATTTTTATTTTCATTGTCTTCGTCTTACCTATTGTTTATACTCCCCTCCTCCTTTTCCCCAGAACATTCTTTCATACACTTTCCTTAGAATCTGTTGTATAGATTTCACTTTCAACGCCTGACTGGCTTTACTCATTCCTTCTTTGTTCTACCGGCAAGTTCAGCCACTCCTACCTCCCACTAAATGCCATGACAGATCTACTTGTCTTTACAACAAAATTTGACCAATCCTCTTGACAATTATAATCTTCCCATATAAGGAAGTTCCCCTTGATAAGTTCGGCTATTTATTTACCAGGTTAAAAATTCTAATTTAGTCCTGAAATAGCCGTCGAAACGGCTTGAGCTCTGCTGTCGGGGTCATACCTTTTACTATATATATATATATATATACCTACATACACAGACTCACATACACACACAACCATATAACTAACATATGCGTCCTCTGACGCCTGCCTACATGCTCGCGTACATCAGCACTCACACGCACACGCACATATACACACGTGTCCGTATACAGAGGCACAGAGACAGACTCGCTCCCCATCACACACATACACACATATATATCCCCCCTGTAGGTCCCCTACACCCATACCAATGACCAATGGACAACAACAACCACCCATAGTTTGTGGATCCTCTACTGGTTAGGAGTCATATAAACCACGTTTTATTGAACCTGATTTTATATATATATGTATATATATATCATGTGTATATATATATATATATTTTATATGTGTATATATGTGTATTTTATATATATGTATATATATGTATATATTTTATATATATATGTATGTGTATTTTATATATATATATATGTATGTATGTTTTATGTCTGTATATATTTTATGTATGTGTGTATTTTATGTATATATATATATATTTTATATATATGTATGTTCTGTGTATATATATATATTTTATATATATATATACTTGTGCGTACATACGTACATGTATATATATATATATACACACCTGAATGGATTTGTGTGTGTAGATGTGTGAGTGTTTGAGGGGGTAGGTGTGAGTGTATGTACAAGTCAACCTTTTATTTCTAAATTTTCTAAACTATCTAAGTATTGGACTCTAACCATTATATTAAGTATTACCACCCCACATTTTGTATGTGTGTATGTGTATGTGTGTCTGTGGAGGTGGGTGTGAGTGTGTGCAAGCCAACCTACATAAGTATTTTTATTTGTAAATGTTCTACTCTAATCATGAATTTCAGTAGCACCACTCCACATAAATTCCTCAATTTAAGAATGACCTGTAGTATCTATTTCATACTATTAACCTTAATTGAATATATATCTGACCAGGAATGATTTTTGTGAAAATCAATCATATGAAACTATTGTCATCTTGCCTGACGGTTTGAACTTTACAACACCACATGCCTCTTTGAGGTCAAATACCAACACTACTACCATCTACAAACTGACCAATGAGAATCAAGACTATTCCTGCTGACAACATTAAATTATTCCTAACAAGCTCATATGTCCCAAGGCTCTGATACCATCAACACTATAAACACAGAGCAGCATATCTAAGAACTGACTAACTGCCTGATGAAGTCATAGCCATTCAATGGCTATCATCGAAATATATATAGCAGTAAATAAAGGATTATGAGTTCATGCTTATGTTTCGTCACTATATATATATATATATATATATATATATATAACGAAGGAAATGTGGTAAGGAACCAGATGGACCATCACGCACCAAAGTACTCAATACTTAGGGTAGTAGAGTGGGTGATAGGAACGAGTAGGACCCCTACGGCTGAGCTCAAGCCGTTTCGACGGCTAATTCTGGACTAAATGAACATTTTTATCCTGGTAAATGAATAGCCGAGCTTCTCAGGGGGTAATTCCATATATGGTAAAAGTGATTGTCACAGGGATTGGTAAAAACTTTGTTGTTGAGACACATAATTCTATCATGGCATTTTGTGGAAGGAAGGGGTAGCTGAACTTGCCAGTAGAACAAAGAGGGAGAGGGAGTGGAGGAAACTCAGTCGTGCGTTGAAAGTGACAACTACAGCAGAATCCTAAGGATAAGAGGTGAAGAGGGGGAGGGGGAGGAAGTCGAAACAATAAGTAAATCTATATGGAGTAAATCTATATAGAAAAATAAGAATGTTAAAAATATAAAAAAACACAATTTCTGGTTACTATTCCCCTACCACAATCATCAAGTCTCTCATTGGTACTGCTAAACTATAGAAAAGTTTAATAGGTGGGGCGGGATACTAAATACGAGATTGTAGTGAAAGAATTTTATGAGGTAGTAGTAATCGGCCAAATCTATCTTACAATGACAGGTCAACAAGTAGGGGGCCAAAATACTAAACAGAACTAATACGAAATAATAATTCAGAGACCCGAAACTAATACGAAATAATAATTCAGAATCCCGAAAACGAATACTAATACAATATATAAGAGTACCGCTACAATACATAAATTCTAATGCAAACTACATAAATGC
>OZ024742.1:142370293-142382793 GCA_964016885.1 Eledone cirrhosa | reverse complement strand
ACCTATGACTTCCAAACATCTGATCCACCGAAACTCGGCCATTTCGGACCATACCAAAATCAACATACTGATTGCGGATTTGGTACGGGTGATGAGAAATGTGTCCCGCATGTGCAACCCCGAAGAACTAGAGAGACACATACAACACTTCATCCACCGTATGCAGTTCTCTGGCTACAATCAGAGAGATAGAATCAGAGTGTATAGAGGAGCCAGAACCAAATGGGAAAAAATGGTAAATAATGACATAAATGGGACCTACCCCTTGTATAGGAGCAAATTTTGGAATAGAATAGAAAGAACTAGGAACAAGGCCAATAGAATAAACTCATGGTATGATAGCAATAAATACCAGAGTGTAATTTTCATCAATACAACCCCTAGAGGCGAACTAGCCTACAAATTTAGAAGGGCCCTAAATAAACATAAACTCAATATTAAGATAGTAGAAAGACCAGGTACCTCCGTAAAAACACTTATTAGCAAGACATACCCGTTCCAAAGACCCTCATGTATAGATAAGAAATGTATAACCTGTAAAATAAGCCCCCATATTAACTGTAAAACTAGAAATGTAGTGTATAGCATAAGATGTACTGAAGGACAATGTAGAAACAAAAATATAGTGTACATAGGTGAGACAGCTCGTAGTATAGGGGAACGAATAAATGAACACTGGCGAGACCTTCAAGATAATAAAGAATCATCTGTGCTCTACCAACATGCTAAGATAGAGCACAGGGGTAGATTAGAGAACATAGAAATAAAAATAGAATCCACACACAGAAAAGATGCAATGTTTAGGCAAATTACAGAGGCAGTAAGCATAAAAGAATTACAACCAAAATTAAATAGAAAATATGAGTGGAACAGCAACATCACAACTTACAATTAAGGACAAAATGAAAACACACACAGGACAAAATGAAAACACACACACACATAGAACAAACAACCAACCAACAATAAATAAATAAATAAATAAATAAACAAATAGATAAATGAACACAAACACACACAGACACCCGGATGTGGCGCATGCGCAAACTGAGCACACAACACACACACAGAAACAAAATGGCGTAGGATAGAAGAAAGGAAAGGCACAGAAACAAAGAAAGGAATCCCCAGTCACTGAAGAGGTCACAGAGTGTGTGACGAAAGGACTATGTTTATATATAAACAACTATCTGGTTGTGGAACCAACCAACCAACCAACCAGAAATTTATAAGTTTGTAGATTTGTAAATTTATAAATTTATAAATATATAATAAATTGAAGTGAAAGCAACTGGTGCGTGTGTTTCTTATTGGCAACATGACCCTCCCAAAGTATAACAATATCGGTTTCAACACACGATTTCAGATAAAGAATCTTGCTAAACAAATTCAGAAACGACATATATATATATATATATATACATATATATATGTATATATATATATACATATATATATACATAAATATATACATATATACATATATATGTACATAAATATATAAATACATATATATACATAAATACATATATATACACAAATATATATATATATATATAGTGAAGGCTGAGTGGTTAGAGAATTGGATTCACAATCTTGAGGTTGTGAGCTCGATTCCTGGACCGGGCGATGCGTTATGTCCTTGAGCAAGACACTTTATTTCACGTTGCTCCTTCTACCTGGAGTTGCGACCGATAGATAGTATTAGCAACTGGAAAGACCGACGGAAACATTGTTTCCTCGGTCCGAATTGACGAAAGTCGATCGATATATATATATATATATATATATATATATATATATATATATATATATATATATATATATATATATATACATATACATATATATATATATATATATATATATATATATATATATACATATACATATATATATACATATACATATATATATACATATATATATACATATATATATAAACATATACATATATATATATATACATATATATATATACATATATATATATACATAAATATATATTAAGAGAGTAAAACAAAGAATCCTTTAATACATCAAAAGTTTTTATTAGCCGACAATGTTTCGTCCTATTAAGGACTCATCAGGGCAATCAAAACAACAAGAAGTAATATCGGAAGATACAAGCCGGAATCTCCGAAGAATATGGAGTGTACATACACTAAAGTCTTGCAAAGATATATGATAATAAAAATAAAAATAAAAATAATTAAAGTATATAATAAGTGTAACTAAGGATGTATATAACATTAAGAACCATATTACAAATATAGTCCAAAGCAACTAACCTAAATCTAAACAAATTTGGTTATATAGAGCAGGAATTATATATAACACAATGTAATATAACATAATACATTATAATAATATACCTTTACCAACATTAAAATTACAATTAAAAATCAAAAGGTACAATATATACATGTATATATGTGCGCACACACACACACACACACACACACACACACACACACACACACACACACACACACACACACACACACACATACACACACACACACACACACACACACACACACATATATAACAACACGCGCATCTATGTTCAACTACACTACATAAATATATATATACATATATATATATGCATATATATATATATATATATATATATATATATGGATATATATATATATATATATATATATATATATATATATATATATATATATATATATATATATATATCCATATATATATACATATATATATATATAGAAATATATATATCCATATATATATATACATATATATATATATATATATATATATATATATATATATATATATATATATATATATATACATATATATATATATATACATATATATATATATACATATATATATATATATATATATATATATATATATATATATTTATATATATACATATATATATATATATATATATATATATATATATATATATATATATATATACATATATATATATATATATATATATATATATATTTTATATACATATATATATATATATATATATATATATATATATATATATATACATATATATATATCGTTTCTGAATTTGTTTAGCAAGATTCTTTATCTGAAAACGTGTGTTGAAACCGATATTGTTATGCTTTGGGAGGGTCATGTTGCGAATAAGAAACAGACGCACCAATTGCTTTCACTCCAATTTATTATAAATTAAATTTATAAATTTAAGAATTTATAAATATCCGGTTGGTTGGTTGGTTCCACAACCAGATGATTGTTTATATATTGTCAAAGTTCTTTCGTCACACATTCTGTGACCTCTTCAATGACTGGGGATTCTTTTCTTTGTTTTTGTGCCTTTCCTTTCTTCTTTCCTACGCCATCTTGTATTTGTGTGTGTTATGTGTTTAGTTTGCGCATGTGTTACATCCGGGTGTCTGTGTGTGTTTATATTTGTTTATTTATTTGTTTATTTACTTGTTACTGGTTGGTTGTTTGTTCTATGTGTGTGTGTGTTTTCATTTTCTCCTTAATTGTAAGTTGTGATGTTGCTATTCCCTTCATGTTTTCTATTTGGTTGGAGTTCGTTTATGTTTATTGCCTCTGTGATTTGTCTAAACATTGCGTCTTTTCTGTGTGTAGATTCTATTTTTATTTCTATGTGCTCTAATTTACCCTTATGTTCTATTTCATGTTGGTGGAGTACAGATGATTCTTTTCTATCTTGAAGCAGTGTTCATTTATCCGTTCTCCTATACTACGAGCTGTCTCACCTATGTACACTATATTCTTATCTCTACATTGTCCTTCAGTACATCTTATGCTATATACTACATTTCTAGTTTTACAGTTAATAGGGGGCTTAGTTTACAGATTATACATTTCTTATCTATACAGGGAGGTCTTAGAAAAGGGTATGTATTGCTAATAAGTGTTTTTATGGAGGTACCTGGTCTTTCTACTATCTTAATATTGAGTTTATGTTTATCCAAGGCCCTTCTAAATTTGTAAGCTAATTCACCTCTAGGGGTTGTATTGGAGAACATTACACTCTGGTATTTATTGCTATCATACCATCAGTTTATTCAATCTGTGTTTGCATGCAGTTACCAGTTCGACGGACCAACTCCCATACAAGAAAGACGAACTGGTAACTGCATGCAAACACAGATTACGTAGGACTTACCTCGCCCTCAAACCCTATAATGACCCGGAGGGGGGGGGGGGCGGTGGACAAGGGCTGTAACACCCCACTTGCCGACTTCGTAATGGGTAACCCCTGCTTACAAAGGTAGACGTAAGATTTTCTTATATATTTTTTATCGTTTCCTCTATATTTCCTTCTTCCCCCCATCCCTTCCTAGTCCTTCCACCCCAGTTCTTCTTCTTTGTCGTCGTTCTTTTCACCATCTCGCTCACCCCGAGTCAGCCCTTCGGTCCTCTGTAGCCTCAGTACCCCCACCCCATCCCCTATTCTATGATAGAATTGGCCGACTCCGCTTTTTATAGCAGATGTGCTAGACCCCAGATACTTGCTTTCTTATCTGATTGCACCCCATTTCCGTGATTTCTAGATTTCTTGGTGGTATCTCTGCTTTGGTTTCTCGTATATCAGTATTATTTTGGGGGGGGGGGGGGATTCTGAATTAATTTTTCGTATTAATTTTTTCATATATATCGTACGAGCATTTATGTAGTTTGCATTAGAATTTATGTATTGTAGCGGTACTCTTATATATTGTATTAGTATTCGTTTTCGGGATTCTGAATTATTAATTCGTATTAGTTTCGGGTCTCTGAATTATTATTTCGTATTAGTTCTTTTTAGTATTTTGGCCCCCTACTTGTTGACCTGTCATTGTAAGATAGATTTGGCCGATTACTACTACCTCATAAAATTCTTTCACTACAATCTCGTATTTAGTATCCCGCCCCACCTATTAAACTTTTCTATAGTTTAGCAGTACCAATGAGAGACTTGATGATTGTGGTAGGGGAATAGTAACCAGAAATTGTGTTTTTTTATATTTTTAACATTCTTATTTTTCTATATAGATTTACTCCATATAGATTTACTTATTGTTTCGACTTCCTCCCCCTCCCCCTCTTCACCTCTTATCCTTAGGATTCTGCTGTAGTTGTCACTTTCAACGCACGACTGAGTTTCCTCCACTCCCTCTCCCTCTTTGTTCTACTGGCAAGTTCAGCTACCCCTTCCTTCCACAAAATGCCATGATAGAATTATGTGTCTCAACAACAAAGTTTTTACCAATCCCTGTGACAATCACTTTTACCATATATGGAATTACCCCCTGAGAAGCTCGGCTATTCATTTACCAGGATAAAAATGTTCATTTAGTCCAGAATTAGCCGTCGAAACGGCTTGAGCTCAGCCGTAGGGGTCCTACTCGTTCCTATCACCCACTCTACTACCCTAAGTATTGAGTACTTTGGTGCGTGATGGTCCATCTGGTTCCTTACCACATTTCCTTCGTTATATATATATATATATATATATGTATATATATATATATATATATATATATATATATATATATATATATATATATATATATATATATATATATATAGTGACGAAACATAAGCATGAACTCATAATCCTTTATTTACTGCTATATATATTTCGATGATAGCCATTGAATGGCTATGACCTCATCAGGCAGTTAGTCAGTTCTTAGATATGCTGCTCTGTGTTTATAGTGTTGATGGTATCAGAGCCTTGGGACATATGAGCTTGTTAGGAATAATTTAATGTTGTCAGCAGGAATAGTCTTGATT
The DNA here is from genome assembly GCA_964016885.1 of Eledone cirrhosa. Lineage (NCBI taxonomy): Eukaryota > Metazoa > Mollusca > Cephalopoda > Octopoda > Eledonidae > Eledone > Eledone cirrhosa. Next base: position 142,377,006 of record OZ024742.1, on the reverse strand, counting down.
CTCATTGGTCAGTTTGTAGATGGTAGTAGTGTTGGTATTTGACCTCAAAGAGGCATGTGGTGTTGTAAAGTTCAAACCGTCAGGCAAGATGACAATAGTTTCATATGATTGATTTTCACAAAAATCATTCCTGGTCAGATATATATTCAATTAAGGTTAATAGTATGAAATAGATACTACAGGTCATTCTTAAATTGAGGAATTTATGTGGAGTGGTGCTACTGAAATTCATGATTAGAGTAGAACATTTACAAATAAAAATACTTATGTAGGTTGGCTTGCACACACTCACACCCACCTCCACAGACACACATACACATACACACATACAAAATGTGGGGTGGTAATACTTAATATAATGGTTAGAGTCCAATACTTAGATAGTTTAGAAAATTTAGAAATAAAAGGTTGACTTGTACATACACTCACACCTACCCCCTCAAACACTCACACATCTACACACACAAATCCATTCAGGTGTGTATATATATATATATACATGTACGTATGTACGCACAAGTATATATATATATAAAATATATATATATACACAGAACATACATATATATAAAATATATATATATATACATAAAATACACACATACATAAAATATATACAGACATAAAACATACATACACATATATATATATAAAATACACATACATATATATATAAAATATATACATATATATACATATATATAAAATACACATATATACACATATAAAATATATATATATATATACACATGATATATATATACATATATATATAAAATCAGGTTCAATAAAACGTGGTTTATATGACTCCTAACCAGTAGAGGATCCACAAACTATGGGTGGTTGTTGTTGTCCATTGGTCATTGGTATGGGTGTAGGGGACCTACAGGGGGGATATATATGTGTGTATGTGTGTGATGGGGAGCGAGTCTGTCTCTGTGCCTCTGTATACGGACACGTGTGTATATGTGCATGTGCGTGTGAGTGCTGATGTACGCGAGCATGTAGGCAGGCGTCAGAGGACGCATATGTTAGTTATATGGTTGTGTGTGTATGTGAGTCTGTGTATGTAGGTATATATATATATATATATAGTAAAAGGTATGACCCCGACAGCAGAGCTCAAGCCGTTTCGACGGCTATTTCAGGACTAAATTAGAATTTTTAACCTGGTAAATAAATAGCCGAACTTATCAAGGGGAACTTCCTTATATGGGAAGATTATAATTGTCAAGAGGATTGGTCAAATTTTGTTGTAAAGACAAGTAGATCTGTCATGGCATTTAGTGGGAGGTAGGAGTGGCTGAACTTGCCGGTAGAACAAAGAAGGAATGAGTAAAGCCAGTTAGGCGTTGAAAGTGAAATCTATACAACAGATTCTAAGGAAAGTGTATGAAAGAATGTTCTGGGGAAAAGGAGGAGGGGAGTATAAAGAATAGGTAAGACGAAGACAATGAAAATAAAAATAAAAATATATAAATATAAAAAATGATATATTGAGAAATGAAAAAAACAAATACATTGGAGTCTAGAAACAGCTGCTATAATTAATAGGTGTTGCTGGTACGGCAAAGCTATAGAAAAGTTTAATAAGTAGAGAGTAAAATACTAAATAAGAGAATGTTGGAGTGGGTCGTGAAAAAATAATGCAAACTTTTCAAGGGGTCTAACACAGCTGTTATAAATAGTTAGTAAAGCGTAATCAGCCAATGCTATCATACAATTACAGGTTAATAAGTAGAGATAAGAAACTACTAAATGAGAAATATTGAAATTGAGAAATGGAGTAGTAACAAAAAAAAAGAAGAAATTACAGGGGTCTAACACATCTGCTATAAATAGTTAGTAAAGCGTAATCGGCCAATTATATCTTTAAAATACTGGGGTGGGGGTACTGAGACTACAGAGGATGATGGGCTGCATCGGGGTAGGCGAAAGGGGAAAGACAGACGAGGAAGGAGATCGGGGGAAGAAGGAAACGTAGAGGAGAAAAAAAGAGGTACTTCTCCCTATGTAATCAGGAGTTTCCCCTAACTTATTCGGCAAGTGGGGGGTATCAGCCGTTGTCTACCCACCGGGTCGTTATGGGGTTTAAAGGCGAGGTAGGTCCTACGCAATCTGTGTTTGCATGCGGTTACCAGTTCGTCTTTCTTGTTTAGGAGTTGGTCCTTCGAAAACAACATTTGTAATGTTTCCTCCGAGTATAAGTTAAACGGACGACGTCCTCCCGTGTAAGAGTTAGCTCTGAACAGTAAGCTCCAAGTGAGATTGTAGGTTATATTATTATCTTTGAGGTCCCAGATGTGGCCCAAAAGTGTAGTGGCATGTCGCCGGACCGGGTTTCGGAAAGTATGTCGGTGTTGGTAGAGCCGGGTCTTGAAGTCTAAAGCGGTTAATCCTATATAAGCTTTGTTGGAGGTGTCCGTCCTCACGTTGCACTGGTAGATCACGTTCCGTTCTCGGCATCTGTTCTTGTGTGGGCACATGGATCTATCAGGACAGTTATACCTCCTGGTCGGCTCTCCACTGATGTCTAAGTTATTTCTTCCATAGGGGTTGAGTTTTTTGTTGTTTGGGGAGACGATGTTTTGTGTGAAGTTAGGTGTGGTGCTGTAGGAGAGTTTGATGGTGTTTTTGTTGATTATGTTGTGGTGGGAAGTGTTTTTCGAGGAGCCTAAAGATTTTCCCGATAGGTGTTGCCACCTCGGCATTGTGGGGAGGATTGAATCACGTTACATTGCGCCTGCTGGTTCCGCTAAGGGAAGCTGGATAAAAGGATATTTCCTCCCGGAAGCCACTCCGCTTGAGGGCCTGGTTTAATGAGGCGCATTTTCGTCGAATATCTACTCATTAGTGGACAAACGAGATATGCGGAGGGAGATGTTTTTAACCAGGTTATTGGTGATGTTTCTAGGATGGTTAGAGCGGCGGTGGATGTAGTGCAGGTTGTCGTTTGGTTTCCTGTATGGGTAGTACAGATCATTTTCGAGGTTAAGGGTAACGTCCAGGAAATTTACACGGGTTAGGGACGTTTGTAGGGTGATTTTAAATCCCCAGTCCCGGAAGAAGCTGATTAGTTGTTTACGGACCCGGTCTGTACTACTGGGGTTGTACCCTTTGGGGGTGAGGAGCCCATCATCTCGGTTCAATCCACTGCCGAATGCAGGAAACATTTCGGTGAGTTTAAATAATAGGAATAATCCTATAAAATCTGTGACCTCGGCCGAATCCGTCGCGCCCATACTGACGTCGAAGGGTGAGTCGGGAGTTCTCTTTATCCCCTTGGAGTTGTCGAAAAGTAGGACTGTCTTCCTGGCGTGGAGAATGATATTTCTTTCCTGGTCAGTGATGGGCGTGAGTGTTTCGCCAAAGTCCAAGGCGGCCGTAAGGAGCGGTAAGGTAATAGATGCATAGTAACTCTCTATGTCAAACTGGATGAATTTTGTGTCTCGTTTGTCCTCCATATTCCTGAACCATGAGATTACTTCCTGGGTGTTGACCCATAGGCTAAGTCTCGTGTTTTGCTTAACTTTTGGTATAACGCGATCTAGAATTTTTTTTACTGATTCTCCCTATGTCCGACTTCGTTGGGTTTATAAGCCTGATGGATGGTTTGCGGTCGAAGTCGGATTTGTTGTCCTTCAGTGTGAAGTAGGGAATCCGTGGGTCTAGGGGTTCAGTGCGGTCGGCGACACCGAGACTGGAGGTAATTTGTTGTCCATCTCGATTTATGTCCTCGATAATTGAATGGTTAGCCTTTTTATAGGTGGAGTTTAGGCTGCTCCTGATCAGTGTGTGGTATCTGTCAGGGTTGACGATATAGAGGTTTCCAGTTTTGTCCGAGTGCACCATGATGTCGTTGGTGTTTTCATACTCTGTTATTTTGCTACGGAGTTTTTGTAGGAATCTGTTGTGTCTGGGTTTGAATATAATGCTCTTGACCAGGTGGAAAAGGTCGTTCTCGAAGGGTGAGAGCATATGGTTCGGAGGGGGAGATTTGTAGGTATTGAATCCAAATCTCTCCTTGGTGTCAAAGTCCTGATTGTCGCGGTATCTATCGTAGAAAAAGTTCTCCATCTTAGTCTTTTCGCAAAAAGGTTGATTTTTTGCGTGAGCATCCGAAGGTAAAGTTTTCTCGGTGGAACTGCGATGTTCTTGGTGGAGAAGTCGATGTTGTGTTTTCGCATGGTGCGAGTGAATAAACTAAGCTGGGTGGAAAAGTCGGGATATGGCGTGGTAGGGTTGGAAAGTGCTCTACTACGGAGATAGGAGCTAAATAACGAGGGAATTATGTATATATATATATATATACATATATATATATATATATATATATATATATATATGTATGTATATATATATATATATGTGTGTGTGTGTGTGTGTGTGTGTGTGTGTGTGTGTGTGTGTGTGTGTGTGTAAAAAAGAAAATTTCGCTCTACATGGGTGAATACAATTAATGTAATCTGAGTTTTTCGAATATTAATAATTGTTTCTACTTTAGGCACAAGGCCAGCAAATACCCAGTTCATTACTGGTACTTTATTTTATCGACCCCGTAAGGATGAAAGGCAAAGTTAACCTCGGCGGGATTTGAACTCAGATCGTAAAGGGACGTAACTATGCTGGAAAGCATGGCGTCCGACCCTCTACCGATACTGCCAGTCCACCACCCTTTTTCGAATATTAATAATAACATTCGATTCGTTTGCACTTTTGCAAACAAACCTCAATATTATAGCCATGTCAGTAGAATGAACACTTCATTCTTCCTCTTGTGTTGGCATGCGAACATGGCTATAAAATTGAGGCTTGTTTGCAAAATTGCTAACGAATCGAACGTTATTATTAATATCGAAATTTATTAATATCGAATGTTTATTATTATTCTGCTATCAAAACTGACCAAGGATTCCCTCCACCACCACCCCTCCCTCCATCTCAGTTTGTCACTCTACTTCCTACCTCTTCCCCCTTCCTCTCTCTCTATACTATTCCGTCTGTCCCCCCACCTCCTGATTCCTCTCTCTCTATACTAGTAAATACAATTCCAAATAAATGTTTTTCTCTATATATTAAGAATTATTTCAACAGTAACTTACTATTTTGAAAATTTGGACTGTGAACAACAATTATAATTGAGTGGCTGCTATTTGTAGTATAGCAATATAAGGTTGCACTTACCAATGAAACGGTCGTAAATACTTGAATAAAATCCTTCTCTTAATGCTTACCTGTGTTTTCTCTTTTATACTTTATACTCCAAGATTGAACGGAATTCTTACAAACTTGTGGAGTTACCCCTAACCGTACGTTGAAACCATCCATGAAACTGGCTTTCTTAACCAAGAACTGGATCACAATAAGCAATTTTTTGCTTCTCTAACTATATATATATACATATATATACATATATACATATATATATATATATATATATATATATATATATATATATATATATATATATATATATATATATATATATATACATATATATATATACATACATATATATATATATATATATACATATATACATACATATATATATATTCATATATATATATAAACATATATATATACATATATATATATACATATACACATATATATACATATATATATATATATATATATATATACATATATATATATATACATATATATGCATACATATATATACATACATATATATATATATATATACATATATATGCATACATATATATACATACATATATATATATATATATATATATATATATATATATATATATATATATATATATATACATATATATATACATACATATATATATATACATGTAGGAGGTGAGTTTTATTGTAGTACAATAAAGCAATGCAGATATCGGATAAGAAGCACTCTACAATTTGTAGGACTGGAGTATACATAATATATAAGATCAAAAGATGGTTAAATGAGTTCCATGTATTTTATTATGCGCATTTCAAAAACAAATATCATCATGCAATAACAATTGTGTTTTCATCAGATAAAATATAAGGACATGATATGAAGGTTAAAAATACTTGTGGATAGTGCAGTTTTAAGTCAACATATGAAAAGTAGTTTTAGATTAATGTGTGATATTGGTGAACATTTTTTTTGAGGGGGGCGGAGGTTGGAAAGGATGAAAAAGAGGAGGAGATGAGAGTAAAAAGTGGAGGGTGAGGAGTATAATGAGGAAGGATGAGATAGGAGGAGAGATGGCTGATAGAGAGAGAGAGAGATAGCTTTTATAACTGAGAAAAATATATTGTTTCACATAGAGAGGTTGAAAAACCGTTGGAAGATAATGTATAAATTAAAAGAATTTGAAAATTAACGAAGAGAAAAATAATGTAAAGTTAAGGTTTGTATATTGAAGGGTTTAATAATATGTGCGATGAAAAGAAAGAAAGAGAAGTGATGAATAGGAATGATATAGAATATGATAAATAACTTTGAAATAAGGTAGAAAGATGGGTATATTTTTAAAGAAGTATATATATATATGTGCCTTTGAGAAAAGGATTCTGAATTGATAAAGTTTAGGATATTAGCTGTATACTTTATGGAAAGTTCTGTGGAATTTATGCAAGCAGATAGAAAACAAGTCAGTGCGTCTATTTATTATAGAATCTAAATTAGATATAATGGTAAATTTTTCATTCAGACAGAGATTGCAAGTCTTGGATAGAGAACTGTT
>OZ024742.1:142330293-142357793 GCA_964016885.1 Eledone cirrhosa | reverse complement strand
GAGGACGCACCCTAATTTTGACAACCAAAAATTTGAAAAAAAATAATAAACAACCTTCGGCCTCCAGGATGTATGGTAGATTTTTGAGACTTATTTTAGGAAAAAGGTAGCGTCTTCGACGCCGGGAAATACGGTACCTTGCTCATATGGGACTGCATTTCAGCAGGGTTTTACAGCTGCTGGGGGATGATCTTCCTAACACCTGTCACATTTACAGTGATGTACTGGATGCTCCCAATATGAGGAGGGTCTGGCCAGTTGGCCGTACCATGCCTTACTCAAACAGAAATATATATATGTGTGTGTGTGTGCGTGTGTATAGGGGTAGGGTGTAGGTGTGTCTATTTGCATAAATGTCTTTGTTTACACGTGTGTAGTTTTAGCTGGATTCCTACAAAGTGGTATCTCATAAAAGTTTTCTTAGGTGTTTTAATAATAGGGACCCCATTCCTAACATGAAAAGTAATGAAGCATTTTGTTCAAGAACACAACAATTCAGTCCAGGAATCGAACCCACAACCTTATGATCATAAATCCAGCATTGTAACTACTAGACCATGCTGCTATTTGTTCAAAGTTCCATATAGTGTATTGAATCTGAAACTACTTGGTTATGAAACTAACATCTTCACCACATCGCTATATCTACTTGTGTGATATCTTGTAATTTACATGAAATTTATATATAACAATATTTTCTTTTCATAAGCTAGAAGCAAGGCATTTTATTTCAGGATTGGAGAATATTGGACGATGTAATGGTGCATAATTTAAGAGCAAAGAGAAATGGTGTGTTAACTGATAACCAAAATAGCTTTATGAACTTCAAGGTTGATTTCCTGTTCCCAACATGTCGATGCATCAGTAAAGGTTTCTTCTTACTGTACACCGTTTTTAAAAACCTTTTTGACAATAAACCACATGAAATTGCTCCTGATTCCACAATATAAACTTTTAAAGTGTTTATATTTATCTAAAAACCTTTCATCATAGTTTTAAGTTATGTTCCAAACACCAACTTAATAATTGTTTCTACTATTGGCACAAGGCCAGCAATTACCCAGTACATTACTGGTACTTTATTTTATCGACCCCGCAAAGTTAACCTTGGCGGGATTTGAACTCAGAATGGCAAGGGCCGTAACTCTATGCGTCAAAGCATGACGTCCGACCCTCTACCGATACTGCCAACCCACCGCCCTACACCAACTTAATAATGATTTCTAGTATAGGCACAAGGTCAGTAATTTTGGGGAGGGGAAAGTCGATTAAATCAATCCCAGTACGTTACTGGTGCTTTATTTTATCGACCCCGTAAGGATGAAAGGCAAAGTTAACCTTGGCGGGATTTGAACTCAGATCATAAAGGGCCGTAACTCTATACTGCAAAGCATGGTGTCCGACCCTCTACCGATACTGCCAATCCACCGCAAAACACCAACTTAATAATAACAAAGTTAGTTATATTACAAAATCTTTTTAAGTTCTTGATTATTTTCAAAATTATTTGGACATAATAGGCAGAGTATTTCATTTGAAATATGGCAATGAAAGGACTAAGAAATGATCTGGATATTTTTCTTTACACACATATATATGTTGTTGCTTAGTCTTAGGAAGATCAAATTCAGCTTTGATTGAACAGTCATATGATCAAAGGCATTCCAGTCGTGACCATCCAATTATTTATTCAGACATAATGTCATATTGTATATAGGACTACATTATCTAACGTATCCTACCTTTTTAAGCTGGTAGGGTGTAATTTGAATGACATTCAGCTACTATTTCTATTTAGTCAGGAGTGCTACTCATTAGTTCATACCTGCCATGTGTGTGTACAAATATCTATCCATCTTTCCATAAGCCTAATGAAAATCTATATTATGTATATAGAATGTCTAACCACTGAAGAGCTGTTATTAACTTGACTGACAAGGGTTTCGATTAGAATTACTTACTTCGATTAGAATATTGAACCAGAATGTTGAGTATTATAATAAAGTTATGTCAGGCTATAATTATTTGAAAACTAGAATTATCACTCCTGATTGCCATTGCTTCGGTGCCATATCTAAGATTCAGGACACCCAGCACACAGAGGTTAGTCATCACCCATAGATGTACCATATGTACATCAGAAGATGTTGTGACCAGATTTAGGGGATCAGCAAAGTATTCTCTCCATCTCTCAAAGATGAATCTCTCTTCAGAAAGAAGAATCCCAGACAAATTCCTGATAGCAAGTGTCGAGGGGTACTTCTTAATATGAAGTCAGTGGATGGTCTGCCAGAATACTTTATTTGTTGATTTAAAGTTGGATTCCAGCTTAACCTCCAAATCTTCCCATGTCTTAACCTTGGACGTCTTCACTCTTTCTGCTGTAATTTTTTCTGCCTACTTGTACCGTGAGTGCAAGATGGAAGACTTATTTCAAAGCCAAGCTTTATAAGCCGCCTTCTTCACCCCTTCTTTTAAAAAGGGTGACAAGAGAGATTGCTTAAGCCTCCCCGGTAAAGTCTAAGAGATGTAGGGATATTATGAAGTTCAAGCTCGCTGACGAACAGTGTCCTTTTTGTTTCAGATGCAGCAGAGCTGACCAAATATTCTCACTGCAGTAGGTTTATGTGAAATTGTGGGAGTATTGCCAAGAGGTGTATGCTTGTTTTGTTGACCCTGAAAGGCGTATGACTGCGTTCTGCGGGATCTATTGTGGAAGGTTCTGCAGAGAAAGGGGACTAATCGACGGGTTTTTGTTGCCCTGATGTCTCTATATGAATGCCTTAGTATTTTTGTTTGGGTAAATGGTTCTAAGTGGAAATCATTCAATATGGGTGTAGGAGTGCACCAAGGGTGCGTAATATCACCTCTCCTGTTCATAATCTTCAAGGACAGGATTGACATGTACAGCCAGGCCTGAAATGGTATCAGAACTGGCAAATGTAGGATCAGTCGGGTGGTATTTGTGGATGACATGGTATTACTCCTCTGGGTCACTTTTGAGCTGACTTTTGGGAGGCTCCCATACAGCTCTGAGTTTTTCATCCTCAGTGTATACTGATTAATGTTCAGAGCCATCCTCAGCATTCTCGTGTAGCACCCACCATCTGAGTGAGTTTCTTGGACAGTGTCCAAGTCTCACCCGTACAGCAACGAAGAGGGGATTTTCAGGTCTTTACGAAGGTCCGACTTCCACACCGATCTCAAGCTGTGGCACGCCGCTCAGGCTTTGCTCTTCCTCTCAACCACATCATCTTCCGTATTCCCAATCTTTGCTCCCAAATACAGGAAGTCCTCAACCAATTCTAGCGGCTTCCCGCCTACATTAGTGATCCCCTCTGGCTTCTCTACCAAATATTTTGTTTTAGTCTCATTTATTCTCAGCTCCACACTCATCGACACAGTCTCAACCTCCTGCATCAAATCCTCTGCCTCCTTCACTGTATTTGTCACCCAAAACTATGTCGTCGGCAAATTCAGCATCCAATATCTTTTTCGCCTTAACTCTCCTGCTCTGAGCCGGTGCTACAGCAAAGCCAGAGTGCTGGTGTTTCTCCAGTGCAAGGCGCATACAATAGTCCACTACGATGATAAAAAGGTAGGGAGCCAATGTATCTCCCTGGAGCACTCCAGCCAGTATCTCAAAGAACTCTGTCATCCCATCAGGTGTAATGACTTGGGCTTTGGTGTTGGTGTAGAGCAATGATATCAGGTCCACTATCTTCTTGGAGATTCCATAAGCCTGTAAGATCTTCATTAGGCAGTGACGGTCCACAGAATCAAAGGCCTTCCTAAAGTCAATGAAAACCATGACTGCAGGAAGGCACTTTGCTCTAGCTCCCTCTAATATCCTCCTCAGCATCAGGATGTGACTGGTGGTTGATATTCCCTCTCTGAAGCCGTTCTGGTTGTCCCTGAGCTTCTTCTCCATCTCAGGCTGGATCCTGTTAAGAATCATCCTGTTGAGGGTCTTTTCCACAAGTGACGTCAGTGAGATCCCCCTGTAGTTGTTGGTGTTAGAGAGATGTCCCTTCTTTGGCACAGAGGAGACTGAGGTTAGCTGGACATGCTCACCGACATCCAGAGTTGACATTGCACTCAGTGCTCCTGTGGGAGCCCCTACATGGACACACTGGAAGAGGAAGACCAAGTTTAACGTATGTTGATGCCCTAAGGACAGACACTGGTCTGTTGGAGACGCAGGACATGGCAGCGATAATGAGGGACAGAGACCGCTGGAGAGAACTCGTCCATGGATCTCTGGAATTTTACCCGCCTTAGATATGGTATTACTTAACTTGCTGGATGGTGATTTCTGACATGCATTTGATAGGTTTACTGTTGAGTGCTGCATGACAGGAATAAAACTGGTGCGAAAACTGAAACACTCGTCCTCTCAAAGAAGCTTGCACAGTGTACTCTGCTTATGAATGGAGTTCCACTGAAGCATGTGGAGAAGTTTAAGTATCTTGGGGCCATGTGTACGAGTTATGTAGGACAGGAGGCTGAATTAGATGCAAGAATTGCAGGAGCTGGTGCAGTAATATGCCAGCTTCAGTACTTGGTCATCAGAAAAAGGAAGGTAGGTGTAAAAGCTGAACTCGCTATCTTCAATTTGGTGTTCAGGCCTACTTTTTTACTATGGTCATGAATCTTGGATAATGGTAGAAAGAATACAATCACGAATACAAGCAACCAAAATGGGTTCCCCCAAAGGGCTCTTAGAGTAATGTTACTAGATAGGGTGTGTAGCTCAGAGATCAGGGAGTCACTCCAGGTAGAGATGCTACTTCTCCAGATCGAGTGATCACAACTCTGATACTAAGGACATGTCGTTAGAATGTCTCAGAAAAGAATCACATACTTTACAGGCAAGGCCAACTGGCAGGAGATCCAGAGGTAGACTACTAGCAAGATGGATGGATAACATCCATGAGCTTGGCTGGTCTCACTTGGGCATCCAGCCAGATCACTTGGAGATGGTTGCTTCTGATAGGACCTTCTGGAAGGCAAGTCTGAGGACTCTGCCTCCATTACCCTCCCATGAATATGTGGGCGAAGAAGAAGAAGAAGAAGAAGAAGAAGAAGAAGAAGAAGAAGAAGAAGAAGAAGAAGAAGAAGAAGAAGAAGAAGAAGAAGAAGAAGAAGAGGAGGAGGAGGAGGAGGAGGAGGAGGAAGCGGCTACACTGATAAAATAACATATTTCAGAGGCAATAAAAAATCCAGGTCCCCATACCTGTAACATAGTAAGTGAAGATATGATAATTCTGGAGCGGTTTTATCTAAGGCGTATTCTTCATGTAAAGGGAATTCTAGAGAGTGGGGCCCATCAAAATTTGGATACTGAAATTTAAATAATGGTAATAACTCTGAAGTGGAGAATTTGAAGGACGGAAACCTATGTGTAGATATTAATAAGATAAATCCTGCTTAGTCCAAGGTATGATAATGTGGAAAGCAGAAATGATGCAAATAATAATTAATATCATGCACCAACTAATGAGCGAACTAGAAGGAAAAAAATACTTGGTATAATTCTCCTTTTGGAATCCAAATATTATCTAATCTACTAAAATTATTTTTCGATATCACTCCCCCCCCAAACTTTCCCACCTCTACATTGACACCATACAGTAATAAATAAAACTACAGTAAGATTTTGTATTTTGCAACACCTAATTTAGCTGCCAGTATAGCTTTTAGCAACCATAAGAAAATTAAATTATTTTTGAGTGAAAATGATTAAATTAACGATAAGTTTATACAGCAAAATCTCTTAGATAAGTTAAAAAATGCAATTAAAATATTAAAAATAAATTCCAAAGTGATGTACACTACCCCTCACATATCTACCCAACATGACAAACTAGAACCTAGACTAACTACAAATAGCAGATCGACTAGTTTTAAGTGTAATTGTAGAATCCTGAGATTTGCCCACTTCATGGACATTGTCTAAAGGAGAATGTATTGTATAAATGTAGGATAACCACTGCAAATGTTATATAAGAACCACATCAAATTCGTTTAAGAAATAGTACTATTCACACTTACAGTCTTTTAGAAATGAAAATAAAAAGGTACATTACATTTCTCATACAATATATTTAGTCCTCATACAACTCTATGGTAGGATGTAGTTTATGCTGGTTAATTTTTAATCTATGTAGTCCTTACAGCGAGGGTTGATCTTCGTTTTATCAAAGCTCTTGTAATGGCAATTTATAATAACCTCTTTTAAATCATAGATAAAAAAATAATTATTTGCTGCCCACATAAAATTATTCATAGTTTTTCAAGAACCGTTTATGATTCTACATAAATAATATAATTTTCTTATTTTAGGGAAGTGTAATATTTAAATTTTCTATAATTAAACACCTTTAATTCCGTTATCCTTAGTAATAAAATATTGAATAATACATTTTTACATTACAGGTGTTTACTTGTTCGTACATGAACCATAATTATAAAATAAATATTAACTTACAATTTATAACTTCAATTAACATAATAAAGTATATTTTTAAAATTTAAATTAACTATGTTAATGCATAATAATAATTGTTTCTACTTTAGGCACAAGGCCAGCAATTATCCAGTGCATTACTGGTACTTTATTTTATCGACCCCGTAAGGATGAAAGGCAAAGTCAACCTCGGCGGGATTTGAACTCAGATCGTAAAGGGACGTAACTATGCTGGAAAGCATGGCGTCCGACCCTCTACCGATACTGCCAAATCTTTCGTTTTAGGTACGTAAATAAAAAAATCCAGAAAAACAAAAATTTATTTCAAAAGAAGCGAAATCTCACAGGAATATCTCACAAAGGATAATAACCCTAACTCTAGCTCTAACCCATAATATTTAAACTGACGGAAACCGAAACTTAGTGAAATTTAAACATATTCGCAAAGTTTTATTTTACGTACCTAAAACGAAAGATTGCCATAATAATTTGTATGCAATAATTTATAAATATCTCCGACATTCCGAAATGTTTAATATTCCTTATTTTTTGTATTAAGATAATTATTTCTACTTTTGGCACAAGGCCAGCAATTATCCCAGTACACTACTGGTACTTTATTTTATCGACCCCGTAAGGATGAAAGGCAAAGTTAACCTCGGCGGGATTTGAACTCAGAATGGCAAGGGCCGTAACTCTATACGTCAAAGCATGGCGTCCGACCCTCTACCGATACTGCCAATCCACAAGATAATAATGTTAAATTTTCTGTGCATTAGCTATGTTTATACTGGATAAGAATCTACGAGCAGTATTACTAAGTATACTTATCTAATATTCTTGTAATCTTCAATAGAATTCCTAATACCATATCTCAAATATTTTCTTCTCCTTTTTTTAAAGAATTTTATTTTGAAAGTTAAGTTCAGAAGCTTTCGAGGTTTATTTTTTCTCTTTTCTTTTTATTTCCTTTATGTTGATATTAAATACTCTGGTCTTAAAAAATATAATGTTTCTTTTAACGGTGTGTTTTGTCCCATATGCTGCGTTTGTTGTTGTTATAATGTGTCATTATAATAATATCTTTCTATAATGAAGATCGTTTTCAATATTCTCCGATGACGTAAAATTATCATTTGAGTCACAGATCAGATTATAATAGATAAAAGTATTTTTTAAATATATATTTATTTCATAATAGATCCGAGAGAGAGAAATTTGTTTCTGCTGAGATAGTTGTCAGTAATAAAATGATCTAATTTCATATTTGCTATCTGTTGTAGATTATAAAACTGGCACACTGCCTACTATATATAGAAATGGCTTCTACAGGACTAGAACTGTTTCATTCAAAGGGCTTTTCCGATGATTTTCTTTGATTGAAACAGTTCTAGTCCTGAAGAAGCCATTTCTATATTAAATTTGATGTTTACACTCTACTAATGTATAGAATAACTTACTTACTGTGGTTACCTCCGACTGAACCCTGGACTCATATTATATATATATATATATATATATATATATATATATATATATATATATATATAAAGGTAGATAAGGTTGGTTTTGTTTATGAATATCAGGAATTGCTTAAACAAGAAAGCTGCTTACCAGAGTTTGACTCGACGGTATCCTTTGAATTGTATAGCATAAATAAATAAATAAAGCCTATAGTAGTGGAATTCAACTATTCACTACGCGGTAGAATTCAGCATTTTTCTAGGTGCAATACTTACTTATGTTAATATACTCCGTGATCTCTTCTGGACCTATATACCATATTCGCCTGCTTGGATATTTATGCTATAAATATCCAAGCAGGCGAATATGGTATATAGGTCCAGAAGAGATCACGGAGTATATTAACATAAGTAAGTATTGCACCTAGAAAAATGCTGAATTCTACCGCGTAGTGAATAGTTGAATTCCACTACTATAGGCTTTCTGATGAAGTGTAATGAATAATTATAATATATATATATATATATATATATATATATATATATATATATATATATATATATATATATAACGAAGGAAATGTGGTAAGGAACCAGGTGGACCATAACGTACCAAAGTACTCAATACTTAGGGTAGTAGAGTGGGCAATAGGAACGAGTAGGACCCCGACGGCTGAGCTCAAGCCCAGAATTAGCCGTCGAAACGGCTTGAGCTCAGCCGTCGGGGTCCTACTTGTTCCTATATATATATATATATATGAATGTATACTTAATTAAAAGCATTTCGAAGACCTTACGCTATTGTCTTAGTAGTGACAGTCTCACTTACTTTAAATTTTCAGCAAACAAGGGAGATAAAGCTGACAGAGCTCTATTTCGTACTGATTGGTACTTATCAAAGCCAAGTACTCCACCTGTTTGCTGAAAATCATGAATGTTTGATTCTTATACAATTTCTAGTAATACCAGAATTGTATGATTACAAGCGAATGTTTTAGCCAGTAGGTCATGCTACGCCCACAGAAAAAAAACAAAAAAACTAGAAAATAATGACGACACAGACGATAAATACAGATGATGTATTGTGCACAAATATTCATTATTTAAAGTATTTAGTGTGAGGAAGATACAATAAACCCCTGGTTGAACAGGCTGCAATATATCAGATTTCGTGGACAAAATAACTAAGTAAATTGTAACCGACCACCAGACAATCCTTACGCCAGTAACGTGAAGAGGTTTGGTGATGCTCGGTGCTTAGCACTGAAAAATGAGAGCAAAGGTGACATTTTAAATATCTAAAACTAGACTAAACATGATTAATTTAAGATATAGTATATACTTTCATATACACCCCTATTATGCTTAAACAGTGCCTATATATATATATAATAAGAAAATGCGAAATAGTTTCAGATGTTAAAGTCCTTTGTTGATAAGGCTATTTCAATGACGACAGTGACCACGCGATTCCGCGTACCCAGTGCCATGATCTCACCAGGCAGCTTCTTACATAATAAAGTTACGTTCTTGAGGCAATCCAAATTAAAACGTTTTAATTTGGATTGCCTCAAGAACGTAACTTTATTATGTAAGAAGCTGCCTGGTGAGATCATGGCACTGGGTACGCGGAATCGCGTGGTCACTGTCGTCATTGAAATAGCCTTATCAACAAAGGACTTTAACATCTGAAACTACTTCGCATTTTCCTATTCTAAATATTCTTCGTCATTCCTATGTGGAAAAAGTACGTTCAGTGCTTGAATTGAATTGCGTCAATCTTTACTGTAAGTATATATATAAAATCATGATCATGATCATCTCCATTTAACGTCCGTTTTCCACGCTGGCATGGGTTAGACGAGTTATCCTGTTGTGAGCAATGCCAGGTCAGGTGACCATGTCTTGCTCATACAGAACCGATTTGGGCTTGGTTTCTACAGTTGGATGCCCTCCCTAGCACTGCATGCACGCGCGTGTGTGTATACATACATATGGAGAGAGAGAGAGAGAGAGAGAGAGAGAGAGAGAGAGAGAGAGAGAGAGAGAGTATCCCACTTAGGACAGTAGAAAGTCCAAATAAATAAATCTTCACAGAGTAGAAATGTGTCTAAAGCAAACATATCCAAGACAGCATTTATAATTAAAAATTGATAGTGTCGAAAGGAGTCTTATGTCTGTCAGACAAACTTTCTGTAAAATGTTTGGGTATAGAAATGGCTTCCTACCAGGAATAAAAAGTCCCTGCCAAAAAATTATGAAAAGTGCAACTTACAACATATGCACTATATGCATAAACTGAACTAAGACTAATCATGTTGGCACTGTGCATGGTAATTGGTGGCTAACCTATCCATGTGCAAGAACCCCTCTATAGCCATAAACAATCACACATACACTTTCTTTTTAAGGTACAGGTAATTGTTACCAAAAGATGAGCCAACCACCACAGTCAGGCAATACATTTCAGGGCTGCCACACTGTTTATTAAATGTATATCAGCAAAAGATGAAATCATCATTCGTTAGGAAAACTAAAAAAAAAAATGGTGCTTCTCAATTGTAATAATTGTTTTACTCCTCAAAGTTATAAACATGTTCTTGTCATTCTTACTAATATACATTATAGTGAGACAATGATTATTTTGGTATAAAACTAACAAATGAATCTATTGCTAACCATTTTATATCATATATGAAACTCAGATCTGGATTTCTATAATACAAAGTAAACTGAAGTTTTTTCTGGAGAATTCCTATCCCAGACTCATTCACCAAAACTCTCTGTTATCAGTGTTGAGAATGTTTTCCAGTGTTGTGATGTCTGTTCTGACAACAGAATACTGCCCAGTGTTGTGATATCTGTTTAACTGTTGAGGACATTATCTAGTGTTGTGATGTCTGTTGGCAGTGTTGAAGATATTATCCAGTGTTGTGATGTCTGTTGGTAGTGTTGAAGTCATAACTCAGTGTTGTGATGTCTGTCCTGAAAATAAGATATACCCTAGTGTTGTGATGTCTGTTGGCAGTGTT
Source organism: Eledone cirrhosa (assembly GCA_964016885.1). Taxonomy (NCBI): domain Eukaryota; kingdom Metazoa; phylum Mollusca; class Cephalopoda; order Octopoda; family Eledonidae; genus Eledone; species Eledone cirrhosa. Next base: position 142,346,829 of record OZ024742.1, on the reverse strand, counting down.
GAAGATATTATCCAGTGTTGTGATGTCTGTTGGTAGTGTTGAAGTCATAACTCAGTGTTGTGATGTCTGCCTGAAAATAAGATATGTCCTAGTGTTGTGATGTCTGTTGGCAGTGTTGAAGATATTATCCAGTGTTGTGATGTCTGTTGGTAGTGTTGAAGTCATAACCCAGTGTTGTGATGTCTGTCCTGAAAATAAGATATGCCTTAGTGTTGTGATGTCTGTTGGCAGTGTTGAAGATATTATCCAGTGTTGTGATGTCTGTTGGTAGTGTTGAAGTCATAACCCAGTGTTGTGATGTCTGCCTGAAAATAAGATATACCCTAGTGTTGTGATGTCTGTTGGCAGTGTTGAAGATATTATCCAGTGTTGTGATGTCTGTTGGTAGTGTTGAAGTCATAACTCAGTGTTGTGATGTCTGTCCTGAAAATAAGATATGCCTTAGTGTTGTGATGTCTGTTGGCAGTGTTGAAGATATTATCCAGTGTTGTGATGTCTGTTGGTAGTGTTGAAGTCATAACTCAGTGTTGTGATGTCTGTCCTGAAAATAAGATATGTCCTAGTGTTGTGATGTCTGTTGGCAGTGTTGAAGATATTATCCAGTGTTGTGATGTCTGTTGGTAGTGTTGAAGTCATAACCCAGTGTTGTGATGTCTGTCCTGAAAATAAGATATGCCCTAGTGTTGTGATGTCTGTTGGCAGTGTTGAAGATATTATCCAGTGTTGTGATGTCTGTTGGTAGTGTTGAAGATATTATCCAGTGTTGTGATGTCTGTTGGTAGTGTTAAATACATTCCCGAGTGTTGTGATATCTGTTGTAACTGTTGAGGACATTATCTAGTATTGTGATGTCTGTTGGCAGTGTTGAAGATATTATCCAGTGTTGTGATGTCTGTTGGTAGTGTTGAAGTCATAACTCAGTGTTGTGATGTCTGTCCTGAAAATAAGATATGTCCTAGTGTTGTGATGTCTGTTGGCAGTGTTGAAGATATTATCCAGTGTTGTGATGTCTGTTGGTAGTGTTGAAGTCATAACCCAGTGTTGTGATGTCTGTCCTGAAAATAAGATATGCCCTAGTGTTGTGATGTATGTTGGCAGTGTTGAAGATATTATCCAGTGTTGTGATGTCTGTTGGTAGTGTTGAAGTCATAACTCAGTGTTGTGATGTCTGTCCTGAAAATAAGATATGCCCTAGTGTTGTGATGTATGTTGGCAGTGTTGAAGATATTATCCAGTGTTGTGATGTCTGTTGGTAGTGTTAAATACATTCCCGAGTGTTGTGAAATATGTTGGTAGTGTTGAAGACATTGTCTAGTGTGATATATTGTGGATGTTGAGAACATTAACCAGTGTGATTGAGAACCTCAGCTATGCTTTATTTCCTTTTAGTTTTGGACCACACCATTCACATCACCTTAGGGTGCAATATAATGCCCAGGACTGGTCTCTTTTGTATGTTTGCATGATTGTTGTTGTTATCTAGTTCCAGATCAAGCTTGATTCAACCATAACCATCCTATCTTTCTTTTCCAGACATAACTATATCTAACCTTACATTTTTAAAACACAGTAGGGGATGATATGAGACAAATTTGGCTGCTGTTTCTAGCAGGTGAAATGACCACATAGAGGCAAAATATCTTCATGTAATTCAGAAGATAGATTAATAGGTTGTGGTGATGCCCATTCCTTTTCCAGAGCCATTACTTTTCTTAATATAGTAGTTTCAACATGGTTTGGCATGAACTTTCTACTGCATCAGGTTACTGTCCCAAACCATCTCTAGTTCTATGAAACAAAACCATCCATTTTAAAGAGTTCCTATTTAACTTAAAATCTTCCAATATAATTTCTACATTTCTACCTTTCATTAGGTAGTGTTACAAATGCCATCTTCAGAAGGAAATAATAAATAATTTTATCAAATCCCTCCAAATATTTTATTAATTAATTGAAATATTATGAATTTGATTAGAATATGACCAGGAAATGGTTGCAATAAAAATTGTTGCCATAGACACAAAGCAAGCATTGTCTAAGTGGGAAGTATTGGTTATGGTGGGGCTTATGTGAATGTCAGACATGCAAGCACTTGGGAAGGGCATTAAAATGTAAATTAAGTGAAAATGGAAAACTGAAGCCAAATGTAATACATTTTTGTTATGTTTTGATATTTTTACCATTCTTTGAACTTGTTTCTGGTATAACAAAAAACAACAACAAAACAAAATAAAACAACCACATTCAAATGTATTCCCTCCCCACTACTCTCCAATATGAAAGGAGGAAAAGATCAATGCATAAAATTATTTCATACCTGAAAATATATTCAACATCATTTAATGTTTGTTTTCTGTTTTACATAATGAATCATATATATAAAAAAAATTACTTGTAATTTTAACAATATAATCAATAATACTATCTGATATTAAATGAAAAGAAAAATAAACTATAATTTTAGCTATACAAACATGCCTACTATCTTACATTAAGTGAAGAAAAGAAGAAAAAAACCCACAAAAAACAAATGGAGATAGGATTTGATTCAGTTTTTATTTATGTTTATTTGTTTTCTGAGGTCTTTTGGGAAGTTTTCAACAATGGAAACAAATAATTATTTTTGACAGTTTATCTGGAAATCGTATTTCAACCAAAATTTGATATGCAAAGTATAGAGTTTGAGAAAGAATTTTCAGAAACAATGTGTGTATGTTTTTTAAAAAAAGTTTCTATTCTTTGGCATTCTCACCAGGTTTTATCAAAAGCATCATTGTTAACTATATTGTTGAAAACTGACTAATTTTTCTTTTTTTTTTGTGTGAAAAGGTCAAGGCCCCAAATTTGTAGAGAAGAGGATACATTTGATTGAGTCAACCCACAGAAAATGATTTTATATTTATTTATTTTTTATTTTTTATTTTAGAAAAATGAAACACAAAGTCAACGCAGGAGCCATTTGAACTTTTGATGTAGTGGGACATAATATTAATCTTAGTGCTGAACAACAGCTGACTGGCAACTTTCACTTATATAATAATAATTGTTTCTACTTTAGGCACAAGGCCAGCAAATACCCAGTGCATTACTGGTACTTTATTTTATCGACCCCGTAAGGATGAAAGGCAAAGTCAACCTCAGCGGGATTTGAACTCAGATCATAAAGGGACGTAACTATGCTGGAAAGCATGGCGTCCGACCCTCTACCGATACTGCCAATCCACTGCCCTTATATAATAATAATAATGGTTTCTACTATAGGCAAAAAGCCATCAATTTTGAGGGAGGGGAAAGTCGATTAAATAAACCCAATGCATTACTGGTACTTTATTTTATCGACCATGTAAGGATGAAAGGCAAAGCTAACCTCAGCAGGATTTTAACTCAGAACATAAAGAGCCGTAACTCTATGCCATGAAGCAGGTTTTAATTGTTTCTACTTTTGACACAATTTGTGAGAGGGGAAAGTCAATTAAATTGACTCCAGTACTTGACTAATCCTTTATTTCATCAACCCCTGAAGGATGAAAGGTAAATTTGATCTCAGCAAGATTTGAAATCAGAATGTAAAGAGCTGGCAGAAATAATGCAAAGCATTTTGTCCAACACCCTAACAATTCTGCTAAATCTACTGCCTTAACCCTTCACTAATAATAATAATAATAATGGTTTCTGATTTAGGCACAAGGCCAGCAATATTTTGGGTGAGGGGGAAAGTCGATTAAATCAACTCCAGTGGTACTTTATTTTATTGAAAGGCAAAGCTAACCTCGGCAGGATTTGAACAATAATAATAATAATAACAATAATAATAATAATAATAATTATTATTTCTCACATAGATACAGAGGTCTTGGGTTTTATATGATAGTGACTAGGGATATTGTAATATTTATGTTGTTTTCCTAAGTACATTTAGTATATTGCAAAAACTGTAAATTGGTCTGAATGAGAATCAAAACTGAACTGTAGTCTGGACTTGTCAGTAGTGACATGTCTTACAGCAATTTCTGCTTTCATTTATGAAGCCGAAGAAAGGAGAAAAGGATGATATCAATAGCAAAACAGCTTGAACTGCCAGGTAATTACAGAAAAGCTCAAAACCATATAATTGGGTTTTTTTCATTTACTGCTTAGTCAGGGAGGGAAGGGCAGTGCCCATGACACTTTTCAGGGCCTTTATTTTGTTCAGGCATTAAATAAAATGTTTCTAGTCTAGCTTCAGACGAGTTTTGTCCTGAAATAGAAATATCATCATCTTTATCATTGTTTTTACGTCCACTTTTCGATGATGGCAAGGGTTTAGATGGAGATTTTTAAGACAAAATTTTACAGCTGGGCATCCATCCTGATAACAACCTTTTCAGTTGCCTCTTACAACATGTAGGGATACAGTGTGCCTATTCTAAAAGCTGGGACACACACGGCATAAAATCTGAGAAATAAATACAAAAATTGTACAGAAACAATACAAGATTTAACTGAAGCTTCATAGATGTAAACATGTATCCGTTTTTATTTTACATTTCTATATTGGATTGAAAAAAGTGTGAATGACCTGACATTTGTTTTAATTCTAATTGGGATTACCTTCTGTTTACACGCTTATTGATTATATTATTAGTGAAATTTAATCAACTTATCACTGATTTATTGTTTTGAATTCAAGTTCTGCAGAGATCATCATTGCTTCTCATCTTCCTAAAGGTCAATAAAATAAGTACCAGTAAGACTATATTGTATATCGATTGTATTCTCTCCTCTTCACTTATTTTGCATACTAAACTTTGAAAAGACCTGAATGTCATATAGCTAACACAAATCTGATGCTTCTAGTTTATATATATATAAATTCTGAGTTAAAGTTACGTATCTAATTGAGCAAATAATTTTTATTGCTTTAAAGAGTTATAATATTATAATCATTTTTCTATGGGTTGGATGATACCCACAACTTATCTCGGTTTCACGGACACCAGCTGTGAACTGAAGTAAAGTGAAAATTGCTCAATATGTCAACTGGGAATTGAAACCACAACCATATGATTGTGATCCCAACACCCTAACCACTAGGCCATATGCCTTCTCCAGTGTTTAAAAAACCCTTTTTAATTTCATGGATCAGTTAATTTGCTGTTAAAATATGTTCTTAGAAATGGAGAACAACATTAAAGAGTTGGTATAATTTACAAATGAATTGAAAACGCCCCATCCTTACCCCCCTCCCCCCAATAAAACAAACAAACAAAAAAATCATACAGGAAATTTAATACCTAGTTACCATTGTTGCAACCACAATTGTTCCTAACATAGACACAAAGCCAGGACTTTGCTGTGGTGGTGTTGGTGGTGAAGGTGATGGGGTTGTTGATTAAATTGATTCCAGTACTTGGCTGGTACTTTATTTCATTGACCCCAGGAGGATGAAAAGTAAAAAAATGATCTCAGTGGGTTTTAAACACAACATAAAGAGCCAGATGAAACACTGCAAGCAATTTTGCTTGATGCTAAGAATTCTGCCAATTATCACAATGTTCATAGCAATCACAGTTGTAGGATCATATCTAATCTACAGGATGGACCATAATTAGCTTTCTAGGTTATAATAATGGTTTTTGATTTAGGCACAAGGCCAGCAATTTGATGGGCTGGGAGGAGGAAAAGTCGATTAAATCGACCCCAGTGCTTTATTTTATCGACTCCATAAGGATGAAAGGCAAAGCTAACTTTGGTGGGATTTGAACTCAGAATGTAAAGGGCCATAACTCTATGCCATAAAACGTTGTCCGATGCTCTACCGATACTGCCAATCCACCGCCTTTATAGTTTACTACTTTAGAATAATATGAAATAAAAAGAAACTATAGTGTTACTAAGCATTATCCCAAAATATAGGCAATTGATGTGAGTTTATATGGTTAAATTAAATATTCGAAATGCTGCCTGGTTGCAAGTATGCCATGATTATATTCCTTTGTAATCAGTAAGCTAAATATTGACCACCCTGTATTTATTTTGTAGCAATGAAGTTATAAAAGGAAAATCATAAAATTCACATGGTTCAATCCCTGTCATTTTTACAAAACAGATTGGCAATCTCAAACGATTTCCATACATAATCAGGAAAAAAACTTGGCTAAGTTTATTTATATCTTGAATAAATGTCTGAGCATGTTAGATGACAAGTTTATTACATAATATTTCTCTCATATATATATATATATATATATATATATATATATATATATATATATATATATATATATATATATATATGAGAGAAATATTATGTAATAAACTTGTCATCTAACATGCTCAGACATTTATTCAAGATATAAATAAACTTAGCCAAGTTTTTTTCCTGATTATGTATGGAAATCGCTATTATATATATATATATATATATATATATATAATAGCGAGAGAGATATTATCCAATAATATATGGAGATTGCCAGATTTCTTCTTTCACTTCTATATGTAAAATGGAATAAACAAACAAATGGGAGCTAAGCCACTGACAACAAAGTGTCAGGTGATGCCTGTGAGCAGAGCTGGCACCTAGGTATTTAGTCCCCTAGATTAGCTCTATAATCTGCGCCTCTTTCTTCCAGTTATGTGCCCCATTCTCCTAAATAAAATAATTTCAACTTATACTTGGCTAAGCTGATGAACCTAGTTCATGACATTTTTTTGCTTGGTCGAATCTTAAAAAATTACTAAGCTTGCATTTTCCACTACATAGTCCATACTCACCCTGCCAAATCAAGTGAAATATAATAACACCATATGACCCTCTCCACTCTTTCCAATGATGTCACACAACAACGATGCTTAACAATTTATTTATTGATCTTTGTGTCACTGCAAATGACCATCGCACATCACATGCAGTCACCATACAACCAACTTTTTGTTCATATAGAAAAGCCTTTTTCTTATCAGAGGTAATAGCTCCATGAACCTTGTTCATCCTGTTCTTATTTTAGCTACTATACATTTAGAGCAGCTTCCTCTACTGCTATTTGTTGAAAAATATTTTTTCCTGATGTAAGTAAAGTGAATGGACTAATCAAATTGATACTCATACAAAAGTTTTGCTGGTTGTCTGCAAGATTTCAACTATAGAATCTATGCAGTGTACCATGAAGAATATAGATGATGTTGATAAGGTAACTATTGAATTTAACCCTGTTATTACCATGTTTTGAATGAAATACACTGCTTATGTGTTTCAATTAATTTTTTAAATAATAAAAATTTGGAGGATTTTGCAGAATTATTGACTTTTTCATTAGAAAACTGTTTGGATCATAACTTAACTTAAGGTTCTTAAATAGAATTTTGCTGGAATATTTTAATATAAGTATGAACACTTTAAAACCAGCAGTTTTATATGATAGAATCAAGGCTGGTTTCAGATAGCTTGGTATCGAAAAGGTTAAGTAAGGTGGATATAATAAATAAATAAAGGAGCCTTTGAAGTAAGAAGAAAATTGGCAAAGAGTAGAAGTCAAGCAAGTAAGAATAAATAAAAACTTTTCTAAACGATGAAAATATAGCTTCATATTAACACACAGAAATTATGTAAGCTTCAAAGGTTACTTGGTTGATGATGGATATTTAAGAAACTCTATTACGGATTGAAACAACAGAACTCTTTTTATCATTCAGTTCTCTTTCTAAGTCCAGAAGATCAATGAATGTCCTTAAACTTGTGATACATGGCTGTTGATTATCCATACACATAAATATTTATTTGTCCCCTTATTCATACCATCACCACACAATCTCCTTTTTATAGGTTGCATCATATTTCCGAGTGCAAATACTATCAGAGTTAACATGTCTTTCATCTGCCAGCATTAATAAAATAAATACGATTGATAGAGTAAGTATGTATAATGCATTTCATTCATTCAACAAAGAGAAAAATCACATACACACCCTGGCCCACTACAAGATGACCTATACTATGCATGCATAACTACCTGTGTCCTTTCTTCCACATATTCTTTTCTATTCCTCAGTTTATCTTTCTGAAGAGATTAATCTTGAAACATCAAAGAACTTTCTATTTCATTTTTTCAGAGTGTCGACCAAATACCTGCACTTTTTTACCTTCTTTCTTTTGCTGTTCTTTCCTCCTCCTCCTCCTCCTCCTCCTCCTCCTCCTCCTCCTCATCATCATTATTTAACATCCTTGTTCCTTGAATATAAATGATGATATATATATATGTGTATGTATGTATGTATATATATATATATATATATATATATATATATATATATATACACACATATATCATCATCATCGTTTAACATTCACTTTCCATGCTAGCATGGGTTAGACAGGTTGTCCCATTTGAGGCAAAGTTGGTCAATGTCTTGCTCATATAGAACTGTTTCTGGCAAGATTTTTACAGCTGGATGCCCTTCCTAATGCCAACCACATTTACAGTGTGGGTTGGGTGCTTTGTATATGTATATATATTTCTGTGTGCATGTTTATATTGTTGTTGGACCCCTGTTGTTTCCGGCGCTGAATCTTCCAGTTGTATTAACAACTGAGCAGCCTGCTCATGAAATTAATGTAAATGTGGCTGAGTATTCCGCATAGATGTGTGCCCTTAAAAAAGTTCTCAGGATGATTCAATGTGACACACTGGTCAACGAGGCTGACCCTTTGAATTACAGGTATAACTCATTTATGCCAGCTGAATGGACTGGAGCAACATGAAATAAAGTGTCTCGCTAACAACCTTATAATTGTGAGCTGAACATCCTAACCATTAAACCACATGACTTTACATAGAGACATTTGAACATTACCTGCAAAAACACTTAATATACATATGTAGAGTACAAGATTTATTTTTAGAAAGAAAATGTTCAACACCGATTTCTTTGCAGTGTCACTGAGGATCAATTTTGTGAGTACTGTTGTAGATAGCAGTTATATGTTTGTAGTAGAATTAGTTATCCATAAGCAGGTTTATAGAATCAGTAGAATTTGTAGCAATGTAGAACTAAATTTGTGTGCTGATTATCATCTTTTTCTGTTCACTGGGCTTATATCCTGTGTTATTAGATTATTTTAGTTAGTCAAAGTTTCAGCAACATCTAATTCAGTTTTAGAAATATATACTATTTATTGAAGCTAGGCAGTTTGCATGAGGGGAAACTCTTTGGGTGGAAGAGATAAGGTGAATTGATGATGACAAAGCAAAGTTACAATAGAATTTCTTGTTTAAGTGGAATCCATAGAATATCATGCTGACCGAAATCTTTCATGCATGAAGCTAAGCTAACTTTCAAAAGTTGAACTAGGTGCCTTAGATCAACATAAATAATACACAGTTTCACAGAAACACACTCACATGTACGTTTACAGACCCTTAACACCCATATATGATGGTTGACAATTTGATTTAGAGCAAGGTTATTTTCTTGTATCATATATTACCCTCTCTGTCATAGTCCCTCCATTTTGTTAAACATTTTATGGCAGATTTGGTATGGAATTTGGTTAATGACATCACCAGCAGAGGCTGCATTCTTTTGCATTCATCCAAAATTGATTTTCAACCCAGCAATGGATGTGCATATCTTTAAATATAAAGGAGAACAGTATCCGGGTGAGGCTAATAGAACTGCCTGCACATAAATGTTTTATGTTGATTTGATATGTAGTCTCTCATGGGTGAGATGCCCAGTTTTTGAAAGTGCAATACAACTACAAACAGTGCAGGTCAGATTGCCCTGGTTCCCTTACCAAATAGAATTTCAACAGCTTGCAGTTGTGGGGCATAACTTATTATTTGTTGGCAATACATTTCTTTTTTCCAAATTGCAGGCTGTTTTTACCACTGGTTACTTATCACCATCAACTTCTATTCAGTGCTAATATTCAAAGACTGAAGGTTATCTTTTGTAAAATCATGAAATCTCTTTCCTGGTTTATGCTGAGGATGCTTTGTGAGAATTAATCCACCATAAAATAATTGCTTCAGATAACTGAAATCAAAAACACACTCACATACACACACACACACACACAGCCATATATACAAAAATACCCAAAATGGAATTTAAGCAACAATGACTGTCACTGAATAAATGACTTTACAAATTATTTATAATTCTTATGGTATGGAAATATACACAAAAATAATATATCCAATACATAATTACATAAATATTTCACATACAAATATAAAAGTCAAAACGAAAGGAAATATTAATTCAACACTAAGTGTTCACACACCTCAATTGGTCACACACCCCAAGGGGTGCAGGAACTGCTCTCTAGTAGATGCCAGTCAGTGACTCTTTTGCTTCTTCCCACATTCTTGATTTTGCAGTAAAAGCGAGGGCCACTGCTTTCAAAACTGAAGGGAATAAAATTCTATAATACTGGTAATTATTGGCAAACTTCCAGCCTGTGGCATTCGAGACATTTGGGGAAGGTGGGCCAATGGCAATGAAGTTCTTGTCATCATTGACGGTTCACTGTACCAAGGTATCAGGCTATGACCCTGAGGGTGTTTGGTTGTCCCAGCATCCTAGCCTCGCTATCACCTGCGGTTATGCTGCTAGTGTGTTGGCTTGTCCCAATAAATATTAGAGGGAGGCTCCTGCATCACTTGTGGTGTGTGATGGATTGACACACTTAGTGTTGACTTAATAGTTTCTTTCGTATATAAAAGACTCGCATCCCTATATGAGTGGAATGAAAGACAGAAAAATGTAACAACACTTGGGCTGCCTTATCCATCAATTCATACCCGCAACCTACCACCACTCACCTAGTCCTCTTGCCATTCATATCCCTGACTCCACAAGCATGGAAATCTCAGTGAGACTTGGGATGAGGGTGTGAAGATAAAACTCACAACAGAGATAAAGGACCACGAGGACTGGTGCCATGCTATGCTGGTGAAAACCTGTCTAGAGGCATAAAATGTTACCTGGTACATCTCTGTGCTCCCCTCCACTACCACTCCCTAATAGCTATCCTCACCAGCACTGCACCCCCCACTTCGTCCATGCCCCTCCACTATCATTCCTTAGCTATTCCTTCCCCTCTAAAAGTCCTTAAATATCCTCACTATCACACCTTAGCTATGCTTTCCATTCTTGTGCACTCCAACCCTTTCCATGCCTTGTCCACTATCACTTCTTAGATAATTTTTCTATCACTGCCCCCTTCCTAAATCCCAACATGGAATCGATCATCCCATCCACACCACTATCACCTCTTGGCTATTCTCACTATACCTACACCCCCCCCCCTCTAAAAATCCTGAAACATTTGTGACTACTTCCCCTACACTATTGGAAGCCGTTCCATCCTACCTGCTCATCAGTCAAATCCCACCGCACTTGCCATACATCCATGAGATCTCACTTATCTTCCCTCTACCTGCAGAGTAGTGATGGCTCTTCAGTTAGAATAATAACTGACAACCTCTCTGGTATTAGTGCCATGAAAATGCACCCAGTACACCTTGCAATGTGGTTGGTGATAGGAAGAGCACCCCACCATAGAAACCGGGCTAAAAAGGGTTGAGAGGATCATTCAGTTGTGTCAAATGGTGTTTGTGATCTACATGATAAACACACACAGTACACGCTGTAAAGTGGTTGGTGATAAGAAGGGGATCTAGCCATAGAAAGTTTGCCAAACAAAAGGTTGGAAGGATCCTTCAGTTGTTTCAAAGACATGACAATCCCTCTAGTACTAGTGTCATAATAAAATGCACTTGGTTGAGTGTGGGATCGTATGTAAAAGAGATGTGGACTCCTACCCTGTCTGGGAGGTCAGTAGCTCTGCTTGAGTACTGACTCAGTCTGTGATAACCTACCCAACTCTTGCTAATGGAAAATAAACATTAAATGATGATGATGATTATATATTACATATTGTATATATAAATATGGCTTAGTGGTTAGAGATTGGCCTTGCAATCGAAAGGTTGTGAGTTCAATTCTCAGACCGGGTGATGTGTTGTTTCCTTGAGCAAGACACTTTGTTTCACATTGATCCAGCTGTAGAAATGAGATGATAGGACTGGGGTCCCTATCATTCCACTGCAAATTGGTCGTGGAGGTGCCACGTCAAAAAAGCACCCAGCACTCACTGTAAATGAGGTTGGTGTTAGGAAGGGCATCCAGCTGTAGAAATCAAGCCAGAATCAGTTCCCGTCCCACCCTTGCAAGCAGGGAAAAAGCGGACGTAAAATGAAATGATGATGATGATGATGATATACACACACACATATATCTTTAGCATCATGCTGTAATACAGAAGGCACCTTCCCATGCACATGGCCTCAAATACATCAAGTAGGCACTTCTTTATCACTATATCCCTGTTCATACACCTCCCACACCCCCAAACCCACCCAGCCACTTCTGTCCACAGCACTCTTATATTGTAAAGTTGTGTTGGTATCGCAAACAAAAAAAAGCATCCAGCTCACACTGTAAAGTGGTCATGTAGGTGTCACGACAAAAAGCACCCAACCCACACTGTAAAGTGGTTGTGTAGGAGTCATGACAAAAAGCACCTAGTCCACAATGTAAAGTGGTTGTATAGGAGTCATGACAAAAAGCACCAAGCCCACACTGTAACGTGGTTGTATAGGAGTCATGACAAAAAGCACCAAGCCCACACTGTAAAGTGGTTGTGTAGGAGTCATGACAAAAAGCACCAAGCCCACACTGTAAAGTGGTTGGTGTTAGGAAGGGCATCCAGCCATAGAAACCTAGCCAGAAACAGTTCTGTATGAGCAAGACATAGTCACCTGACCCGACTTGCCTCTAATAGGATAACCCGTCTAACCCATGCTAGCATGGGATATGGATGTTAAACGATGATGATGATGATATATATATATCATCACTATATAACATCCATTTTCTCTGCCAGGAAGTTTGGATGGGTCATCATAGAAGTTAGTACTTAATCAAAGCTACTGACCTCACAGAGAGCACTGAGTGCATTTTATTATATTAGGAGGTTGTCATGTTTTCAGAACAGCTGAAGAAGCCTCTCAACCTTTTGTTTGGCAGGTTTTCCACAGCTGGATGCTTTTCCTATTACCAGCCACCTTACAGAGTGTACTGTGTGCATTTATCATGTATTTCACCAACACTTGAGACAACTGAAGAGGTCTCTCAACTCTTTTTTGGTATGGTTTCTACAGCTGGATGCCCTTCCTATCATGAACCACCTTACAGGGTGTACTGCGTCATTTTTCATAAACACTAGCACTAGAGAGGTAGCTGTGTCATGACTGGAGATTCCTCTCAACCCCTTTTGGAATGGTCTCTACAACTGGAAACCCTTCTTAACACTAACCACTTTACAGAGGTACTAGCACTAGGGAAGTTTCTGGTCATTGATTGAATGCTGAAGAGCATTCACTACCCTATGGGTGGGGGAATAGGAAATATGCTATAGTTGTGGCATGTGTCATATATATACTTGGATATATATATATATATATATATAGGAACAGAGTCAGGACCCCGACAGCTGAGCTCCGGCCGTTTCGACAGCTAGATCTCTCACTACCATCAAGGCCTCTCAGCATGACTAAAGACACACTAAACATTCTAGATTTATAATGAGGTAGTGCTGGTACCATGATAAAATGCATCCAGCCAATTCTGTAAACTGGTGGTGTTAATGTCATGACAAAAAGCACCTACTTCATCAGTACTGAACCCAGAACTACATGGTTGTGAAGTATGCTTATCCACACACACATATAATAATAATAATAATAATAATAATGTCTTCTGCTAGCATGTTTTCTACTAGCTTGTGTAGTGTGCATATTGATATTATATGCAAATATATATGCATGTAGATATGGTATGGCAAATAAAATCGTAATTGAGAATATGAACAGAAATTAAAGAGAGACTGTATTACACTCTCTTCTGTAATCAGTAAAGTAGTCCATGATACATTTTAAAAAGATGATATTATATAGAAACTGCAGTACTGTGAAATGTAATGAAAATTAAAAAGGAGAAAATTAGCGACAGAAATATAAACGTTATATAACAATGGAAGTATATGAACGTTTATATAAGCGATATGATATAGCATCCATTAGTAGTATTGACATTTGAAAATTTTAAAAGAAGGGAATCTTGAAATAAGCAATAAAATTATTTATATTTAATCAAGAGTTATGAAATTATGTAATATTCATTTATTATTTATTCAAAGTAATCCAACTTATTTTACTAATGGGATAAAAAAAATATATTCGGGACACAATCCTGCATTCCTCCTTTATTATATTATGATTGAGTAGTGATGCGCTTTTCACTATTGATCAGCTCAAAGTTTGATCTGTATCGATCTAGCCCGACTCTGGAATCAAAAGCTTGTTGGACCTCTGTTGTGGTAATGACAGTGAACCTACAGTAACTGGACATTACATTCCCTATAAATATATAAATATATATAGAGAGAGAGGAAAGGATGTATCATCATCATCATCATCACCGCTTAATGTCCATTTTTCCAAGCTAGTATGAGTTAAACAAGTTGTCTTGTTGTGAGATAGGCCTAGTCAGGTGACCATGTCTTGCTCATACAGAACTGATTTTGGCTTGGTGTCTGCAGCTGGATGCCCTTCCTAACGCAACCACATTTACAGTGTGGGCTGGGTGCTTTTTGTCATGACACCTACACTCAACTACTTTACAGTGTGGGCTGGGTGCTTTTTGTTGTGTTGCTCTCACAACCACTTTACAGTGTAGGCTGGGAACTTTGGTGGGAGAGGTATGTGGGGATTTGGTAGGTGGGTATTTGGGTGTGTGTGAGGGGCAGAGTGTTAGGACATGGAAGGTAAATGGAAGGGAGTATGTATATATATGTATGTGTGTATAAATTTACTTATACAATGTGTGTGTTTATATGTATTTGACACAACCATAGAGTTACTTAGTTACTTCCTATTTTTGTTAATTATACACATATATATATAGAATTAGTTTCACAACAAATTATTGCTAAGTTTTTGTGGAACTACCTCTATACTAAACTCGTCTTCTGGACTGAGTGCTCTTCTTACTACAAATATAACCTCCTGGTTTTTTACCACTTTATATTTATATATATATATTGATATTTTTTCTTTGTTAAGGCCAAGTTTGAGTCTTGTTATCTGGGTCATTAGATATTTATATACTCTTTTACTTGTTCAAGCCTCTAGCTGGGATCATGCTGGGGTACCACCATTTTAGCTACACTTTCTAAAGCCATCTTTCTTTGAAGGAGTTGACATCACTGTTCTCATTTCTTAGAAGGAGTTTGACATCGCTGTTCTCATTTCTGCATTTTGCTGAATCTGGGATCTTAGACAGCTGCATGTCAAATTGGAAACTTCTTTTCTAATGCTTGAATTCTCTCAGTTGTAGAGAGAACTTTAATAAATCCTGCTTGATGGTTTTGGATAGAACTTTTGTTCCAGCCTGACAGACACACACTCATACCACATATATAAGAATCTTTATAATAACTGAGGCAAATCTTTCAATTAATTGACTGTTAAACATCTAGGTTTACCCTTTCAGACCAGTTCTTTTCCTTCACATGAAGATTTTAAGATAATCTACTTTGGCATAAGGCCAGCAATTATTCCAGTGTATTACTGGTACTTTATTTTATTGACCCCATAAGGATGAAAGGCAAAGTTAACCTCGGCGGGATTTGAACTCAGACCATAAAGGGCCGTAACTCTTTGCTGCAAAGCATGGTGTCCGACCCTCTACCGATACTGCTAATCCACCGCCCTTAATAATATTTTTAATAATGGTTTGTATTTTGACACAAGGCCAGCAATTTTAAGGGGAGAGGAAAGTTAATTAAATCAACCCCAGTATGTGACAAGTCTTTAATTTTATTGACCCTTGAAAGATGAAATGCAAAGTTGGCCTCAGTGGGATTGTGAACGCAAGACGTAAAGAGCAGAACAAATATATTCGAACAGTACTTTGTTTATTAACTCCAGCAAAAATTAAAATCAAGAAAAACTTTTAGCAGAATTTGAGTTCTGAATACTGAATTGGAAGCAGTGTAGCTTGGTTACCCACCATGTATGTTAACTCAACCATTCTACTCTCTCTCTCTCTCTTTATATATATATATATATATACATATATATATATATATATCATAAAACATGTCTATAGAATCACCAGATAAAATATATACCGTTTCCTCTCCCAATTAGCATAATTAACCATATACAAAATCAATGGTTAATTATGCTAATTGGGAGAGGAAACCGTATATATTTTATCTGGTGATTCTATAGACATGTTTTATGATATATAGCTCTGATTATTTAATTTATTAATTCTTCATTGAGCCACAAAGTGACCCGTTGCAAAACACATATATACTTATTACTTTATATATATATATATGTAAACCTTTATATATATATATATATATATATATATATATATATATATATATTGATAATCTAGTGTGTGAGGAATGGT
>OZ024742.1:142307793-142325293 GCA_964016885.1 Eledone cirrhosa | reverse complement strand
AACCCTGATAATGTACTCCCGCTACGTTGATGATATAAACATCGTAGTAAAAACACCCCACTAGAGAACAGTCAGGAATTAGAGAAAAACACCATGGAAAGCATCCAGCAAATAGCTAACTCCATCCACCAGAGTATTAGAGTTACTATAGACTACCCAAGCAAACACCCAACCATCAATTACCTGTACTAGACACAGAGCTCTGGTTAGAAACCATTAATAACCAAAAAAACAAATCCTCCACTCCCATTATGCCAAACCCATGACTTCCAAATATCTGATCCACCAAAACTCAGCTGTTTCGGTTCACACCAAAATCAACATACTGATTGCGGATTTGGTACGAGTGATGAGAAACGTGTCCCGCATGTGCAACCCCAAAGAACTAGAGAGATACATACAACACTTCATCCACCGTATGTAGTTCTCTGGTTACAATCAGAGAGATAAAATCAGAGTATATAGAGGAGCCAGAACCAAATGGGAAAAAATGGTAAATAATGATAAAAATGGGACCTGTCCCTTGTATAGGAGAAAATTTTGGAATAGAATAGAAAGAACTAGGAATAAGGTTAATAGAATAAACTCATGGTATGATAGCAATAAATACCAGAGTGTAATGTTCATCAATACAACCCCTAGAGGTGAATTAGCTTACAAATTTAGAAGGGCCCTAGATAAACATAAACTTAATATTAAGATAGTAGAAAGACCTGGTACCTCCATAAAAACACTTATTAGCAATACATACCCTTTCCAAAGACCTCCCTGTATAGATAAGAAATGTATAATCTGTAAACTAACCCCCCATATTAACTGTAAAACTAGAAATGTAGTATATAGCATAAGATGTACTGAAGATAAGAATAAAGTGTACATAGGTGAGACAGCTCGTAGTATAGGAGAACGGTTAAATGAACACTGGCGAGAACTTCAAGATAGAAAAGAATCATCTGTACTCCACCAACATGCTAAAATAGAACATAAAGGGCAAATTAGAGAACATAGAAATAAAAATAGAATCTACACACAGAAAAGATGCAATGTTTAGACAAATCACAGAGGCAATAAACATAAATGAACTCCAACCAAAATTAAATAGAAAACATGAATGGAATAGCAACATCACAACTTACAATTAAGGACAAAATGAAAACACACACACATAATATATATATATATATAATATACACACATATATACATAATATATATATACACATATACATAATATATACATATGCATAATATATATATATATACATATACATAATATATATATATGTATACACACATATACATATACACAATATATATATATATATATATATATATATATACATAATATATATATATATATATATATGTATATATTTATACATTTATATATATATATATACACACATATATACATACATAATATATATATATATATATATATACATATATATATATATATATATATATATATATATATATATATATATATATGCATGTATATATATATATATATATATATATATATATATATATATATATATATTGAATATAACGGTTGTCTAATGTGAATGAAATATTCACATTGCATCAATACTCAAAGGACTGAAATGGAATAATCTATTTCTGTTCTTGTTCAATTTTATTGAACATCCCTTTTTGTCTGCCATTTTAGATTTGTAAAAATAGCTGACCTCGCAACACGGCAGTTCAGGCGTATATAACTGATTGACCAGGGTAGAAATGATTCCTTGCTGAATTTATAAGGATGGAAAAGAATGCATCTAAATACACCTGAACTAAGCCAGTGATTTTTTAATAATATTTAGAAATAGCAGACAAAAAGGCAGGCTTAGTAAAAATGGCGCCCATTTTTGTGAATGAATGCTTAACAAAAATCATGAGTTTGATCTTGGATAAGTTAAAATGCTTCTTTTTCTTTTAAAAAAGTGGTGTCCCTAAAAAAAGGACATAACCGGGTAAAACTAGACATATGAAATTCAAAAGCACACCGAAGCATACATTAGCATATATACACTAAAGCAGGGATTGAGAACCTTTTCAATCTGTAAAGCCATTTCTTGTTAAAATAAACAAAATAGTAGTTTCTATTTTTGGCACAAGGCCAATAATTTGAAGGGAAGGGGAAAGTCAATTACTTTGACTCTAGTGCGTTACTAATACTTTATTTTATCAACCTTGTAAGGATGAAAGGCAAAACTAACCTTGGTGGAATTTGAACTCAGTATGTAAAGGGCTCTAACTATATGCCTCAAAGCATATTGCCCATCAGTCTATTGATGATAATAATAATTGAGACTGTCAGAGTCAAATGATATATTATAAATGAAAATACATACAAGAAAACTATAATTTAGCTAACTTGTTTTTTTATTACTCAATGTAAGTTTTGGCATTAAGTCTTATCTGAAATTGCTTTACGAATTATAAAGTCATGTCTTTTATCTAAAAAAAAACAGAAAAAAAAAATCCGATAACTCCTCAGAACATGTAAGGGCCGCTCAAGATATGTTAAAGAGCTGCATGCGGCCCCAGAGTTGCAGGTTCTTGACCCCTGCATTTAAGGAATAAAAAGAAAAAATCTTTAAAGGATAATATGTTATATATCAGCCATTGTTGATTTCTCGTTTCGCAGTTTAAAAATAGAATTTAATTTCTTATTCATAGAAATTTGATAAAGATTGAAATTATCTGTTTACAATATCAAAATATTATGTTGCTCGTTATGTGTGCATGTATGTGCTTGTTGTGTGAGTGTATGTGTGCATGTATGTGCTTGTTGTGTGAGTGTATGTGTGAGACAACATAGATATTTGCAACGGATCAGAGAATTGAGTTTCTCCAGAAGGATAACCTTTCTATGAAATATATTCCCTCAATTCTTTCATTTTAATTTACTGACTTTTCAGTAGGTTGATTTTATTTTGAATGTTTTTCTAACTGTTTAATTAGGAAGGGAAGGGCAGTGCCCATGACCCTTTTTAGGGTCTCTGAAACTGGGAAAAGGGGAAAAAGGAAGGTATACTCAAACTGGAGACATACCTGAATGCTTACAGCAGAATAGATGCTGCTAAAGACATCCAAAGACCAGGTGGAAGACCCCAGTGGGATTTGAATTCAGAATGCAAATAGTTGAAACAAATACCACATGGTATCTCATCCGATGTTCTAATGATTCTGCCCATCCACCACATAGATTAGTACTTTATTTTGTTGACTCCGAACAAAAGACAAATTTGACCATGTCATAGAGAATCATAACGAATGCACAAGGTATTTTGTCATATGCTTTAATGGCTTAGCCAATTTGCATCCAATGTAATCTCTGCAGTTGAGACCCATTTTTTTTCAAGACATTTCTTCTAATCTGCTGGGCGGAAATGACGCCTCATGAAATTGAGAGGATATTTTTGGACAAGTGTATTATAAACGATATATTTTCAGTTTTATTCCCAATCTCTCTCTCTCTCTCTCTCTCTCTCTCTCTCTCTCTCTATATATATATATATATATATATATATATAATTTGACTTCCTGAAAGTTTTCACTAGTAATCTTTGTAAAATTAGAGTACACCAGCTAACCAATAGAGGAGAATGGATAAAATCAACCAATATAAAAGAAGGAGGAATATATAAATGAATTTAAAAAATCACTTAATAGATAATTAAGAAATAATATATAATAATAATCAGGTGAAATAAAGTGTTGTTACGACGACTCACACCCAATATACTATCCAGTAGACCATATTGAAAATAAGAAATGTTATGGGAAAGGCAACTCTAAATATTCTGTCAACCTGGCTCACGCTGTTCATTGGCTGGTTACCTCTTGGCTGACTTCTGCCACTGTAATTTCGAGTCCCGGTAACACAATTCCACATTTTGTAGAAGACCCGCCAAGGTCCTTGGTGGGAATTCACATAAGCAGCATTGTCAGTTACCCAAAGATCTCCATTACTTCGACCAGGGCCAGTTATTTCCTACAATGGGACAAAATGAAAGTAAAATTACATTAAAGATAGAATATAGAAGGAACACTGTTTCAATCATTATTTATAATTAGGATATTTACTGAGTTGACCTCGCTCATCTGAGCTGGACAAGGCTTGGGTAACTGAGATGGCTTGGCAAAACTGGCGGGGCTGGCTAAGAGTAAACTGATTGGAGTCGATGTGGGAAAGGGAAGGCTGGAATGGCTAAGCTAGGCTAACTGTGCTGGCTGAGCTAGCTAAGTTTGACTGAACTGGCTAGGCTGGTCTGGTTTGTCCTGGCCGAGCTAGTTGAGATAGCATGGCTAAGTTGATGTGCTCAGACTGGTTGAGCCAAGCTGGTCTGGCTTAGATGGCTGAGATTGATTGATCTTGTTGGACTAAGCTGACCTGGTCAGTTTAGAGTGGCATTGTCTAACCAGATTGGCTGAGCTAAGCTAGATGGGCTGGTATAACTTAACTAGTTGTGTTGGGCTTGGTTTGGCTGGCCGACCCAGGATTTTCTAACTTGGATGAACTGGCCTGGTTTGGCTGACTGGGTGGGCTACTCTGGGCTGTTCTTGTGAGGCTAGTTGAGTTGCCTGAGTTGGGTTGGCCTGGTCTAGTATAGCAGACAGAGCTGGTTAAGAAGGCCTAGGCTGGCATAGCAGGGCTGGTTAAGTTGGCCTAGGCTGGCAAAGTCTGCTTGGCAGACCTGGGCTGGGCTGAGAAAGGCTGGCCTGGTTGGGCTAGCTGAGTAAAGCTGGCTGAGTAAGGTTGAACTGGCTTGGTCTGTGTGGCTAAGCTAGGCTTGCTGGATACAAAGCAAGACTTGCTGCCAGCCTAACCAGCTTAGCTCAATTCAGCCAGCCCAGCCAGGCACATCAAGCACAGCCATGCCTGGATACATAACCCAGTCCAGGCTGGCAAGCCCTGTCCAGCCTGGCTGGCTAGGAGGGGTGTGCTCTACCAGGCCAACTTAGCAAAGCCAGTTCATTTAGCCAATCCCAACCAGGCAGCACATTTCAAACAGCTCAATCTAATCTATGTGATATAAGTTATCTCCATTGTAATATATTGTAACTGTGCATGACAAGAACTGGTCACACTTATAAATAGTGGTCTTCTGGAATTTGAACAGATGACTTTCTTGTCTTGATGTTCCTCATGGTGCACAATAATTCATGGTACTTGATTCAATTTGTTCATTTTGGAGTCTCTTTAATATACAAACTATATTACCTAGATAACAGCCTTTGATCCAATCCTGACCTACCAAACAAGATATTGCACATGTAACAACAACAATAATAGATAAATAATTTAATTAATTAATTAAAATATAATAAAAATTCAAAGTGCTTAAGACCCACCCGAGATAGACTAAAGCCCACTCTGAGCAACAACAGCAACAATAACAGATAAATAATTTAATTAATTTTATAAAATATGATTCAGTGTGCTTAAGAGCCACTAGGCATAGAATAAAACCTAATTTGGGTATCAATAGAAATAAATAAATAAATAATCTAATCAATTAACTAAAACAAAAAATAAAATTCAGTGTCAAAGACACTCAAAATAGACTTTGACAATCTGAATAGAGCAGCAGGATGCTGACTTTTGAACTATATACAAAATAATTGTTTCTACGTTAGGCACAAGGCCAGCAATTAGCCAGTGTATTACTGGTACTTTATTTTATCGACCCCTTAAGGATGAAAGGCAAAGTTAACCTCGGCAGGATTTGAACTCAGAATGGCAAGGGCCGTAACTCTATGCGTCAAAGCATGGCATCCGACACTCTACCAATACTGCCAATCCACCGCCCTCTATATACAAAATAATGGAAGGTCACGACTTGAATATCTTTGATTGTAAGAGTATTTCATAAGGATTGCTCTGGGGTATAAAACAATGAACAACAACAATAGAGCAACAGCACTGAACAACAAGAGCAACAACAACAAAAGAGCAACTGCTCTGAATAACAAGAAGAACAACAACACAGAACAACAAGAGCAACAACAACACAGAACAACAAGAGCAACAACTCAAAAGAGAAGATAGCAATAGAACACAACGAAGATTATTACTTACTCCAATCTCTCCACTATCATCGCTATCGTCAGAATTTTGAAACACCATATTCATATCGCCAGTGCCATATTTGGTGAAATAATGTACGACTGCAAATTGAATTATGGTTGAAATGACGAAACCAAAGCAGACAGCCACGTAATAGTCAAGAGCTGTGACGTAGGATACTTTCGGTAAGTCTGTGCGGATATCCAGACCAAGAAATGTCATCGTTAAAACTGTCGTTGTACCTGAAAATAGAATTTTACAATAATGAATAGATACATATTTGACACAAATACTATCTTCTATATTTGATATACACAGCCAAACCACACACATACAATGTTAATACAGTCAGACACACTTAGACACCATTATGGACAACGTACAGGGTGGTCCGAAAGTCTTGTCACCCGTTGTCACATATTATTTTAACTTTCGATTGGCAGTATCGGTAGAGGTTCGGACACCATGCTTTGACGCATAGAGTTACGGCCCTTGTCATTCTGAGTTCAAATCCCGCCGAGGTTAACTTTGTCTTTCATCCTTACGGGGTCGATAAAATAAAGTACCAGTAATGTACTGGTTATTTCTGGCCTTGTGCCAATAGTAGAAACAATTATTTTTTGTTTTCATAGGGCGGTGAATTGGCAGTACAGGTAGAGGGTCGGACATGCTTTCCAGCGTAGTTACGTCCCTTTACGATCTGAGTTCAAATCCTGCCGAGGTTAACTTTGCCTTTCATCCTTACGGGATCAATGAAATAAAGTACCAGTAATGTACTGATATAATTGCTTGCCTTGTGCCAAAAGTAGAAACAATTATTTTTTGTTTTAATAATATAATATATAATATCATTAATTATAAGTGGATTGGCAGTATCGGTAGAGAGTCGGACGCCATGCTTTCCAGCATAGTTACGTCACTTTACGATCTGAGTTCAAATCCCGCCGAGGTTTACTTTGCCTTTCATCCTTACGGGGTCGAAAAAATAAAGTACCAGTAATGCACTGGGTAATTGCTGGCCTTGTGCCTTAAGTAGAAACAATTAATTATAATATATAATAATAATAATATAATTTTCCATTTCAGAGCTACTATAGTTTGGAAGAGAGGCTGCTTGCAAGTGTATGGACACATGATCGTGTGCATTCTGGCAAGAGCATGGAGGATGTGCGACATGACTTCACTGTAAGATTCGGCAAACCAACTCCTCCGAAGAGGACGATACTACGATGGGAACATAAACTGTTTCTCATTACTTTTTGGTAGGGGGTGACAAGACTTCGGACCACCCTGTATAGACAACTCCACCATCATGTATGCCGATACACAAAAAAATTCAAAACCACACACACTAATATGTTCACCTTTCTTTTAATTTTCCAACTTCTGAACTCTTGCACTCCCGATGAAGGACTAACGTACGATACGCCGAACTTCTTTCCATCTCTCCTCGAAAGCATGAAACTAATAAGACTAATTGGTTTTGTATCTCTCTGTTTGTAATTTTTAATTATATATATATCACGCTCTATGCAAATTAGTCTGCCCACTACTAATTTTCATAGAAAAGGCATATAACGATATGTGCTTTTACGATTCTCTAGAAAGGCCGGAAGATAGGTAAATATTGCTGATGAGTTGTAACAACAACGAAACTAGTTCAATATTCCTTGTCTGGCTTTCTGGAGAATAGAGGAAAGGTGTTTCCTCAAAAACCAGTATGACTCTAAAAACCGGTTTGTCTGTGTGTTTACATACAGAATAGCTGGACACTCACAGTAAAGTGACCAGTGAAAAACTCGGTACATCTACATATGTATACGTGTGTGTATTCATATGCATACTAGTATTTCAGTATACATATGTGGATGTACATTTTTAACTTAATTGTTTAAGCGTCAGTCATACAAAAGTGAGTTACAAACGAAACAAAATTTAATTTCGTTTCGTTATTTGTTTTTATATATATATATATAATTGTTTCTACTTTTGGCACATGGCCAGCAATTATTTAAGTGTATTACTGGTACTTTATTTTATCAACCCTGTAAGGGTGAAAGGCAAAGTTAACCTCGGCGAGATTTGAACTCGGACTGTAAAGGGGCGTAACTCTATGCTGCAAAGTATGGCGTCCGACCCTCTACCGATACTGCATATATAATATCGAGGTTGACTTTGCCTTTCATCCTTACGGAGTCGATAAAATAAAGTACCAGTAATGCACTAGGTATTTGCTGGCCTTGTGCCTAAAGTAGAAACAATTATTTATTTATGTTCATACATAGAACAAAGGCGCTACCCAAGTAATCAAGGCCCAAATTGGACCATACCTTAAGAAAATCAGAGGTATCAAAATAGTGACCTTACCTCAGGCGCTAATACGAGTTTATAGCATCCAAATCACCATCTTGTTTTTTGGATATATTATCACATTTTGGCGTTGAAACCTTGGGCAGCACCTCTGTTCCGTGTACGAACATGAATAAATAATTGTTTCTACTTTTGGCACAAGGCCAGCAATTACCCAGTATATTACTGGTACTTTATTTTATCGACTCCGTAAGTATGAAAGGCAAAGTTAACCTCGGCGGGATTTGAACTCAGAATGGCAAGGGCCGTAACTCTATGCGTTAAAGCATGGCGTCCGACTCTCTATCGATACTGCCAATCCATCGATAAATAATATATTTCTATTCTCTTCCCGATTGAGCACTGTCTTCCTTTTTCCTTTTCACATTCATGGATATTGCTGCACACACACACACACAGACACACACACATATATATTATATATTCATATTATATATATATGAAAAGGAGGGGTGTGCCAGGTGGAAAGATGAAAGAGTCGAAGAAGCGGAGGGTACAGTTGGTGTCAGAAGGGCATGTACTATGGGTGCGATGATAGAGTCGAGATAGCCAGTGATGAGTTCATTGGGCAGTTGGAAGCAGAAAGTATTTGACAACCAGGGGTATCCGGTTTGTGAATTTTGTGGAGGAAGAAGATGATGTGTGGTGTGCGGACAAGGAGGTTGGTGGTGGTGGCATGTAGAAATGAAGAGGTGACGAATTGTACGGCGGTGGATACTTATTGGCGGTGTTATATATCTATATATATTAGAAAAGAGAAGTAAGGTTCTATACAAAACAGTGGATATAGAGAAAAGGTGAAGTTGGAAATAGCATGGAAAATATATTTTAGGGTCTGTTTTTCTTTTTTTTAACCTTTGATTCGCCAAAGTGACATTATTGTCACTTTGACGAATCAAAGAAAGGTTAAAAAAAGAAAAACAGACTCTAAAATATATTTTCCATGCTATTTCCAATTCACGTTCTCTCTCTCTCTCTCTCTCTCTCTCTCTCTCTCTCTCTCTCTCTCTCTCTCTCTCTCTCTCTCTCTCTCTCTCTATATATATATATATATATATATATATATATATTAATAAGAGGAATTCCAACTTTGTCTGATTTACTCGTTTTATTTACAATCCTTTAAAATATATATAATGGTATTATAATGAAATAGTATGATAGAATATTAAATTCTAAGTGTTAATTGAACAAGTACTTTCATGCTTTCGCAATCTTCAGGTTCATGATATGTGATGACAGTCGAGTTTGCAATTTTCAACTGTAATGAGATGGGTAAATTTCCTACCTTTTATACATTTTATACAGAGAAAAGTGGCTCCAGAATGCAAAGCCCTGTAAACTGTATTTCGACCAATCAGTGTGTAGTTTCACTGAATTACTACAGCTGATTGGTTTAAGCGTCACGGCTGGTTGAGCATGCTAACGACCAATAGTCATACCCAACGTATCAATTGTTTTGCTTTTTGAAATGATGAAAATAGCATTTTCTATTAATCATCACCATCAACATCACTTTTATTATTATTATTATTGTTGTTGTTGTTGTTGTTGTTAGTGGTCGTGGTCATAGTGGTAGTAGAAGTAAACAAAAACTGGAAAAATATTCCCAAATGCAAATATGAACTGCAAAAGCAGAAATCTAATTTACTGCATTAAATGCCCGAATTGTGAAGAACTATATGTCGGTCAAACTGGAAATGCACTATCGGAACGTGCACGGGTACACCGTCAACAAATCAGAGACCCAAATGTCCCCTAAGCGGCCACCTGGCAACATGTGGTCAGGGAATATTTATAATATTCCCATTCTACAAATTACACAGCCCAAGTGAAATCAAGAGAAAAATCAAAGAAAAGAATTTTATTGATAAATTCAAACCCAAGCTAAATGAACAATAATAACGCCTAGGGGTATTACTTCTACTACCACTATGACCACGACCACTAACAACAACAACAACAACAATAATAATAATAATAATAAAAGTGATGTTGATGGTTTCGTGATTTCGAGGGACAAAAGAGGGCGTTTGGCCTAAATGGGTTGAGAACCTGTGGTCTAAATCATTTACATCTGTTGTTAATGATATTGAACAATTTCTTAGCTTCATCTACTGTGCTACAGAACATTGCTATATCCTCAGTGTATAGAATCCAATGAATAACATGAATTGCACGTAAACTTCCACTGTTCCTCTGTTCTCTATTTGAATACATATGGTAAATATTGCATTCAAACTCAAATCCCCATCCTCTAAAGAACGCTTCATCAATAGCCTGTTTTGAAACGTTCAGTATACAAAGTAGTAATTGAAAATACTGTCTTTACCTGTACCTGTTTTGTTACGTCCCAATGTGCACTTGTATGAACGATCTCTAATCTTAAATATACCGAAAATGTAGTGATTTCCAGAAGTTGACTGAGGAAATAGGACTGTCCGTTTTTCCATTGTTTTGTTTTTCCATTGTCTTTGTCCGATGCACCCTGCTATTTTGAATTCATATTCTAAAAACTTAGCCATGCGGGTGTTTTTTTAAATTGTCATATAATAGACGTTTCACCACCCAGTCTGTCTTCCTCTATTCTCCCTTCTTACCTTTTCTATACCCCAGTGTCATACTTCTTTGCTCGTTGAACTGCAGTCCATAATACTCTTTTCTGTTTTTCTGTTTCTCTCTTTTCTATATTCTTTTCTCCTTTAGCTAAACTCTCGCGCACCGTTCGTTCCCTTCTTTGCACATGGGCTACTTTTTAAAAATCTAATTTGTGTCATTCGCTAAAAGGCATAGCTTGTCCTGTTTTTGTCTCTACCTGTTATATATATATATATATAAGTGGTTACACAACAGTTAGTTCACCATACCGAGAACAATTGTTTCACCTTAACGGATCCTCAGCTCGAGCTGAGGATCCGCTAAGGTGAAACAATTGTTCCCGGTAGGGTGAACTAACTGTTGCGTAACCACTTCTACCGAACTCGTCCCATGGACTGAGTGCTCTACCACTACAGATATTACCTTCCAGTGTTCTACCACTATATATATATATATATATATATATATATATATATATATATATATATATATATATATGCAATGTTACACTTAATCCTTTCAATATTATCAGGTTCAACTTCACCGTTTATAGTTCTAGAATTGATAAAACATGATTATTGTGTTTAGTTAGGGAGAGAAGGAAGGTAACCGTGACCCTTTTCAGGTGTTCCATGACTGGTGAGAAGGAAGGAAATATCCTTAAATCGGAGACTTGACACGAAATCGTGCTTTAAAGCGGTCGACCAATCAAGTTAAAGTTGCAAACATTTATTTGTGTAATGACTTAGCGGAAAAAGGCCAGCGTTCTCGACATTTTTCAGGGCCTCCAAGACTAGTTGGAAAAAGGTAAGAAATTCACTTAAAGTTGAAAACGTGGACCGACTGATTGCAACTGAGTAGATTCTGCTTGAGGCCACCAAAGGTCAGGTAGTAGTGTTAAATCGGTGAATTAAAACAGCCCCCGTGTTCTCAATACATCTCCCAAGCAGCATATAAAACCAAGTTAGTGACTTAACAGAGGCAAATACAGTCAATTTAATGACATAGTCAGTATATACAGCCGATTTAATGATGTAACAAGAGCATACAACCAATTTAATGACACAACATAAGTATATACCACCAATTTAGTGACATAACATAAAATGTTTTATCCTCTATTCCTCCATCAATTCTACATTGCTCCATCAGTTTGGTCTAACATTCGTTTCAAGAATTCTTAAAAATCCTACAGCAGTTAAAATTCTATTGTTTCAATTCTCCAGCTGTTGTAGTTTGTCATTTTCGGGCTGTTATTTCTGCAAATAGTTTTGTGGGAGCTTATAGTTACGTGAAATATTGATGCCTGAAAATGTAATGATTTTGATATGTGTAATGCTTTATGTAACTCTTTTATTGTCATGCTTCAAAGAAGGAAGTAAGATTGTCTGGTTAAGTGTTTCTGTTTTTACAATGAAAATCTTCAATATGAATTGTTTGCAGTTTATCTTTGAAATTCCATTTCTTCAATCTGTACTCTTTTCTTTTACCTTTATTCAGCTATATA
Source organism: Eledone cirrhosa (assembly GCA_964016885.1). Taxonomy (NCBI): domain Eukaryota; kingdom Metazoa; phylum Mollusca; class Cephalopoda; order Octopoda; family Eledonidae; genus Eledone; species Eledone cirrhosa. Next base: position 142,312,740 of record OZ024742.1, on the reverse strand, counting down.
TATTTAAATGTATACGACTATTTTAGTTGTCCAAGGGCATCCTCAAGAAATATCTTTATGTGAACAAGTGAAAAACATGATTGTGAAGCGTCTCTCTCTCTCTCTCTCTCTCTCTCTCTCTCTCTCTCTCTCTCTCTCTCTCTCTCTCTCTCTCTCTCTCTCTCTCTCTCTCTCTCTATATATATATATATATATATATATATATATATCAAGATAAGCAGAACAAGTAAAATTCAACCAATTATACTCAACGTACTTTTCCACATAGGAGCGACGGAGTATATATCAAATAATAAAAAGCGAAGTAGTTTCAGATGTTAAAGTCCTTTAATGATAATGCTGTGATACATATTTCAATGACGATAGTGGCCACACGCTTCGGTGTACCAGTGTCGTGACATCATCAGACAGCTTCTTACATAATAAGGTTATGTTTCCGAGGCAATCCAATTTGAATCGACAAGGGAACGGACAAAGCGTGTGTTCTTGAATCGTTCGCCCGTTCCCTTGTGAGTACCAATTCACCCCTACCGGTCTGCGCAGGCGCAAGTCCGGAGGAACTTGACCATCAAATACCCCAAAGTTCTAAGGTCCCCCTCTCAACCAGACAGGTCAATAATATGACAGGGTTATAGTTTACTGCTAGTTGCCCTGCCAGTGGCAGTTGGCCGAAAACCTGGTGGGGGTGAGAGATTGTGAGTTCCAATAGGTCCCAATACTACCCCTAAATTATGCTTGGACAAAAGAATTGACCATCACCCACTAAGAGAATATATACTTATTTCTAGGTATTATGGTTTCACAGTGGAAATTATGATTGAAGATTAGAAATTAAAAAAATTACAAGTTAAAATCTTGATTGAAGTAAGTAAAATATGTACATATAATAACTAATAAATAAAATAGCATCAATTCTAATCTTATATATAAAGTGAAGATGGGCATTGTTTAGTGTGTCGAACTTGCATGCTACACCGTTCATCCAATTTTCATGAAACCTCACACATATATAAAACTCAACGCGTAGAGTGGAATAGGTTATTTGAAATTTCGAAAAATCGATAATCGGGACCCCAGAAGCCCAAAATCGATATTTTCAAAAATCGATGAAACTCGACGCAAGTGTGTATTTTGATCCGGGGATAAACGTGCGCTACATTAAATATTCGAAAAATCGATAATTCGATCACCAGAGGCAAATATCACGACAACTCTAACTTACTCTAATTCCCTCTCTTCCACCTCACTGGCGCAGCCACACCTCTGCCTGCTGATAAAATACATAGATAGATAAACACACACATATATAGTTATGTATATATGTATGTGTGTGTGTATATATATATAATTATATGTGTGTGTGTATATATATATAATTATATGTGTGTGTATATATATATATATATGTGAGTGTGTATGTATATATATATATATATATATATATATATATATATATATATATATATATATATATATATATATGCGCGTGTATGTGTGTATGTGTATATACATACATATACATATATATATATATATATAGATGAGATTCTACAGGACTAGAACTGTTTCATTCTTTAGAAATCATCAGGAATCTCTCTCTCTCTCTCTATATATATGTATGTATATACACATACACACACACGCGCATATATATATATATATATATATATATATATATATATATATATATATATATATATATATATATTTATATATAGATGTATATATACACATATATATATATACATATATATATACATATATATATATATACAAACACACACACACACACACACACATATATATATTTGCAGATGGGATAATTTTTTACAGGAACGTCCGATTTTCGTGAAAAATGTCGCAATTGATTCGTCCATTATGCCGCGATTCAGATAAAGTCCCCTTTATTTCTTCTTCTGCATATGTGAGCGCCAAAATTGTAAAGAAAAAAAAAATTTGAAAAAATTGACTTTTTCACCCTGCTTTAAAAATCAACTGAAAATTCAATTTCAAGTTAATTTGACTTCCGTCAGTCTTGCAAAGAACAATTTCAACGATACACTGTAAACCTACCATTGATCCATTATTTATGCTCAATTACACACCTGCGTATACTAACCTCTGTTTTTTTCCTTGAGGTTCGAAGGTTTTTGCACCTGTGATGCGCGGGAAGTAACTTTCAAACATTTTAACAACAGACCAAAGGTCGACTTACACCCGGGCAGCGCCGGGTACTTCTACTAGTATATATATATATATATATATATATATATATATATATATATATATATATATATATAGTAAAAAATTGAACGGGAACAAAACAGAGAGGCGGTATGAACAAAGGTTTATTAGTTTCACGCTCTTATATAAAAGGATCGATCGACTTTCGTCAAATCGGACCGAAGAAACAATGTTTCCGTTGGTGTTTCCAGTTGCTAGTACTATCTATCGGTCGCAACTCCAGGTAGAAGGACCAACATGAAATAAAGTGTCTTGCTCAAGGACACAACGCATCGCTTGGTCGAGGAATCGAACTCACAACCTCAAGATTGTGAATCCAATTGTAACCACTCAGCTTCACGCCTTCACTATATATATATATCTATATATATATATGATGATGGCTGCCCCCTCGTTATCGAGTATGGCCATTGCACGAGAAAAAAAAATAATAATAAATAAAAATAAAAAAAAGAGAAATATATATATACATATACATACACATATATACACACACACACACACACACACACACACTCACACACACATATACACACACATACATTAATAACAATAATAATAATAATAATAATAATAACAACAATAATAATAACGACAACAACAATAATAATATACATATACATATACACACACACGCACACACATAAGCATATCTACACACACACACACACACGATAGCAACTAACAGCGCTGCGATCGAATGTGGTTTTTTAGCCCAGCCAATGATCTAAAATGTCTTGCACAGAGTCGGCAACCAAAACATTCACTGGGAATAGTCGGCTGTGGTTGGAGTTCGTGTACTTTTGCATGTCGCTTGAGCCCTCCTGCTGATTTACATTCTCTACCACATGTTTGGCAAGCATGATGAGTAGCATCTCCAACAGCAGCCTGGTAGTCAACCACTGGTCTTTCTTTATGACTGCGAAGATGACTTTCGAGTCCAGCTTTGCTTAGGCAGAGTCTCGCACATACGCTGCATGTCAGCACCATAGGAGGACCCTCGCCGTCTGGAAGTGCAACAGCAATGCCCTTCCTCACATCCCGCTTTACTTTCTCGTATGCGATTCGAGATGCCTCAAAGGCAACTTTTCCCTCATATACAGTCTTTCTCCATTTATTACGATCAGCAGCAATATTCTCCCATGTATCAGCAGAGATGTTAGCGTCTTTCAGAGAGGCTTTCAAGGAATCCTTATACCTCTTTTTTGGTTTATGTGGCGGTCGTTTTCCTTTAACCAACTCTCCATAAAAGAGTTGTTTTGGTATTCTAGAATCCTTCATCCTGGCAAGGTGACCACTCCAACGGAGTCGTTGCTTAAGCACAAGAGCTTCTATACTGTCACACATAGAGCTTTCCAAAATCTCGACATCACTGATGTGGTCCCTCCAGTGAACGCCATGGATCCGTCTGAGACACATCTGATGGAAACGCTCCAATTGCTTAAGGTGGTGTCGATATGTGACCCAGGTCTCGCAGGCATAAAGAAGACAAGAGAGCACACATGCCCTGTACACCTTTACCTTTGTCCTCCTGCATATGTCTCGCCGACCCCAGAGTCGCCTTTCTAGCTTTCCGAAAGCATCACTTGCTTTCCTAATCCTAAGTGAGATTTCACTGTCAAGGTTGCTGTATCGATTGACAGTGCTTCCCAGGTAGACAAACTGATCAACCACTCCAAGTCGTTTGCCATACACATAGATGTTTGGTTCAGTGTACTGCTTAACAGGGGCAGGTTGGTACATGACGACGGTTTTCTTGAGACTGACAGTCAGACCTAGGGCAGTGCAAGCGTCAGAAAATGCATTCAAAATGTGCTGCATATCACTCTCTGTGTGCGCTACAAGATCGCAATCATCTGCATACAAGAGGTCTCTTATGATTGATGTAAACACTTTTGTCTTCGCAGCAAAGCGCCTGATGTTAAATATGCTGTATGAGGGAGCTTATAGATAGGACAACACAAGCTGTCTTTTCGTGGGGTAAGCTTTTAATTAATTTTTGTATTCTGAAACATCAAAATACAACAATTTGTTGGTCACTGGACTCGGGAATGTCACAACAGAAGTTTGTGGAAGTTACACAAATATTTTAGTATATTTTAGCAGAGCAATCCTTATTTATATTTTACATTTTACATTTACTTACATCTCAATATAACATGGCTAAAATTCAAATTTTGCAAAGAGAAGAAAACGGTCAAATGAACTAGATACATCGCACTGTTCCCCCGCCACCACAATAACTTCTACACTCTCTCCCCACCATCACATGTCATTACCCTATCTAGACTAAAGTCATCGACCTGTTGTCAAACTCTCTACTCTCTGTTGAATGTGTATATATATATATATATATATATATATATATATATATATATATGTGTATATACATCACTCAGTCAAACGACCAGATTTCAACCCCAACATCTACAACAACAACACCGGCACTAATGTTTATAGCAACAACAGCTTCAGAATGAACTGAAATGAACATTTACAACAACAACAACAACAGCGGCATCAAAAGATAAAAAAAAAGAAAAAGAAGGGAAAAAAACACAAAAAAACTCAAAATAACAAAACACACACACACACGCACACAACACAACAACAACATCAACTTCCACCACCACCACTACCGCCGCCGCCATCACCATCACCAGCGACCGGGCCTTAAGAAAACAACTTTAATAATAATTTTTC
>OZ024742.1:142300293-142302793 GCA_964016885.1 Eledone cirrhosa | reverse complement strand
ATATACCTACCGCATTCTTATATCCATGATTCAAATATAGAGTAAATATCCAAATTACAAATTATTATAAACATTATTTTGAACTATGAATTATCCATGCATTTATTATTGTTTTTCTTATATATATATATATATGTATTTAACTTTAACACGTAGAACTTTATTATATAAAATTATAACCGTTATCATTTACCTAAAGTATACTGTATCACTAATACCTAATATAAGATATATCCATATATAACTCCCTGTATCTTTCTATACATAATTTTCAGTTAACTTCTAAATTTTTTGATTGTTTTTACTTTGAGCTAAGAATAATTAATACATTTACACACGGTTATATATGGGTATATATTTAATTTTAACATGCCTCAATCTATTATTTTATTTTAATTTTATTTTCATTATTATTTACCTAAAATATACTGGCTCAATAATTAATATATATATATATATATATATATATATATATATATATATATATATATATATATATATATATATATATATATATAACCGTTTTTTAAATTTTTCTAACAACAAGTACTTCAAAAGCTTTACATACCTAATACGTTGACAATGACTAACTTCTTTAAAGATTACATTTAGGAAAATATTCAACAGTGTAAACTTTCCTTAATAATGGCCAGCTAAATCCTTTAATTCTTATCATCAAAAAATTCAGAAGCTTAGAAATGTTAACACACTTATACAATTTACAAAACTAATATATAAATAACCACCAATTAACCCCCCCCCCCCCTAAAATATTGATTCTTCACCCTAAGATAACATAAATTAAATATTTTCAAACCTAACCGTTTAACTTTCGGAAAAAAATCTCCTTCTGCATAAATTACCCCCTCATCTTTCCCTCTCTCTCACTGACTGTTATAATTCATGAAATGCTTTCCTAGATAAATTGTAGTATCATACATATTAAAATCTCGATAACTGGTACATTAAGCAACGTTTTTCTTACTCATCCTCTATTGAATTTATTACGTTTTCGCATTTTCTCATTATTAGGGTATAAATGTTAAATTTTCTCTTAGGTTTCTCTTGATTAAATCTTAACCATTTAACATCTCAGGGTATGTCATGTATCATTATATTTTGTCTGATGAGGACGTACTGTTGTACATCCGAAATATGTATAATAAAATGTAATTGATCAAAAGAACATCTATTTTATTAATAGTGAGAAAGAATACGTGAGAAAGAATCCCAAAAGGCGGAGGGGGAGATAGTCACGCGATATAACGGTCGAGAAACAGAGCTAAGCCTCTTATAAGCCCGAAGAAAATACCACGGAGGCGGAGGGGGTATTCATATCGAAGCCGCAGAAGAGGTGGTGAAGGAGGCGAGAAGTATGAGTAATGGAAGCTTTCCAGCAGTCCCCACACTTCAAAGATTGCTCGACCAGAGGGAGTTATTAACAATATATTTAGAAACACACAGATACATGCGGACACACACATATAGACATATACATGTAGACGCGTTCTTGAGACTAGTAAAATGAGGTATCCTCTTGATAAGTCGGCAGACCTCGCAGGGACTCTATATCTTTATGATGTATTGTTTTTGTTTATGCCACGAAACTACGTAGTCGAGGAATCTAGGAGCAGTTTAGGTATGATACATTTTATTACTAATTATATCTAAATGTTTCTTCTCTCTTCATAATGTGTATATATATATATATATATATATATATATATATATATATATAGTGAAGGCGTGTAGCTAATGGGTAGAATTGGATTCACAATCTTGAGGTTGTGAGTTCAATTCCTGGACCGGGCGATGCGTTATGTCCTTGAGCAAGACACTTTATTTCATGTTGCTCCTTCTACCTGGTGCTGCGACCGATAGATAGTACTAGCAACTGGTAAGACCAACGCCTTCACTATATATATATATAGGGAGACATACTTTATTATTATTAATCTCCCCTGGTCGAGATAACATTTTGGTCGTTTTAACTGCTGCTATTTCTAGTGGCTGTACATTGACCTTTCCGCCTCTGCCTTCTATCTTTACACACGGCACTAGACAGAATTGTTTCTTCATCATACACTCTCATCTCGGGAACAATTTTGAATGGCGTCAGTTCGTGATTTGAACTCGGGAATTTTATATTCTCCGAGCGAAAAGAACCCTTTTACGAAAGTCTTTCTTTTCAATGGATTTCCGCATGGATTATCCATTGATTTTGAGACTTGAAACGTACGGTAAGGGTAATTACAGCAGGTACAGTGAACTTTTTAAAATTTATTTTAAAACTTTTTCTTATTTGCTAAACCTTGATTATATATATATATATATATCATAATATAATATAATATAATATAATTGTTTCTACTTTAGGCACAAGGCCAGCAATTACCCAGTGCATTACTGGTACTTTATTTTATCGACCCCGTAAAGATGAAAGGCAAAGTCAACCTCGGCGGGATTTGAACTCAGATCGTAAAGGGACGTAATTATGCTG
>OZ024742.1:142270293-142295293 GCA_964016885.1 Eledone cirrhosa | reverse complement strand
AATGCGCGAAAGTCGGTGATTAATTTCGACGACTCTATTTGGATTAAAAAATCCAATAGTACCCCATTCGACGGGAGTATGGGCGCCAGTGATTCTGCGGAGGTTACTGATCTTATCGGCCTTTTCCTTCTTTTCTCTATCAAGGACGAATTCCCCAACGCGGGCGGTGGTTTGTACCGTGACGATGGTCTTTTGACCATGACAAAGTGCGGCCCACGTGCTTGCGACAGGTTTAGAAAAGAACTCACAGCCTTCTTTAAAGGCTTCAACCTCTCTATACAGGTTGAGGCCAATCTCTCGACGTTACCCTCAATTTATTGAATGGGTTGTATTACCCGTATAGAAAGCCGAATGATACGCTTAATTACATAAGTAAGCATTCCAACCATCCTGCCAGCATAACCAAGAACCTGGTAAGAAACGTTTCGTTGAGGCTTTCCCGTCTTTCCACCAACGAGCGTATTTTCAACCACCATTCCACTTATTACAATGAAGCTCTTGCTCGAAGTGGATTTGTCGACAAGGTAGCATATACAGAGTACGAAAATAAACCTAGAAGAAATAGATCCCGTCGCATTTGTTGGTATAACCCACCATATAATATGGAGGTGGCCACACCATTAGCTAAGACCTTCCTTCCCTTTTACGAAGCATTTTCCCCCTACACATAAGTATAGTAAAATCTTTAATAGAAATACTATTAAAATTTCTTACTCTACGACTCCTAACTTTGCACATAACATCACAGCTTCAAATTTAGCTAAACTACCTAGCCGTAGGAAAACGTGCAACCCTGTAGTTAGTACTAACTGTAATTGTAGGAATCGGGTTGATTGCCCCCTATCCGGGAAATTCCTCTCTAGTAACATTGTCTACAAATGTAAGGTTGTAACACCCACGTCCCGTAGGGGCTACATAGGGTTAACCGCCAATAGATTCAAGCAGCGTCTTTACATGCATACCCATTCTTTTCGTTACCCTCTAAGAAGGAATATGACGTCACTTTCAGCTTATATCTGGAGTCTAAAAGACAACCACACCCAATATAAGTTACACTGGGAGATCCTAGCTAGGGCTAGATCGTATAACGGAAATAAAAGACCACGTGACCTCTGCGCCGCTGAGGCCTTGGAAATACTCTACGCCACAGACCACATCTTAAACAAAAAAATCTGAGGCAATTTCGGCTTGTAAACATAAATTGCACAAAACTTTCCTGTATTACAGCCCCACGTTATACCCTAACGGATAGTACGATTTATACGTGGATATTTTACGTCTTGATGTGGGAGCTAAGTATGTTTTGTTTATACCATTACTTATTTTCATAGGTAAGTATATATTACCCGTATGTTTTGTGAAGGTACGTATACCTTCTCGTACGTATATTTGATTGTTTATGTTATGGCGTATAATTTTATATATTCTGGTACATATGGTTTGGCTATGCGTATACGGGAGTTTTGCGTCTGTGTGAGTATGCAGGTTTGTACGTATGTAGGGTGTGTGTATATGTGTACTTCATGTTTTGGTTGACTTACGTCTCCGAACATTCGTGTATTTACATGTAGGTATGTGTGTGCGCTTGTTATATACGTATTTATTTATTTATATACGTTTATATAATTATTTATTTATTTGTATACACGCATACACACACACACATATTTATATGTGCGTGGTTTTGTATACCGATGGTAAGTATTCTGCGTATGCTTGTGTATGTACGTATTTGTTTGCGTGTATGTATTTATTTATTTCTATTACTTCTGTATTGTATTTATTTACTTTGTTCTTAACTCTGTAGCGGAGATTCATTCGGTCTCCTAGTTAGAATTTTAGTCTAGGACTTCAGCTATACCATTTACGTGGTTTTGTCTTTGCGTGCTATTGTTCTCCACGCTCCACATATGACGTGTTATCTTCGTTTTTTCGTTCATTGCCAGAGAACGTCTCTATGAACCACGTAAGAGAACATTAGTCTACGACCTCTTTTATACCATAAACTTGGTTCTGTCTTTGCGCGTAATTGTTTTTCACCGCTCCTATTAATGACGTATTATTCGTTTTTTCCCGTTCTTTGCCAGCGAACGTTTCCACGAACCAAAGTATCGTCTTCCTGTCTTCCTCCGGTTGCAACGTTTTTTGAAATATCCACTTCTGCGTTTACAAATTGACTTTGTTAGTTTCAGAAGATCCCGTTAAGGGTGAAAGCAGCGATTCTTTGCTTAAATTTTAATCTGTTATTTTAATAAATAAATATATATATATATACACAGTTCAAGAGTAACCAATCTTAAAGAGAGAGAATGAGATAGGAGAGGAGATAGGAGAGGAGATAGGAGAGGAGAAGAGAGATTGGTGAATTAGTTAGAAGCCAAAGCGTAAAGGCATGTGCTCAATGTGCAATATGCAGTGGAAGGCAGCTAAGTGGCTGGGTTCGTGCAGAGGTTAGGTGCACAGAGCTGGAAATATTCATTAGTTAAGCAGAAAAGACCCCAAATTTCACAAGGAAGACCTTATTAAAAGATTGTCAACAGTTTTAATTTAATGTAAGGAATGTAGAGAATAATAATAATAATAATAATATTAATAATGTCTGTTTACAATTGTTTCGCTACTCCATATAATATTTCTGGATCAAACCATTATAGATCATTAGTGATCTGGTTCAGTTGATTAAGTTAATTATCTTCAACTGAACCAGATCAATAATGATCTATAATGATTTGATCCAGAAACATTATATGGAGTAGCGAAACAATTGTAAACAGTCATTATTAATATTATTATTATTATTATTCTCTACATTCCTTACATTAAACTAAAACTATGTTGACAATCTTTTAATAATGTCTTCCTTGTCAAATTTGTGGTCTTGTTCTGCTCAACTAATGAATATATATATATATATATATATATATATATATATATATATATATATATATATATATATATATATATATATTAGCTGAACTTATACCAACAGTTATCAAAGATACAAGAGAAAGCCTACCACACCCCCCTTGGATGTCAGAACTAAACGAAAGAAATTTGGAAAACGAAACACATCGAATAAGAAAAGAAATGTGGAAGACATGGAAAACATTTCTTAACATAAGAAAACAAAACTTCTGGAAAGCATACAAATGCGAAAATTATGTCGAAACACATTCGAAATGGCTTTCTCTAACGGCACCCATACTCCCTCGTAAATACCTAATTAAAGAAATTGCAGGAGAGCCAGAAGAAGAAACAAAACTCCGATGGGAACTTCCATTGACAAAATTCAGGACCGACATCTCCATTGCTCAAAGTAAACAATCCCGCTACAAAGCCAAATACGAATATATTGATAACCAAATTGAAGTCGAAATTTCAAAGCTAACGACTGGTAATATAGCTGAAAAACTACGAGAACTATGGATCAGAGATATCTAAAAAAAAAGAAAGCAAATCAAAAAAGTTATGGCAGCAGAAACAATAATTTCTCGACAAATATGCTGCAAATTACGGTAAAGACTCTGGAAAAAGCATTAAAAGTGGACAATCTCGCCAACACAACATACGCCAGAACACGTGCCAACACAAACACCCATCTCTCCTTGAATCAAAGAAGAACTACGGTAAGAACTCTTTGCTTTTTCTACAAAAACATCCTAACGCACACAACATGAACAAAAAGCACAAACACGATAGATATTCCTTTGACCAGACCATGAGAAGTAGAAAAACCAGGAGATCATTCTCAAGATCTCAACAGAGACTACCCACAAGGAACGGGTAAAAAAAACCCGTAGAATAACCAGATCACTTTCAAGATCTCAACAGAGATTACCCACAAGAAAGAGGAGACACACTGGTCTTGCCATGGGATGGATAGACTACAAAAAGGCATTTGACATGGTGCCTCATTCTTGGATCACCAAAAGCCTAGAGATCTTCAAGGTGGCAGAAAACATCAGACAGTTGTTGGGCAAAAGTATGAAGTCCTGGAAAACAGAGTTAACATCAGCTGGAGAATCCTTGGGAGGCGTAAAGATCAAGAGAGGTATCTTCCAGGGAGATAGTCTGTCCCCTCTGTTGTTTGTCCTTGCCCTGATGCCCCTGACCATTATACTGCGAAAGTGAGAGCAGGATACAAGTTGGGAAAGGGAGAGCTTACCATCAATCACCTCCTCTTCATGGACGATCTTAAGCTCTTCGGGAAGAGTGAGAAGAAGTTGGATGTGCTTGTTGACACTGTCCGTATTTTCAGCAATGATATATGTATGCAATTTGGTATTAGTAAGTGTGGAGTCCTTGTGATGAAGAGGGGTAAATTGAGCAGAAGCAACGGAATCCAGGTACCAACAGGTGAGATGATAAAGGAAATTGACACTGAAGAAGGATACAAGTATTTCGGTGTTCTGGAGGCTGATGACATCAAGAACAAAAAAATGAAGGAATTGATAAGATCTGAATACATTCGGAGAGTAAGGGGCGTATTAAAGTCACATCTGAACAGTAGGAATGCCATAAGTGCAGTAAATTCCCGAGCTGTGTCTATTATTAGGTACAGTGCGGGAATTCTGAGATGGAATGTTGCTGAACAAAAAGAAATGGATAGGAAGACTAGGAAGCTATTGACTATCTACAACATGTTCCACAAGAGGAGTGATGTCGATAGACTCTACTTAAGGAGATCTGAAGGTGGAAGAGGTCTTATCAGCATAGAGGACTGTGTTCAGATGGAGAAAAACAACCTACACAACAACCTACACAAATACGTGACTGATAGTAAGGAGCCAATGCTCAGAACTGTACTGAAGGAGAGGACAATAGACCAGGGGATGTCCAAGGAGGAAATAACAAGGAGAAAGAGCAGCCTTCATGAAAAATCCCTTCATAGTACCTTCTTTGAGAAAACTGAATTCAGAGATCCACAGACATGGAACTGGTTGAAAAGAGGAGACCTTAAAAAGAGGCTACAGAAGGAATGTTAATGGCTGCGCAAGAGCAGGCCCTCAAAACGAAGTGGTTGAAACACCATATTTAGAAGGAGGAGGCTAGCCCACTGTGCAGGATCTGTGGAGAGAGAGAGGAGACTGTGGCTCACATTGTATCTGAGTGTAAACACCTAGCCCAGACTCACTATAAGGGATGGAGACATGATGTGATGGGCAGGGTGATCCACTGGCACCTATACAAAGTAAACAATTTACCACATTCTGAGAAGTGGTATGAGCATAAGCCAGAGTCGGTGATAGAAAACGATCAGGTGAAGGTGCTGTGGGATTTTAGGATACAGACGGACAAGAAACTGGAACACAATAGACCTGACCTGGTGGTTTTGGACAAAGAAAAAAGATCGTGCCTGATTGTGGATGTGGCCTGCCCATTCAACACGAGAGTGCAAGAGAAGGAGAGGGAGAAAATTAACCGATACCAGGACTTAAAGTGGGAGGTAAAAAGGATTTGGAACTGCCATGAAGTCAAAGTGGTCCCGATTATCATAGGCCCACTAGGTACTATCTCAAAAAGTTTCCAGGGATGGTTAAAGAAAATTGGCCCCGCCACGCTTTTTGGAACGCTTCAAAAGGCATGCTTGCTGGGAACAGCAAGAATCCTCCGATACGTCCTGAATATCTGAGGCTGCAGGTAGTGGCTTGATATTCATTTCAACAAACTTTCCAGTTAACTAACATCAATGACTGAGACTCAAAGAACAATAATAATTGTTTCTACTTTAGGCACAAGGCCAGCAATTACCCAGTGCATTACTGGTACTTTATTTTATCGACCCCGTAAGGATGAAAGGCAAAGTTAACCTCGGCGGGATTTGAACTCAGAATGGCAAGGGCCGTAACTCTATGCGTCAAAGCATGGCGTCCGACCCTCCACCGATACTGCCAATCCACCGCCCTCAAAGAACAATAATAATAATAATAATATTGACTATAAAAACAACAACTTAAGGAATAAATCGGGGAAAAAAATAAGAACTAGATCTATAATCTGGTATGCTCCGCCAGCATCTTTAGGTATTAAAAAACCTTTAGCACACTTATTTTTTAAAGCCTTGGATAAATGCTTCCTTAGATCACATAAATATTACTCTATCTTCAATAGACACACAGTTAAACTCTCTTATTCAACAATTATGAATATTGCTCAAAATATAGCAAAAATAAAATAGCAAAAATCTTAATTTGAACCAAAATATAAATAGCGATAATAACAATAATAATACATTGCTTAATGGGAATAACAATAATAATAATAACTTAAAAACGAATAATAGTAGAACACCTTTAGATAATAATAATAATATGAATAGTTTAGGGTATAGAAATAACATCGAGAAGAAATGTAACTGTAGAAGGAAGTCAGAATGTCCCTTACAAAATAACTGCCTGAACAAGAATCTGAGTTTAAACTTCGTTGGTACAATCATAAAAATTCCTTTACGAAACCAGACAAAAAAATCTTCAACTTCACTCTCACAATTAATATGGTCTTTGAAGGACAAGAATATTAAATACACCATCTCTTGGACACGGCTAAAAAAATGCCAATTCCTATCGGAACGCTTCCATTTCGCCAAATTGAAATCTTTGCAATCTTGAAACTCTATTGATAGTTACAAATTATGACAATTTAATTAATAAGAAAAAATAATTATTTAGCAGCTGCCAACATAGAGCCGGTAAAATATTCCAAGCATTATACAAGTTTCGAAAGAATATTGACAATTTATAATTTTTATAATAATTTTTATAAATATATTTATATTTATAATTTTTGCCTTACCGGAGTAATAATGTATTGATGTTTCATCTATTATAATAATTTCGTTATGATCCTCTGTATCCTAAGTTTTTGACCAGGACAGTTCAATATTTAACTTGAAAATTGTTGATTTTATGGTTTAGAAATATCACTTGATTTCAGAATAGATATATTGTTTAATGTTCAAATATGGTGAATGAGTTATCTTCCTTTTGTTTACATTCTTCGTAAATATTTTATTCTGTTTGAATAGCTTGCTATTTTAATTTTTGACATGAATTATATAGTTGAATAATATAAGAATTTCTTTAAAAGGAAACTGTAATAATTTGTAGTAAATTAAAATTTTTGAGGGTAAATTTAACTAAAATTTTAATCCTGTAATTATATAATAATTAAAGATTTGAAAGATTTTATAAAGGTGTTATATGCATGTATTTTAATATATGTTTTAATACAGGTTTAATAATTATTTAAATATGCTTTAAAGATAATTTTTTTAAATTGTAACGAAATACTTATGGAATATATTACCTAAACCAGAAATTAAAATCCATAATGAGTTAAATTAAATTATATAAATTTTTAATTAAATATGTGAAGGCTATGAAAGGTAATGTATATTGATTAATTTCGATATATTATATTAGTATAATTAGCTTACCCATAACCAAATACTAGAGATATTCAATGGTCTATGGTAACTGATTAGTTGACTCAATTGACCTAATATTTGAAAACAAAGGTTTTTTCTACTCTTTTGTCGTTATTTCTCTTTCTTTCTTCTTTTTCTTCTTGTTTATATATATTTCTTCATCCTTTTCACCCATCTATATATTCATTGATATATGTATTTTTTATGTTTTCTCTTTCTTTTTCTTATATATATAATTTTTGCATATCCTCTTCTTTACACACTCTCTTATATCTCTAATTCGCTCCACGTCCTTTTCTTCTTTAAGTTTATCATATTATTATTTGTGGTATATAAATGTTGAGATTTGATGAAATAAATTAGTGCCAATACTGGAATTGAAATATCAA
Organism: Eledone cirrhosa; assembly: GCA_964016885.1. Classification (NCBI taxonomy): domain Eukaryota; kingdom Metazoa; phylum Mollusca; class Cephalopoda; order Octopoda; family Eledonidae; genus Eledone; species Eledone cirrhosa. The sequence continues at coordinate 142,287,478 of OZ024742.1, read as the reverse complement.
GACCGTAGAGGCATGTCATATATCAAATCATATATTTTATCTGACGAGGACGTACTGGAAAAAAACAACACAGTACCTTCGAAATATATATAATAAAGCATATATTTTGATTATGTAAATATCTTCATTTGTTAATATTTTGAATAATATATATATATATATATATTATATATATATATATTCTTATATATATATATATATATATATATATATATATATATATTCTTCATGAGTATATAATTAATGATGTAATTAAACTACCTTAAAATGGTGATGCTCCCAATCTATTGAATAAAATTTTTAAGCTAGATAAACTTCTATAATAAATATAAGAGCATCTGTAGAACAACCGGGTATCCTAAAGTTTTTTTTTTTAATGATTTCTGCTAAATAAGTTTTGTTGAATAATTTTGGTTTTGTTTGCTTTTGATTCTGATTGCTTCTAATGAACTTGGCAATATATTGTCAAATAAATTGGAAGTGTTGATTTCTGTGATTGATATGCGGGGCACACTGTGTTTTTTTACGGCCCTAGATACTCTGGGGAGTGAAATATTCTTGGCGTTTTTAATATATTGATATCTGTTCTATTCTATGCTTGAACGATAATCATGTAAGAGAGGGCAAGAATATTATTATTAATAATGTATATTTTATGTATATATATATGTATGTACATATATGTATGGTAGAATCTTTTGTAACGCAATGAAGATTTTCATGTGAAATAAAAAATTACAGAGCTGATCACATAAACTCACATGTGTGTCTATAATGTCAACTTGAATTTGAGATAACCTTCTCTTTTTCTTTCTCTTTTTTCTTTTTCTTTTTTCATGAAAATACATATATACTTATGTATTTCAGTATTTTTTTGAAGTTTTATCTCAGATTTTGATTATAAACCTAAGAATTTTTAAACTAAACATATAGTCATTATTTTTTCACACATTATTGATATGTGTCTCATTCATGAATATTGATATTTACATTATAATTCATAAGAATTGATAGACTGATGAAACATAATATTTTAAAACTATCATCTTTATTTCTGAATATATCTCTTCTCCTCCTCCCTCTACACTTGACGGGACTTATGTATCGGCTGTTTTAACTCTACCTCCTGTATCTCACCCCTCCCCTATCTCTCCCACCTCGTATAATAGATATTACTCGATCTACCTCTTTTCTCCCACCACCTATATCTCTTTCTACCTCTCTTTATTTATTTTTATTTTTATTTCTCTCCGTATCCTTAACACTATAACTAAATAAATAAATAAATAAATAAATAATTACAGTACCCCCTTCCCTCCTAAATCTCTCATTTGTACGTTATTCATTTTTCACCTCCTCAATATTTCTCTCTCCCATATCTCTCTCTCTATATCTCGCTCTGTTGTTTTTTTCTTTACATACATTTCTTCATCTTCTTCACCTTCCTCTCTTACTGTCCTTAACACTATACACTTTCTTTCTTTTTTCTCTCCGTATTTCTTTCTAACTGTCCTTAATATTTTCACTACCATAACAACTTTTAAAATGGAAGTTGTAAAGTTTTAAGGTATGTCAAATTTATTTATAAAACTGTTTATATATTGTATTTTGTCTGAAGAGGGCATACCATATTTTTAATATGATATCCCTGAAATATATATAATGAAATAAATATGGTTTTATAAATGTAGTTTCCATTTGTTTAATATCGTATATATATGTATATATATATATATATATATATATATATATATATATATATATATATATATATATATATATATACATATATATATACATTATATATATATATGTATATATATATAATATATATACATATATATATATAATATATATATATATAATATATATGCATATATATATATATATAGAATATATATATATATATATATATATATATATATATATATATATATATATATATATATATAATATAATATATATATATATAGAGAGAGAGAGAGAGAATATATATATAATATATATATATATATAGAGAGAGAGAGAGAGAGAATATATATATAATATGTATATATATATAGAGAGAGAATATATATATAATATATATATATAATATATATATATAATATATATATATTATATATATATATATTGGCAGATATTCTATTAATGCGTTTTTGCACACTATTTACAATTGCTTTTTTTACTGACTTAGGGTTATTGGAGTAATTGGAGTAATAACTAACGTAATTTAAGTTTTCAGACACAATTTTAATAGACACACTATCAAAATCATTATGCTGATTCTGCTTTAGAATTTTACTGTTTATTTTAGCAATGTTTTGGGCCATATTCATAGTTGTAGAATAAGATATTTTAATAGTGTGTCTATTAAAATTGTGTCTGAAAACTTAAATTACGTTAGTTATTACTCCAATTACTCCAATAACCCTAAGTCAGTAAAAAAAGCAATTGTAAATAGTGTGCAAAAACGCATTAATAGAATATCTGCCAATAAAGCAATATTTGATGAAAATGCAGGATACTACAATGAAGTGCTAAAAAGAGCAGGTTATGAGAATAATATAGAATATGTAGATAATAATAATCCAAGTTTTAATCCTGATAAAAATAATGCATATATAAACGAAATTCTAATAATTATAATTCAAACACCTATACGGTGAACAAATCGAGGAAAAGAACCAGAACTAAATCAGTTATATGGTTTGCCCCCCCCCCCATGCTTCTTCCGTAGCAGTAAGAACACCAATAGCTAACCTATTCTTTAAAGCTTTGGACAGCTCTTTCCCTAGTCAACATAAATACCATTCCATTTTTAATAGACACACTATTAAATTATCTTATTCTACAACTATGAATATGGCCCAAAACATTGCTAAAATAAGCAGTAAAATTCTAAAGCAGAATCAGCAAAATGATTTTAATAATATTGTTAACATAAATAATAATAAATCAAAATGTAATTGTAGAAATAAACCAGATTGCCCTCTGCAAAATAAGTGTTTGGACAGTAATTTGGTCTATAAAGGCACCGTAAAAACGGATAACAACACATAGGAGCGACTTCTTCTACATTTAAGGCTAGATATGCGAATCATAAATGCTCATTTTCGAATTCTAACAGGAAATCATTGACTTCTTTATCACAGCTTATATGGTCATTAAAAGACAAAAATTTTAAATACTCGATCTTTTGGACGAAACTTTGTAATAGTGGAGTTTATCGCAACTCAAGTATATCAAGTAACTGTACTCTCTGTACAATGGAGACCCTATTGATAATTAATAATTAAGAAAACTTAATTAACAAAAAAAGTGAATTATTCTCAAACTGCCTTCATAAGATTTGTCTACATTCCAAGCTTCGCATAAGGTCAGGAAAAAACAGTAAGCAACCAAGCCTGGTTTTTAGACGTACATCATCAACTGTTGAAAATATAAATCATAATGGCTTATAAAACTTTAATAATGCTTTATCTTCTAATCATTTATAATGGAAATAATGTTTGAGTGATTGACACTTGTTTAATATATATATATATATATATATATATATATAAAATATTAAAAAAATAATGAATAAAACAATGAAACAGTTCCTTATATTAAACAAAAAAAGTTCATTATTTAACTATCGTTTCTAGGATATATATGTGTTAGAATTGGCATGCATATTCAACAGATCTATGTACAAAATTATACAAAATTATACAAACTATCAAAATTAAATATACATACCCAACACATATATATGCCGTCTTCAGAAATAATGAAATATATTTATTGATAATAACAACAATTCAAAATTTCAGGTCCGTTTGGGAACAGAGTTCAAATTGACCAATGAAAATACAAAAAATTTTATGCAGTTTGGTGTGTGTATATACATGTAATTAACTTCATACACATATTTACATAAAGATATATGTTCACATGCATACGCATGCCAAAAAGATGTATGCAAATACAAAAATTCAAGGCTAATGTCTCTGTAAGTCTATAATCCACAGATAAAATGCGTATAGACACATAAATATGAAATAAATGTATACACACATTCATATACTCACACATATTCGTACACTCACACCCACACGCGCGTATATGCATAAACATACACACAACTACGAACATACACACACACACACACACCCACACACATATATATGTGCATATAGTATTATCATAAGCATATGGACATTAATGCACGCACATAAACACTGCCACACATATTTAGATCAGGATACAGAAATTAGGTGGGAGGGGGGGAGAGGTCAGTATTCAACGGTTTCGGCAGGCTGCCTATTTATAGATGTATCTATAAACTTAGAAATAAAAAGAAAAGAAAAAGAAAAAAGAAAAAAGAAATATATCAAGAAAATATATATATATATATATATATATATATATATACATCCACACATACACACACACACACACACATATATATACATATACATATATATACATACACATATATACACACATATATATATATACATACACATACATATACACATACACATATATACACACACATATATACACACACATGTATATATATATACACACATATATATACACACACATATATATACAAACAAGTAAAATATAAAGTATACATCGATATACATACATATAGACATATAAATAAATACACACGCATACACACACATACATATACATACATATACATACACATATATATAAACACATACATACACATACATATACATACACATACCATATAAATACACATACACATACATAGACGCATACATATAGAGACACATACATATACACATATAATTACATAGACACATACACACATGAACACATATATATATATATATATATATATATATTTTTTTTTTACACACATATACACATACACGCATACATATATATATATATACACACACACACATATATATATATATATATATATATATATATATATACATATATATATACACTCACAACACTCGTATATAAATACACACACATACATATACACACGCATACATATACATACATATATATATATATATATATATATATATATATACATTGTTATATTTGGGGAGGGTCATATTTGCGTAATATTGCCAGAATTAATAACAGAACACACTCACTGTTTGGTTGGTTTTCGCTTCTCGCTGTCTTTTATATATATATATCTGCGATCTAACTTACTCGGTCCTCAATGTTGCCATTGACTGACCGGCGGTCAAAAATAATACAGATACAATATAGACAAACACATATATATATAGTTTACATAAATCTTTCGTTGCACATCTGCAACATCGTCAGTGGTGTTATATTCATTGTTCCTCCTGTTGTGTTGTATGTCTACGCCATTTTTTTTGTTCAGTCTGTCTATATATTTATTTATTTATTTGCTTGTTTGTTTATCTTATTTTATTTTGTCTTCTTTGCGCATGCGTTTGCGTGTGTGTATAGTGTTATGTGTGATGTGTGACTAGTGTGTATAGTGTTGTGTCTGCTGGGTGACTAGTGTGTGTTTATGTGCTTGTGTATGTATTTATTTATCTTATTTTATTTAATTTAATTTACTTATTTATTTATACTTCTCTTAGGTCAGTGTTGTTTGTTTGGGTGTTGTTGTTGTTCCACTCATTCTTTCTGTTTAGCTTTGGTCTTCTAATTTCTATTTCACTGGCCTCTCTGATTTGCCTATCTGCTGGGTCATTCCTATGTTTAGATATTATTCTAATTTCTATGTTGTCTATGTTACCGTCATGATGTTGTCTAGCATGTTCGTATAGTACTGACCCGTTTTTTCGTCCTTTTAGTTCCCCCCAGTGTTGGTCTATCCTTTCACCTATGCTACGAGCTGTCTCACCTATGTATGTTGTTGTCGTGTTTCTGCAAGTACCCTCTGTACATCTTATGCTATAGACTATGTTTCTAGTTTTACAGTTTATCCGGGGGTTCACCTTACATATGATACATTTCCTATTGGTACAGTGGGTTTTCTTAAAAGGGTAGGTTTTGCTGATCAGGGATTTTATGGTGGTTCCTGGCTTTTCTACCACCTTTATTTTTAAGTGGGTCTTTCTCAGGGCCTTTCTACACTGGTTAGCTAATTTCCCTCCAGGGGTGGCGTCCACAAACATGACACTCTGATATCTCTGGTTGTCGTACCATGATGTGGCCTTCCCTATCTTATGTCTAGCCCTATCTAAGCTATTCCATGATTTGCTCCTGTATAGTGGGCAAATTCCTTTCATGTCCAGTTCTATGAGGGTCTTATACTTTTCCATGGCTCCTTCGTATACTCTGACTCTGTCTCTTTGGTTGTAGCCAGAGAACTGCATGCGGTTGATGAAGTGTTGGATGTGTCCTTCCATTTCTGTTGGGTCGCACATGCTGGACACATTCTTCATCACTCGTACCAAATCTGCGATCAGAATATTAAACTTAGCACTACTGGACATTGCTGAGTTTTTGAGTATCAGGTATTTGGAGGCCATGGGTTTAGCATAGTGTGAGTGGAGAATTTGGGCTCTCTCGTCTATAGTGTTGATCCAGAGTTCTGTGTCTAATACAGGTAGTCTATTGTTAGGGTGTTTGGAAGGGAAGTCTATAGTTACAGTTATACTCTGGTGTATGGAATTAGCTATCTGCTGGATGCTTTCCATCGTGCTACGTTCTAAATCAAACTTGTTAGTGCTCTCTAGTGGGGGTGTTCTTATAACTATATTGATATCGTCTACATAACGAGAGTACATGATGAGGTCTATGGAGCTTTCATTAAGGAGATCTTTAAGTCTCCTTTCCCACCATACCATGAAAAGGTTGGCAACATCGCCAGCTATGCTGACGCCGATGGCTGCTCCCTCATTTTGGGTGTAGATTTTCTCATTGAACTTAAATATGTGGCCCTTTAGGGTAGTTTTGATACTAGCCCCTATTGCATGTGCGACCATTTTTCTTACCTGATCAGTGTTTTGGGGGGTCCGTATAGCTTTGGTCCACCCAATCCACCTTCCTATGGGAGTCTTTTTAGCCATTGAGGTTATGGTGGGGGGTCTACCTCTTATAGGTCTACTAGGGCAGAAACATCTAAGGTCATGGCTGTCTAGGTAGTCAGTGTCGTAGGTAAGTCTAAGTAGGAGGCCCAGTTCGTCTGTGTCGACGTCGCAGAACTCCACCTCACTCTCAATGATCATCTCCACACATCTTTTCACAGCAAAATCAATGTTAATGGATGGGTACAGTGACACCACATCCATGCTGCCTATTATGCAGTTGGATAGGCTCCTGTTTTTGTTGCACTCACTGATTCTGCTGAGGAGGTCCTCTGTACTTTCACATACATCTGGGGACATCTTGATTATGGGGCGTATAACCATTGAGAGGAAGTAGGAGATCCTGTAGTTGCTAGCTATATTAGCTCCGCATACAGGTCTTGTTGGTGGTCCTATTGTCGGGTCGTCGACAGTCTTGTGGTCTTTGCGGAGCCCATACAAGGGTGGTATGCCATTGTTAGACGCCTGGAAGTTGTTGGCAGTGCGTCTGCTTGGCTTTAGGATGTCAGTCCACATCATCATGTGAGCGTTGAGGATTTTTTCTCTCCCATCGTGTGTTAGTTGTGCAACTTCGCTCGTGTTGGTGATGTGGGGTTGCATTGCCTCGATGTAGTTCGGCATGCTATCTATTGACATCCTACCAGACTTATCTGTGGGTAGACACACTACCTCACCATCCCTTGTGCGCTGCTTGAGGCTAACCAAGCCTTCTACAGGTTTTATCCCAAGTTGTTGGGCCTCTGGTCTGCTCTGTCTCATAGTGTACCTGTCTACTACTTGTCTAATCTTATTTCTAGCTATGGTGAACTGTGCCTCCGTCTCGTCATCTATTTGTTGTGGTATGCAAACTCTTTTATTAAAGGGTAACCTCGTAGGATAGATATTACCCATCTTATATGTTTTGTCAGCTGGGTTGAAAAATAGTTTCTCTAAGGGGTTGTCGTTATTTCTATCGTCATAGTTGTGTGTGTTGCTATTATTGTTATCATGGTGGTTGTTGTTGTTTCTATCCTTAGCATTAATATTATTATTGTTATGATTGCTAGATGTATTGTTGTTTACTTCACCGTTATTGTTGTTGTTGTTACTGCTATTTCTACCATTGTGGTTGTTACTATTATTATGTTTCTTGTTTTTGTTGATGTTGCTACATGTACTATTTCCATTATTACCACTGTGGTTATTGTTGTTGTTGTTGTTCGTATTGTTACCGTTATTACTACTGTGGTCACTGTTGCTGTGTCTGTGGTTAACGTTTCTATTATTATTATTATTGTGGTTGTTGTTGTTCTGTCTATCGCTAGTATTATTACCATTATCACTATTTCTCACTTTCCTGCCATTGTTATGGTTATGGCTGTTATTTCTATACCCAGAGTTATTGTTTATATTACTACTACCGTTATTATTGTTGTTGTTGTTTACCTTTGCATTCCAACGTATTTTTGTGAAACACTTTTCCAGCTCCGTTTTGCATTCCATAGGATTAATCTTTTTGTAGATGGCAAATTTTGGTGGTAACTTTAGGATTTGTTGTTCTTGTTCACTGATTAAAGTGTTCCCATAGATATTTACTGTGTGGTCATTGGTAAATTCTTCCGGTAGTTTTACATCACTCATACGGATGTTGTCGATGTTATCTGGGTATTTTTGAGAATATTCGATTTTCCTTTCTTGTAGTTTTTTCTTATTCATCCATTCTAATTTCTTCTTGAAATGCCTACAGCATTCGTTTTGAGCATATTTCGTTTCGCGTCGGATGACGCTCATGAAGTCATCTCTCTCGTTTGCTGTGATGAGATTTCGGATTTCCTTACCGTTGATGCGTTTTTGTCTGTAGAGTGCGTTGACTTTTGTGTATGTTGTTCTTTTCATATTAACTGTTATTGTGTGTTTTAGCCGTTCCGCTTGTGTTTTGTTCAATAATAAATTATTTACTTGTTTTGATATGTTTGTTGTGTATGTTTTGGAGGAAACACAGTGTTTTAAGAAGCGGATTTGTTCTGTTGTTATTGTAGTTTTTATATAACAGAAAACAGTGTCTTTCAATAACCTTTCAGCTTGGCACAAGCTAATGCCATAGCGGCGATGAATTAGTTTTGCGAGGTTTTTTATATGAAATCGTGTGTCGAAACAGATATTGTTATATTTGGGGAGGGTCATATTTGCGTAATATTGCCAGAATTAATAACAGAACACACTCACTGTTTGGTTGGTTTTCGCTTCTCGCTGTCTTTTATATATATATATCTGCGATCTAACTTACTCGGTCCTCAATGTTGCCATTGACTGACCGGCGGTCAAAAATAATACAGATACAATATAGACAAACACATATATATATAGTTTACATAAATCTTTCGTTGCACATCTGCAACATCGTCAGTGGTGTTATATTCATTGTTCCTCCTGTTGTGTTGTATGTCTACGCCATTTTTTTTGTTCAGTCTGTCTATATATTTATTTATTTATTTGCTTGTTTGTTTATCTTATTTTATTTTGTCTTCTTTGCGCATGCGTTTGCGTGTGTGTATAGTGTTATGTGTGATGTGTGACTAGTGTGTATAGTGTTGTGTCTGCTGGGTGACTAGTGTGTGTTTATGTGCTTGTGTATGTATTTATTTATCTTATTTTATTTAATTTAATTTACTTATTTATTTATACTTCTCTTAGGTCAGTGTTGTTTGTTTGGGTGTTGTTGTTGTTCCACTCATTCTTTCTGTTTAGCTTTGGTCTTCTAATTTCTATTTCACTGGCCTCTCTGATTTGCCTATCTGCTGGGTCATTCCTATGTTTAGATATTATTCTAATTTCTATGTTGTCTATGTTACCGTCATGATGTTGTCTAGCATGTTCGTATAGTACTGACCCGTTTTTTCGTCCTTTTAGTTCCCCCCAGTGTTGGTCTATCCTTTCACCTATGCTACGAGCTGTCTCACCTATGTATGTTGTTGTCGTGTTTCTGCAAGTACCCTCTGTACATCTTATGCTATAGACTACGTTTCTAGTTTTACAGTTTATCCGGGGGTTCACCTTACATATGATACATTTCCTATTGGTACAGTGGGTTTTCTTAAAAGGGTAGGTTTTGCTGATCAGGGATTTTATGGTGGTTCCTGGCTTTTCTACCACCTTTATTTTTAAGTGGGTCTTTCTCAGGGCCTTTCTACACTGGTTAGCTAATTTCCCTCCAGGGGTGGCGTCCACAAACATGACACTCTGATATCTCTGGTTGTCGTACCATGATGTGGCCTTCCCTATCTTATGTCTAGCCCTATCTAAGCTATTCCATGATTTGCTCCTGTATAGTGGGCAAATTCCTTTCATGTCCAGTTCTATGAGGGTCTTATACTTTTCCATGGCTCCTTCGTATACTCTGACTCTGTCTCTTTGGTTGTAGCCAGAGAACTGCATGCGGTTGATGAAGTGTTGGATGTGTCCTTCCATTTCTGTTGGGTCGCACATGCTGGACACATTCTTCATCACTCGTACCAAATCTGCGATCAGAATATTAAACTTAGCACTACTGGACATTGCTGAGTTTTTGAGTATCAGGTATTTGGAGGCCATGGGTTTAGCATAGTGTGAGTGGAGAATTTGGGCTCTCTCGTCTATAGTGTTGATCCAGAGTTCTGTGTCTAATACAGGTAGTCTATTGTTAGGGTGTTTGGAAGGGAAGTCTATAGTTACAGTTATACTCTGGTGTATGGAATTAGCTATCTGCTGGATGCTTTCCATCGTGCTACGTTCTAAATCAAACTTGTTAGTGCTCTCTAGTGGGGGTGTTCTTATAACTATATTGATATCGTCTACATAACGAGAGTACATGATGAGGTCTATGGAGCTTTCATTAAGGAGATCTTTAAGTCTCCTTTCCCACCATACCATGAAAAGGTTGGCAACATCGCCAGCTATGCTGACGCCGATGGCTGCTCCCTCATTTTGGGTGTAGATTTTCTCATTGAACTTAAATATGTGGCCCTTTAGGGTAGTTTTGATACTAGCCCCTATTGCATGTGCGACCATTTTTCTTACCTGATCAGTGTTTTGGGGGGTCCGTATAGCTTTGGTTCACCCAATCCACCTTCCTATGGGAGTCTTTTTAGCCATTGAGGTTATGGTGGGGGGTCTACCTCTTATAGGTCTACTAGGGCAGAAACATCTAAGGTCATGGCTGTCTAGGTAGTCAGTGTCGTAGGTAAGTCTAAGTAGGAGGCCCAGTTCGTCTGTGTCGACGTCGCAGAACTCCACCTCACTCTCAATGATCATCTCCACACATCTTTTCACAGCAAAATCAATGTTAATGGATGGGTACAGTGACACCACATCCATGCTGCCTATTATGCAGTTGGATAGGCTCCTGTTTTTGTTGCACTCACTGATTCTGCTGAGGAGGTCCTCTGTACTTTCACATACATCTGGGGACATCTTGATTATGGGGCGTATAACCATTGAGAGGAAGTAGGAGATCCTGTAGTTGCTAGCTATATTAGCTCCGCATACAGGTCTTGTTGGTGGTCCTATTGTCGGGTCGTCGACAGTCTTGTGGTCTTTGCGGAGCCCATACAAGGGTGGTATGCCATTGTTAGACGCCTGGAAGTTGTTGGCAGTGCGTCTGCTTGGCTTTAGGATGTCAGTCCACATCATCATGTGAGCGTTGAGGATTTTTTCTCTCCCATCGTGTGTTAGTTGTGCAACTTCGCTCGTGTTGGTGATGTGGGGTTGCATTGCCTCGATGTAGTTCGGCATGCTATCTATTGACATCCTACCAGACTTATCTGTGGGTAGACACACTACCTCACCATCCCTTGTGCGCTGCTTGAGGCTAACCAAGCCTTCTACAGGTTTTATCCCAAGTTGTTGGGCCTCTGGTCTGCTCTGTCTCATAGTGTACCTGTCTACTACTTGTCTAATCTTATTTCTAGCTATGGTGAACTGTGCCTCCGTCTCGTCATCTATTTGTTGTGGTATGCAAACTCTTTTATTAAAGGGTAACCTCGTAGGATAGATATTACCCATCTTATATGTTTTGTCAGCTGGGTTGAAAAATAGTTTCTCTAAGGGGTTGTCGTTATTTCTATCGTCATAGTTGTGTGTGTTGCTATTATTGTTATCATGGTGGTTGTTGTTGTTTCTATCCTTAGCATTAATATTATTATTGTTATGATTGCTAGATGTATTGTTGTTTACTTCACCGTTATTGTTGTTGTTGTTACTGCTATTTCTACCATTGTGGTTGTTACTATTATTATGTTTCTTGTTTTTGTTGATGTTGCTACATGTACTATTTCCATTATTACCACTGTGGTTATTGTTGTTGTTGTTGTTCGTATTGTTACCGTTATTACTACTGTGGTCACTGTTGCTGTGTCTGTGGTTAACGTTTCTATTATTATTATTATTGTGGTTGTTGTTGTTCTGTCTATCGCTAGTATTATTACCATTATCACTATTTCTCACTTTCCTGCCATTGTTATGGTTATGGCTGTTATTTCTATACCCAGAGTTATTGTTTATATTACTACTACCGTTATTATTGTTGTTGTTGTTTACCTTTGCATTCCAACGTATTTTTGTGAAACACTTTTCCAGCTCCGTTTTGCATTCCATAGGATTAATCTTTTTGTAGATGGCAAATTTTGGTGGTAACTTTAGGATTTGTTGTTCTTGTTCACTGATTAAAGTGTTCCCATAGATATTTACTGTGTGGTCATTGGTAAATTCTTCCGGTAGTTTTACATCACTCATACGGATGTTGTCGATGTTATCTGGGTATTTTTGAGAATATTCGATTTTCCTTTCTTGTAGTTTTTTCTTATTCATCCATTCTAATTTCTTCTTGAAATGCCTACAGCATTCGTTTTGAGCATATTTCAAAGACCACAAGACTGTCGACGACCCGACAATAGGACCACCAACAAGACCTGTATGCGGAGCTAATATAGCTAGCAACTACAGGATCTCCTACTTCCTCTCAATGGTTATACGCCCCATAATCAAGATGTCCCCAGATGTATGTGAAAGTACAGAGGACCTCCTCAGCAGAATCAGTGAGTGCAACAAAAACAGGAGCCTATCCAACTGCATAATAGGCAGCATGGATGTGGTGTCACTGTACCCATCCATTAACATTGATTTTGCTGTGAAAAGATGTGTGGAGATGATCATTGAGAGTGAGGTGGAGTTCTGCGACGTCGACACAGACGAACTGGGCCTCCTACTTAGACTTACCTACGACACTGACTACCTAGACAGCCATGACCTTAGATGTTTCTGCCCTAGTAGACCTATAAGAGGTAGACCCCCCACCATAACCTCAATGGCTAAAAAGACTCCCATAGGAAGGTGGATTGGGTGGACCAAAGCTATACGGACCCCCCAAAACACTGATCAGGTAAGAAAAATGGTCGCACATGCAATAGGGGCTAGTATCAAAACTACCCTAAAGGGCCACATATTTAAGTTCAATGAGAAAATCTACACCCAAAATGAGGGAGCAGCCATCGGCGTCAGCATAGCTGGCGATGTTGCCAACCTTTTCATGGTATGGTGGGAAAGGAGACTTAAAGATCTCCTTAATGAAAGCTCCATAGACCTCATCATGTACTCTCGTTATGTAGACGATATCAATATAGTTATAAGAACACCCCCACTAGAGAGCACTAACAAGTTTGATTTAGAACGTAGCACGATGGAAAGCATCCAGCAGATAGCTAATTCCATACACCAGAGTATAACTGTAACTATAGACTTCCCTTCCAAACACCCTAACAATAGACTACCTGTATTAGACACAGAACTCTGGATCAACACTATAGACGAGAGAGCCCAAATTCTCCACTCACACTATGCTAAACCCATGGCCTCCAAATACCTGATACTCAAAAACTCAGCAATGTCCAGTAGTGCTAAGTTTAATATTCTGATCGCAGATTTGGTACGAGTGATGAAGAATGTGTCCAGCATGTGCGACCCAACAGAAATGGAAGGACACATCCAACACTTCATCAACCGCATGCAGTTCTCTGGCTACAACCAAAGAGACAGAGTCAGAGTATACGAAGGAGCCATGGAAAAGTATAAGACCCTCATAGAACTGGACATGAAAGGAATTTGCCCACTATACAGGAGCAAATCATGGAATAGCTTAGATAGGGCTAGACATAAGATAGGGAAGGCCACATCATGGTACGACAACCAGAGATATCAGAGTGTCATGTTTGTGGACGCCACCCCTGGAGGGAAATTAGCTAACCAGTGTAGAAAGGCCCTGAGAAAGACCCACTTAAAAATAAAGGTGGTAGAAAAGCCAGGAACCACCATAAAATCCCTGATCAGCAAAACCTACCCTTTTAAGAAAACCCACTGTACCAATAGGAAATGTATCATATGTAAGGTGAACCCCCGGATAAACTGTAAAACTAGAAACGTAGTCTATAGCATAAGATGTACAGAGGGTACTTGCAGAAACACGACAACAACATACATAGGTGAGACAGCTCGTAGCATAGGTGAAAGGATAGACCAACACTGGGGGGAACTAAAAGGACGAAAAAACGGGTCAGTACTATACGAACATGCTAGACAACATCATGACGGTAACATAGACAACATAGAAATTAGAATAATATCTAAACATAGGAATGACCCAGCAGATAGGCAAATCAGAGAGGCCAGTGAAATAGAAATTAGAAGACCAAAGCTAAACAGAAAGAATGAGTGGAACAACAACAACACCCAAACAAACAACACTGACCTAAGAGAAGTATAAATAAATAAGTAAATTAAATAAAATAAAATAAGATAAATAAATACATACACAAGCACATAAACACACACTAGTCACCCAGCAGACACAACACTATACACACTAGTCACACATCACACATAACACTATACACACACGCAAACGCATGCGCAAAGAAGACAAAATAAAATAAGATAAACAAACAAGCAAATAAATAAATAAATATATAGACAGACTGAACAAAAAAAATGGCGTAGACATACAACACAACAGGAGGAACAATGAATATAACACCACTGACGATGTTGCAGATGTGCAACGAAAGATTTATGTAAACTATATATATATGTGTTTGTCTATATTGTATCTGTATTATTTTTGACCGCCGGTCAGTCAATGGCAACATTGAGGACCGAGTAAGTTAGATCGCAGATATATATATATAAAAGACAGCGAGAAGCGAAAACCAACCAAACAGTGAGTGTGTTCTGTTATTAATTCTGGCAATATTACGCAAATATGACCCTCCCCAAATATAACAATATCTGTTTCGACACACGATTTCATATAAAAAACCTCGCAAAACTAATTCATCGCCGCTATATATATACATATATATATATATACATATATATACAGTCACACCTACATACATATATATATATAAATACACTCATATATATACACACATACACATACATACCCACATATAAATATATATATATACATAAATATATATATATATACACACATACACACATACACATACACACATATACATATATATATATATATATACATATATATATATATATATATATATATATATATATATATATATACACATAGATACACATACATACACATATACACACATACATATATACTCACACACACACACCTACACATACATACACATACACATATATAAAGATATATATACACACACACACACATATATAATAAATATATATATATATATACACATATACATATATATACATATACATACATATATACATACATACATACATATACATACATATATATACACACATATACATACACACATACACTCATACATACATACACACACACATACATATACACACATACATACTCATACATAGACATAGATATCTTTTTTCTTTTTTCTTTTTCTTTTCTTTTTATTTCTAAGTTTATAGATACATCTATAAATAGGCAGCCTGCCGAAACCGTTGAATACTGACCTCTCCCCCCCTCCCACCTAATTTCTGTATCCTGATCTAAATATGTGTGGCAGTGTTTATGTGCGTGCATTAATGTCCATATGCTTATGATAATACTATATGCACATATATATGTGTGTGGGTGTGTGTGTGTGTGTGTATGTTCGTAGTTGTGTGTATGTTTATGCATATACGCGCGTGTGGGTGTGAGTGTACGAATATGTGTGAGTATATGAATGTGTGTATACATTTATTTCATATTTATGTGTCTATACGCATTTTATCTGTGGATTATAGACTTACAGAGACATTAGCCTTGAATTTTTGTATTTGCATACATCTTTTTGGCATGCGTATGCATGTGAACATATATCTTTATGTAAATATGTGTATGAAGTTAATTACATGTATATACACACACCAAACTGCATAAAATTTTTTGTATTTTCATTGGTCAATTTGAACTCTGTTCCCAAACGGACCTGAAATTTTGAATTGTTGTTATTATCAATAAATATATTTCATTATTTCTGAAGACGGCATATATATGTGTTGGGTATGTATATTTAATTTTGATAGTTTGTATAATTTTGTATAATTTTGTACATAGATCTGTTGAATATGCATGCCAATTCTAACACATATATATCCTAGAAACGATAGTTAAATAATGAACTTTTTTTGTTTAATATAAGGAACTGTTTCATTGTTTTATTCATTATTTTTTTAATATTTTATCTTGACTCTGTATTCCGTTTATCTTTCACCGAAAGTGATTTTTCATTGCATCTCTTCTTTCCATGATATCCGGATTACATTGAGTTCTTCATACGGATTGGACACTACCGTAAACTCTTGGTAGATTTATCTACATATATATATATATATATATATATATATATATATATATATATATATATATATGTATATATATATATCAATGATATTAATAAAACTATATTTATAAAACCATATTTATTCTATTATATATATTTCAAGGGCACCAAAACTTTGGTACGCTCTCATTAGATAAAATACAAAGTAAGTTTTATAAATATTGACATATCCACGAACGAGATCTTAACGGTTCAAGTTTTTCCTGGATAGTAAGAGGAAAAAGGGCAAAGAGAGGAAAAATCAAATATTTCAAATTATTAAGATGA
>OZ024742.1:142237793-142255293 GCA_964016885.1 Eledone cirrhosa | reverse complement strand
TTTTACTATTTAAAAATTTAATAATATTTTTACGAATAATTTATTGTAAATTGATATTTTAGATTTTATCGGTAAAAAATGGTTATTGGTAAATGGTTAAACGGTAAAGCCACATGGGCTATCCTGTATGTATGTATGTAAAAAGAAAACGGAAACAACACAGTACAATGAAGAAATATATTAGTTTAATGCTTGATAGCGTAGGAAAAGTCTCTATGTTTCCGACACTAATCCTTCATCAGAATGAGAAATAAAAGATGAAATAGAAAGATAGAGTGAGAAGAAGAAATAACGGGAAACATTTTTTTTTCAGAAAAAGCACGTGTGTATTCAGTCAGTCTCTCTCTCTCTCTCTATATATATATATACATATATATATATATATAATTATATATATCACAGAAAAAAGAGAATCAGTGTTGCGACGAAAGGAATTTATTGGACATAAACAATTGTTTTTCGGGCGACCAGATCGAGGCACGATCGATATGGTGATCATACCTGACTCTCAAATCACTCGGTCGTCGGATACGTCTCGATTCTACGAAGCATATTTTCCTATTTTCCTTCGTAGAAACGAGATTATCCGACGACCGAGTGATTTCAGAGTCAGGTATGATATGATCACCACATCGATCGTGCCTCAAGCTTGTCGCCCGAGAAACAATTGTAATATGTCCAATAACTTCCTTTCGTCGTAACACTGATTCTCTTTTTTCTGTGATATCATACTCTGCTCTACGAGGGCATTGAGTGCTCATACGGCCTACCGCATGCGGACGCTTTAAGCACCCAACATCAATTATATATAGATATATGTATATATATATATATTTATACACGCACACACGCATATACACATTGGACTCTATGGTAAAGAACTTCGTTAAAGAAGATTTTCATACATATATATATATATATACAGTGTCCTCCCAAATGTATACACACTTTGATTACCTGTACAGGCAATGTTTATTAGAATGCTGTTGAAGTGTGTATGCATATTTTGGGAAACCCTATATATATATATATATATATATATATATATATAGGAAAAGAGTTAGAACCCCTGACGGCCAAACTCAAGCCGTTTTGACAGCTGTCGAAACGGCTTAAGTTCGGCCGTCAGGGTTTTAACTCTTTTCCTATTACCCACTCTACTACCCAAAGTATCGAGTACTCTGGTGCGTTATGGTCCACCTTGTTCCTTACCACACTTCCTTCGTTATATATATATATATATATATATATAACGTGTAGCTTGTTCTGTAAGCATTTATTTTATGTCCCTCATTAATTTTGGCGATTATTAAATTCGTAATTTCACATACTTCTATTAATGACACGTATGAAGGAAGACAAAACAGCTGTAAACCAAAATTGAAAGCAAATTTTTCTTTCTGTCTATATATTCTTCGATTTACTGTGTAGGTATTACGGTATTACATGGCTTTTATTATATACATTTATATTCATAATTTGTATTTTATTAGCTTTTAAATAGGTTTTCGAACGAATTGTTCCTAAATACATATAATGTAATTCACAAGAGAGATGAACACTAATATAAACATACATGTGCTCGAATCGTAAGGACCAAATTTGCTAGAGACTACTCTGAGTTCTTAACTCAATATATATAATTGTTTCTACTTTTAGCACAAGGCCAGAAATTATCCCAGTGTATTACTGGTACTTTATTTTATCGACCCCGTAAGGATGAAAGGCAAAGTTAACATCGGTGGGATTTGAACTCAGACCATAAAGGGCCGTAACTCTTTGCTGCAGAGCATGGTGTCCGACCCTCTACCGGTACTGTCAATCCCCCGCCAAACTCAATATATATAACTCAATATGTCTATATATTAATTTCAACAACGTCAGTATTCCGTGTGTCGTAATTCTCGATTATCATTGGTTCATACTTTTCAAACGACTCCACCCACCTCAACGACGCCAAACTTAAATTAATACGCTTAATGCCAATGAGGGAGTGAGAGGGGAGAGTAAGAAACAGAGAGGCAAAGTGAACGCTGTAACTATTACCATGTGTGTGTGTACGTGCGCGTATGTTTATGTGTGTGTGCGTGAAGCGTTCCACAGAAAGTAAAAACTATCATGTGTGAGTGTGTAAGTGCACGGATGCGTGTGTAAGTTTGCGTGCGTGTGCGCGTTTCCATGCGTGTATGTGTGTGTACGTGGGAGTTTCACAATCGCCACGTAGTTTATCTGTCTGTGTGCCTGTCTGTCAGTTTAACATACACAGAGTTGTGAAGGGACCTCTTTTTACATTGACTGACATCTTTTATATTTATTATTGTCATTTTTTGACAATTGCTCGAAATGAATACTGATAATAAAAGCAATTCGACTTTATCAAACAGTGAACTACAGCGGTGACGGCGTGCAGCCAGGAATGAAGAAAAACGGGCCAAACAGCGCCATCGGAATGCCGAACTTCAGAGGCGAAGACGTGCCGCCATGAATGAAGAGGAGCTGGCTGAACAACGGCAACGAAACACTGGAGCCAAGCAGCGACGGTGTGCTGCGATGGTTGAAGACGAACTGGCTGAGCATCATCTTTTATATTAATTATCTATATCTATATCTTCATATAATATAAAAGATTGGAACTGCCATCATTCTTTTGAGAAACGTGGAACAACCACGTCTATGCAATCATACACGTTTTACAGTCAGGCAGTAGATGAACCATCTCCTAGAGGTCACTATTCTAGGTGGGAGCACCTAGAATTGTTCATATACTATGCACAAACGGTACAACGAAGAATCTGGTATATGTGGAAGATTTTTTTTACTGTTTTTGGTATCACACAGACACCACGGACTCGCCTCATACTGTAACCAGACAAACATCCAATACAGTAATTTTCTCTTTTACCTGTCTTCTCTTATCTGTTTACCCGGGCGAAGCTGGGTACGTCAGCTAGTCTATTTATTAATTTGAAGAACGTCAGTATACCGTGTGTCATAATTCTCGATTATCATTGGTTCATAGGTTTCAAACGACTCCGCCCACCTCAACGACGCCAAACTTAAATTAATATGCATAATGCCAATGAGGGAGTGAGAGGGGAGAGTGTGAACGCTGTGTTCAATAACTATTAACATGTGTGCGTGTGTATGTACGTGCGCGTATGTTTATCTGTGTGTGCGTGCGTGCAGTGTTCCACAGAAAGTAAAAACTATCAACATGTGTGAGTGTGTGCGTGTGTAAGTTTGCGTGCGTGTGCGCGTTTCCATGCGTGTATGTGTGTGGCGTTCCACAATCGCCACGTAGTTTATCTGTCTGTGTGCCTGTCTGTCAGTTTAACATACACAGAGTTGTGAAGGGAGTAAATAGGGACCTTTCTTTACATTGACGGACATCTTTTATATTTATTATTGTGTCATTTTTTAACAATTGCTCGAAATGAATACTGATAATAAAAGCAATTCGACTTTATCAAACAGTGAACTACAGCGGCGACGCCGTGCAGCCATCAATGAAGAAAAACGGGCCGAACAGCGCCATCGGAACGCCGAACTTCAGAGGCGAAGACGTGCCACCATGAATGAAGAGGAGCTGGCTGAACAATGCCAACGGAATACTGGAGCCAAGCAGCGACGGCGTGCTGCGATGGTTGAAGACGAACTGGCTGAGCATAATCAGCAGATGGCCAGAATTCAGCAGCAACGGCGTGCTGCGATGAATGAAGAGGAGCTAGATGAACAGCGCCAGCGCAATACAGAAGTACAGAGAATGTGTCGCCAAAGTGCTCCTCATTCCAGTAAAGAGGCCAGAAGGCGAACGAATGATATTAAAAATGGATCATGGTAACTGTGTCATTATCAGATTGGTGGATGATCAGAGTGTCCACATTGTGGAGCGTTGCTTTGGAGGCACGAAAAGACGTGGTCCACAATGTGCTGTCATAAAGGAGCAGTTCAACTAGAACCCTTGCGAATGCCGGATGATGAGGAGTCACCGGAGTTTAAAATACTAAGTATGTGGGGTGATCAAGGAGACCGAGGTAGATTGCTGCGCAAATATTCGCGGCAAATTAACAATTCATTAGCTTTAGCATCGCAGAGAGTTAGTGAGATGTTTGAGAGTGGAGCATGGTAACCGAATGTAGTCATTCAAGGCCGTTTGTATCATTGAATCGGTAATTTAGAAATTACCCCAGGAGAGAGGCCTCGATTCGCTCAATTTTACGTTAACCATCCAGATTATAGTGAATCGGAGGAGGATATCAGGATCGGTTGGATGAAGTTGCCGGGAAATATAACTGAACTTGAACGGCAAAGGTTAAGTGATTTGATCCGTGATTTGCAATCATGGCTTAGACAGTGTAATCCTTATGTCATGGATTTCATGTTGGTGGCTGAACTGCAAAATGTTCAGCAGCAAACATTGGTGATTAAGGCTGACGCAGTGCCAAGGAATCAACACGAACGGCGATATAATGCCCCTGAAGGATTTCGTGAGGTTGCTGTGTTGATGGACCATAAGCCTGGATCGAGAGATATCGTCCTCAATCGCAGAGATGGTGGTCTCAAGACTATCAATGAGTCAAATAGGGCATACAATCCATTGTATTATGTTCTTTTATTCCCAAAAGGTGAAAATGGATGGAACATGTCTGTTCATTTAGATGATCATGAGAATCAGCATCAACAGGGAGGTGGCAATAGACACAATAATTCGATTCGCGACTTTTACGCGTTCCATTTGAACGAGAGGAATCAACAGAGAAATGCGCTATTTCAAGCCAGCAGATTGTTCCAGGAATACTGTTGTATGGCATTCGCAAAGATCGAAAATCAAAGACTAAATTATATAGCTACACACCAGCAACATATCAGAGCTGAATTGTATGATAATATACAGGATGCTATAACAACCGATGATGCCAATTACAAGCAAATTGGTCGACG
This sequence comes from Eledone cirrhosa, assembly GCA_964016885.1. NCBI lineage: Eukaryota > Metazoa > Mollusca > Cephalopoda > Octopoda > Eledonidae > Eledone > Eledone cirrhosa. The sequence goes on along the minus strand of OZ024742.1, from coordinate 142,250,352 downwards.
CATCATTTTGCCATCGTCGATCATCAGCGGCCCGAGATATATGAACATTCGCTATCAGGATGCAATGGCTATTGTCAAAAAGTTTGGAAAGCCAGATTTGTTTATAACGGTTATATGCAATCCTGAATGGACTGGTATTAAGGATGCACTTTTGTCAGGACAACAGCCAAAGGACCGTCCTGATATTGTGGCAAGAGTTTTTTTTCAAAGGATATCTGAAAAAGATAATGGATGATGTGGAAAAAGAGGGAATCTTTGGAGATATAGTTGCCTTTACATACGTAATTGAATTCCCCCAAAAAGGATTGCCACATGCACATTTGCTGATCATTTTACATAGAGATTGCAAATTGAGATGTGCTGAGGATGTCGACAGCGTTGTGTGTGCTGAACTGCCGGAGAATGAGGCGCTACGCAACTTGGTGGCAAAGTCAATGGTGCACAACCAATGCGGAGTTGCAAATCGAAAAGCGCCTTGCATGAAAAATGGCCAATGCAGTAAGCACTTTCCGAAATCTTTTGTCACGAACACTTCCTGGAACGATGGGGATGCTCATCCCTCATACAGAAGACTGTCGCCTGCAGATGGCGGTTTGGTCAAAAATGTAAACGGTCGATAGGTTACAAATCAATGGGTTGTGCCATACAATCTATATTTGATTATGAAATATCGTTGTCATATTAATGTGGAAATTTGTAGCTCAGTGAAAGCTTGCAAATATCAATTCAAATATGTTTACAAAGGTCATGATCGGGCAATGATCAATGCCAAGAATGAGGAAGCGAACCAAGGAGATGAAGTTGGCAGGTTGCAGGATGTTCGCTCGATTGGATCTAGCGAAGCTTGCTGGAGATTGTTCGATTTTGATCTCAATGAACGCAAACCCAGCGGTCAGAAACTGACGGTTCACTTAGAGAATAGGAAAATGCTCTGTTTTCAAGACACTAGAAGAGGTGTCGAAAGAATTGCTAACGCACCACCTCCTAAGATGGAATTGACTGAGTGGTTCAAGCATAATAAGGAACATGCTTTGAACCCGGATCAAAGGCAACTCTACTGCGATTTCCCTTCGCACTATACGTGGGATAAGAAGGGAAAGAAATGGAATGATAGAAAACAAAAGTTGAGATTCATGACTATTCATGACTATTGGTTTGTAATGTCCATCCAGCATCTGGTGATGTGTTTTATCTCCAAATTCTGTTGCATAATGACTTTTCGAGAGGTAAACAGAGCTTCGCTGATTTGAAAACAATCAATGGCGTGGAATATGAAACATACCAGGCTATGTGTCAGCATCTGGAACTCCTTCAGGATGACGCTGAATGGAATAACGCCATGGAAGCTGCAGGAACAACACAGATGCCAGCTCAAATAAGGCAGTTGTTTGTCACGATTCTAGGATTCTGCAATCCTGCCGATCCAAGAGAGTTGTTTGAACGCCATTGGGGAATTATGGCTGATGATTTTAGGCATCATCTTCAGGTCGATGATGAACATTTGATGAAAGCTATTGTTTTGCTCAATATTGAGCAACTGCTTGAAGTTCATTTCAAATGTTTAACAGATTTCAATTTGCCAATTCCTATGAAGAAATGCGGCAACGTGTCTTAGCATTGAACATGAGATTGCAGCTTAGACGGTTGCCACTCGATCGGAGGGAACTATTCCAGTTTGATCCACTGGAACAGCAACGTATTGTGGATGAACGTATGCAAATGTTGACCCAATCTCAGAGAGAATTGGTCGATGGCGTTCTCCACTCGATTTCCACTAATGAGCAACTTTGTGCTTTCATAGATGCTCCAGGAGGCACCGGAAAGACATTCTGTTTCAACACTATGTTATCGGCAGTCTCAGAGGAAGATTGCTCTCCCTGTGGCCACCAGTGGGATCGCTGCCACTTTGCTGAGTGGTGGAAGGACCTTCCACTCATGCCTCAAGGCTCCATTGGCTCCGGATGAGTTGAGTGTCTGTAACATTACAGGACAAAGTGAACTCGCGGACCTTGTACGCAATACGTCTCTGATTATTTGGGACGAGGCTCCAATGGCACACAGATATTTGCTGGAGGCATTGGACAGAACTTTGAGATATATCTGCGGTAGTGACCTGCCATTCGGTGGTAAGACTATCGTTCTTGGTGGCGATTTCAGACAGGTGCTACCAATTGTTAGGAATGCTCAAAGAGTGCAAATTGTCGATGCATGTCTGAAAACGTCCCCGTTGTGGCGCCATTTCAAAGTTTTGCGATTACACGATAATATGCGACTTATATATATATATAAATGTAATCTGAGTTTTTCGAATATTAATAATTGTTTCTACTTTTGGCACAAGGCCAGCAATTACCCAGTACATTACTGGCACTTTATTTTATCGACCCCGTAAGGATGAAAGGCAAAGTTAACCTCGGCGGGATTTGAACTCAGATCATAAAGGGACGTAACTCTATGCTTCAAAGCATGGCGTCCGACTCTCTACCGATACTGCCAATCCACCGCCCTAGCAATTATGCAAACAAGTCTCAATTTTATAGCCATGTCAGTAGAATGAACCCTTCATTCTTGCTCTTGTGTTGGCATGAGAACAGAACTGCAGACACTAATGTTTCTGGGTATCACCCTTCATCAGTACAGCTCACTGTTCACCTGCCAAACTGTCAGAGCTAGTGGAAATATATGCTATTTTCAAAAATACACAGTGACTGCAGTTCTGTTCACATGCCAACACATGAGCAAGAATGAAGGGTTCATTCTACTGACATGGCTATAACATTGAGGCTTGTTTGCATAATTGCAAACGAATCGAATGTTATTATTAATATTCGAAAAACTCATTTATTGTATTCAGCCATGTAGACGGAAAATTTTCTTTATATATATATATATATAAGATATATTTATATATATAAATATATATATATATATATATATATATATATCTTAAAATGGGATATACTTTCCAGCGCAAATGCATATCGGAGTGGTTTGAAGTACTGCAGGTTATGTAACCTTGAGCTATTTTACATACTAAAATCCAAAAACAAACTACTTAACGATAGAATTGAACGATCATTATACTGCAACCACAAACTAAAAGCTAAATTCTCTCACTATAAAATAACTTAACATTCGAACCCGTAACTACAACACCACTTTCTAGCTAACAACCTTCTCTTCTCCCCCACACTACAAGACAATACACTGCTTATCACTATACATGGTAACTCAGTACAATTCCTAGATTACTACTACAAAACCAAAAGTTCACTCACCACATATACTTTATCTATCCCCTCTCTACCTATATATCTCTCTCTACATCCATTACACTCTCTCTCTCTCACCTTTGACCTACCTCCCTCTCAACATCTATGAACTTGACCTCTGGGGCAATAAATAATTCCGACCTCAACTATCTACGCATCTCTCCAAAAGTAACTAATAAAACCCCTACCATAACATTTTGATTAAGATATCTACAAGCCACTCTCTCCTACTTCTCCAACCCCTGCATATCTTTCCTTCTCTCTCCATCTTCCCTACTTTTCTCTCTTCCTGTTCCACTCTATCTTTCCCAACAACCCCACTTAAGGGTTTTTACATTGTATATTTACCATTCTGCTCTGAGGAAACAGTGGTCACAGCATTGGATATTCGAGTTCTGCAAATACTTGTGAATTTGCACGTAGCGGAACTAGGTTGCAGTACCACCGTGGAAACACTTGTAAGCACACGGAATAAACTACCTTTTTATGATGTCTACCTGTTATTATTCATTCTTTATATATATATATATATATATATATATATATATACGATATATTTAATATATATATAATATATATATATATATATATATATATATATATATATATATATATATATATATATATATATATATATATATATATATATAAGATATATATATATATATATATATATATATATATATATATATATATATATATATATATAAGATATATATAATATATATATAATATATATATAATATATATATATATATATATATATATATATATATATATATATATATATATATATATATATATATATATATATATACAGTATTTTCCGTTGTGTTGTAATATAAATATTACACACAGTAGATTATCAGCTCACGTAGAGTTTGCTCGACGGTTCCAGTTGTAGTTCCAAAAGTAATCCGGAGAAAAATAGAAAGATTTGAATGGATACAGTTTAGTTGAAAGGAATTTATTGACACGTGTTTCTATAACAGTTACATAACCTAAAACAGCTGCTATCTACAAACTTTTAGTTATGCAGACATTCAATATTTCAATGTTATTATTTACTGTCATTTCATCAGAATAATATTACTGAGGACCTATTTAGTTTTTATAGAGAATATTAGGAGGGAGGGGTGAAGTTGTTAGAAGAATAGTTGAAGGAGTGGTTTTTCGATAGCAGTGAGAATTCTTGGTGGCAGTGAGTAATTAGATTCCCATCTGTTGTTTTGACATTTTTTATAGAATATATTATTGGTTATTTTTCTAAATCTATAGAAGGATTAGAGATAGTAAAGATATGCGTGGTTGGTTTTGTGTTTGCACTTAATTAACATTCAGACTTAAATTTTTCTTTCAAGTGTACGTATCCTTTCACCCACGCATTCACACACAAATATATTTGCACACCTCTACAAAATACATATACTCACAATTCACATATTCATACTTACATATATATACACATGCATACACATATATATACACACATGTATTCATGTACATACATACGCGCTCATGTGTATACATTTTCATACTCAGCTTATCTTTATATACACACGTATAGACACACACATATATACATACATACTCTAGTCAATGTGTACACACATACACATACATACACATCCATATACACATATATACATACACACACATATATATATATATATATATATATATATATAAGCACTTTAATACATGAATACACTTACATCTAACTATACACATCAAACATATATATATTTACTTATTTATATACATTTTCACATATATATACATACTTATGGACGTTTTTAGACACATTCATTATCGCATATTTGTACCTATTCTCATCAGCATATCTTTCCATTATTAGTGTGGTAATTTAAGGTTATTAATATATGTTGAGAAGAGATTGTTTTTATATTTTTCTAACTAGATTAAGGTTTATATAGTTGGGGGATGTCCCTCTTTTATGTAATATTCGGCTTGTAGTGGGAAAAAAGGGTTTTAGTTCTGTGACGGCAGAATAATGTTCGTTCAATTCTGTTATTCAGCAGTTTCTTCTTGTGTGTGATTATGTAATAAATTTCAAGATTACACAATTTGCAGAAATTTTGGCTCCTGGAAAAGCTTTGGGTTTTAGCTAATTTTTCCCATTTTAGGGTAAACTTTTGATCGCTATCCCTGAGCGTCCAAGCTTTTTCTGCTAAAGTTGTTACATTTCTTTGGCTCTGGTGTTTTATTGAGTAAGAATGCCTATACAATCGAGATTTAAACGATGTTGCCGTTGATCCCACGTAATACCACTCGTTGCCTCCGGATTTAATGGTACACTTATAAATAATATTTTTTTCCAGGCAGTTATTGCCGAGGGGGCAGTTGTCAGGATAGGTGCAGTTACAGTTGTGTACGTTGGGTTTTCTCTGGAGTAGTATTGCGGACGAACTTAGGTGTGGTTTATTTATGTTCTGTAGTGTATTGTCTACTGTTTTTTTTGTGTTCTTTGTACTTAAGTTCTTAGTGTTTTCGTTTAACCTTCTAGTATTGATCTTTTTTATGTGTTGTTCAAGGTTTAACGCTGTAGAGTATGACAGTCTTATAGTGGTAGGGTTTAGGATTTTGTGGTATTTGTGTGATGTGGGAAAATGTCTTTTAATTATTTTAAAGAAGAGTACTGGTAAATTTGTACTAATGGAACTATTGTATTCGGGGTTATACCATAAGTACTCTTTGCATCGCTTTCTATTAGTTTTGTTTGTTGGTTTACTGGTGTGCATACTATGGTAGTAAGTGTGGTTTGGTGTTGTGTTATTATATCTACCTATGTGGGATTTATTTTGGGTGTTTTGATTGTTCCCATCTATGTACTCTATTTTGTTGAGGTAGCCTGCTTTACTAAGGGCGTTATCGTAGTACTCGGCGTGTTCCTTAAATACTTGTATGTTAGAAGATAGACCCGAGATTCTAAGGGAAATATTTTTAGGGATAGATTTAATTATAGAGATGGGGTGGTTAGACCCAACATTTACGTATTTGAGATTTTCATTCAATTTATGAAACGGTTTAATCAAACCAGAGTTTAAATTGAGTGTGACATCCAGGAAGTTAACTACTTTAAGGTTGTATTCATATGTTATAGTTAGTCCTATTTCGAGTAGTAGTTTTCTTATATCTTTGCGTAGTTTTTCTAGTTTTTGGTTATTAAGGTTTTTAGCTAGGAGGAGAACATCGTCGCGGTATATTCCGCCGTGGAGATTGCTGAATTTTTCCTGGAGTCTAAAGGCGATAAATAACCCCACAATATCAGTTATTTCCGCCGAATCGTTAGAGCCCATTGTTATGTCAAAGTTAGAGGGTCTATCTTTACGTACCCAATAACTGTTCTCAAATTTGACTATAGTTTTCCTATCTTCTAATATAATTTTAATTTCATCGTTTGTAAGGTCAGAGTTATCCTTAGCAAACTTAATGGCTCTATTCAAAGTTTCAGGTGATATCGATGAGTAATATTCATCGATATCAAACTGGATAAACTTAGATTTATTCTTATTGCTAATGCTATTAAACCATCTTATTGCTTCTTGGGTCTTCCCCCAGAGTTTAATGTTAACCTTAGCCTTAATTTGGGGGATGATTCTATCTAAGATATATTTGCTTATTTTACCTATATCTGATTTAGAGGGGCAGATTAATCTAATTTTAGGGTCATTATCAAAGTTTACCTTGTGGTCCTTAAGATTGAAGGTGGGTACCGCCGGTAAGAGTGGTCCTGTCCTATCTTCGATTCCGAGATTTTTCACTATTTCGCATGCCTCATCATTGATGTGCTTAAGGGTTACTTCACTCGTTTTTCTATATTTTTTATGTAATTCTTTTCGAATTCTTTTCTGAACTCAACATTAGAAAGTGGTGTAAACAACAAATTCGGTTTTAGGACTTGTAAAAACCCACCCACCAACCCACTATTAGATGCATTTGAGCAGGACCTTATGAACTTAATCCTTAAAATTAAATTCAAAGGACGCAACACCAACAGCAAATTACAGAAAGATATAAAAAACTACTGGACGACCTTAAAAACACCAAAGGAATTGTAGTAAAAGCGGACAAAACATCAAACCTGTACACTATGGATTGCACTACATACAACAACTTCATTCGAAAAGAATTACATAAAAAATATAGAAAAACGAGTGAAGTAACCCTTAAGCACATCAATGATGAGGCATGCGAAATAGTGAAAAATCTCGGAATCGAAGATAGGACAGGACCACTCTTACCGGCGGTACCCACCTTCAATCTTAAGGACCACAAGGTAAACTTTGATAATGACCCTAAAATTAGATTAATCTGCCCCTCTAAATCAGATATAGGTAAAATAAGCAAATATATCTTAGATAGAATCATCCCCCAAATTAAGGCTAAGGTTAACATTAAACTCTGGGGGAAGACCCAAGAAGCAATAAGATGGTTTAATAGCATTAGCAATAAGAATAAATCTAAGTTTATCCAGTTTGATATCGATGAATATTACTCATCGATATCACCTGAAACTTTGAATAGAGCCATTAAGTTTGCTAAGGATAACTCTGACCTTACAAACGATGAAATTAAAATTATATTAGAAGATAGGAAAACTATAGTCAAATTTGAGAACAGTTATTGGGTACGTAAAGATAGACCCTCTAACTTTGACATAACAATGGGCTCTAACGATTCGGCGGAAATAACTGATATTGTGGGGTTATTTATCGCCTTTAGACTCCAGGAAAAATTCAGCAATCTCCACGGCGGAATATACCGCGACGATGTTCTCCTCCTAGCTAAAAACCTTAATAACCAAAAACTAGAAAAACTACGCAAAGATATAAGAAAACTACTACTCGAAATAGGACTAACTATAACATATGAATACAACCTTAAAGTAGTTAACTTCCTGGATGTCACACTCAATTTAAACTCTGGTTTGATTAAACCGTTTCATAAATTGAATGAAAATCTCAAATACGTAAATGTTGGGTCTAACCACCCCATCTCTATAATTAAATCTATCCCTAAAAATATTTCCCTTAGAATCTCGGGTCTATCTTCTAACATACAAGTATTTAAGGAACACGCCGAGTACTACGATAACGCCCTTAGTAAAGCAGGCTACCTCAACAAAATAGAGTACATAGATGGGAACAATCAAAACACCCAAAATAAATCCCACATAGGTAGATATAATAACACAACACCAAACCACACTTACTACCATAGTATGCACACCAGTAAACCAACAAACAAAACTAATAGAAAGCGATGCAAAGAGTACTTATGGTATAACCCCGAATACAATAGTTCCATTAGTACAAATTTACCAGTACTCTTCTTTAAAATAATTAAAAGACATTTTCCCACATCACACAAATACCACAAAATCCTAAACCCTACCACTATAAGACTGTCATACTCTACAGCGTTAAACCTTGAACAACACATAAAAAAGATCAATACTAGAAGGTTAAACGAAAACACTAAGAACTTAAGTACAAAGAACACAAAAAAAACAGTAGACAATACACTACAGAACATAAATAAACCACACCTAAGTTCGTCCGCAATACTACTCCAGAGAAAACCCAACGTACACAACTGTAACTGCACCTATCCTGACAACTGCCCCCTCGGCAATAACTGCCTGGAAAAAAATATTATTTATAAGTGTACCATTAAATCCGGAGGCAACGAGTGGTATTACGTGGGATCAACGGCAACATCGTTTAAATCTCGATTGTATAGGCATTCTTACTCAATAAAACACCAGAGCCAAAGAAATGTAACAACTTTAGCAGAAAAAGCTTGGACGCTCAGGGATAGCGATCAAAAGTTTACCCTAAAATGGGAAAAATTAGCTAAAACCCAAAGCTTTTCCAGGAGCCAAAATTTCTGCAAATTGTGTAATCTTGAAATTTATTACATAATCACACACAAGAAGAAACTGCTGAATAACAGAATTGAACGAACATTATTCTGCTGTCACAGAACTAAAACCCTTTTTTCCCCACTACAAGCCGAATATTACATAAAAGAGGGACATCCCCCAACTATATAAACCTTAATCTAGTTAGAAAAATATAAAAACAATCTCTTCTCAACATATATTAATAACCTTAAATTACCACACTAATAATGGAAAGATATGCTGATGAGAATAGGTACAAATATGCGATAATGAATGTGTCTAAAAACGTCCATAAGTATGTATATATATATGTGAAAATGTATATAAATAAGTAAATATATATATGTTTGATGTGTATAGTTAGATGTAAGTGTATTCATGTATTAAAGTGCTTATATATATATATATATATATATATATATATATATATATATATATATATATATATATATGTATGTATATATGTGTATATGGATGTGTATGTATGTGTATGTGTGTACACATGGACTAGAGTATGTATGTATATATGTGTGTGTCTATACGTGTGTATATAAAGATAAGTTGAGTATGAAAATGTATACACATGAGCGCGTATGTATGTACATGAATACATGTGTGTATATATATGTGTATGCATGTGTATATATATGTAAGTATGAATATGTGAATTGTGAGTATATGTATTTTGTAGAGGTGTGCAAATATATTTGTGTGTGAATGCGTGGGTGAAAAGATACGTACACTTGAAAGAAAAATTTAAGTCTGAATGTTAATTAAGTGCAAACACAAAACCAACCACGCATATCTTTACTATCTCTAATCCTTCTATAGATTTAGAAAAATAACCAATAATATATTCTATAAAAAATGTCAAAACAACAGATGGGAATCTAATTACTCACTGCCACCAAGAATTCTCACTGCTATCGAAAAACCACTCCTTCAACTATTCTTCTAACAACTTCACCCCTCCCTCCTAATATTCTCTATAAAAACTAAATAGGTCCTCAGTAATATTATTCTGATGAAATGACAGTAAATAATAACATTGAAATATTGAATGTCTGCATAACTAAAAGTTTGTAGATAGCAGCTGTTTTAGGTTATGTAACTGTTATAGAAACACGTGTCAATAAATTCCTTTCAACTAAACTGTATCCATTCAAATCTTTCTATATATATATATATATATATATATATATATATATATATATATATATATATATATATATATATATATATATATATATATATAAGATATATATATATATATATATATATATATATATATATACGATATATGTATATATATCGTATATATATATACGATATATTTAATATATATATAAGATATATATATATAAGATATATTTAATATATATAAGATATATAATATATATATATAATATATATATATATATATATATATATATATATATATATATATATATATATATATATATATATATATATATAACGAAGGAAATGTGGTAAGGAACCAGATGGACCAAAACGCACCAAAGTACTCAATACTTAGGGTAGTAGAGTGGGTAATAGGAACGAGTAGGACCCCGACGGCTGGGCTCAAGCCGTTTCGACGGCTATTATTTCCTATTAGTTTCGAGTCCCGAAACTAATTCGAAATAATAGCCGTCGAAACGGCTTGAGCTCAGCCATCGGGGTCCTACTCGTTCCTATATATATATATATATATATATATATATATATATATATATATATAAATATATATATATATATATATATATATATAAGATATATATATATATATATATATATATATATATATATATATAAGATATATATATATATATATATATATATATATACATATATATATATAAGATATATTTAATATATATATAAGATATATTTAACATATATATATATAATATATATTGATATATATATAAAGTTTTGATATATTCATTGAAACCAATTTTCCACTCTCTTTCACTCACTCACCCATCAAGATATGCATGTTTATATGCATTTAAATCAAGCAGTGGGTATTTTACTGGGTTTTTGTGAATATACCAAGTAGACAATTGAAACTTCTGTAGTATATATTTGACTAACATTGGAACAGAACGTGGAAGATGTGAAAAACGAGAGGAAGACTCACAAATTGATTGAATACTATTCATGTTTTTTTTATTTTCATTGAAAATAAGCGTAATATACCGAAAATTTCTCAAAATCTCAGCTAACCAATAAATTAGCTTCCATTTTATATTCTATTCTATCAAATGTAATACAGAAGAATCATCAGAGAGACCGTAATATTCTTTCATGAAAAAATTACTTCGGTAAAAAAAGAACATCATAGATAAAAGAAAAACAATCAGAAAAGAAATATTTACATGATAGAAGATATATTAAAAAAATCATCTTCATTGCAATATCTTTTTATATTACGAATTCGGAAACTGTACCGTTTTGGGATTTGCTTTGACAGTAAATTTTTCTTTCTCTCTCACCGACCCTAGCACTAAGTCACTCACTTGTATGCCTCCCGCACATATATACACATGTACCTCTTTGTGCTTAAGTGTACGTGCATGACACACAGACACACACACACACAAATGAGATGCTACTAGTGAAGACAAGACAGACCATTATTCAACTTCAGATTTTTTTCCATTCGACAAATGTTACTAAACCACAGCGTTTCAAACAAGTATTTCATGGACCCGACAGGGAAAATAAGGAATGTGCTATCCCAAAAGATAGATGGCAAGAGAGAGGCTCGTTCATGCAGATGGTCATCTCTAATCGGCAAAGTGTTCGTGGGGGCACAAGAAACAAAATGTTTCTACCAATACAGAATAAGGAGGAGAAACCTGGAAAGTGCCTCTCTAGGGTGAAGACCTGAGCAGTGTTTTGAGGAAGACCAGCAGTCGCTACAGATTCTACAAATTCTACAAATTCGTCGAGAAACCTATCAGAGAGCAACGAAGCCTTAGTCTGACGCTGATTTCACAAGGTTATATTTGGAGAGAGAATGACGGTGTAAATAAATATACATATTCTTATTGATCTTTTAGCAGTCTATACAAATGAGACAAATGCCAGCTTGTGGCAGTACCTTGTTTTATTGCATCCTCCCAAAACAACAACGCTGTATCTGGTCCATCTCTGACTAGCCAATTTCACTGGCAATGCTTGGATCGAACCAAAGTTGTAGTAAATGATACTTTCCCAAGATTCCAATGATTGCGAAGCGATATTCTTAACAATTTGGCAAAGCTGTGCTTATTGATTAGCAGTAGTTTGAAATGGCCCCGATAGAATGTCACAACGAACCTAACTTAAAATTTCGGAGGCGCCAATATTC
>OZ024742.1:142215293-142227793 GCA_964016885.1 Eledone cirrhosa | reverse complement strand
CATCAACCCGCAGCCTCCCATCTCATAGCTATCTGCCGCATGGGTTGATACGAAAATATCCTCCACCCGGATCATTCTCCCAGGGCCTTACTCTCGTTCGATGCAGGAGCTACAGACTGGAGAAGGCTCCGCTGCAGGAATGCACCAGATGCAGAGGGACTGGCACAGGACTGCCAGTGATAGTGGGCACTGGTGGACCCGGTCGGCTCTACGCATGTTGATACCTCTGGGATTACTGGCTAAGGATGACCCCACTCTCATTGAGCAAGAGCTAGAAGAAGAGAAGAAGAATGTAAATATATATGTGTATATATTTATATATATGTATATGTATTTATGTATACATATGTATACATTTATATATATATATATATGCGTGTATATACGTATATATATATATATATATATATATATATATATATATATATATATATATATATATATATATATACATATATATATATATGTATATACATGTATATATATATGTATATGTATGTATATGTATATACATATGTATATGTATGTATATATATATGTATATATATGTATATATATGCGTATATATGTATGTAGGTGCGTGTGTGTGTGTGTGTGTGTGTGCATGTGTGTGTGCATGTGTGCTTGTATACATGTGTGTATATATTGATAGGACAGTAGGTGAATATATGCACGTTTATGTGTGTATGTGTGTATGTGTGTGTGGGTGTGTGTGTGTGCATGTGTGTGTGCATGTGTGCTTGTATACATGTGTGTATATATATGCATGTATTATCGATATAGATGTCTCAGAACGTAGTCCAGTGTATGTGTGAGCACATACACGAACACTCATTTCTTCAGAGACATTGCATACTCTACACTTACATTAATATATACACGGGACTTCATTGCACACCCATTACCCCTCTCAATGTATATAATGCAATCTTGTTGCCACAATTCATTTACAGACAATCATTGATTTACTTAAAAATTTATGGATGTCAACTACGTCCCGTGTTAGGTAAAAGTCTATATCAACCATTCAAAGGCAAAGCGGGAAAATTTCTGAGAAGGAAAAAGAATGGCCGGAAAATAGAACAATGTACAGGGACCGTTGGCGGATATGACATGTACAATTAATGTTATTATTGATCTAAATGCTTTTATTCGACTTCAATATATTCAATCAATACACGCTAATTACAAAGAATTAAACTAAGTTTATGTGTGCTTGTGGGCTTCGTGAGGTTGTTGTGTCGTTAGGTGGTGTCTTAGCAACGTCCTTTGAATATCGGATTGTAATGTTTCGTGGTATTTGTTCGGACTCTCCGCGCTCTGAATTCAAATAATGCTGAAGTCAATTTAGCTGTTTATCCTTTCAGGGTCGATAAAGTATGGTTGAATGGGTTGGCAGAATTTTTCAATGCGTCAGACGCCATCTCTTTCAGCTTTTTGTGTTCTGAGTTCAGATCCAAGTTGTATAAGTCTATGTGGACAACATCGGTCACGTGAAAACCCAGGCTATTCCTATTTTCTATATATCTAGGATCACATTGTTCAATAAGCCCTTTTCTTTTTTTTTAAATGATAGATTAGAATTTGAGGGAATATGACTGCTATCTCTGACAAAGTCGAGCGATCGCGTAGAGGTTTCTTCGTTGGCATATGAATTGTAAATTTATGGAACTATCTATAAGATGTTTTGTGTACATGTGTGCATGTGATGGTATATCGCGTACGCATGTGATGGTGTATATTGAATGTATATAGTGTATATATGTGATGTTATATAGCGTATGTATGATATGATGTATAGTTTATGTATGTGATAGTGCAGAGTGTATATGATAGTAAATAGTGTATGTACTGGTAAAATGTTTGCATAATTTCCAGTTAAGTTTCACATATCGGAAAGTGTTGGTTGATAAACTTGATAGGACAGTAGGTGAATGTATGCACGTTTATGTGTGTGTGTGTGTGTGTGTGTGTGTGTGTGTGTGTGTGGTGTGTGGTGTGTGTGTGTGTGTGTGTATGTGTCTGTGTGTCTAACTAGAATTAATTCGTAGTGTTTCTTCGTCAGGAAGCCATGTATATATAGGATTGCACCCAAATGAAAGTAAATAAGTCTCTTTGTACGTTTGAGTGGGTATATATCTATGTATGCATTTGTATGTGTTTGCATAATGCTTAATTATAACTCTCTCTCTCTCCCTGCTCTCTCTGTCTCCCCCCTCTCTCTCTCACTATATATATATATATATATATATACGATATTAAATAAATGGAAACTATATTTATAAAACCATATTTATTTCATTATACATATTTCAGGGATACCAAATTAAAATATGGTATGCCTTCATCAGACAAAATACAATATATAAACAGTTTTATAAATAATTTTGACGTACCCTATTAGAAGCGACCATTACTTTTGGAAGCTGTCTGGATAGTAATGGTCGCTTCTAATAGGGTACGTCAAAATTATTTATAAAACTGTTTATATATTGTATTTTGTCTGATGAAGGCATACCATATTTTAATTTGGTATCCCTGAAATATGTATAATGAAATAAATATGGTTTTATAAATATAGTTTCCATTTATTTAATATCGTATATCTACTCCAAAAACTTGTCGAGTGCTTTATATCAGTTATAAAATATTTACTTGTTGTATCCCAACAATTTTAAATAAAACTTTTGCATATATATATATATATATATATATATATATATATATATATATATATATATATATAAATAAATATATATATATATATATATATATATATATATATATATATATATATATGCAAAAGTTTTATTTAAAATTGTTGGGATACAACAAGTAAATATTTTATAACTGATATAAAGCACTCGACAAGTTTTTGGAGTAGATATACGATATTAAATAAATGGAAACTATATTTATAAAACCATATTTATTTCATTATACATATTTCAGGGATACCAAATTAAAATATGGTATGCCTTCATCAGACAATATATATATATATATATATATATATATATATATATATGTCATAGATAGAGTTAGAAACAATTAAATAGCCTAAAGAAGGGACTCTTGCCGAGCCGTGTAATATAATTGGATATATGAGAGGGATGAACACAGATATAAGTATACATGAGTATGGGACGCGTTAGGCGCTGTAACATGTGCGTTTATATCACCGCATCGTTCAGTCTTCTTAGATCCTTTGAAGTGAAAGGTGCGAATTTTCCTTGATACCCGAAGAAGAGCACAGGAATTCTGGCTTTCACTTAATAATTCTTGCGAAACAGATTTACGTCTGTCCGGGTATCATAGGCTATTTGCCCGATATAGGTTTGTTATTTTTATTGATTTATTACGTTAAATCGAGTAAGGCAAACCATATTGTTTTAAATTACTATTTTTCAACCTAGCTAACTTGGTCATTTGCAATTCGAACACATGTATACTTGTATCGGTGTTCAACCTCTCATATATCCAAATCACTGATGAAGGACTAACTTTATTCATATGTAACCCATTAGCAACCCCGCAGCACGTTTATTCTCATACTTACACATATTTTTTTCCCCGCTGTTACCCGTCCATTTCGTTCTTACTGCTTCCTCTTTCTCTGTATCTTTACCCTCTCTAGCAGTCACTCTCTCTGTTAGCCTCTTCCTCACCCTTCACTCACTCATTCTCTGTTACTACCTCTCCTCCTCCTCCTTCTTCCCGTTTGACCTGTGCGTAATTCTTTTCTTTCGCACCCTTGGTCTGGCAGGTCGCTTTTTTTCTCTCTCTCGTCTACGATTTCACAGAACTTACGTTCACCGAATTCACAGACTAGATCCCTTCTTCCTCCCGTTAGACCTGTACGGAATTCCTTCCTTGCTCATATTCCAACCAGGTTTGATGGTCTTTATTCTCTCTCGTTCACGATTTCACCGAATTTAAATTCATAGAAATTTGGGACTTGATTCCTTCTTCCTCACTTTTCGTTGCTTCACCATTTTTGTTTGTTTACACTCGTGTCCCCTTTATTTACGTGTCCCAACGACTTTTTTTAGCCGTTGCTCGCACCAACCGGAGGTATATGGTCTTTAAAGCGATGAAATACCAATGATGGTTGGAAGATCACTGATGAAGGACTAACTTTATTCATATATATATATATATATATATATTTATATATATATAATTGGATATATGACCTAAGTATTGAGTACTCTGGTGCGTTATGGTCCATTTGGTTCCTTACCACGATTCCTTTGTTATATATATATATAAACACATATAAGATACATATGTATTTTATGTATCATATGTTTTAAGCATAAGTGGTTTACACCAGTTTGTGTGTGTGTGTTTGTGTGTGTGTGTGTGTGTGTGTGTGTGTGTGTGTGTGTATGTGTGTGTGTGTGTGTGTGTGTGTGTGTGTGTATGCGTGTGCGTGCGCATCTGTTTTCGTTCGTCTTCCTTTGTTTAAATATAAACGTATTAGACCAAGAATATATGGGAATACATAGCACAGAAATACGTGAATTTGTGTGTGATGTATATTGGTGAAAATATGGATGGCTGTAATTACATATTTGAATGTTTTGGTCTAAAAGTTTATAAGTATACATATGTTAGTATACAGACACACTCACTCACACACACACACACACACACACACACACACACACACACACACACACACACACACACACACACACACACACACACACACACACACACACACACACACACACACACACACACACACACACACAAACACACACACACACACACACACGCACATATATATATATGTGTGTGTGCGTGTATATATGTATGTGTATGTATGTGTGTGTGTATGTATGTATGTATATATATATACACACATATTGTCATTGGATAATATTTAATATTACCCACATCCAATTACAAGTATATATATATATGTGTATGTATGTGTGTGTGTGTATATATGTATATGTATAGATACATACACACATACACACACACATGTAATTATGTGTGTGTGTGTGTATATGTGTATATGTATATGTATATATATATATGTATATATATATATACTTGTAATTGGATAATATTTAATATTACCCACATTATATATACATATATATATATATGTATATATTTATATATATATGTATGTTTATGTATATATATGTATATGTATGTGTATTTATATGTGTATATATGTATATATATATGTGTGTGTGCGTAAGTGTATATATATATAATTATATATAAGTATATATATGTATATGTGTGTGTATATATATATTTACATATATATGTATGTGCGTGTATATATGTATATTTAAGTATATATATGCATATACTTAAATCTACACTCACAATAATATACACAAATACCTATATACATCCGGCTGTAGAAATAAGGCTTTTAAAGAGTTAACGCAGAGTTATTAATATACTAAATATATCAATCTGTGAATATAACTTATCAAAATACCCATTATGGAAATATTAGAGTTAATAAGTTTCGACAGATGAGATTTGAATCGCACGAGACCATTGATCTGTCGTTGACTGAATAACTAATAATTCATAAGTTATAACGGGACTTCACCTCAAAGGTGAGGGAATTATTTATTTTCTTCCACTAAATAAATAATAAAAAAGAAACATTATTTTCTGAATTATATTCAGAGTTACTTTCTTATCGTTGCCTTTATCAACAATAATACACAAAACAAACTCCGATCCTCACACATACACGGGGGACAAGCAAAACGAGGCTGATTAAAAGGCGGAGAGGAGAACACATCAAAGAGATCACAGCAAGGCCCGCAAGCATATTAGAACAGTTCTCTAGAAAAGAAACGAACGTTCTTGAGAGAGGCAAAAAACGTTTGCGCGGAGAAATTACATTTTCTGTGTTCCTCAGAGATCTTGGATGAAACGGCCGTGAGCAAGGTAACATACCAGAACATAGTGAAGTTAATGGTTGGCGAGTAGAAAGGTAGAAAGTACCAGCCACGTGTCCAAGTGGGGATGTTCTTGAGCGAAATTTAGAACGATGTTGATTTTGTTATATCATAAGATATAGAGAAAGTGGAAGTGATAGAGATCGCAGAAGCTAACATGTCATCAGTCCTCGGAGCTGGTGGTATTGGTGATGAGGTTATCCTCCCAGCGGACCAGAAACAATAATAAAAGCTAGCCATGGTCTTTACTTCTGAGGCCAGCAATTTTTGTTGATGTTTCTCTTGGTGTCAGATGCCTTCTTTTTTTCTTGCGATCTTTTCTGTAATAGAAAAGTACTCAATTGATTTTGCCACCACATCTATAGCAACTGGACCTATTGCTCTGCACCACCGGTTTGATTACCCTCCCTTTCTTCAATCAGATCAAGGAGAGTATTGTAGTCAATGGGGCACATTAAGACTTAGTGTTTCTTGCGTATCCCATCCGACCACATGATATTGTCAGTCACCTCGTCGCTCACCAGCTACCCTTATTGTTCACATAGGTTGTTACCGTTGTGAACAACAAGCCGACAGTCAATATCTCTGGGCACGATCCTTGTACCACTGAGATTTATGTAGTGTGGCACAAGTCTGTAGACTGTGGGTGCATCAGATTTATCTGCCTCCTCGCCTTGTCCTTGGTGTTAAAAGCGAAGTACATACTTTATATCCTCTGTTCTGAGTCATGTGACTCATCCTGTAAGGGTTTTCCTCCAAATCGTATTTTAAGAGTATATGGAAGCATTTCCTGTCTTAAGGGGGCAAATTGAAAAGAAGCAAAGGAATCTAGATATCAACGGGTAAGGTGATAAAGGAGATTGGCATTGAGGAAAGATATAGTTATTTGGGTGTCTTGGAAGCAGATAATACCGAGAACAAAAAATGAAGGAGAAAATGAGGTCTGAATTCATAAGGAGAGTGAGAAATGTACTGAAATCACACCTGAATAGTAGGAATGTCATAAGTGCAATACATTCTCGAGCTGTGTCTATTATTAGGTATCTTTCGGGAATTCTTAAATAGAATTCTTAAACGAACAGAAAGAACTAGATAGAAATACGAGGAAATTAATGACCGTACAGTATGTTTCATAAGAGGGGGGTATGTTAATAGACTGTACTTAAGGAGAGCTGAAGGCGGGAGAGGTCTTATCAGCGTGGAGGACTGTGTTCAGATGGAGAAAAGTGGTTTGCATAAATGTGTCCGTGAGCAACGAGCCAAACTTAAGGTTGTATTGAAGGAGCAGATAATAGACTAAGAGATGCCTAAGAAGGAAGTAATGATGAGGAGAAAGAAAAACCTGAATGAAAAAGCTCTTCATAGCGTATTCTTTAAGAAAACAGAGTTCAGAGATCCGCAGACATGGGACTGGTTAAAAAAAGGGGACCGGATATATATAGTTAAAGACCACAAAACGTCTTCTAATTAATGTATCAATTACCCACAAACGACAATATATTAAGGAAATGGAGAAATAATCCAAATATAAAGATCTGGAGATAAGAAATAACCCGAATGTAGATGATAAAAAAGGAAACAGTATCTATAATAATAGGTGCTCTAAGAATGATAAAAAACACACAGACAGATTCATAACCAGGACTCACAAATATATACAGCATAAAAAAAACACAACTAAGCACTTCACACATATTACAAATAGTGCTCTTAGTACAATAGAAATAACAACAACAAAAACAACACTGCATATACCCAAGACAATAATAATAATAATAATAATAATAATAATAATAATAGTAATTGTTTCTACTTTTGGCACAAGGCCAGCAATTATATCAGTGTATTACTGGTACTTTATTTTATCGATCCCGTAATGATGAAAGGCAAAGTTAACCTCGATGGGGATTTGAACTCAGACCATAAAGGGCCGTAACTCTTTGCTGTAAAGCATGGCGTCCAACCCTCTACCGATACTTCCAATCCACATAATAATAGCAATAATAATATAATTAAATGAAATGTAATAAACCCAAGATATAAATAACGTTATCCCACCTACACTCGCGAGAAATTGTTGAAAATGTCGAAAACTGACAAACCTTTTGTCTTCCCCAGTACGGAGAAAACGTCCAAAGTTTTTCAGAAGGATTCTTTCTCAGAGGAAAATTATTTAAAAAAGAAATGTTTTTCTTCAGCAGCACTTAGTAAAAATAACGAAGAACCAAAATTTCACGAGATGAGCAGAAGCTCGTCCCAACAACAGACATATTTGTATATTGTTCACCTCTTCCTTCTGTTCTAGATTTTATAAAGTATACTTACCTAGTGCAATGCGGTCCGACGTTGCTTCTCGGTTGATCCAGAATGATACCCAGGAAAGGACTACTAACAGAATACACGGGATGTAAACCTGAATCAGGAAGAATCCCGTGTGTCTCCGTAAGAAAAACTTCACAGCCAAAATGGTGTGAGGAGCTATAATAGAAGAGAAATAATAATAATTAAAATGATTTCTACTATAAGCCCAAGGCCAGCAATTTTGGGGGAGGGAGAAAGTCGATTTAATCGACCCCAGCGCATTACTGGTACTCTATTTTATCGACCCCGTAAGGATGAAAGGCAAAGCCAACGCAACTCTATGCTGCAAAGTATGGTGTCCGGCGCTCTACCGAATAATTATAATTGGAAATACTAATCTCTTTATTGGCCACAAGGGGACAGACAATAGACAGGGACAGTGGAGGTTTACAATGAAATCGACAGCACTTCCCCACCTGTAAAGGATGTTGGCAGTAGATGGACTTCCTTACCAGTGGACCCAGTCCTTTCCACAAGAAGTTGAAGAATAGGCGTTCCAATTTGGCGAGGCAACGTGGTAATAGATGACGAACGCGATGCAAGCGCTCGCCACCTCTTACCGACCATTTCTGGATGAGTGTGATCACCTTGCTCGTTACCTTGTCCCATTTCTTAGCTACCTGGCGGTGTTCGACATCTTCACAGTGAGGTCAGCGTATGCCGACGCAGCTCTTCTACGTTCAGGTGATGAAAGGCAACGCTAACCTCGGTGGGGTTTGAACTCAGAACATGAAGGGACGAAACTATATGCTGCAAATCATGTTGTCTGATGATCTACCGGTAGAGAAATACACCGCACTCACCACTTTTATATAATAATAATACCACCAACAACAACAACCATAGAAACTTTATAAAGAAAGGTAGGATAAAAAGATATATTAAACCCAAGAAAAAATATATGACATTTAAATAAGGAAATAAAAATATTATTACAATAATATTAACACGAAAATAAAGAAAAAATGTAATTGAAATGTCTGAAAACTAATTTAAGTATCTAAGAGAAGTGACTAAATATTAATCAAAACATTCTAAGAAGATATAAAATCAATATAGACAGGTTTCCGATCACGTGCTTTCAATGTGTTATAGATAAAAACAATATTCACATATTCACGCCAGAATTAAAAAAAAACGTAAATGGATTTCCATCGGTTTTAATGATGAGTAGTCAGATGTTCGGTAAACTGACATATCTAGTTACTTGTTGAATTAATGTGTAAGTGGCAGAGTATTCGAGAAACACGTGTAGCCATAACGTAATCACAGGCAGAAGCAGCGTGACGTTGTGTGCAACAAATCTGGACTTTTAAGTTACAGGTAAAATCCATTTGATGGATTTATATGCAGTTTGAGATTATTCTTTTTCCCACACAAGGCTTCGGTCGATCCGACACTTGTCCAATATTCTGGGTAGTGGAATTGAACCTATGATTGGTTGCTTGAGAACTTAACTTAACAATTCTATTCGGTCTTATTGCGTTAATGTACACACACACACACACACACACACACACACATATATATAAACACACACACACATATATATATAAAGAAGAAATTAAAAGATGGTTAAAAAAGTTTCATATATTTTATTATGCGCATTTCGAAAACAACATCATCCTGGGACAAACATTGTGTTCTCATCAGATAAAATAAGGTAGCATGATATGAGGCCTAAAAATACTTGTGAACAAGAAAGTGTCCAGTCTACATATGACAAAAATATAAGAGAAGAGAAAAAGTAGGAAAAATGAAGAAAAGGAAAGAAGAAAGAAAAAAGAAAAAGAAATAGAAGAGAGGAAAAAAGAAAGAAAGAAGGAGGAGAGAGAAAGAGAAAGAGAAAGAGAGAGAGAGAGACTTTTGATCGGGAACGCTGTCATAAATGAAAAACATCTGTAAATAACGGTTAAAAAAATAAGTAAATAAATTGATGAGGTGTATGTGCTAATATTACAAATATTATAGGTCTAGAATATAGAAACTGGGTATATTATTTTATATTGAGTTTGAATACTAAAAATTGGATTAAGAAGTGAAAAAAATGTATTAATAAAATAAAATAAAATAAAATAAAATAAAATAAAATAAAATAAAATAAAATAAAATAAAATTAAATTAAAAATAATTATAATAATTATAAAAAAAGGGTTTTTAAAATAAAATAAAATAAAATAAAATAAAATAAAATAAGATAGAATAGAATAAAAAATAAAAATAAGAATAGTCTATGTCAAAATAAAAAAAATTACTATTAAAAATTTATATATGTGGGGTATAGTATTTAATTATTATTTTATATCAACAAGTAAATAAAGGAAATTGCTAGAAAGGTTTATACACGTAGAAAGACATATGACGTCATAGTTTATTTACAAAATCTACGAAGGTTTCAACGAAAAATTTAAGGCAATAGAGAAAGAAGGTGAAAGGCTTAAAAATGTAGAGAAAAAGGGATTAATACATTGTAGAATATAATGAAATGTGTGAGAAAAAATGTGTGAAAAGATATATGTGTTGAAAATATATATGAGTAAAAAAAAATTAAGCGTTATTCGTGGAATATGTTATTGGACATTAGCTGTAAACTTTGTGAAAGGTCTTAAAAGATTTATGATTACAGAGAGCAAATAAATCCGTACGTCTATTTATTAAAGAGTTGAAATTCGAGATAATTCGATATATATATATATATATATATATATATATATATATATATATATATATATATATATATATATATATATATATATATATATATATATATATATATATATATATTTATTAAAATAACAGATTAAAGTTTAAGCAAAGAATAGCTGCTTTTCACCCTTAACACGGGATATATAAACATATTAATATCCCTTCTACTTATATATATATATATATATATATATATATATATATATATATATATATATATATATATATATGTTTTCTTGACCACTTTTTTAGTTTGTATGGCGTTTTAACATATTGTTTAGTTCTGTTTTTTTTTTAACTATGGAGCGCTTGCCAGCATAACTCTGATTTTTGCGTTTCGTTTCGCTTTTTCTACTCGCCGAAATGCGATATATATATATATATATATGTTGGCTTTGATAAGCATCAATAAATGCGAAACAAGGCCTTGTCAGCTTTATCTCCCCCTGTTTGCTGAAAATTAAAGTAAGTGAGTCTGTCACTACTCTAAAACAATAGCATAAGGTCTTCGAAATGCTTTTAATTAAGCATACAGTGTATTACAAAATACACTATATATACATTCATATATATATAGCTATTTCAGAGCACCAATTCTAATATATATATATATGTGGTTTATATATATATATATGTTTATATATATATATATGTTTATATATATATATATATGTTTATATATATATATGTTAATATATATATATATGTTTATATATATATATATATATGTTTATATATATATATATATATATATATATATATATATATATATATATATATATATATATAAACACACACACACACACATATATATATATATATATATATATATATATATATATATATAAACATATATATATATATATAAACATATATATATAAACATATATATATGTAAACATCCTCATTCGGGAACAGTTTTGTATGGCGCCAGTTTGGGATTTGAACTCGGGAATTTTATATTTTCCGAGCGAGAAAAGCCTTCTGACAAAAGTCCCTTTCTCAATAGAAATCCGCTTGGATTATTTGTCTATTTTGGGATTTGAAACCGCGCGGTAAAGGCACATATAGTAAGTACAGCGAACTTTTAAAAATTTATTTAAAAACTTTTTCTCTATTTGCTAAACCTTGATTTTATATGTTGTGGCTTGTTAATTTATTAACCTGCCATAGAACCACATTGGCACACGGTTGGACAATACTTGTATCCCTATATGTATTTTTTACACGTAGGAACACATACTTTATTATTAAACTCCACTAGGTTGAGATAACTTTTGGTAATTTGAACTGCTATTATTTCTAGTAGCAGGACATTGACCTGTCCGCCATGCCTTTTTGTCTTTACACACGGCACTAGGCAAAATTGATTCTTTCCTCATTCGCTCTCATTCAGGAACAGTTTTGTATGGCGCCAGTTTGTCATTTGAACTCGGGAATTTTATATTCTCTGAGCGAGAAAAGCCTTCTGACGAAAGTCCCTTT
>OZ024742.1:142205293-142207793 GCA_964016885.1 Eledone cirrhosa | reverse complement strand
ATGGGTACTGTTTTGTCAACTGTTGGTTAATTGATTGTTCCATTTACGCTGATCCTTAACGGATATGGCAGTAGGAATACAAGGCATTTGATACCCGTAGAAGCTTCCATCAAATTTTCTGTCATATCCTGCATGTATAAAAATACATCGTTTAAGTAAGTTTATCCTAAAAAATCTGAACTGTTCCACACTCACACACGCACGCACACACACACACTCGCACGCATGCTTGTATGTATGCATGCATACATGTATGTATGTATGTATGTATGTATGTATGTATGTAAACATAGAGGTAATTTATAGATTTTAATACATTGTGTGAGGTGGATTTTCAAGGAATTCTTAGTTTTATAGTCTTTGTTGACCATTATTAAAATGCGTAGGTAAAACCTGCAAACACTTGTCATAAGTTATGAATAAATCCGTGAACATTCGGAAAAGTGGTTACTTCAAAGGATCAGGCGTTTCAAAATTATAATTAAAACTATTGTGAGGTGAAATAAGTGAATAATGTCCTTTTTCAAAATAGTTCATGGATTTAATATCAATAAAGATGTTTATATATAAGGCATATAGTAGGATATATGCATAATCAAGTTAATGCGGGATGGAATAATTATTATAGTGAAGAGGGTGGGGAATATAAAAATTGTGTGTATATATATATATATATATATATAAATATAAGTATGCATACATACATATATGCATACAGACGCCCAGCAGCATGTATATACATACATGCACACACATACATATGTACGTATGGGTTTACCGAACATTTATTACAATGTTCGGTTTGTTCAACACTGACAAAGGAACGATGAACTAGTTTCTAGCTTATTAGCTGTCATCAGCACCGTATACCTTCCTGTCAGTTGATTGAACGTTTGAAAGTATATACTTTCGTTATGCATATTAACGGCTGAGCAGCCTAATTTGCATATCGAGTGAGTTAGTCGGCTAATAATTCGGGCTGTTTGTTTACAAACAAACCGAGCTGTTTGGTAAACCTATGTTTGGTAAACCTATACGTACATATATATGTGTGTGCATGTATGTATGCATATACATGCTACTGTGCGTCTGTATACATATATGTATGTACGTATACATACTTATATTTAAGTATCAGACGTACTAAGAGTGAGAAATGAAATTTCATTTTTCCATTTATCGTTCTCGGTACATCCGGCCGACTAACTCACTCGATATGAAAATTAGGCTGCTGAGCCGTTAATATGCATAGGGAAAGTAAATACTTTCAAACGTTCAATCGACTCACAGGAAGGTATCCGGTGCTGATGACAGCTAATACGCTGGAGACTAGTTCATCGTTCCTTTGTCAATGTTGAACAAAAGGGCAACGATGGTTGCCGAACACTGTATGGCTAATAATTCGAACTGTTTGTTTACAAACAAACCGAGCATTGTAATAAATGTTCGGTAAACCCAAACGTACATATGTGTGCGCATGTATGCATATACATGCTGCTGTGCGTCTGTATGCATATATGTATGTACGTATACATACTTATATTTAAGTATCATCCCGTACTAAGAGTGAGAAATGAAATTTCATTTTTTCCATTTATATATATATATATATATATATATATATATATATATATATATATATATATATATGTAGGAGGTGAGTTTTATTGTAGTACAATAATGCAATGCAGATATCAGATAAGAAGCACTCTACAGTTTGTAGGACTGGAGTATACATAATATATAAGAACAAAAGATGGTTAAAAGAGTTCCGTGTATTTTATTATGCGCATTTCAAAAACAAACATCATCATGCAATAATATTTGTGTTTTCATCAGATAAAACAGGAAGACATGATATGAAGGTTAAAAAAACACTTGTGGATAGTGCAGTTTTAAATCAACATATCAACAATGTTGATTTAAAACTGCACTATCCACAAGTGTTTTTTTAACCTTCATATCATGTCTTCCTGTTTTATCTGATGAAAACACAAATATTATTGCATGATGATGTTTGTTTTTGAAATGCGCATAATAAAATACATGGAACTCTTTTAACCATCTTTTGTTCTTATATATATATATTAGAAAGTGAGGTTTTCTTTACAAAATGAAATATAACCGAGGTGTCCTACACGAGTGAAAATATAAAGAAAAAAAGATGAAATCGAAAATGCAACTAAGGTCTTATTTAAAAAAAAAATATATATATTTATTTGGTTCCTTTACCGGTCTCGCAGTTCTTCTGCTTTTCAAAAGTAGAGTTGAGATGGAGGGTCTGTGGTTTTTCTCACATCAGATGAGAGAAAAACCACAGACCCTCCATCTCAACTCTACTTTTGAAAAGCAGAAGAACTGCGAAACCGGTAAAGGAACCAAATAAATATATATATTTAAAAAAAAATAAGACTACAGTTGCATTTTCGATTTCATCTTTATATATATATATATATATATATATATATATATATATATATATATATATATATATAAGTAT
>OZ024742.1:142200293-142202793 GCA_964016885.1 Eledone cirrhosa | reverse complement strand
ACTGGCTTTGTGCAGTGCCTTTGCTCACTATAAAAGCTTCACGGCACAGGCATTGCTTTATATCTGGAGATCTCTTTGCTCTTGTTGTTACATGGTACAATGGGCCCAGCACTATGTGTCAATAATTGTCACAAGTGTAGTGTTTGTACCAGAGTTTTCAAGTCGCTGGCTGGACTAAAAAGTCACACTCGTTCAGCGCATCGGTAGGGGTTCTCCTACATGGCTGTAAAGTAGTGGCCGTACTCGAAAACGAGTTGGCAGCCACCATATATATATATATATATATATATATATATATATATATATATATATATATATATATATATATATATATATATATATATATATATATATATATATATATATATATATATATGTATGTATATATATATATATATATATATATATATATATATGTATATATATATATATATATATATATGTATGTATATATATATATATATATATATATATATATATATGTATATATATATATATATATATATATATGTATGTATATATATATATATATATATATGTATATATATATATATATATATATATATATATATATATATATATATATATATATATATATATATATATATATATATATATATATATACATACACTATATGTAATACATACAATATATGTAACACACTAGAGAGAGATACAGTGCGTTATATATATAAACACTTGGTTAGTTGTGAAAGATCAACAATTAAAAGAAAAAGAAATTACATAAGGTTAAGCCTCTTTACTTTGTTATTTGAGGAGTTTTTTAAAATGTTATGTAGTTATGTAGGAGGTATTGGTAATTGTCTGCATAATGGGTGGTGTGGTGTCAGATGCTGTGGTCCTCTGTTCTTATGGTAACCAGAAATGTAGGACAGATTTTGAGTTATACTGCTACATGGACACCCGGTTACGTTAGATAGTAGGGACTTAGTTTTGACCTTTTAGGGGGTGGAGTAAAAATAAACTTTCAGTTGATGACTGTATGTATGGTTAGTTGGGAAGTGCTTATCTATTAACGTTAGGAAGGTTTACAGATATTTCTTTTCACGTTCAATGAGAAGGATAGCTTGTGCAAAATAATGTTTCGGTGCTAATTTTCACTCGTCAGCTTTTTACGATATTGAAATAAATAGCCACTGGGAGTAAACAGCATTCCGAATGTTTACGGATTTCATGGTCGAATACTAGTGACTTACGCCCATCTGATAAAAAACCCATGAAATTGATATAATATAGAAAATCCAACTAACACAATGTTTTTTTTGTCTTTACTCAGACCTTTTTCTATTTCTCCATCGTGATCCTGTCTCTATTTTGTACTGAAGAATGGATAAGACACGTCGAACTTTCTCTCCTCTTTCTAATATAAAGCGGAAAACTAATAAGACATTTTGTACCTCTGTTTGTTGTCTCATATATTGCTATCGAATCGAACCAACCAACCAGAAACTTATAATAAATTGAAGTGAAAACCAACAGGTGCGTGTGTTTTTATTGGCAGCATGACGCTCCCAAAATATAAAAAATATCTGTTTCAAAACACGTTTTCAGATAAGAAATCTCGCAAAACATATTAAAAAACGAATTATATATATATATAAGGTAGTAACATGTACTTACGCCGTATTTGACTAAATTGAATTAGTCGGTTAGTTGGGATTTAAAAAAAACCCTCTGAATGGAAAAAAGGATGAGTGTTGACATACATGGGACACAAACTCACATCTCTGGTCTGCCGGACCAAAGTGTGTGTGTATATATATATATATATATATATCTAGACTACGTGCTGCCTCACCCCTCCCACTCTGGAATAGGACATCAGAGGCAATCACATGGTTCCGGGACTTGCCCGACAAAAGCAACACCCGCTTCCTGCAGCTAGACATCGAGGATTACTACGCCTCCATATCAGAGAGCCTGCTGATTGACGCGATTAACTTCGCCAGGAACTTAACCACAATCACCGAAGCCGAGCAGGATGTGATCCTCCATGCACGTAAGACTTTTCTTTACCATGACAGATCCCACTGGATCAACAAAAAATCTGAGACCCCCCTCAACGTTAGCATGGGTGCTAGCGACTCAGCTGAAATAAGTGACCTTGTGGGTCTGTTCATCCTCCACAGGTTGAAGACCCTCTTCACAGGCCTCTCCGGCGCTCTCTACCGAGATGACGCCCTCTTTGCCCTCCACAAAATCAACCCAAGGACCACGGAGGGGTTCAGGAAAAACCTTTACACCTTCTTTAAAAACTTAGGCCTTAGGATTACCTTAGATTCGAACTTAACTAAAGCTAACTTCATAGACGTTACCCTCGACTTAGAAACTTCCCTTTACTACCCGTACCACAAATCTAATGAATTCCTTAGATATATAGACGTTAATTCTAATCACCCCAAAAATATATTAGACAACCTAGTGAAAAGTGTCTCCATTAGGATATCTAGCCTCGCCGCCAATGAAGATATCTTTAGAG
>OZ024742.1:142180293-142195293 GCA_964016885.1 Eledone cirrhosa | reverse complement strand
CATTGAAACAAATACCTAATGGGGTTATTCCTACGACACCAAACAACCGAAAAACCACAACAACTATAACTACACGATCTATGACCAATGTTATCAACTCACATATGACTACCAAACATTCAACCTCTCATAATCTACCCAATAATAAAACCAAATACAACCACGGTAGTTTACCAAATTCCACAAATACAGATACTAACCATAGGAATTCTTCTAGAACACAGCACATTAATATAAGTGGTAATAAGAACTTAACTAAAAACCGCAAAAGAAACATAACATGGTACAACGCACCCTTCAACTTGCAAACTATTGGACAAATCCCCCCAAAATTCTTCAAAATTCTACATAAACATTTTCCACCAAACCACAGATACCACCAAATATTTAACAGATATACTGTTAAATTTTCATACTCTACATCAAACAATCTCCAGCAAAAAATAAGCAACTACAACATTTATAAATTTAAAAATAATATGACCACACCACCACAATATAATTTAAATAGGACTTCACTTTTTAAAAGGACAAATAATACAATCCTTCAACCTGGAAAACACAACCACCCAAATCCCCAACACAAAAATAACATAACACAAAATCACAATACAACCCTAGCACTAAACCATTAATTACAATAAGAATAGTTCAAGGATTAATGAGAACGGTATAGATACCCACAACAACCATCTTACGTATGGTTGTAATTGCAGAAATAGAAGCATTTTCCCCTTAAATGGCAACTGTTTGATTAATAATGTAATATATAAATGCACTGTGTCTACTACTGACTCCAACAAAACATATACAGGATCTACATCAAACACATTTAAGAAAAGATTTTACGCACACTCTAGTAGTTTTAACAATACTAAACTAGCTAACACCACATCTTTAGATGAAGCAGTAAATAACTATAAAAAGAAAAAAATAGATTTCAAGCTATCGTGGAACACCATTCTACAAAGAACTCCATATCTTGGGAACAGGAGAGAATGCAGGTTATGTTCAGGGGAGATCTTGAAAATTACTAAATCTAAGGACGATTTATTAATAAAATACAGGAACTGATTATAGTTTGTAATCACCG
The DNA here is from genome assembly GCA_964016885.1 of Eledone cirrhosa. Taxonomy (NCBI): domain Eukaryota; kingdom Metazoa; phylum Mollusca; class Cephalopoda; order Octopoda; family Eledonidae; genus Eledone; species Eledone cirrhosa. Next base: position 142,194,200 of record OZ024742.1, on the reverse strand, counting down.
TATACGAAAAACATTTAAATACTATAAACCTAATTAAATATTCTAAATAGTAACTCACTATAATTCTATGTAGCGTAACATTTGTTAGTATCCCTTTCCCCTAAGTATTCATGCTTATTTCTTACCTTTTAATTTTTTAGCTTCCTTAGATTAATGCGTTAATGACTAAGGGCAACAAGGTACACAACCACCCGTAATTGCATGAGTAAATATGTATCTATGTATGTATGATATGTGAATATATATATATATATATGTGTGTGTGTATGTGTGTATATGCGTGTATATGTGTATGAGTGTTTATATGTGTGTGTGTACATGTGTGTGCACATACATATATATATATATGTGTGTATATGTAAATATATATATATATAAATATATGTGTATATGATTGTGTGCACATGTGTATATGTTTGCATCTATTTATGCGTATGTATATTTTTAATTGAGTATCAATATAACTATGCCTCTATCTATAATGTGGGTATATGCACTTTGTGATCTATGAAATTTATGCGTTTTGACTATGTCAACATGCATCTATCTGAATTTGACTATTTATACATAGACATACTTGAAAGTATTTTAAGGCGTATCATACGCTGTATTATACTAAGTACAATTTACCACACCGTACGGACGCATAGATTTACGGCCCTTGCCATTCTGAGTTCAAATCCCGCCGAGGTTAACTTTCGTTTAACGGGGTCGATAAAATAAAGTACCAGTAATACACTGGGTAATTGCTGGCCTTGTGCCAAAAGTAGAAACAATTATCTTATTATAATTTTTATCTTTTAATATACTATCTTTCCTAATCATGACCTTAATTTATATTCACCTAAAAACTCCATACAACACAACTCAACATTTAATTTTTACATTCCTTTTAAACTTCACTATACCATATACATTCAACTATCAATTTGACAATCCCCTTCTTCCTGATAGATTTTTTATAGCAATTCTATTAATAACACCATTCAACCATTCCTTTCAAAGGGTCATGACCTCAACTAAAGTGAATTATTTTTCATCTTAATATCATATGGAAAAAAACAATCTGATTGGTTTGTTCTTCAGCTACATCCAAACAAGGTCATAGAACTAAACGTACTACTAATTTACTACTAATTTTGAATAAAATTATTATTGCTTTTGACAAAGCTGGTGATATGCATGTAAGTAAATATTTTCCTTATCTGATATTTTGTAACTAACCTTACATAGATCGATAACGAAGATTACAGTTGAAGGGGTGCAGAAATCAGTGTGTTACATCAAGTAGAATAGTATAGAACAATCCTAAATATTTGTTATTTCTTTGTTCGAGAGGAATAATTTGTTCTAAAAATAGAACAAGTAGAGGAATATAAATGGAACCAAAGGAAAGTAAAATTTAGATAAAAAATAGATAAAATACTATATAGGTAAGAAAATACTAAAGTTTGTGTAAGTATTGTATTGTGTTAGAGTGGTCAGAAAGAAGTTTTACCTGTAGGGAATTATATTTTCGAATAAGAAATCTCATTAATAATCTGTTTTTTTTTTTAAAAGGGGGTTTAAATGCATATCCGTCCAATTCGACATCGATGCATATTATTCATCAATTTCCCCCATATAAAGCATTAATTTTCGCCAAAGGTAGATCGGCTATAACTATGAATGAAATTAATAACATCACACATGCCAGCCAAACACTACTGGACTTCCAAGATGAGTAATGGACTAGAAATACATATAGTGATTTATATGATATCACTATGGGGTCGATAGATTCCGCCCAGGTTACGGACCTTGTGGGCCTCTTTCTCCTATATAATTTAAATTCCTCTTTTCCCCACCTCAAAGGCAGTCTATATCGCGATGACTGTCTTCTTCTATCTAACAATCTTAGTCTCTCAGCAATTGAGAGAAATAAAAAACATATTAGGAAATTCCTCAAAAATTACTATAATCTTATCATTACTTTTGAAAATAGCACTAAAATGGTCAATTTACTCGATATCACTTTGGATCTATAAGGCACTTACCAACCTTACCACAAACCAAACCAAAACCTGCATTATATACATTCACAATCTAACCACCCTGGTTCCATACTAAAAAATCTAGTGTACAATATCTCACTCAGATTATCTAAATTATCGTCTAATGAAGAAATATTCTATAAAAATGAACCTGATTATAATGAGGCTTTCGTTAGAAGTGGCTACAAGGATAAAATATTTTACATACCTAACACCATAAATACCTCCAACATACAACCAAGCATGAAGAACAAACACCATAAAAAACACCAAAACGTTAATGCCAGCAATGAAGCACCGATAAACCTAGATCCTACCATTACTCCTAGTACACCCGCATTAATATGAATGACACAAACTCTCTAAAAATCATCAATCCTAACGCTTCTGAATACTTCTATAACCTACCTATTAATATTACTACAAACCGTACGAAAACACCTAACTCTATTAATCTTAAAAAAGCAGTTAATAATAACATCTTATATCTTAATTCTCACAATAAACCTAATGATATATTACCTATTTCATTGAACCGTCAACCTAACCAAACCACATCCTTACAATCCAAAAAACCATAGAAACATATCCGAACTACTGTAAATAACAAGAATAATACCAAAATCCCAGGTCCTATCAATAAGGCTCCATTAATAAAACTCACAATATCATCTATAAATCAAACAAAAAGCAATAAATCAAAAACTAATACAATTCAAAAATCTACTAAACAATTAGTTCACACCCATAATAACAATCACAATATTATAGTATCATCTGATAACAAAATCTACCCTCAAACTACCCAATATAATAATAGGAAACCAATTAGAAACCATAAAAGAAACGTAACATGGTATAACGCTCCATTTAACTTGCAAACTATGGGCCAAATCCCTAAAATTTCTTTTACAATTCTCGATAAACATTTCCCACCTAACCACAAATACCATCAAATCTTAAACAGAAATACAGTAAAATTTTCTTACTCCACATCGAGCAATATACAATAAAAAATAAGTGCATATAACATCTATAAATGTAAAAAAGCTCCGTGTATACCACACACAATAGCATACCACACACAAGCTAACTATGGTAATACTACAACGCATAACCAGAATATTATTACATATCCACCCGTTACAGCCGCTCACTCACCTCACCAACACAATACATCAGCCTTCACCCAACTACCATCTTCCTTAATAGGGACTAAGAATTACATACCCAATCTAACCAATAACTTCCAAAACAACCATGATTCTATAAACGCTATATCCAGTATAATTTCACCAACTAACAACCCTTCGGGCCGCGACCACCCAACCGCAAACCCTTCTCTCCCATATAAAAAGGTAAATACAAATACTAGCACTATTATTGGGAATATAGCTAGCACATCTGAAACCCTATGTAATTGTAGAGTAAAAAGTAATTGCCCCTTAAATGGAAATTGCTTAATTAATAATATAGTATATAAATGTATAATCACCACTAAGGACTCTAATCAATCCTATATTGGATCCACTTCTAATCCGTTTAAATCGAGATTTTATGCACACACCCACAGTTTTCGAAACACAAAATTAGCTAATACCACTTCATTAGCGAAGTTAATAATTGTAAAAAGAAGAATATTGATTATAACCTAACTTGGAAGATTTTCAAGAGAGCCATTCCTTATTAGGGCAATAGAAGGGAGTGTGGACTATGTTCCCAAGAAATTTTTGAAATGACTAAATCGAAGGACACTCTATTAAATAAAAGACAATAATTGATTATAGCATGTAACCATAAAATTAGAAAGACATTCAAATATTATAAATACAACTAAGCAAATATAGAAAAAGATATAGGAGAAAATATATATGTGTGTGTGTGTGTGTTTGTGTGTGTGTGTGTGTGTGTCTATATATGTGTATATATGTGTATATATGTGTATACATAGTTGTGTGTCTCTCTATATATATGTGTGTGTGTATGTGTGTGTGTATGTATATATGTATGTATATGTTTTTTAGCCTAAGAAAAAATATATATTTTAGCCTAAGAAAATATATATATGCCTATGTATATAATTACATGCATACATTTATTTTTTTAAATTAATTGAGTTCTTTACACGAGGAATTGATATTAGTTTTCAAATAACTAATTAACCCGCGTGTGTTTTATATTTTACTCTTAATTCGGCCGGAGATTTACATTCCCATTTGCCCTTTAAAGCATAACTTTCCGTATTTTTTGTATTCTTCATTAAACAAAACTCATTATTTCTGAAGACGGCGGGTAGAGAAGACGTATGTATATTTCCTTACTATGATAATTTGTAATATATTTTACATACATCAATAATAGAATGGACATACGGGGAACTACCCCCCAGAAACGATCGTAAAATGATGAGTTTTACTATGAATTAACCCTTTTTTGTTTAATTTCATTTTTTTCACTATTTGTATTTTTGACTCTGTATCCAATGAATTATATCGTTGAAATTTTGTATTTTAAACTTTGCTTCACGACATCTAATACATACGAATTACATTGAGTTCATCATACGGCTTAAACCCTACCATTAATTGGTGGATTTATCTGTATATATATATATATATATATATATATATATATATATACACACACACACACGCACATATATATATGGCGAAGTGGCACAGTCAATATATATATTTGATATATATGTATATACATCAAATTTCTTTCTTTCACCCTCTCTCTTTCTCTATCTCACTGGATGGCTGGAACAGGTAAAATAGTATATATATATATATTTATATATATATATATATATATATATATATATAAATCACATGAATCAAAGTTCTGTTCAAACCATTTATTAGCTTACAATTGTTTCGTCCAAACCGAGGTTTGGAGTCTTCGGACCAATTTTTCAATGATTGTTTACATACATGACCTCCTTTCCAATAATTGTAACTGTAGATCTAATAGAACCTGCCCTTTAGATAAAAAATGCTTAATCAAGGATATCATATACTCATGCACCGTCACAACTAGCAACTCTTCTGAAACCTATATAGGCTCTACTTCAAACTGCTTCAAAACCAGATACATGTCGCACCTCCATTCTTTCAAAAAACACAGTCTAGCCAACTCCATTTCACTATCTAGCTACATACACTATCTAAAAACTAAAAATAGATCTTATACACTTAAATGGGAAGTCATAGGTAAGGCGACATCATACAAACCACCTAATAAATTTTGCAACCTCTGTCTACTAGAGACCCATACTATTATCTTCTAAAACCATAACCTCCTTAATAAAAAATCAGAAGTGTTCGCGTCATGCCAGCACCGCTTCCGACACTCCTTCCAAAACATTAAACCCAATATATAGCAACGTCAGATTTGAACCCATCAACACTTCTAGCAACACACCTCAAGGGGACACCTTACACCGCAACTCCACACTCAATGATCCACCCTATCTTAACACAATTAGTGACATCTATCTAAAACCTTTTACCCTAGAAATATCCCCATGTACATCTACTTTTAGTATAATTACCTTCAATTACTTAGACTACATTACACCACTATATAATTATATGTAAACCTTAAACACTGAATTATTTGTGCTAATGTTGTTATGTGTATGGAGTGCCATCATTGGATAAATAGAAGATTAATTTATTAACATAAAAGAGCTATATAACCTATATGTTGAGTACAATGAATTATGTACAAGTGGTATACGAGTTATACATAAATGTATGACTTGATAGACAGATTAATGACATTGTAAGTGAGAATTGCACTTTGGTCTACCCTAGAGGTATTTAACTTTGCCATGCAATCAGCCATGCGCTGACCCAGAGCTTACCAGGGGTTATATATAGACGTGGTTCTAATAAAACCCTGTCAGGTTCTGTGAGTAGACTACATTTGCAAAGATCATTGATATGGAGATCTGACTCTTCCTATGGAATACTCAGTTGTGGCATTCTATAGGGGGTAATCATCCTAATATGGATACCTTTAGTACTTCTCGATAGAGTAGACTGTAATATAAAGATAGGATACTTAAATTTAGAAACTATTTATAAGGGACTCAAGTGGGACACCTTTTAATGTACATTGGAATAATGAAGTTAGTTACAGAAATCAGCTAGTTACCTCCCCTCACGCATTAACTCCCCTTAATCACACACATACTTCCGGAAAATAAAACGATGTAAATTCTCGCAACAAAAACAACCTGCTCTATAAAATTGAATTAAAGAACACAGAGCCGCAACAAGATGTAATAATCTAACCTAATACATCAAACATCCAATACTGAACCATCGTTAATTATGTAAAGGACATATAACCTATATATTACGTTACCTGGATTGTGAAAATGGTGGTGTATACAAAAACCATAACATTATTTTGCTTCTCATTTTTAATATTTCTCTGCACACAAGCTTCTTTATCATACATAAAAAATACTTTATCAATACAACCCCCACAATACTCTTGATTACCCGCTTAAAGTGCTTGTATTGCATATAACACCTTGCCGCACAATAATCTTGTATAAATAAGACACACGTACATGCCCCACGTGTAACTATTGCATACACTAACTACTTCAAACTATCCTCTTGCATTATCTTCGTAAACTGGCGATGTTGTATTTTAACTTTAATTTTGTTTTAATTTTCTTTTAATATGATTTTAATTTTTGAATTTAAATTGCCATGCAAAAATATTATAATGGATGTCACCCCACTGTGCATCGATATATACATATGTTTCTGTATGTCTCTTGTGTTGGAAAGGAGGTCATGTATGTAAACAATCATTGAAAAATTGCTCCGAAGATTCCAAACCTCGGTTTGGACGAAACAATTGTAAGCTAATAAGTGGTTTGAACAGAACTTTGATTCATGTGATTTCTATATAACTGCTCTGTAGAACAACTGATGTTATTACATTGAGCTATTTATCTTACTGGTAAAGGTAGTAACAAATTACTGTCTTTCACTGTTTAGGGTTTAAAATATATATAACTATAAAAAGTTTTAGTATATACATAACCATAAATAGTATCCTTAATACTATATATATATATATATGTATATATATATACATATATATATATATATATATATATATATATATATATATATATATATATATATATATATATATATATATATATATATATATATATATATATATTACACCTCTCTCTCTATATATACATATATATATAATGTATTATTACATCTATCTCACTACATATACTTGTATATATAATACAATATATTACACACACATACACCACATACACACACCACACACACATACACCACACACACAGACATACACCACACACACACACACACCACACACACACATACACACACACATATATATATATATATATAGGCTACATACAGAAATAACTACCTACGAAAAAATTATGAAAATTAATATAAAAATAGAATAAAATAATATGTGAAATAAACTCACGTAATTGAATCTTTTACAGTGGAACTTTCATTATGATGACAAGATATGACCGAAAGATTCACGTTACAGAGAATATACTTTGATAAAAGCTTTTACAGATGATTGCGTTAATGTTAGAAATAGATGGAGAAATTGATAAAACTAAACAAAATTAAAGTAAATAATATAAAAACAATATGTAGTTCTTCCCCCATTATGGAACGGCACTAACACAACATTAACATTAATCATATTAAGGGCAATAGGTTCAAAATATATATGTTTGGAGATATGTATATATGTATATACATACATATATATGCATTCCTACGGAAATACTTCATTTATATATATGTATATACATGCATTTATATATATCTATATACATGCATATATATATATATATATGCATATATACACGTGGGTATATATGTGTACATATATATTCACATATACACACACACACGAACACACAAAACACACACACACACATATATATATATATATATACATACATATCTATTCAAGCAAACAGACACACACACATGTACACATATTTACACGTCTTATCTCTCTCTGTACACGCACCCACACACCCACAAACACACACACACACACACAACTTTCTGTACACACACACAACACAAGCACACAAGCACACACACACACACACACACACACACACACACACACACACACACACACACACACACACACACACACACACTAGTTATTGAAGTATCTTTGATATGATCACATCGAAACTATATATATATATATATATATATATATATATATATATATATATATATATATATATATATATATATATATATATAATACAATATGTAGAAAAGATAACACACCAGAGAGAGATATAGTGCGTTATCAATCAAACGGGGATAAACCACCAGTGTATGGAATCTATAGCCATGCAAAGCAAAGTAGACACACAATAATTAAAGTATAAATCAAAGTGCAAATACGTACCTTGATAACTATCTAACACACACGTACAAATCCAACAGGATCTGTTTCAGCAACTAATTTGTTGACAGAAATGATTAGCCTACAGCGTGTGTAAGACTATACATTTCAGACAACACTAAAAGAATCTAGAGCGACCGTCCAGCCACACACGGAAGAGAGAATTCACAGCGTGCCTAGGGTAGTAACCAGTGGACTCTGAGGGACGGGCTGCTAGAAAGGGCAGCCCAAACCACTCAGAGAAGTGTGCTCAACCAAACAGAGAGAGAGGAGAAACTGTTATAAGGAGCGAAATATCACGATAAATTAACGGAGGGGCTCGGGATCCCTTCTCCTTTGAGCACATTAATGACAGGGAATAGCGAGAGTCTTTGACTCCGTTAATTTATCGTGATATTTCGCTCCTTATAACAGCCTCTCCTCTTTCTCTGTTTGGTTGAGCACATTCACCTCGTTATTTTTTCATTTTTAATATATATATATATATATATATATATACAGAGAGAGAGAGAGAGAGAGAGAGAGAGAGAGAGAGAGAGAGAGAGAGAGAGAGAGAGAGAGAGAGAGAGAGAGAGAGAGAGAGAGAGAGAGAGAGAGAGAGAGAGAGAGAGAGTTGAATTGGAAACAGCACGGAAAATATATTTCAAGAAGGTGTTTTTTTTTTTCCTTCTTTGATCCGTGAAAGTAACATTATTGAAAAAGTGAGAGGAACAATAAAAAAAAAAAAAAAGGAGTTTAATAATGTATATAAAATATACATTACGCTTTCGATGTATCAGTGTAATCCATCTTATCAAATGTTAAACATTACAATTAAAAAGAATTAAAAAAGAATTAAACATTAACAATTTTAAATTAAGTGTATAGAACCTTACTTCCATTTCAAATATATATATATATATGTAAAAGTTCTATTTAAATTGTTGGGATACAACAAGCAAATATTTTTATAACTGATATAAAGCACTCAACAAATAATTGGAATAAAAATACGATATTAACAAATGGAAACTATATTTATAAAACCATATTTATTTCATTATACATATTTTAATATGAAGGATCACAAAAGGAACTTTGAAACTGATTTACCAGTCAGATTAATTGCACCATCTAAATCGGACCTTGGTAGACTTAGCAAAAATATTTTAGACAGAATAATACCACAGATTAAGAATTTATCTTATTTAAAATTATGGAAAGGAACTAGTGACGTTATCGATTGGTTTAAGGAAATTAAATATAACTATAATAATAAGTTTATTCAGTTGGATATTGCTAACTATTACTCATCTATCACTCCTAATCTACTGAATAAAGCACTAACTTACGCATTTAAACATACAGACTTAACTAGCAATGAAATGCACATTATATTATCGGCACGGAAAACATTAATAGAATTTAATAACCAACTCTGGACTAGGGCAGATAAAAATAATAACTTTGATATAACTATGGGATCATCCGATTCCGCTCAGGTAATGGATCTTGTGGGCCTCTTTATAAATAATTCTCTACATAGGAAAATACCTGAGATAACCGGAGGTTTATATCGTGACGACATGCTTTTACTTATAGAAAATAATAACTGTGAACTAAATAGAAAAAGAAAACAAATTATACAATTTTTTAATTACCTTAATCTAAAAGTAGAAATAGAGAATAACCATAAAATAGTTAACTTTCTAGATGTAACACTAAACCTTAACACATGTCTTCATTATCCATTTCACAAACTAAATGAGAACTTAAACTACGTCAATTTTAACTCTAATCACCCCAGATCCGTTAAAAATACTATAGTGAACTCTGTACAGCAAAGAATTTCGAGAATTTCAGCTAATAAGAATATATTTGATGAAAAAGCACATTATTACAACGAAGCGTTAGGTAGAGCTGGGTATAGAAATAAAATTAAATACATTGATAATAATAATATAACAACTAACCATAATCTTAACAATTTTAACTATTTTAACAATTTTAACAACTATAATAGAAAGCCTTACAATAATTCCGAAAACAAAAAAAGAAATAGAACTAGGAATATATTATGGTTCGCTCCTCCTTTCTCATTAAATATTAAAACCCCTATTGCTAAACTATTTTTTAAAGCTCTTGACAAATGCTTCCCTAGAACACATAGATATTACTCAATTTTTAATAGACATACTATAAAATTAACTTATTCTTCCACCAAAAATTTAGCGCAAAATATTAATAGAATTAATAATAGAAATTTAAAACCTAACCAAAATACCACTAATAACCCAAGCAATATCCAATTTGATAAATGTAACTGTAGAAATAAATCTAACTGTCCGTTAAATAACAATTGCTTAGCTAAAAATATAGTATATAATTGTAATGTAAAAACTAATTTAAATTCATTTAATTATGTGGGATCCACTTCCACAAAGTTTAAATCCTGTTTCAATAATCATAAAAATTCTTTTACGAATCCAAACAAAAAATCTTCAACTTCTTTATCTAGCTTATTATGGGACCTCAAACTAAAGAACGTTGAATATTCGTTGATTTGGAATATTATTTCAAAAGCTACTCCTTTTAACTCCTCTTCAGAAAATTGTGATCTTTGTATAGAGGAAATATTCTTTATATTAAAGACCAAAAATTCCCTGAACCTAAGGAACAATTCATTCAGTTGCTGTAGACATAGATTGAACTCAACGTTTAAATATAAATTTAAAATGTAATATATAATTAATTAATTAATTCTATTAATATATTGAACCTATCGATAAATCATTAGATTCCTTCATTTTTTGACTGCTTAAACACTCAAGTAAAAACAATTTGAAGCCGTAGAAGAGGTGGTGAAGGAGGCGAGAAGTATGAGTAATGGCAGCCTTCCAGCAGTCACCACACTTCAAAGATTACTCGACCAGAGGGAGTTATGAACAATATATTTAGAAACACACAGATACATGCGGACACACACATATACATGAATGCATCCACACCCAACCGTGAGTTAATGGTGCCAACCTTACCGATGTTGCTCAATGAATGACTGGGACAGACCAATCCAGTTGAATTAGACTGAACCAGTATCAGAGTTAAAAATACATTATGAAGAGAGAAGAAACATTTAGATATAATTAGTAATAAAATGTATCATACCTAAACTGCTCCTAAATTCCTCTATATATATTCCTGTATATATATATATATATATATATATACATATTACTCAAAATGGATGCAGTAAAAATCGGTTTAGACCATTACTCACCAGAGTACTTGATACTTGGGGTAGTAGAGTATGGTAATATGAAAAGGTCGGGCCACCGACGGCTGAGCTCTTGACGTTTCAACAGCTAGTTCTAGATTATATATATATATATTATATTACTCATCTACTCTTTTACCTGTTTCAACCTTCCGGCTGAGTACATATATATTATATTATTCATTTATGTTCACATACGGAACAAAAGCGCTACGTAAGGTTTCAAGGCCCAATTTTGACCATACCTCCAAAATCCAAGAGGCATCAAATTTGTGACCGTCATTCAGGCTCTTATACGAGTTTATGAGATACCGTTAAACATAAAGCATGCTAAAAACGCGTTTTACGAAAACAAAAAACGTATCATAACAAGGGGACATAACTCCAAGATGTAAATTAGAAATTTGAGATCGTTCAGGTGTTAGTGTTCATATGCTATAGCATAAATATTGTATTTTATGGTGGAATGTAATATAGAGATGGTAATATTTATGAAGTTATGGAGTAGAGTAGTATAGAAGTTGTATTGTATTATGTAAGTGTGGAAGGAGAAAGAGAAAGAAAAGATGTAACGGAAGCATATAAATCATATATATACACACGTATCTACACATACACATATTCATATATTGCTTTATCAAGACAATCAAATACTGGAAATATTTTTCCCACCAATTCACGAACAGAACTGATATTTATAGTGAAGAAAAATATTGCTATAAACTTGGAGATTTTATAAGACTTCCTTATTTAAACACGGCTTCTCTGATTGTTTGTTTGTTTGTTTGTTTGTTTTATTTGTTTCTTTGTTTCTTTCTTATTGCCAGTCAATCTCTCTCTATGTATCACGCGCACACACAAACACACACCGCTCACAGACAGTCACACATTCATGTACACACATACAAATATATTTGTCTGACTCAGAAGTGTGTTATTTGAAGTTAATTCATACTTAAGCCTCTAAACGCTTAATTAAAAGAACATTCACATTTTCTTTTTCTGTCTTCATTCGAATATATTTTCAGTGGAAATCTCTAAATACAAAAAATAGGCCTGCCTTTCAGGACTTCTGGAAACCCACATTGGAGAAGTGTTTCGTTTCAGAAACTCAAATAACTATAGCACTACGACAGGACGCACCTTTATACATCACACTTTGTGCTCAATAGAAATCTTTCTAACTGGTGTTCCTGAACACTGTACATACATTTCTATGTTGCTTGCAAACACACATAGTGACGGAGTGAACCCCAGTTGCTGCTAAACAAATAACTTCTGCTACATGTATTGAGTACTCTTTCATTTATGCACATATTCACATGTTTTACTGCTACTGCCAATTAATTATGACCACCCATGTACGCACAGTATGCAAATGAGCATCTCCAGCAAATGTTCACCACGAAAAATCCATATAGACTCTAGTCAGTCTCCATGTCAATATCGGTTCAGTGAATGTCACTGATGAGTGATTAATGAATCTTGAAAATGTGTGATCTGGCATTCTCGACTGCTACTGACTGATTTGCGACGTGTTCACAGAACAAAACAGAAAAATCATTTATTTTTGTAACAAAACAATATATTTTCTTTGATAGGATAGTGAGGTTCCCATATGTTTATTGAATATGAATATATAGTATATGCTTTCAAATACACATCTCTTAGGTTTAACGTAATGTATATATATATAGGTATATATATACTTGTGTATAATGGTAGCTATGGTGCTTCCATAGGCGGTATGCCAAAATTAGCACTCAATATTCATACAGAGCAGAATAACAACAGCCAATGGCATGACGTAGAATAACAACAGCCAATGGCATGACAAGGGTGGAAGATGTTTTTTGAAGGTGTTTTCTGACGATAACACCCCAATGATAAAATTTGCTCCGAACGAACTACCCGTGTCCGATGGAACCTGCAGCCATAGAATCAGCCAGATCCATACAGTGATCATGTCTCGAGCTACCTGCCGGCAAAACAATTGTAACACGCAATAAACTAAGTCCAGATGCATCACTGATTTTTCATTTTTTTATACTATATGTATATATATATATACATGTATATACTGTATATATGTATATATATATATATATATATGTATATATATATATATATATATATATATC
>OZ024742.1:142165293-142175293 GCA_964016885.1 Eledone cirrhosa | reverse complement strand
TTTATCTGCTTGTTTAATTATTATTGTTTTATCATTTTGTATACGTTTATCTGCAGACATTTCCGATTTGTTAATGTTTGGCCTAATATTAGTATTACGTCTAAGAGGAAATTTAGACAGATATCAATGTATTGGTCGAGATAGATATTTCTTCCTTTTGGCGGAGTGAAATTTGATTTATTCTTTACTAGTGATTCATCACTCTCATTACTTTTATCAACGAAGAATTCTACAAGTCGTAATTTACGACAGAATTCTTGGGTATCCTCCTTCAGTTCTTGGTGGTTGACTGTTGGAGTTGGTGTGAATTTCAGTCCTTTTGACAGAGTTTGCATTTCATCATTGTCAAGATCTCTTTTGGATAAATTAATTATTTTAGGATCTACGTGTTCAGTTGTTTTGGGTATATTTCCTCCTGGAGTTTTTCTTTTTCCGGTTTTTGTTGTCCTGACGTTAAAAAAACGGATTTTTCTCTGTTCAGGATTTATATTCCTGTTTGCTTGATGAACTTTTGGTCGTGATATTATACTTAGTTTCGTTATGTTTTTTGTCCTATTGTTGGTATTCCGTATATTACTTTTCCATTTCTTGTTAGTATTTAAAACACCCTAACGCACACAACATGAACAAAAAGCACAAACACGATAGATATTTCTTTGACCATACCATGAGAAGTAGACAAACCAGGAGATCATTCTCAAGATCTCAACAGAGACTACCCACAAGGAACGAGGAAGAAAACAAACCGTAGAATAACCAGATCACTCTCAAGATCTTAACAGAGATTACTCACAAGAAACTGGGCGAAAAAACGATCTAAACCTGAAAGCAAACCTAGGTCATTTTCCCAGATTGTTAAAAATAATACTAACAAGAAATGGAAAAATAATAGGACAAAAAATATGTTCGTGTAAAATAGGACAAAAAATATGTTCGTATGTTTTGTCCAAAAATAGGACAAAAAATATGTTCGTGTGTTGGCATGTAAACCGAACTGCAGACACTAATGTTTCTGGGTATCACCCTTCATCAGTACAGCTCACTGTTCACCTGCCAAACTTTCAGAGCTAGTGAAAATATATGCTATTTTCAAAAATACACAGTGACTGGTCGGCCTGATTTGCATATAAGCAGACTGGCTGATCAGTCAGAACTGCATATCAGCAGATCCACTGATCAGCCATATTGACATATCAGCAGACTGGCCAGTCAGTTTCCTGTATACGAGCGATAAATGGCCGGCTTTGCCAAATTCAAATAAAAAAGAGCAAGAATGAAGTGTTCATTCTACTGACATGGCTATAAAAATGAGGCTTGTTTGCATAATTGCAAACGAATCGAATGTTATTATTAATATTCAAATAAGGGCGGTGAATTGGCAGTAAGGGCGGTGAATTGGCAGTATTGGTAGAGGGTTGGACGCCATGCGTTCTAGCATAGTTACGTCCCTTTACAGTCTGAGTTCAAATCCCGCCGAGGTTAACTTTGCCTTTCATCCTTACGGGGTCGATAAAATAAAGTACCAGTAATGTACTAGGTAATTGCTGGCCTTGTGCCTAAAGTAGAAACAATTATTAATATTCAAATAACTCAGATTACATTTATTGTATTCAGCCATGTAGAGCGAAATTTTTTTTTTTTGAATTTGGCAGATACGTCTCGATTCTCCGAAGCAGAGTTTCCAAAGAATCGAGACGTATCTGAGGATCTTGCGATTTCAGAGTCAGGTTCGATCATCGCATCGATCGTGCCTCGAGATGGTCACCAGAGAAATTATTGTAATATGTCTAATAAATTTTAATTCGTTGCACCACTGATTCTCCGTTTCTTATGTGGTATAATAATATGCTCTGTAAGAGCATATATATATATATATATATATATATAGGAAAAAGTGTGACCCCGACGGCAGAGCTCAAGCCGTTTCGACGGCTATTTCTGTCCAGAAATACCCGTCGAAACGGCTTGAGCTCTTCCGTCGGGGTCACACTTTTTCCTATTTCCCACTCTACTACCCTAAGTATTGAGTAATCTGGTGCGTAATGGTCCATCTGGTTGCTTACCATAATTTCTTTGTTATATATATATATATATATATATATATATATATATATATATATATATATATATATATATATATAATTGGCGTTTAGTAGCACGCTCTAATAACCTTTCTACACATACTAAATTTTGTAATCTCTGTATCCTCGAGACACACTCTATAATTTTCTCTAGTGAATCTTTACTTAATAGAAAGTCTGAGATATTCTCTTCTTGCCCCCCACGCTATTTCTAATTCTTACTTTTATTATAAACCTAAAGGTTCTAGTAGTGTAAATTGTATCCATTAGCTGATATATTCCATTACTTATTTTTTTAGTTTAGGTTCCTTTTGTTTACCACCATTATTATCATCATTATTATCATTGGTTTTTGACAACTTTTTATTCTAGCTCTCATAATCTTTTGGCTACTATACCATATCTATCTTCTTACACATTAAATTTTCACTATTAACACCTTATGAGTATATATCTGATTATATATTTTATATTATTTTATTTTATTTCATTTTATTTTATTTTATTTGGATTCTTCTTTGGATAACCCCCCCCCCCCATGCACACATAAACTTATTGCCAACCCCTTCAAATATATTATGATTATATTTAACCCCCCCCTCTTTTATGCTCCTTTCTATTATATAATACAGTATATTGATTATGATTTTATGCTCATTTGTATCCTCCATACATTTCTTTTTTTCTGTCCCTATTAGCCTACCATAATTCTGCTTAAGTCAGTTTTTTAGATATCGTTATGTAAATGATAGTAGAATATTTCATTCCTTTATATATATATTTAAAGTGAAATATTAATGTTTAGGAATTTTGATTACTTAAACCATAGCTAATATTGTATTGCCTTATTAGGTATTTTAAATATTTTCAATATTAATTTATCAAATAGGGTTTTCTAGTCATTTATCTGGGTTGTTTCCTAAGTTTTTACTTAACTGCATGTGAGACCTAAGTAAATACTTTTGTTTTTGTTTTTTAATTTCCGGTTGATTTTATTTATTTATTTATTAATACTACTGTGCATAGTATTTTCTGTCTGGCCCTTATTCACTCATTCACATATGTGTCTGTTTACCAACCTTGTAATTATAAGTAATTATATATTATATTATGTTCATTATTTTATATTGAAGTTGTTATTGTACTATTGATCCTTATTACTTACCGTTGATTTTATGTACCATTATGATATGTTAAATTTTATATATCATGCAAGATGTTTATATTTTTGTACCATCATAATTTTGGGTATTGTACAATTTATATTTTTTTCTCACCTACTCTGTAACTCTATATGAATTGATTTGTTAACTTACATGCCATTATATATTATTATATTATTATTATAGTATTATTGTGACATCTATATTGTTTGTGTAAATTAACCGGAGATTATCTATTATATTATATTATATAATTATATAGTTTATTATATATTATATGTGTTACTTTTAATCATTTCATTACTTCATGTTATACTGTATATTAGATATACGTATTATTATTATTTTTATTCCTATTATGCTTATTTATATTTAAACTCTTAATAAGGTTTAATTTGTGCTGTTAATGATGGAAATGTGTATTGATGTATATGTATATGTGCGTACGTGTGCGTACATATATACATATGTATATTGTGCCTTTTAATTTTAATTTTAATATTGTTACAAGCATATTATATTATATTATATTGTATTATATATAGTACTATAATTCCCGCTCTATATAACTACCTTTGTTTAGCTCTAGTTTTTTTTGCTTTGGATTATATTTGTAATATGGTTCAAAATGTTATCCACCTCTTTAGTGATTTTTATTATATATTTTTACCCATAATCTTCCAATACTGTAGTGTATGTACACTCCATATTCTTCGGAGTTTTCGGCTTGTATTGGCCGATAGTACTTCTTGTGGTTTTGATTGCCCTGATGAGTCCTTAATAGGACGAAACATTGTTGGCTAATAAAGACTTTTGATGTATTGAAGGCTTCTTTGTTTTATTTTCATAATTCTTCGGCTCTGTTTAATTACATTGAGCTATACCTTTTACTGTCATTTCTATAATACGAAGAGAGTGTTTAACTCCAACACGCTCCAGTATTTTAATCCTTATATATATATATATATATATATATATATATATATATATATATATATATATAGTGTAGTAATCAACCATTACTGCATTCAGCATAATCCTAAGCATTTCTTGCATAACCTAATAATCGCCTCCTACACAGTTGAGCAACCACACCGACATACGGTACTAATATGGAAAGGCATCATATAGGTATGTCACTTAAAAACATACCTATACCCACCAAAAGGGAATACATTCTTGGTATGATACAACGTACTAACGATTTTATTCGGCGCGTAAGATGGAAGCTTTCTATTTCGATAAAGGACGTGCAAGTCACTCGTTTGGATCAAACAATGAATCATATAGCTTTGGATCATGTAAAAACCCACCCACTAACCCTCAACTCGATGCTTTCGAACAAGACTTGATGAATACGATCATGGAGATCAAGTTTACTAAACATAGGAGGAATGCGCTGCAGAACGACATGAAAGCACTACTCGGAAGACTGCAAAATACCAAAGGAATTGTTGTTAAAGCAGATGAGACCTCTAATGTGTATACCATGGATATCGATACATACAACAGTTTCATACGTAAAGAACAGTTTCATACGTAAGAAGTACAGAAAAAACTAATGAAACTGCACTAACGAACATTAATAACGAAGCATATAAAATAGTGAAAAATCTGGAGATGGACGATAGAACCGAGCCGATTATACCCGCTACCCCCACCTTTAACCTGAAGGACCATAAGGTAAATTTTAACTCTAACCCCAAGATTAGACTTATATGCCCTTCTAAATCAGACATAGGAAAAATTAGCAAGCATATACTAGACAGCGTAATAACTCAATTGAAAAAGAAAATAGAAATTAAATTATGGGGCAACACTAGCGAAGCAATCCGCTGGTTTAATAACGTTAATAACAAGAGTAAGTCTGAGTTTATACAATTCGATATAGATGAATACTACTCTTCGATCTCACCCAGTACTTTACGTAAGGCCCTATCGTTTGCCAAGGTCAATTCAGACCTAACGGAGGACGAAATTAATATTATTCTAGAGGCTAGGAAAACTATTATCAAATTTGATAACTGCTACTGGGAGCGTAAGGATAGACCCACTAACTTCGACATTACCATGGGCTCTAATGATTCGGTGGAGGTCACGGATCTTGTGGGAATTTACATAGCCCACATACTACATGGACAATTTAATAATCGACAGGGGGGAATATATAGAGACGACGCGCTTCTATTAGTTAATAATTTAAATTACCAGAATATAGAAAGGCTACGCAAAAACATTAGGAAATCTTTTAGCGAACTGGGTCTGAAAATAACGTATGAGTACAATCTTAAAGAAGCGAATTTTCTAGACGTAAATCTTAATTTGAACACAGGATTGATACGATCCTTCCACAAAATAAACGAGAACCTTACCTACATTAATTACAACTCGAATCACCCACTTTCCATGATTAAATCGTTTCCTCGTAGTATTTCTCTTAGAATATCTCACCTATCGTCTAACTCTCAGATTTTCAGTGAACATGCAGAATACTATAATAACACACTGGGGAATGCTGACCACCGGGATAAAATAGAATACATTGATAAGAATCACCAGAGCACATATAGCAACACACAGAATCGAAGAATATGTAACCGGGGCACAGGCATACAAACACACACAGGTAGTACCACCAGACATACTAATAATAGAAAATCATCACCAAACTCAAGTAAATTACGTTGCAGGAAGTATGTCTGGTATAATCCAATTTTTAATGCTTCGATTAGTACAAAACTATCTCTTTTATTCTTTAAGTTAATTAACAGGCATTTCCCTAATTCCCATAAATACAGTACAATTCTAAACTCTAAGACTATTAAACTATCATACTCCACTGCACCAAACCTAGAAGCACACATAAAAAAACTTAACTTAAAGCGATTATTAAACAACACTACAAAACAAAATATTTTAGACACAGGTGGGCATAACGTAATATCAACTTCCCAACCGCCAAATGAGAAACGGGTATTACACAACCCACCTGTACTGTTATCCCAACCTATCCATGGTACAGTTGTTACCCGTAACAATAACTGTAATTGCCACCTACCCGAGAGATGTCCATTGAAGAATAAATGCCTGGAGTCCAACATTTTTATCAATGCACTGTCGAATCAAACGACCAGAAATGGTATTACGTCGGGTCTACTACTACCTCCTTTAAATCACGCTGGTATCGTCATCGATTTTCGATTAAACATCCTGAACACCGTTATGTAACTACACTCGCTAATAAGACATGGCAACTCCATGAATACAACTGGCAGTCCACTCTAAAATGGTATAAATTATCCAGCGCTAGTGCATATCGGAGTGGATTAAAATACTGCAGATTATGCAACCTTGAACTTTTTTATATGTTGAAATCTAAAAGCAATTTACTAAATGACAGAATCGAACGATCGTTATACTGCAACCACAAACTGAAGGCTAAATTTTCTCACTATAAAAATAACTTAACATAATTTGAACCAGAGACTATCACACCACTTTCTCGCTAACTAAGTTAACTCATAACTTACTTCCTAACTATATCCCCCTCCACTACTAACCAGTACCTTGCTTATCGTAATAAATACATACTTAAGTACGATCAGCAAACTACAACTATCAACTCGGTGTATATCGCCTTTCCTTCCCCTCCTCTTAACTTTTTTCTGTCTCCCCTCTCTCTCTTTCTCTTTCTCTCTTTCTTTCTCTCTCTCTCGCTCTCTGTCTATCTACCTCCTTCTCTACATCTATTAACCTGCTCTCTGTGGCAATAAATAATTCCAAATTTGATACTATCGACACAATGCCTAAGTTGTCACTTTGAGAGTTAAGCCGTATAATAAAACCACTTGTTGGACCCCTGTCACAGCATTCAGAGTAAGGTATCTGTATTCTTCAAACCTCTCTCTCCCATTTCTTCTACCTCTACATATCTATCTCTCCCTCTCCCTTTCTTTCTTTCTTCCTTTTCTACTCTATCTTCCCAAATTACTCCCTTTAAGAAATATAAAGAAACCATGATTCAACCATTCGTTTTGACGATTTGGTGGTACGAGCAGCATTTGAAAATTGAGTATCTGCAAATTAATAACTACTAATTTGCATATTGCATGACTAGGCTGTGTAACTACTAAAGATGCCTACAAAAAAATAGTTCGTTCAATTTTGCTGTTAAGTAGCATTTTGTTGTATTTTAAAATTTGGAATAGTTCCATATTACAAAGACCACACTGGGACATGCCAATTCTATAGGCAATTGCCTTTTATAACTTCATCCACCTGATTCTGTATTCCTGGTTTGTATCTTTGAGCTGCCAGATTTTATTGGCGAACGTCGTTGTATTCATAAGCTTCCTGTTATTTATAGAGTGTCTGTGGACATACCACATTTTCTTGAACTCCCCCGCTGTCGAACCTATGTGGTGCCATACTAAGTTGCCTGAATTTATAGTACATAGGTACACTATATTTGACTCCAGGCATCTATTTTATAATGGGCATTTATCAGGCAGATGACAGTTACATTTTGATACTTTCCTATGTGCCGGTTCCGCGATACGGTTTTGTATGTTGTTATGTATGGGCTGAGAATTGGGTTTGTTGATGTATTGTCGTGATGTGTTCTTACTTGTATTAGAAATTCTCTTATAGTTCATCTTATGTATGTGCGATTCTATGTTGTTGGCAGTGGAGTAAGATAGTTTGATAGTATTTCTATTAAAGATTTTATGGTATTTAATGAAGTTTAGGGATGTCTTTGTCAACTAATTTAAAGAAAGTATAAGGTAGTTTTGTTTTTATAGAGGAGTTAAATATTGGATTGAACAATAAGTATTTTCTATCTCTGCATCTTCTATAGTTTCTAGTGGTCCTTATATTAGAATTCGGTTCAATTAATTCTGGTGCTTGTTGCCAATTTCTATGTTTAGTCCTAGATTTGTTGCTTCTATAGTGTGGATAGTGTTATTTCTGTTAAATGTGTTGTTATGTTTTGTATCTGGTATGTATTTGAGTCTCTCTTTATGGCCTGCCTTAAGTAAAGCTATGTTGTAGTAGTTAGCGTGTTGGTTAACAATCTCTAGATTAGAAGATAAGCGCGAAATTCTAAGGGATATACTATGTGCTATGGAGTTAATTATGGAGCGAGGGTGATTAGAGTTATAATTAATTTAAGCTAGATTTTCGTTATTTTTATGGAAGGGTTCTATTAGACCAGACCTGTGTCTAGGTTAAGTGATACATCTAAGAAGTTAGCTTTTTTAGAGTTGAGTTCAAAAGTGATGTTTAGGCCTAATTTATTGAAGAATGTTCTAATCTTTTTTCGTAATCTTTCTAAGTTTTGATTATTTAGGTTTTTAGCTAAAAGTAATGTATCGTCTCTATAAATTCCTCCCTGTAGGTTATCAAATTCCTTATGCAAGATATGTGGTATATATTTTTTATTTTTTTAATTTATTTTCATATTTTGTATTGTTTTGTATCATCCTCGATGTAACTTGTTTATTAGCATTTATTCATTTATTGTTGATATCATTATTTTCCCCTTTATTTCTGTTTTTCTTTACCTGTATTATTTTTTCTTTATCCTTTTTTTCTTCTCTTTCTATCCTCTTTTCTCTCTGTCTTTTTTCTATATATCTTTCTCTTTTTCCTTTCTCCTTTTTCTTTCTTTTTTTCTCTCTATCTCTCTATCTTTATTATTAATGTTGTTGTAATTTGAATTCGTGAAAACTGAACATATTTTAACAGTTTCTCTGATGATCTTGTTAAGCTATCAACGTATTTAAAATTGAGTGGCACAGCTTGAAGTGTTCAGCAATTTTTAGACAACTTAATCAGTGAAACAATTGTTAGACTGTAAATAAAACCCCTTTTTTGTACTGTTGACCATGTTATTCTTCAATCTTTCTATATATGCATATATATATATACGTATATATATATATACATATATATGTATATATATATATATATATATATATATATATATATATATATATACATATATATGTATATATATATATATATATATATATATATATATATATATATGTATATATATATATATATATATATATATATATGTATATATATATATACGTATATATATATATATACGTATATATATATATACGTATATATATATATATATATATATATACGTATATATATATATATATATATACGTATATATATATATATATATATATATACGTATATATATATATATATATATATATACGTATATATATATATATATATATACGTATATATATATATATATATATATATACGTATATATATATATATATATATATATATATATATATATATATATATATATTTATATATATATACGTATATATATATATATATATATATATATATATATATATATATATTTATATATATATATACGTATATATATATATATATACGTATATATATATATATATATATATACGTATATATATATATATACGTATATATATATATATATATACATATATATATATATATATATATATATATATATACGTATATATATATATATATATATATATATATATATATATATATATATATATATATATATATATATATATATATATATATATATATATATACGTATATATATATATATATATATATACGTATATATATATATATATATATATATATACGTATATATATATATATGGTGGCTGCCAACTCGTTTTCGAGTACGGCCACTACTTTATATCCATGTAGGAGAAC
>OZ024742.1:142152793-142160293 GCA_964016885.1 Eledone cirrhosa | reverse complement strand
CAGTAGAGAAGGGGGTACAAACGTCTAGAGAGATATAACTTCGAGATTAAAGGCGTATCTGTTATGTGTAGATTGGCATGGTTGAAGTTGCCGGAGTCTTTGGATGATTTCATCGGAGTTGCTGACATGTCCGGGAAAGAGAGATTAGAAAGTATAGATTTGAGGATTTGTGAGAGGAGTTATGAGATTTTATTAGGGGAGGGGGCCATTTATGCTAGAGATAATAGGTCTGATACGGAGTTTAAGGCTGGTTTTGTGAGTTTTAATGTGGTGGTAGAAAGTTGTTCGCGTGCTATTTATAGTGGTGAAATTGACTTTGTGTTTGTTAAGGAGTAAACCCTTGCCGATATCGGTTTAGTTCAAACCCCGCAAGCTATTCTATTCACATTTTTCCGTCTGAAGAGATTTCATCCTCAGTTTTACTTGTTTATATTCAAATAAGCGTATCCCTAAATGTATTATTTGTAAAATTCTATACATTAAAAGTTTTAGCTTTTTACCTCAGTAAACTCCTGATGGGTTATTGATCCTGAAATACTATAATAATTTGTGTTCTCACGTGGTCACTGGGGTAGCTGTGGTATGATCACAACTTGAAATATTCACAGCAAAACTTATGTTAAATTTGTTGCACGTAACCATACTGTATATATGTTTCTATATATCCTTCTATTATGATTCACGCAGTGTTAGTGCAATTGGTCATTAATACTAGTTTGTCTATCCTGTACTATATATAAACGTATTATATAGAATGAAATACACCGATCAAATTTACTACGGGAAGCCAACTATAATTTTAAATCCACTCGATCATTTTGCTTCTAAGGAGACTAAATTAGTATAAGTGCTATACTCAGTCAATGCTACAAGGGTTAATTCGCCATTTGCTAGTGTTGCCGCTGTTCAAAATCCTCACAACAAAATATTTTCTTTTTGATTAATATACAAATCTTTAACATTTTCCACTTATCTTTTCTTTCTACTTCTCCTCGTTACTAGCTCTTTCATCTTATTTTTCTGTTTAACAAAAGTATTTCTTTGAGTAAAAAAAAGGAAGAAAAAAAAAAGAATCATTTGTGGATTGAGAAGAAAATTTATTCATCAACCCTCACAAAACACAAAACTACTTTTGATCTTATTATTGATGCTACATATTGTTTCTCTTAATGGACACCACATTAGTTTTAGCGAGAAAACCGCAAGAGAAACGGACTGAATTAGAATGAATATCATTAAAGAAAATATTTAAAAATTTAAAATAGCTACATTTTCTCAATGTTTCCCTTCTTATTTCATTCCAGTTTATGTTATTTTATCTTTATCTCAAAACGTTAATAATGTATTATTAGTATGTTGGGATTTGAAAATGTTTTGTAAAAAAAAAAAAATGTTTTTGTTTCTTTAATTTTCTATCAGAATTTAAAATATCATTCATTTTCTTTTTTTTTTAAACTTAAAAGCTTCTTCTATGAGAAAAGAAATTGCGACAGTTGGGAAATATATTCAAACTAATATTCTTCACAAATATATCGGCTTTTCACATTATTATGGAGATAAGAATTTAGACAAGAATAATAAGAAATATGATATGAATGGGCTAAAAATTACCGCAGGAAAATTTCACCGTTTACACTGATATTTAGTCAAACGAATATTTTGAAAATTTACCTCAGACAAATATATTAATGGGCATATAAAATATCATAACGATGGATTAATGGGCAATAATCTTTTGCAGTTAGAATAACTCTGGTATTTTATTTCGAAATATCACTGAAAAAGCAACAAAACAAAACAAAAATACAAACAAACAAAAATGAAACAAATAAAACTCATAAGCTATAAACACATACACGCATATACGTATATATATATACACACACACACACCTATACATATACATACACACATATATACCCAACTACACATACGTACACACACACACACACACACAAATATATATATATATTTATATATATATATGTTTATACATACATACATATATATATATATATATATATATATATATATATATATATATATATATACATATGTGTGCGTGTATACACTCATGCGAATAAGTGTTTCTCTTTTAAAATTCTTCTAACTTTCCTTATAAAGAAGAGGCTGTTATATAAGAAAGAAACAATGGCAACCGAGTAAGAGTTGGTAGTGTGAACCATACTTTCTATCCTCCTTGCCTAGAGCCAACGGAACATATAGGATGTAAGAGTTGGAAGAAGAGAGGTAAATAGCTGCGCAAAGGATGAGATGAAGACTCTGTTTGTTACAACTCTGGCACGGGTAGCCGAACAAACACTCTCTAAATCTCCAATTAAGAAGAGAAAGAAATACACATACATATATACATACAAACACAAACATATATCCAGTCACACACATACATGTATGGATATATGTATACATGCATGCATTCATACATGCATACATAATGCATACATGCACACACACATACATATATAAATATATATATAGGTGTATATCTATCTATATCTATCTATATATATATATATATATATATATATATATATATATATATATATATATATATATAACAAAATTTAATATAGAAATGGTTTCTACATGACTAGAATTGTTTCATTCGAAGGAAGTCATTAGGAAAGTACCTTAGTTACTGTGGTTACCCCCGATTGAACCCGGGACACACACATACACACACACATATATATATATCTGCATACATGGTGGTTGCCAACTCGTTTTTGAGTACGGCCACTACTTTATATTCATGTAGGAGAACCCCTACCGATGCACTGAACGAGTGTGACTTTTTAGTCCAGTCAGCGACTTGAAAGCTCTGGTACAAACACGACACTTGTAACAATTATTGACAGTGCTGGGCCCATGGTACCATGTGACGACAAGTGCAGAGATCTTGAGATATCTCCAGATATAAAGCAATGCCTGTGCCGTGAAGCTTTTATAGTGAGCAAAGGCACTGCACAAAGCCAGTCCCACTCTCTTAACCAAGATGATATTTACCAAAAAGAAGAACAAGTCAACATCATTGGATACCATCAGGGTTTCAGGTGTTATATTAGAGTTTTCCTTCTCCTAGAATTCTGCCTTGACAAAGGCTAAGTGGTCATCTCTCCCGGTGATTTTGGATGGCCATTGACTCTTAAGAGCTCCTTTGCCCTTTGACAGGTTTTGTTTTTAGTCCTGCAGGATGTCCAAAGTCACCCTCCTCACCAAGAAACCTTGGTGGGGTTGCCAGTTTAGTCGCCAACGACCCGACCATGGGACAGGTTGTACTGGGATACATGTTACCAGTAGCACCAACTGGTGACTTGACCATACATACATACATACATACATACATACATACATACATACATACATACATACATACATACATACAAACATACGTGCGTACACACATACTTACATACATACATGGCAGTGACAACCCAAGTACACAATCTATTCGGGCGTAGTCGGGGTAGTCCAACTGTCAAGTCTATTTATTCCAAACCAATAAGCAATATCTCAATTTTGACTTTTGAAATTTGCTTGGATCCAAAGATGTGACTGGCTGAAAAATTCCCACGCAACCTAACTAAAATAGAGTAATCCCGGATAGATAGTTGCAATTTACTATTTTCAAGAGCATATAGTCTTCTTTCAACTTTATATTTTATATGAAAAATATTTAATAAGTTCAGACTTTCACTTTATCTCTTAAAACAATAACAATTGCCTGGTTATGAATAAAAGGTCCCGACTTAGGGCTGCTTCGCCAGTCAGGGAATCTCAGTAAAAAATACAAACAATTATTTATTTAGAAGTAAAAATAACATAGTTTAATGGATGGCATAAAAGTAATATTAACATATTTAGAACAGAGATAAAAAATTTATGGTAGCAACTTTCAAAACAGTTATAGTCAAACTCAACACGAGTTATATAAACAAACCATAACATGTAAGCCAGTGAAACAAACGCACTATATGCAGCGAATGAAAAAGTTTGAAAAACCCTGGTTTGAAGTTTGAAGTTTAAAGTTAAGGATCATAGTGTACGTCTTCAATCTGACGACACAAAACCAGAGTAACGTTGATGAGCTAGAGTCGTCACTGATATTGTATAATACATACATATATACATACATATATACATACTGATGTTTGGGTAGGGGAGCAAAGAAAGTCAGATACAGTAATAGAATCAGATACATACAGAAAATATGTACATACTGGAAAACAGTGACTACAAATACATACATACGGACAGACGGGAAGACACTGGAAAATCAATAAAGAATCAGACATACGGGAATGTTAACCGACAACCGACAGACATATTGACAAGTATTAGATGAAAGATGAGAAAATAAAACAACAACAATAGGGAACAACATCAACAAAGACATCTTTTATAATATTAGTTTCCCTCGACTAACTCTGTAACAGCCAATATTCTCATCACTAACAACTTCAATCTATCGTTTCTCCCACCTGGACGCTGTATTTTGTTTGATTGGCTCCAACGTTTTAGTTGAGCTTCTAGACAAAATACAACTTTTGAAATAAAACAACAAATATGATAACCAAATAAAGAAAATAATATATAAATATAATAAATAAACGGTTTTATAATATGTTCAAACTTCTCTTGTTAATATAAAGCAACATCGTGGGCTCTCTGCCAAAGAGATCATTCTTATCTTTTGCAGTTGTATCTGACATTGGTAAAAAAACAACAAAAATACGATATATATATATAATCTTAAAATAAATAATTACATAAATAAGAGTTGTAGAAAGTTAAGAAAGTTTTAAGTAATATGAAAAAAAATAATAACGAAAGGAAAGAAAATTTCTTCCAAATTATTTTTTTCTTAGTAATGCTTTATATTTTACTCGTCTTTCCATGTTCTATTTCCATCCCTTCCAACACTCCACATTCATCTTCGCGGTTGCCAAAATTTTCAATTAACTGGAGAGATATTTCTATACAAACACTTTAGTTCTTCCAGTACATTGTTTCGCCTACTACAACGTCTGTCACGTACTTCAATTTCGAAACCTACATCTTGTTTTCTTCGTCAGATATTCTACAGATAATCGATTTCAAATGGCTATCTGTATATCTCTTAAACCTTTATCGGCCAATGAAATCGATTTTTAAAAATGAAAATGAAATAAAATCTTGAAAAAGTCCAAGAAAATAAAAATGAAAACAAAAGATGAAAATTATAATTTTCTCATTGCTTTCATATATTTTGTTTTTGTTATTTCAAATTAGTTTCATCATATGAAAGTTAAAGGTATTCTTTAATGTGTAAAACAAGTTTTAGAAAAAATCGATGCTACCTACTATGTTTAAAAAATAACATTAAAAGGAAATCTCGTTTTGTGTTTACTCATTGGAATCTATGAAGAATGACCTGGAATTGCGGAGAAACCGACAAATAGCTAGCTTCCTTTTACAGGTTTGCCGATTTAAAATATGTTTGATGAGTGAATTAAAAATCAAAAGAATTTTTAGTGAATCACATTTGAAATAACATTTTAAAAATAAAGTAATCAATATAAAATAAGTTTTGCTACTACCCTCAACATTAACATGAAACCAAATTATACATATTCTATGAGAAATTATTTTCATCGTGAAAACGTCATTTTAGCTTTACAAAAATACACAAAATCTGTTATATTCATTTTACATTTATCATTTATTTCCTAGTGTCAAAATTGTCTCCGCACTGTTTGCGACCTGGTTATTAACTCATTTCCACTTTCCAAAGAGTACGACGGAAATGTTGATACCAAGAAATAATTGATCAATATAAAGGGAATTTAGTAGTTTCTGTGTGCATATGTGCAGCACTGATTTTCATTCCAGTCGTGTAGCACTCGGCATCAAACCTATTGAGTGCTAGTCGGAGATCACCTTCTGTAGAATTAAGTTATACTATGTTGTCTGTAAATTCCAGGTGACTGATTCTATACCCGCCGGTCGTGATACCATATCCAAACAGGCTGTGCATGTTAATCCTGCTCATGAAAATAATGAACAGACGGGTGAGAGTATGCACCCTTGGTGGAGTACGACTCCTACATTGAATGGTTTCGATTTAGCACCATTTATCCGAACACAAATACTCGGGAATTCGTATAGAGACATCAGGACAACAAAAAGCTGTCCATCGATCCCATACTCCTGCAGAACCTTTCCCAGAAGGTCCCGTGGAATGCGGTCATATGCCTTTTCGAGGTTTACAAAGCTAGAATACACCTCTTGGCAGTACTACCACGACTTCTCAAAGACCTCCTGCAGTGTGAATATTTGGTCGGCTGTGCTGCATCCAGGGCGAAAACCACACTGTTCATCAGCTAGCTTGGTCTCGACAATCTCCCAACATCTCTTTTCCAGATACGCAGCATAGATTTTACGAGAGTGACTTAACAAAAAGTCTCGTATATTGAGATCTCAAAGAGGGTTCGGAAGGGAGCAAACCCTTTTGTGTTACGAGTTGAAAATCCATTTCATAGTATATATATCAATCTAATACCCGGTGGAAATTCAATAAGCTCTAATTCATTCCTAACAATTTCTGGATTGGTGCCACATTGTAAGAAGCTAATATTAACAGAAATATCGACTTTTTAATTGACACATAAGTATTTATTATGTTAGAAGAGAGAGAAACGACATGGAGTCTGTAAATACATCAGATTAAAATATTACATAGTGCACTTGGTTATCATCAATCACCAGTAACTAAAATGATATAATCAAGATAGAGGCAAGAATTACTCATTTCCAACCTCCCCAACGTGATTAATGAAGTCATGTTTAAGCAACTAGGAGTTTTAAAATAAATTTCATGTAGATATAATCACAGTTTTTGAATTGGAAGCCTTGTAAAAAACGGAAATGTAAACAAGTTTGTTTACACTTCTTACTTTTTATAGTTAGAATTCTAATTATATAAAAATGTATCTACATTAGATATGTTTTAAATATTTGAACATAAACTGTGCTCTGCATAAATATTGATTATTTAATTAATTACGTAACCAAACACATGTGCTTCATGCTCTACACCCTGCTGGTGATATATAGCTATGCTATATATCACCAGCAGGAATCTCTCTGTAGACAGAATCATGGGGGTTTTATCTTCTGATAAAGAGAAAAAAAATCCCAAAACAGGTTAAGATAATCTCTCATATTTTTCTATGTACAGAGGAAATAGTGGAAAGTGTGTTTACACTTCCTTCTTTTCACATCGATGCTTCTAAACTAGAGTTATAACTACATTAAATTTATCTTAAATCTTCGAATATACGCTATGCTAGAAATATATTAAATTATGAATTTAAACCTTTTCCATTTAAGAGCTGTGGATTGGCAGACTGGTTGGAAAAATACTTGTGGTAGTTGTTCCGGCCCTTTACACCCTGGGCTCAATCCCACCGTTGATGAAATAAGTCCAGACCTGAAATC
>OZ024742.1:142137793-142142793 GCA_964016885.1 Eledone cirrhosa | reverse complement strand
TGCGTTGGTAGTGCCAGCTACAGCTGGGCATGAGGTCAAAGAAGATACTGGGGAGGGGGAGGGGGAGGAAGTCGAAACGGTAGGTAGAACAATGAGGGGTAAAAAATATATATATGAAAGAAAAAATACTGAGAGTGATGAAAAGCGAATAAGTGTAAAGAAAAAAGAGTATAAAAGCAAGTTCTACGACCTAAGTCTCTAGCTATTGTTAGGCTAGAAAAATAAATAAATAAAGAAATAAAGAAATAAAGAAAGAAATAAAGAAATAACGAAATAAGTAAATAAACTAGGTGGGACGGAATAGGCAAGGACCCTTTTAAGAGGTATAAGTACGTAAATCATACGGTGACGGGTCAACAAATGGGGCCAAAATACTAAAGAAACTACCACGAAATAAATAATAAAGGTTTCTATCCCGGGCACCAGGCCAGCAACCACCCAGTGCAGCAAAGTAAACTAGTACTAGATAATAATTCTGAGTCCCGAAAAAAATATATACTAATTCTAACTCTAAAGGAACCGCCGCGCTACAAAAGATCTTATACAATCTACATGAAAGTTCGTACGAAGTAAAGGTAGAATACGGAAAAATAAATTCAGAATCCACCCCGCCCAAAAGAAAAGAGAAGAAAGAAATACTGAAACGAGAAAATAAGGCATAAGTGCCACTAAGAAGTATAGAAGGCACGGAAAATAGGGGGAGCGGTCGGAAAAGGGGGCAAGTATCCGGGGTCTAACACAACTGCTATAAAAAGCGGAGTCCGCCAAATCTATCATAGACTAGGGGAGGGGGTTGGGGTACTGAGGCTACAAGGGGCCAAAGGGCAGCCTCGGGTGGGCGAGAAAAGACGCCGACAAAGAAGAAGAACTGGGGTGGAAGGACTAAGACGTAAGATCTTTTTATTCTTTTATCGCTTCCTTTATTTCCCTCTTCCCCCCATCCTTCCTTAGTCCTTCTACCCCAGTTCTTCTTCTTTGTCGGCGTCTTTTCTCGCCCACCCGAGGCTGCCCTTTAGAGTTAGAATTAGTATATATTTTTTTCGGGACTCAGAATTATTATCTAGTACTAGTTTACTTTGCTGCACTGGGTGGTTGCTGGCCTGGTGCCCGGGATAGAAACCTTTATTATTTATTTCGCGGTAGTTTCTTTAGTATTTTGGTCCCATTTGTTGACCCGTCAACGTATGATTTACGTACTTATACCTCTTAAAAGGGTCCTTGCCTATTCCGTCCCACCTAGTTTATTTACTTATTTCGTTATTTCTTTATTTCTTTCTTTATTTCTTTCTTTCTTTATTTATTTATTTTTCTAGCCTAACAATAGCTAGCGACTTAGGTCGTAGAACTTGCTTTTATACTCTTTTTTCTTTACACTTATTCGCTTTTCATCACTCTCAGTATTCTTTCTTTCATATATATATTTTTTACCCCTCATTGTTCTACCTACCGTTTCGACTTCCTCCCCCTCCCCCTCCCCAGTATCTTCTTTGACCTCATGCCCAGCTGTAGCTGGCACTACCAATGCATGATTGGGTCTACTCCACCCCTCCCCTTTTTCTCCTACTGGCAGGTTTAGCCACCATCTCCCCTACTAATTTGCAATCACAGAATTACTACTACCTTTTGACAATCACTTTGACCATATATGGAATTACCCCTTGAGAAGCTCGGCTATTTAAATACCAGGATAAATTTTCATTTAGTCCAGAATTAGCCGTCGAAACGGCTTGAGCTCAGCCGTCGGGGTCTTACTGGTTCCTATATATATATATATATATATATATATATATATATAATAAAAGTAATCTGAGTCCGAATATTAATAATATATATATATAATATATATATATATATATATATATATATATATATATATATATATATATATATATATAATAAAAGTAATCTGAGTCCGAATATTAATAATATATATATATATATATATATATATATAGATTACAATAATCAAAGTTCAGTTTAAATCATTTATTTGCTTACAATTGTTTCCTCCAAACCGAGGTTTGGATTCTTCGGAGCAACTATTTAGTGATCTATAACATACTTGACCTCCTTTTCAACACAAGAGACATATAAAAACATATGCACATATTGATCCACAGTGGGATGACATCCATCAAAATGATATAGCATGGCAATTTACATATAAAGGTTAAAGGATAAAAGTAAAAATAAAAATAAAAATAAAAATAAAAATAAAAATAAAAATAAAAATAAAAATAAAAATAAAAATAAAAATAAAAATAAAAATAAAAATAAAAATAAAAATAAAAATAAAAATAAAAATAAAAATAAAAATAAAAATAAAAATAAAAATAAAAATAAAAATAAAAATAAAAATAAAAATGAAGCATTGGCAGTTTATGAAGATAAAGCAAGAGGAAAGTTTAGAGTAGTCAGTGTATGAAACAATCTCACGTGTAGCATGCACGCGTGTCTTATTTATACAGGACCAGAGTGCGTCAGAATGTTACTTGCAGGGTCAGGCAGTTGAAGCAGGCAATCGATATTATTATGTGGGCTGAATTATTAAAATCACCAGACATAAAAAACAGAAATAGAAGAAGAAATAATACATTTTTCAACCCTCCTTTCAATCTAAACGTCTCTACCAACATACCTAGGGCTTTCTTCTCACTATGGATAAACACTTCCCATCCGGCCACAGGTACCATAGCCTTTTAAACAAAAACACTATTAAAATCTCATATTCTACTACGCCTAACTTAGCACACCACATAACTAGTAGCAATAAAAGAAAAATTAATTCTTACTTCCAACAAACTAAATCACAACAGACGATAAACCTTCAAAATAACATTATAGCAACTAACCATAATATCAATAGAAATAATAGTATTAGTACTAGTGTAAACATTAACGCTGCGAACGACAACCCACATAACCATAACCCTATAGCTAACATCCAAACTTCTACACAGCATAGTAACCGGCAGACTAACACCCAGAATAATTGTAACTGTAGATCAAATAGAACCTGCCCTTTAGATAAAAAATGCTTAACCAAGGATATCATATACTCATGTACAGTCACAACTAACAACTCTTCTGAAACCTATATAGGCTCTACTTCTAACTGCTTCAAAACTAGATACAATTCGCACCTCCACTCTTTCAAAAAACACAGTCTAGCCAACTCCACTTCACTATCTAGCTACATACACTATCTAAAAACTAAAAATAAAATATATACACTTAAATGGAAAGTGGTAGGTAGTGCAACATCGTACAAACCACCTAATAAATTTTGTAACCTCTGTCTACTAGAGACCCATACTATCATCTTCTCTAACCATAATCTCCTTAATAAAAAATCAGAAGTGTTCGCATCTTGCCAACACCGCTTCCGACACTCTTTCCAAAACTTTAAACCCTATATATAACAATGTCAGACTGGAACCGTCACCACCCCTAGCAATTAGCATCAGTAGCACACCTTACACCTCACCTCCACACCCATTTATATACTCTAAAGGTAATACTGACAGCATTATAGCACCATCTACCCTGGGGATACCCCCATGTACTTCTAATTCTGATATCTCGGCCGTGGATTACTTAAACTGCATTGCACAAATATATGATTAATATAAACTGTAGACACGGTATTGGTTGTGCTAACATAGTCCTGTGCATGGAGTGCCACCATGAGATAGATTGATGACTAAGTAAGTAATCTTATTATTATGTGACTATATATTCTATACGATCAGTACAATGAATTATGCACAGGTGATACATCAGTTAGGAGTCTCTGTGTTGCTTGATGACCTGACTAGTATCTTTTGATGAGAGAACGGGTCCCCGGACCACCCTGGTGAACTTACCGGGGATGCAGTCATACAATGACCCGAAACTTGCCGGGAGTCTTGTATGATAATAGGACCATTATTAGTAATAAGACCCTTATTAGTAGTGAGACCCTTATAATTAATTTTGTAGTCTGACTCTTCTTATAGATTGTCCAGGTGTGGCACTCCATATTAGATTGTAATCATCATGATATGAACTCCTTTCGTACTTATTAATAGACTCCACTCTAATTTGTAGATAAGATACCTAATTTAATTTATATATGAGATGGGAGTTTATGTATTGCTTGATGGCCAGACTAGTGTCTTTATATGAGAGATTTGATCTCCAGACCACCCTGGAGATATTCAGATTTACCAAGGATTCAGACATACAATAACCCAGAGCTTACCGGGAGACATATATAATAATAGGACCATGCCAGGTCCTGCGGGAGGAATTACACTTACAAAGAACATTGATTTAGGGGTCTGACTCTTCTTATAGAATGTTCAGATATGACACCCCTTAATAGAAGGTAATCATCCTGATATATACACCTTTAGTACTTCTTAATAGACAACACTGTAACCTATAGATAAGTAACATAATCTAGAAATTAGTTATAACATCATATGATAGGCACTTATTTGAAACACCATTAATGTAATTTAGGATAATAAATTTAACTAAGAAAACCAGCTAGTTACCTCCCCTTACGCATTAATTCCCCTTGGTCATACGCACACTTCCGGAATATAATATCATCACACAAAACTAAACAACATGATCTATTAATTAAGAATCGACAAGATACGGTTTATAACTTGGTTATATGCCGAACCATCGTGAATTATATGATAGACCCGTGGTCTATATATTGCGTCTCGTGGATTATCTGAGTGGTGGTGTGTGCGAAGACAGTGGTACTGTTTTGCCTACAATATAATATGTTTTATAATATGTTTGATATTTTTGATATTTTGGTGTTTCTCCACATTCGGGACTGTATATCATACAGGTGTATGCGGAAAATGATTTAATAATTCAGCCCACATAATAATATCGATTGTCTGCTTCAACTGCCTGACCCTGCAAGTAACATTCTGACGCACTCTAATCCTGTATAAATAAGACACGCGTGCATGCTACACGTGAGATTGTTTCAT
>OZ024742.1:142130293-142132793 GCA_964016885.1 Eledone cirrhosa | reverse complement strand
GAAATTAGAAATTGGAATAAATGCTCTGAAATAGCGATATATATGTGAATATAGACATAGAATATTCGAAAATATTCTGTATGTTTATAATAAACATTTTGAAGACCTAATCGCTATAGAATAGAATACGTCACGTATTACAATTAGATTCTCGATAAAAGCAAGGGAAGTAATCTACGCGTTTCATTCTTATTAGAAATCTTCAGGACTACATATCCAGTGCTTTTATCGAGAATGACACAGCTAGAGACTTATAGAATACTTAGCTGTGTACAGGAACTGGTTTGAAAGAGCGGTTGCCGGTCCGGCAGAAATTAGAAATTGGAATAAATGCTCTGAAATAGCGATATATATGTGAATATAGACATAGAATATTCGAAAATATTCTGTATGTTTATAATAAACATTTTGAAGACCTAATCGCTATAGAATAGAATACGTCACGTATTACAATTAGATTCTCGATAAAAGCAAGGGAAGTAATCTACGCGTTTCATTCTTATTAGAAATCTTCAGGACTACATATCCAGTGCTTTTATCGAGAATGACACAGCTAGAGACTTATAGAATACTTAGCTGTGTACAGGAACTGGTTTGAAAGAGCGGTTGCCGGTCCGGCAGAAATTAGAAATTGGAATAAATGCTCTGAAATAGCGATATATATGTGAATATAGACATAGAATATTCGAAAATATTCTGTATGTTTATAATAAACATTTTGAAGACCTAATCGCTATAGAATAGAATACGTCACGTATTACAATTAGATTCTCGATAAAAGCAAGGGAAGTAATCTACGCGTTTCATTCTTATTAGAAATCTTCAGGACTACATATCCAGTGCTTTTATCGAGAATGACACAGCTAGAGACTTATAGAATACTTAGCTGTGTACAGGAACTGGTTTGAAAGAGCGGTTGCCGGTCCGGCAGAAATTAGAAATTGGAATAAATGCTCTGAAATAGCGATATATATGTGAATATAGACATAGAATATTCGAAAATATTCTGTATGTTTATAATAAACATTTTGAAGACCTAATCGCTATAGAATAGAATACGTCACGTATTACAATTAGATTCTCGATAAAAGCAAGGGAAGTAATCTACGCGTTTCATTCTTATTAGAAATCTTCAGGACTACATATCCAGTGCTTTTATCGAGAATGACACAGCTAGAGACTTATAGAATACTTAGCTGTGTACAGGAACTGGTTTGAAAGAGCGGTTGCCGGTCCGGCAGAAATTAGAAATTGGAATAAATGCTCTGAAATAGCGATATATATGTGAATATAGACATAGAATATTCGAAAATATTCTGTATGTTTATAATAAACATTTTGAAGACCTAATCGCTATAGAATAGAATACGTCACGTATTACAATTAGATTCTCGATAAAAGCAAGGGAAGTAATCTACGCGTTTCATTCTTATTAGAAATCTTCAGGACTACATATCCAGTGCTTTTATCGAGAATGACACAGCTAGAGACTTATAGAATACTTAGCTGTGTACAGGAACTGGTTTGAAAGAGCGGTTGCCGGTCCGGCAGAAATTAGAAATTGGAATAAATGCTCTGAAATAGCGATATATATGTGAATATAGCTGCCGGACCGGCAACCGCTCTTTCAAACCAGTTCCTGTACACAGCTAAGTATTCTATAAGTCTCTAGCTGTGTCATTCTCGATAAAAGCACTGGATATGTAGTCCTGAAGATTTCTAATAAGAATGAAACGCGTAGATTACTTCCCTTGCTTTTATCGAGAATCTAATTGTAATACGTGACGTATTCTATTCTATAGCGATTAGGTCTTCAAAATGTTTATTATAAACATACAGAATATTTTCGAATATTCTATGTCTATATTCACATATATATCGCTATTTCAGAGCATTTATTCCAATTTCTAATTTCTGCCGGACCGGCAACCGCTCTTTCAAACCAGTTCCTGTACACAGCTAAGTATTCTATAAGTCTCTAGCTGTGTCATTCTCGATAAAAGCACTGGATATGTAGTCCTGAAGATTTCTAATAAGAATGAAACGCGTAGATTACTTCCCTTGCTTTTATCGAGAATCTAATTGTAATACGTGACGTATTCTATTCTATAGCGATTAGGTCTTCAAAATGTTTATTATAAACATACAGAATATTTTCGAATATTCTATGTCTATATTCACATATATATCGCTATTTCAGAGCATTTATTCCAATTTCTAATTTCTGCCGGACCGGCAACCGCTCTTTCAAACCAGTTCCTGTACACAGCTAAGTATTCTATAAGTCTCTAGCTGTGTCATTCTCGATAAAAGCACTGGATATGTAGTCCTGAAGATTTCTAATAAGAATGAAACGCGTAGATTACTTCCCTTGCTTTTATCGAGAATCTAATTGTAATACGTGACGTATTCTATTCTATAGCGATTAGGTCTTCAAAATGTTTATTATAAACATACAGAATATTTTCGAATATTCTATGTCTATATTCACATATATATC
>OZ024742.1:142075293-142125293 GCA_964016885.1 Eledone cirrhosa | reverse complement strand
TTATTCCACAATGCTTCAAGCAAACTTCAATACTCTCTTATATATATATATATATATATATATATATATATATATATATATATATATATATATATATATATATATATATAGAGAGAGAGAGAGAGAGAGAGATTACATGAAACAAAGTTCTGTTTAAATCATTTATTTGCTTACAATCGTTTCTTCCAAACCGAGGTTTGGAGTCTTCCGGAATATAATACGATGTCATCTCTCACAACAAAAACAACCTACTCTATAGAATCGAATTAATGAACGACAAGCTGTGATGTTCTAGCATGGTTCACCAGGCACCCAATGTTGAGTCATCGTGGATTGTGAGATGGACATGTAGTCTATAAATTGCGTTTCCTGGATTGTGAGAGTGGTGGTGTGTACGAGGACAGTGGTGCTGTTTTGCTTCTCATTTGTAATATTTTTGATATTTTTGGTGTTTCTCCACACACGGGCTTCTATATCGTACAGGTGTAATGCTTTACAAGTACAGCCCCCATGATGCTCTTGATTGCCTGCTTTGACTGCTTGTTTTACTTGTAACAATCTGCCGCACTATAATCTTGTATAAATAGGACACGCGTGCATGCCACACGTGTAACTGTTACATACACTGGTTACTCCAAACTTTCCTCTTGCTTTATCTTAGTAGACTGCCAACGTTTTATTTTAATTTTAATTTTAATTTTAACTTTCATTTTGTCCTTTAATATGACTGTAAATTACCATGCTATATTATGATAATGGATGTCAACCCACTGTGGGTCAATATATACATAAGTTTCTATATGTCTCTTGTGTTGATAAGGAGGTCAAGTATGTTAAAAATCACTGAATAATTGCTCCGAAGACTCCAAACCTCGGTTTGGAAAAAACAATTGTAAGCAAATAAATGATTTAAACAGAACTTTGTTTCATGTAAGCTCTGTAAAACAACTGATGTTGTTACATTGAGCTATTTATCTTACTGGTAATAAGATAGTAATAAATTACTGTCTTTCACTATTTAGGGTATAAAATATATATAACGATAAAAGGTTTTAGTATATACATAACCATAAATAGTATCCTTAATACTATATATATATATATATATATATATATATATATATATATATATATATATACACACAATTACGTTGATGGATAACATCAAGAATTACACTTTGATATTACAAGAGCACCACAAGGAAGACGAAGATGACGATTCTTGGTATTCAATCAGGATAACAGCAGACGCTAGATGATGATGATAAATGTTACAATAGCTCTCTATGACAAACCAAATATTAAAAATAAGCAAAAAAAAAAAAAAAAGAAAGAACATATCACATCTCCTTCTCTCTCCCACATATATTCCCACATCTGTCCTCCACACTGTATCACTCACTCTTGACAAAGTCCACACAATGCCATAAACACTGCCCCCAACAAATCATCATTAATTTTCCCTCCGAATTTAACGTTTTTCCTGGCTACTAAACAATAGTTATATGTCTATAAAAAAAAAAACCCATAGTAATGTCTTATTATTATAAAAAAAAATTATTAGTCATTTTCCAAAGTCATTGTTGTAGATGGCGTTTCAGCTTTTAGAGTTATTGTTCGTTTTGCAATTGTTGCTAGTCACCTTTACTTTTGTTGTTATTGTTGTTGTTCCTGTTGTTATTGTCATTGTTATTAATATCATTGTTGTTATTGTTGTTGTTATTGTTTCTGTTGTTATTGTTATTATTAATATCATTGTTGTTGTTAATATCATTGTTGTTGTTGATGTCATTATTGTTGCTGTTGTTGTTGTTGTTGTTGTTGTTGTTGTTGTACATTATCCAACATAATCAACTATTGATTTATAGCACTTTTCAATATATGAAAAAGTGTTGGTCATCGTCTGTGAAATCAATTAACCAGAAAATTGCACTCTGGTCGACGAGAGTGAGTGAGAAAGCGAGAGGGAGATAGAGAGAGAGAGTGAGAGGGGGAGGGGGGCTATTACATAAAATAAATATTGAAAGAGAAAAAGAGAGAAAACGAGACAGATTTATCTATCTATCCCTCTCTCTCTCTATATATATATATATAGGGAGAGAGAGAAGGAGAGAGAGAGAAGGAGAGAGAGAGGGGGAGAGAGAGAGAGGGAGAGAGAGAGATAGAGAGATAGAGAGAGATAGAGAGAGAGGTAGAGAGAGATAGTATAGAGAGATAGTACAGAGAGATAGTATAGATAGATAGGTAGATAGAGAAAACATACTCTCACAACAAACGGAAAGAGCTGTATAGATACGATTAAAGAGTGAACAATTCAAAGAGAGAAGTGAGAAAGGCGAAGATGGCAGATTACAGTGCTTAACAGTGTAATAACAATAACAGTGGATGATGGATACACCGAAGTTACAAATTTGGCATTGAATAAAAATGGCATTGAATAAGAATGGTGTCGATAACCTTAGTGCTGCTTTTTGGTAAAGATTTTTTATTATTTTCTTTCCATTAATGACCGCCACAGTTGTATAATTCTATGGCTAAAAGTTCTGTCAATGTAAATCTATATCCGGAACAATATGGCGTTAAAAATCGCCATTACGTGGGATTTTAATTGACTATTGTGGAAACGTGTTATTTTAAGTGTGGCTTGATTAGTGTATGTTGAAATGTGTTATGGTTTATGGTGTTGGGTAATACAGTTAGGTATAAAGTGTCGTTTTTGTTGTCTAGCCCCAAGTCAATTCATGACCGAGCAGATTGATGATCAAAGGTGTTTAGATCATGTTTGTTCTGGCTTTGTTTTTATGATAAAGTGTATACACGACTATATCATACTGGACGCACGCTTCAGAATCATGAGATCCTGGGTTCGATTTCGTTGCATAGTTTCTTCGACAAGTGTCTTTAACATAACGTCAGGTCGAAGCAAGTCTTGCGAATAAAATTGAGTAGACGGAAACTGTGTGGAAGTTCGTCTGATGGATTGTGCTTGTAATTCAAATGTTTTGTTAAAGGATATATTGTGTCATTGGAAATTACGTCAATGCTACACGTGCCTGTGGAATATTTCACAACTTACATTTTAATTCAAAAGTAGGTTGTTCAGTAAATCGAACAACTAAATGCTCATCGTCGAAACCAATGAAGACAATTATCATCATGATAGCGTGTCCAAGATTACATTATCTTGTAAAGACATGCCTCTTATCTGTATAACTGCTCGGTGTAGAAGATTAGAGGAAGATTTGACTCCTGTTTCTAACAAGTCAATTGACTATATTAACGCTCTCGGGTACACACTGTAAGGGGTTAAAGGGTAAAAGCCCCTTCGGTAACGAATGACAATGGGATTTGCCCCTAGAAAGTTCCTCTCCGAGGCACACATCCGGGCAAGGTGTTTTTGTGGAAGACCAGCAGTAGGCCATGCATACTAGTCTCCCCTTCCCACGCCACCAATCTTGTCGAAGGGAAAGACAAAGGGCTGTACAACTTGGCACCAGTGACGTCACAACTATTTTTATAGCTGAGTGAACTGGAGCAACGTGAAATTAAGTGTCGCTCAGCGACAAAACACATCGCCCCGTCCGGGAATCGAATTCACAACCTCAAAATTGTATAAGTTCAACGCACTAACCACTAAGCCTTGCGCCTATAGAGTGTAGTTTACGATATAATGTTTTAAGTGTTGTACTTTGCATGTTTCTGCGTTTTGTGAGTTATATTGTTATACTATGTATCTGTAATATGTCTACATGTAATATCATGTTCACTGAGTAAAGCCTTTGGAACGCAGGGTATGACGGGAGTGAGTTGAAGCAGAGCTATCGCAAAGAGCGTAGAAGCAGTAGAGAGGGCATTCATACGGCTATGGCCGAAGAGAAGGGACTGGTGTGGTCAGTAGTATGTATGCTACTTGGACACAGACTGAGGGTTTATCAATATCGTTCAGGTTACCAGGATGAAGATGTATGCTGTATGACCAGAATCACCAAACGACTCCAGGATACAACATTGAAGGTGCATCTAAGTGTTTGCATCTGTGGATGTGTGAAGAACATGTTATCTATTGTTGCGTGGATGCAGTATATCTGGATGAATAAGAAATTAACTTCAATCCCATTGAGTGGCATCCTGCGCAAGTATTATTTTCCATAGTCCTGAGTCAAGCGAGCTTTATCAGTGAAATTGGGTACACGGAAACTGCTTGGAAGCCATCTATATGGATTCAACCTGTTATTAAAAAGGTCAACCATGTCATATTATGTACTACACTGAGTCTCCATGTACGTTAAGAGTACACTTGTGCTTGTGGAATGCTAAACCAAACCACTTAAACGTTGACTTCTTCAGTAGGCATTTTTATTGATGGAACAAATAGAACATTCCTCGTCGAAATCAACTGAGGCCCATTCCATTCCATCTTTTGCTATTGGTTTCAGCACTTTCGGTGGAATATTCTTATTGAATGTTTAGGTTTATATATTTCCCTTTAAATTCTTCATACTAATATACATTATTTCGTTACTGGTATATAAATTCCCATATTCCCAAGGAATTTATAAACAAAATATTTGGTCCTTTTGCTGAATCACATTGTATCAGGTTTCTAAACAATACCACTTTTACTTTGTAACTTAACAATCTTTGACAAGCTTTATTTGCTCAAGATAACATCCCGAGAAATTATCGGAAAGATATGTATATTTGTAATGATGCTATGTCTTTTGTTGCGCTGTTAGGAAGCTTCAGAATTCAACCATATTTCCAAAGAAATTGCATATGGGATTTAGGTACGTGACCTAAGAAATATTTCTTTTATGTTATGTTATGTTTCTATTTGCACTAATGTATTCCAGATCATTGGATGGCTGTGAGTTTGCCAAATGTCAAATAAGCTATAATCGAATTTGTTATAGATGTGTATATATATATATACAATATATATAAGCTATAAACGAATTTGTTAGGAAGAAAAAAACAACAAAAACAAAACGAAAGAAAAGTAACAACAAAAGAACAATAGCAAACATATTATACATCTCTATCTCTCTGTATATATACATATATATACAGAGAGAGAGATGTATAATACACACACACACACACATATATATATATATATATATATATATATATATATATATATATATATACCGTTTTTTGTTTGTTATTGTTCTTTTGTTGTTGGTTTTGTTTTGTTTTGTTTTTGTTGTTGTTTTTTTCCTTCCTAACATATATATATATACACATATTTATCTATCTATCTCTCTCTATATATATACACACATCTATCTATATGTATTAATATATACACATGCACACCCACAAACATATTTACATATATACCCACTCACACTCACAGATACACACACACACAGATACACACACACAAAAAACTATCAATGCCATCTTCTATTCATATTTATGGATTAAACATTGC
Source organism: Eledone cirrhosa (assembly GCA_964016885.1). Classification (NCBI taxonomy): domain Eukaryota; kingdom Metazoa; phylum Mollusca; class Cephalopoda; order Octopoda; family Eledonidae; genus Eledone; species Eledone cirrhosa. The sequence goes on along the minus strand of OZ024742.1, from coordinate 142,119,856 downwards.
AACAAAGTGACTACCCTAATGCCACTAAACCTAATCTATTTGCTAATATTGCCCTCACATCATCCATAAATTAATTCAATTGCATCGGTAGGTGGAGAAAACTGGATAACACTAAATCCCCTAAGCATCATATACAATTAAATGAATAGAGGATAATGATAACTCAGCTTCCAAATCAAATATTGAAAGAAACAGTTTGAAATCGCCATTTTTTCTGCGAAGAGGTTTAATCCATTCAGTTCCTTGTTAATTCAAGTCATACGGATAAAACACCCTGTTACGGACAGGGATTAGAAAGAAAATATATTTTGTCATATTCCATCAGTTTTATCGTTTGTCTCCAATTTAGTTTTCTCGCATGAAGTATCGAATTGAAACGAATGAAATACAATGGAGAATTCAATATAGAAATACTTTTGCTAAAATATATAATATACGTCTCAAATCTTTTGTATATATCTCTATATTTGATTTACAGTCAATAGTTAATATCTTTCGTTCTGTTTATTACATCGTTTTTTTTCTCTGAACCAACGCTTAACAGATCTGATCAGCTAACTTATTTTAAACTGTTTATACACATGTATAGAGAAAGCGCGCGTACACACACACACACACACACACACACACACACACGCACACGCACACACACGTACGCACACACACACACACACACACACACACACACACACACACACACACACACACACACACACACACACACAGACACACAGACACACACACATATATATATATATATATATGTATATATATATACATGAAACAGAGAGATAGGAGAATAATGTGTACGTGTGAGAGAAAAAAAGAGTGAGATAAAGAGAGTGTGAAAGAGATATAGAGGCAAAGAGAATGAAGGGCAGAGAGAGTAAGAAAGCGATATGTAAAAAAGAAAAACGAGGACGAGGGTAAAATGAAGATAGGATTCAGTGTGAAAAACACTTGGAGAAAGATTGGAAGTTAGGTATTTCCATATATGACCGCATAATCGTGTATATTCTGACGTGTCTGATACAGGAAAGAAGCCGTTAAAATTCTTATCTTAGTTTATGACAAAAGTATGTCTAAAGGTTCCTCTGCACTTTCTACATGCTAGTACATTTACTAACATATTAGCGCATATATGAAAGCATAAACATATCAACTATTTGCTAACATATGAACACATATGAAAGCATAAACAATTTCTTGCTGACACATTACAAGAGGTAAGCACGTATACTCTGGCTCACTTAAACAAAGAAAATATAAATAGTCTTTTATTATAACTAATGTTGTAAGAATTAGTCATCACGGATATTTTATTGGTCACGATATAATCCTATATGAAAGCATGTACAATATTTATGTATAATAATCGTACATGTTGGTTCAATTTAACAAGACAATATAAATCGTCATCATAACTAATATTGGGGGATTTGAACATCAAACACAATGCATTTCACTTGTTTTATATCTGAGGGAAGGTGACAGTATTAGAGAACATTTTCAGCTCCTCTCAACTGGAGTGCTTATGTTCATTTTGAATTTTAACTGCTTAGTAGAATGTAATACAGTGGAGTAGATTTCTGTTGGTTTCGATGATGTGTCTGTCTTCCAACTATACAATCAACAGACAAGTCAGCTCGTAAAATTAACGTAAAAGTAGCTACACATTCCACAGATACACTCACCCTTAATGCAATTCAAAAGGAGATTTAACATGACAGTGTGTGAAGAAACTGTCAATTTCCGTCTACTACCCAGTTTGACTCACAAGTTTTGACCCAAATGACACTTCCTCACGATGCTACGCAGCGGGATCAAAGCCAGGACTATATAATTGTTCGGTCATGCTGCACTCATACAGCAGATTAGTAGTTGGAATTAGAATAAGCAGAGAGGGCGTTTCATAGTGATGCCGTTCTCAAAAAGGAACATAACTATCATCCGACATTATCTGCTCTCAGCAGAATAAAATTCGGTCCCAGATGTTAAAAACATTAAATACAGAAAGTATTATTCTCTGGCCGACTCGTGTGTGTCGGGTGGCCTGGATCTCTGGAAAATACCTAACCAATCACAATTGGGAGTTATAATCCTAATTTTCAAAAAAGGCAAACAAGAGAGAGAGAGAGTGTGCTCCAATTATAGAAGGATCTTCTTAAGCCTCCCCTGTAATGTCTATGATAAGAGTCAGGCAAAGAGATGTAGGGATATTGTCGAGTCCAAGCTAGCTGACGAACAGTGTGGTTTTTGCCCCTGACGTAACACAGCCGACCAAATATTCACACCGCGACAGGTCTATGAGAAATTGTAAGAGTATTACCCAAAGGTGTATGCTTGTTTCAGGGACCTCGAAAAGGTACATGATCATATTCCACGGGACCTGTTGTGGAAGGTTCTGTAGGCGCATCGGATCGATAGACAGTTTCTTGTTGCTCCACTGTTTCTATACGAACGCTCTAGTATTTGTGTTCGGATAAATGGTGCTAAGTCGAATCCATTCAATGTGGGAGTTGGATTCCGCCAAGGGTGCCTATTGTGACCTCTCCTGTTCGTAATTTTAATGGACAGGATTGACATGCACAGTCGGACTGGAAGTAGTGTCACCTTTGGCGAATGTAGGATAAGTCGGCAGAAGTGTGCAGATGACATGGTACTACTTAACTCACCAGGAGGTGATCTCCGAATTGCACTTAATAGATTTGATGCCGAGTACTGTACTGCAGAAATAAAAATCAATGCTCCAATGACTGAGACACTCGTTCTCTCAACGAAAACGTTGATATATCAATTACAGAAACGTTATAACCATTATGTCATAGACACACTAATATTTTCTCTGCTCCGTCTACCGCTACTACAAGGGTATCTGTTCCTCTAAACTAGGTAGCTGCATGTCTCCCATCGTGATCAAATCATTTGATACACATGTCTCTTGTTATTCCTATTTTCGCCACCTGTACAGACACTTAGTATAATAATGATGAACTCACTATACACAATATTCCTAATGGTAAATGATATAGAGACATTATATTTCGGTGTGACTATAGTCATGATAGGAATTTATGTGCCGTTATACCATGCAATTTGTAAAATAAAAAAAATTACAAACACAAGACATTAAAAAAAAAAAAAAAAATATATATATATATATATATATATATATATATATATATATATATATATAAATATATATATATATATAAATATATATATATATATAAATATATATATAAATATATATATATATATATATATAAATATATATATATATATATATATATATATATAAATATATATATATATATATATAAATATATATATATATATAGATATATATATGAGAGAGAGAGGCGGGTGTAGGGAGCAGACAGTGAGTGATTGAGTGAAAAAATAAAAAGCTGTAATTTTCATGTTATCCACAAGAGTGAATTGTCTCGAATCTGGGTATTGCAGGCTATAGCCGCCGGAAAACGACAAACTAATGCCATAAAATGCCAACCTTTTAATTTATGAGAAAAAAGTAAACATAACAAAATAGTTGATTGTATCAAGACAAAATATCAACAGTGGTTACTGTAAATACAATAACAATTACACGGCTGTACAGCAATTGCATTGAAACGAGTAATAAAATTGACATAAAAAAAAAAATAATGGAATCTATAAAGAGAGAAATTCACATTAAAGTACACTATAAAATAAAATATCTACGCTAATTCCCATAAAAAAATAAGCATGAGCACTAACATATTCTGTCGAGCTTAAAAAATGTTCAATTAATTAAAATTATATCTGAATTGAAAAGAGCAATTCATTGATTTAAACGATAAATTCTGGTTAAGAAATCTAAGGGAGATAACTACAAAATCCAAATAAATAAAATGTTGAATCGTGGGCTAGATTGGGGGTAAGTTTGTATATAGCCTTGATATATATATATATTTATTTTGTAATACACACACCAAACATTATACACACACGCAAACGCATGCGCAGAGACAGAGGCAAGAATAAATAAATAAATAAATAAATAAATAAATAAATAAATAAATAAATAAATAAATAAAAATGATGTAGACATTACAATACAATAGGAGGGAACATAATAGTACCACTGATGATGTTGCAGATGTGCAACGAAAGAACTTTGATAGGCTATATATATATATATATTTATATCTGTATTTTTAATCGTTGGTCAATCAATGATAAACATTGAACACAACAACAACAAACATTAATTGCAAAATAAATTAACTATGGAGATATAAAAGATACAGAAGCGAAAACCAACCAAACAGTGAGTGTGTTCTGTTATTATATCTGGCAATATTACTACAACAATATGACCCTCCCCAAGTATAACAATATATATATATATATATATATATATATATATAGTCATGAGAAAGTGATAAATAGATAAATAGATAAATAGATAAAGCTTTTTTTCACTGACACCGAAAAACGGGATTTGAATTCAGAGAGCTGGAACAAATATAGCCACATATTTCATCCGATTTTCTAAAGACTTCATTGATCCCCTTAAAACTATATTCACAAGTTATTGATTGATATCGTAAACTAAGTGATTTTATTATCCTCTATGTTTTTATGTTCACATTTTTATCAAAATAATCAAGAATTATAAGAGTTTTAGTGAAATAACTGACGTTCACCCAAATACAATAATGAGTCAGTCGAAGGTTTTAATTTAAATTCGAACACTTTGATGCAGTTTCAGGTGAATTTGTGCTTAAAATGTTAAAAGGACTTTAAATATTAGATAATTTGAAGAATTTAATTAATATATCGAACTGAATTTCAATATTTTGTCAAAAATCATATAATACTTCTGAGATGAATTATAACTTACATTAACGGCAGCTGGTCTTAATATGAGTTTCTATTTACTCTAAGTTTCCATCTGTTTTTTTTCTCTGTCTTATATATTTCTACATATGCGAGTTAAAGATAGAGCTTCATTTTGGTCATTTTACTTGCTAGAAATAGCAGTCAAATTTTCATAAGTCATCTAAGTTAAAAGTAAATTTGCATTTATCTGAGACAGTGCATGATTAATTTCTCCATTAAAAATAATTAACGCTTATAATTGATGGTCCATAAAATTTGCCTCGTGAATTTTGTGGACCACTTTCTGAAAAAGGTTGGGTATCATTCTGTAGAGAGTCAGCAACTATCTAGAACTGAAGTATTTTGAGGCACCTAAAAAGTAATCCTGTGTTTTAGGTAATGCAATAGTATAGTATAGTAATCATAAAAGACTGTCAAAGACAAATTTATACTAAGCGGTGGTGGAGTATTTTACAACGCGTTGCTTAAGATTAGATAGAATGCAGAGAGTAGGCAAGGTTCTTTGGTCTGTGTAATGCCTATTTATAACTTGGCGTTGTTGAATGAGGCGAGATTGTCAAGTATCCATTGTATGACCAAGTGGTTTATATTTCAGAAAAGGCTTACATTTCAACTGAGAATTCGCTGTCGATGTTGTTGGACCTTCATCGCTTTCAACGATGAGTGCACCAGTGAACCAAACGTTGGAACAGACTGTCTGCGAAAGTAACTTGCATGTAGCTAGGTATTCCACAGACACGTGTATCCAACGTAGTTCTTAGAGAGATGCAGCATGATACAAGTGTGACAAGGCTGGCTCTTTGAAGTACAGATACAGCAGAGTGGACTGGAGGAAGGGGAAATAAACTATGTTGCTCAAAGACACAACGTGTTGCCAAGAATCGAACTCACAACCTTACGAACGGCAGCCGAACACACTAACCACTAAGGCACGCACTTGCTATGGCTTTATACACATAAAACAGGAACTATATATCACGTAGCTAAAGTTTATTTTATTTTCAAAAGGAAAAAGAAGTATATTTTATAGCAGGGATTCCTAAATTTTATAGACAATTGGCCCCTTCATAACATTATTGACGCTTATCGAAAAGAAGCATGTACAAAATCAAAGAAGTAAATAGATAAATAAATCAGTAAATATACTCTAAAATAAATAGACAATAAAAACTAATTATAAATAGCTTAGAAACCTGTATAAGTAAATTGTGTTATATTGTATTATTTCATATATTTTTCATTTATAATACAAATGTTAGGTTTAGTCGATTCCTTTGGTACTCTCAGCGACCACTTTGACGTTTGATTTTCATAAAAATTTGATAAATATTATTACTTTGCAATTTATTCTGAAATTATGAGCAATATTCGGTGTACGTAGTATTTTCATCTTTCTCTTTTCTACTAAATATAAAATGTTTTTAAAAGCAATTTATTTCTTCAGCTTTAAACTGTCAAGTTTAGTTCCACATTTTACTAGGTGACTTTTTTAATTGTTTCATTCAGAGAGGGAAGGGCAGTGCCCATGACCCATTTCAGAGAAACGGAGACTGATGGGAAAGAGGAAGAAAGGTATCCTCAAATCAAAGTCCCGGTCCAAATACTATAGACTGCGCTAAAGACATCCAAGAATCCAGGTGGTGGTGTTAAATCGGACGACGGATTAATTCTATACCCTAGTGGGATTTGAACTTAGAACGCAAGAAGTCGAAACATATATTACAATTTCGAAATGATGAAGGCAGAATTGACCTCGGCTGGATTTGAATTCAGATTACAGACAGGAGCAAATATCACAAGGCATTTTGCCGATAATAACCTTCCATGCAAAATACGATTTCTCTTGTGTTATAAAGAATTTTATCAACTTCATTTTCAACAACCTCATACCGCATTTAGTAGAATACATTATTAATTCGAATCTCTATGTCCTGTATAACAGAAAATTTCGGCCGTTGCTGATTGCTATTATTTGATCTTTCACTAAGGGCGGTAGATTGGCAGTGTCGGTAGAGCGTCGAGCACTCTGCTTCGTGGCGTAGAGCTATATCCCTTTACGTTCTGAGTTCAAATCCCGCCGAAGTTAGCTTTGCCTTTCATCCTTACGGGGTCGATGAAATAAAGTACGCACTGGGTCGATTTAATCAACTTTGCCCTTCCCTCAAAATTGTTCGCCTTTTGCCTCAATCAGAAACCATTATTTGATCTTTCACTCATTTCATTTTAATCTGATGAAGATATTAATAATACTGGAAGTTATAATTAAACAACAAATAATATTTTATATTAAGAAAAAGTTGTAATCTTCTCAAATAGACGGTGATGGTGAAAATAGTGGAAGGTTATGCCATTGCTTTTCTTTGCGTGTGAACAATGAAACTGTAGTTTGCTTGCAGGTGTAAGAAAAGAACTTTGATAGAAAGTTGTAAATGTTATGTAGACAGGTTTCATTACTTTGGGTTCGAATAAAGAATGCATTAAATATTCATAAAAATTTAAGTTTGAAACAAAACAAAACAAAATCAATAACAATAAATCAAAACCAATTTACGAGAGTTTTCTGCAACTATAAAATGTTAACTAGTTAAAGGAAAGAAAAAAAAACCCGTACCAATTATAGCTGGAACAAGACACAACAAATATCGAGAAAATCATTAAACAAAACAGTAAACGCTAATAGCAGCCATTGATAAAAAAACGTCTGCAATAAACAATAATGCAAAGAAAAACCACTAACAAACAATGGCAAACATAATATCAACACTACACCAACAATAACACTTTTACAACGAGCAAATTATATATATATATATATATATATATATATATAAGAAAAGATTCAGGTACCGGACACGGCTGAGCTCAGCCATCGGGGTTCTGAATCTTTTCATATTACCCACTCTATTACCCCAAGGATCGAGTACTCTGGTGGGTTATAGTCCACCTGGTATCTTACCACACCCTCTGATGAAAGGTAATCACCCAGAAACATTAGTGTCTGCAGTTCTACCAACACAAGAGCAAGAATGACGGCGTCATTCTACTGACATCGCTTTAAAGAGGCTCGAGGTTGACTTAGCCTTTCATCCTTACGAGGTCGATAAAATAAAGTACCAGTAATGCACTGGGTAATTGCTGGCCTTGTGCCTAAAGTAGAAACAATTATTAATATTCGAAAAATTCAGATTACATTTATCTCTCTCTCTCTTTATATATAACATAATGACATGCAGCAGTAGTACGTCTATCATTAACAATAATAATAATTGTTTCTAATTTTGGCACAGGCCAGCAATTACCCAATACATTACTGGTGCTTTATTTTATCGACCCTGTAAGAATGAAAGGCAAAGTTAACCTCGGCGGGATTTGAACTCGGACCGTAAAGGGACACAACTATGCTGGAAAGCATGGCGTCCGATACTGCCAATCCACCGCCCCTATTAACAATAATAATAATGACTTTGATTTAGGCACAAGGTCAGCAATTTTAGTGGGTAGGGACAAGTTGATTGAATTGACTCCAATGCGCTACGAATACTTTATTTTATCGACCCTGTAGGGATGAAAGGCAAAGCTAACCTCGACAGGAATTGAACTCAGAACGTAACTATATGTCACAAAAGATGTTGTCCAACATCCTGCTGATGCTGCCAATCCATCATTTTGCTACTACTACTGATAATAGTGATGATAATGGCCCAACGAATGTACCTGCCAAGGAGAAAACTCCATGATAAAACAAGAACGATAAAGAAAAAATGCCACCCTGATCATCAGAGATTTAATTAAATCAGATACAAATACCATTGTCACAGTTTTAAATAAAATATTATAGTACAGTATCCACCACAGTTGCAAAGGGAAGTGGGAACCATTTTAGATATACTGTAATATACTGTAATATACTGTAATAGGAATATCAAAAGTCAAAAATACAGCATGGAAAACAAATATGTAAAAGAAGAGATATCAATCCTTAATAAAAAGAAACAACAAAAAAAAGAACAAAAAAACAAAACAAATTAAAGAACGCATGAAACAAGAGACTCGCTAAACCGCAAAGAATTCTATGGCATGAAAAAAATGTTTTTTTTAAAGAAAGCAAATAGTTCGACTCCTAACCAAAGTGATTTTACCAAGAACATAAAAGTAAAATAGAATACAATGCAACATCACCAGTAAGATAAGTAAAATAATACAGGTAAAGGTGAGGTTTAAAGGCAACATTGGAATCAAGGCAACATTGAAATCAAGACAAGTATTCTTGATTACTGTCTCCCTACCAGAAAGCACTAAAAGCACATAATGAAACAATAAATTAAGTTACTGTAGTAGAATATGTGAAGATGAGGAAGAAACAATTAGTCATAGTATCTCTGGCAGCCGAGGCTCATCCAAGGATATATCCACAGACATAATTTATTTGAAATTTACATACACTAGAAATTATACCATCATTATGAAATATCAAAAAATAAAGATGGTATAAATATACACCAGAAAGGGTGTCAGAGAATGACAAAGCAACTATACTATGGGATATGCCAATACACACAGACAAGGAGAACAGATATTGAAGTTAAAGACCACCAGGGGAAAAATGTCCCTCTAATCTGCACACCAGTCCCAACAGATGACAACGTGTCTCTCAAAGAAATTGATAAATCAAATCATCCAAGTGTCAAACGTCTGGTTATCTTCTCTAGCAGCTACCCACGATACATTGGTAAAATGTTATAACGAAATTAGGCAAAACTTCTGATTGGTTTGCACAAAGTAAAACATGTCTCTTGCCAAAATCGGCCGAAACAAATATTCCCCAAAATTATCGCTCCATTACCTGCTTTCGCACATCATAAAAAATGTTCACCTCAATTCTGACTGAGACAATCTACAAATTTATGGACGAAAATCATCTTTTCCATGTCCAGCACATAGTTGTCGTTGCATATCTTACGGCTGTAAAGACTAATTTCTAATTAACCATACGATTCTGGAAAACTATCATAACAAACACATAACTTTAAATACTGCTTAGATTGATTGTAAAAAAGCGTATGATAATGTTCACTACTTATGAATTTTGAAAACTTTGGATGTTTTGAAAATGTCACCAGTATTGTTAAACTACGACTCTATGGAACACAAATCTATCACTGACACTCACCGATAGAACTATAAATTCCAGTAGCATAAGTATTAACTGTGGTATTTTTCAAGAGAATACATTTTCTCCTTTTATGTTTTGCATTGCACTCATACCTTTGACTCTAGAGCTCAACAAAACGAATTACAAAAAGACGGCGAAACCATAAATCACCTGTTAAGAATATAACGTCTCTCCACTCGTGTTCAATAACTGTTTGATGTCGGGTGAAGTACTGCAATGGTTGGCAAAATGTGTCACGGTTCTAATAATGAAAGATCCAGCTACGGGAAATGGCGTTACCAACTATAGGCCTATAAATGTCTGTCCTCGATGTGGAAATTGCTAACAAGCATTACCACCACCTCCACACAAAGAGATCATTGCCGGACGACCAGAAAGGATGCCGAAAGAAGTCCTGTGGTACAAAAGACCAGTTACTTATTGAAAAGATGATAATAAGGAACTGCAAGAAGAGGCATATTTGTTTTGTCATGGGATGGATAAACTACAAGAAGGCATTCTACATGGTTCCTCATTATTGGATAACTAAGTGTCTAGAAATCTTCAAGGTAGAAGACAACATCATACTGGTGTTAAGTAATGGCATGAAGAACTAGGAGATAAAGTTAACATCAGAGGAGGATCTTTGGGATTAATGAATCAAGAGAAGTATCTTCCAAGGAGATGGTCTGTCGTCTTAATTTTTTAGCCTTACTCTTATACTTTTCTCCATCGTATCGCGAAGAATGAAGCCTGGATACGAACTGGGAAGAGGAGAGCTTACCATCAACAACTTCCTTTTCATGGATGACCTAAAATTCTTCGGGAAGAACGAGAAGGATTTGGATATACTTGTTAATGCTGTTCGTATTTTCAGCAATGATATTTGTATGGAATTTAGTATTAATAAGTGCAGAGTCCTTGTGATGAGGAGAAGCAAATTGAAGAGAAGCTAAGGGATGGAGACACCAACGGGTGAGGTAATAAAGGAGATCCACACCGAAGAAGGATATAGGTATTTGGGTGTTTTGGAGGCAAAGAACATCAAGGAAAATAAAATGAAGGAGATTATAAAATCTAAAAACATAAGGAGAGTAAGAAAGTACTAAAATCACATCTGAATAGTATGAACGCCGGAATGTAAACGAGCAAAAAGAACTGGATAGAAAGACAAGGACATTAATGACTACCTACATTATATTTCGTAAGAGCTGAAGGTGGGAGACGTTTTATCAGTGTGGAAGACTGTGTTCAGACGGAGAAGAGCTGTTTACATAAATATATGTCGGGGAGTAGCAAGCCAATGCTTATGACTGTATTAAAGGAGGAGACAAGAGACAAGGGGATGTTCAAGAAAGAAGAAACAAAGTGGAAGAACAACCTGAATGAAAAAAGCCCTTCACAGCATCTTCTTGAAGAAAACAGAATTCAAAGATCCGCAGGCTGGTTAAAGAAAGGGACCTTAAGGAAGCTACAGATGGAATGGTACTGGGTGCAACGGAGCAAGTCCTTAGAACAAAATGGATGAAACATCATATTGACAAAGAGGAAGCTAGCCCGCTCTGTAGCAGCGGAGAGAGAGAGAGGGGGGGGGGGGGGCTGTGGCTCACATCGTATCCGAGTGTAAACACCTAGTCCTCACTCATTATAAAGGATGTAGGTATGATATCAGGGGAAAAGAGATCCACTGGCATTTATGCAAACTGAATGATTTATCCCACCCAGAGAAGTGGTCTGAGCATAAGCTAGAGTCGGTGATAGAAAATGATCTGGGGAAGGTGCTATGGGATTTCAGGATACAAACAGATAAAGAATTAGAACACAATAGGCCTGACTCAGTGGTTCTTTTTTTACTAGGAAAACAGATCTTGCTTGATTATAGATGTAGCTTGCCCCGTTAACACAAGAGTGCAAGAAAAGGAGAGGGAGAAAATTATCCGGTACCAGGATCTAAAGTGGGAACTGAAAAGGTTTTGGGACTGTCGTGGGATCAAGAGAAGCACTGAGTACTGTCTCAAAGAGTTTCCAATGTTGGCTAAAAACCTTTAGCCCAGCACCTTTCTTTTGAACACTTCAAAAGATATGACTACTGGGAACAGCAAGGACCCTCCGATGCGTCCTGAATATTTGAGGCTGCAGGTAGCGACTTGATGTTCGTTTGGGCAATTTTTCCGGTTAAATAACATCAATGACTGAGATATCAAATTAGATAAATAAATAAATAAATAAATAAATAAATAAATAAATAATAATAATAATAATAATAATATAATAATAATAATAATAATAGAAGAAGAAGAAGAAAAAAAGAAGAAAAAGAAAAAGAAATTTATTGGTGATAACAGGATTATTTAAATGTAATTCTTATTGTTATTACCTTTGGGAAAATAGAATCGTACCATTTCTGTTGAGGCGTATAAATTTATTTGGAGTGGTGATCGTGTGAAGATATGACCTCCGACCGTTAAAGAACACAGTGTCTGGATGCCAAATTCTCTCAAGGAATTTAATGCTCAGAGAAATGTTCTCTCTATTCATGTTGGAAGCCAATCGTTTATCTTCCCAAAGCTGTCGATAATAGCAATCCATCGAATATACCTGGCAAATAAAAAGAGATAAAATAAATCTCGTTAATTTTGCTAACTCTGGCCAAATGATAAAATATAAACGACAACAAAAGTGACGAATTGGCAGAGTTATTAGAGTGTCCGATTAAATGCCTCGGTATTTGACCCGTCCCTCCCTCAGTTCAAATCCCGCCAAGATGGAGAAATAAATACCAATCCAGGGGCCTTAAGTTGGCGTAATCGTTTACAGTATCTGTTCCGGCTTGGTGAATTCTGAGTTCAAATCCCGCCTCATCGGAAAGTTGTGACACTTCCCTTGCCCAACAATCCGGCCTTTCGTGAGAAGTAATTAGCCTAAAAAAGCGATCATAAACATTTTAATATACCGATTCTGAAATATATTTATGACCTTTGGTACTCTGGTGTTAAAGAAATAACGATTCAAAGAAAACGATAACAAAGATACAGTTAGGCTTCGATTATCTGAAAAAAAGAAGTGTGGAAATTGCACTGATACATGAGATGATAATAAAAAAAAAACGAACATATTTACGTAAAACGTATGTTTACGGAAATTTCGTCTTTCAGTCTAATAAAGTTCTTGTTTGTGTGTGTGTGTGAGTGTGTGTGTAGGTGTGTGTGCGTGTTTGATGGCATTGGTGTGTGATTAAGTTGTATGAATGTGTTTTGGCATCTACGTGCATGTAAGTGCCGTAATATACACATATATGCGACGGGCAAAGTCTTCGTCTACCAAATTTAATTCACCTGAGTCTATAGAAAAAAGGAGGTTGTTCAATATACAACCTAATAGGTTTGCACCTGGAACCAGTGGATTGCGGAAACTCAATCACACAGCCATGCCTGCACCCCCTCTCTCTCTCAGCTCTGTAGCCTACGTAGAGCACTCTTTTTTCCTGTACCTTTCCGACGGAAATACTTCATTCACACACACACACACACACACATATATTTATATATATATATATATATATATATATAAAGTAAAAAAATGTCTTTTTTCACACCTTGAATTTACCCGCCAAAGGTTCAGCCAATTTGACCTTCCTCTTTTGAGAAAAGACACCTGATGACACAGGCGAATTTATTACGATAGAATGTTCCACTGTCTTCTAGGGACTGGATTACTTTGGATATTTCTGATCTGCCGATGAAGGGATATTCCTGTTCTATCACTAGATGCATCTGTGACTTGCATACCCATTGTGCAACCCATGGTGTATCTTCCCGGAATCCCCAAAACCTATCGAAGATATTTATCGATTTTTGACTATTCAAGATGGTCCAGGTTAATATTCGACCTGTTTTGTATTTATCGATTTTGTGGTATTAATTATGGCCACAGACATTTGGTCGCTTTATTCTAGTTGTCACACTTTCTTAACTTTTTGTGTTTATTCTGGATGAAAATGTATTAACTTTTCACACCATCGTGTGCTTTGTGACTGCCTCAAACGATTAGTATCTGCTACACTGTCCACTTATTTCTGTCTTCAGGGGTACTTTGCCCGATATGATTCACCTCTTATTTATAGTAATTGATTATTATTTTAATCATTGGCGTTGGGACATACATTTAAATTTATATATATATATCTAATAAACAACATAAGATAATTAATTCTTTTACCAGTGGTTTCTTGAAGACACACACTCACACACACACGCACATATATATATATATGTGTGGGTGTGTGTGTGTGCGTGTGCGTGTGTGTGTGTGTGTGTGTGTGTGTGTGTGTGTGTGTGTGTGTGTGTGTGTGTGTGTCTTTGTGTGTTCATATAAATGTGTGTATATGAGTGTGTTCTTTATACAGTGTTGATTGGTTGGTATACACAAACCCCATCTCGTACAATATCTGATTTAAACGAGACTTGATACCTAAATTAAGTCTAAGTTATTGTGTCGCCAATGCAAAATGCTTCTAGTTCTATTATATATTTATTTTGAATACTAAATTAACGAATTGTGATAATAAAACAATTATTATTCTAAAATATAAACCAGAAGGGAGATAGATACACATACTAGTCAAGATATTCTCCTCCCCCTCCCCTCTCTCTCGCTCTCTCTACCTCTCAATTTCTTCTTCGAAGAATAACAAATGCAGTTCTCGGGGGATTATATAAGGCCATTGCTCATGTTTTATTCATATCTAAAATAGATATTTCCTGCTCTATCTTCTTTCTGTGAGTTATGTTTATTTTTGCCTTTAGCCTGGAAGTTAAATCTTCCAAAATGCAGCTACCATTTTCATACTTCAATTATCACACTGTTAGCAATGTTAGCCGGGAGGAGGGACAGAGGGAAGGCTTCTTTTGGATGAGACATTTATGTAATACTGCTGTCCCGGTGAAGAAAACTGTCGTATAAAATCTCAAGACATATTTATTTATTTATCATTATTTAGTTTAGAGCCAAGACGTATTTTACGTTTAGACGTTAGAGAACTGGTTTAAGTGCTTAATATATATAGTTCAGTTACTTTGATCTCTGTGAGTCGATATATTTAGTACCAGTAATATATTCATTGTATTTAGCTATAAATTCAATCAACCAATGCTACGACCTCGCTCTTTATATCTCTAGAGATATGGTAATGTGGAAAATTGAGCAGGACATTATTTTGAAAATCAAAGAAAAAAATATAACTTGAGAAAATATAAAGTCTTTCTCAGAAATTCAATTCAAATAAATAATATAATTGATTGTTTCTACTTTCGGCACAAGGCCAGCAATTACTCACTACATTACTGGTACTTTATTTTATCGACCTCGTAAGGATGAAAGGCAAAGTTAACCTTGGCGGAATTTGAACTCAGATTGTAAAGGGACGTAACTATGCTGGAAAGCATGTCCAACCCTCTACCAATTCTGCTAATCGACCACTGTACATATATTGAGTACTCCTTCCCTATTTCGTTGACAAACTAGAATATTTGAATACTCGCACTTATATATATGATATAATATGATGCATAAGGGGAGTGGAAGACTCAGAGTGTCGATAGAATGCATTGCAGTATTTATTCCAACTATTTTAGGTTTCCAACTAGATTTACAAATGACGGTATAAATATGGTTGGAATGCGTTTGATCATAGATCTGCGTGATCAGGATTGATTTGGGGCTAAACAACAACAACAATAGACACATTATGTAATTAGCGAGGTTATAGAAGTGTGGTTAAACATTTTCAACTACAATGTTTTGTGTTTCTTCATACCGTTTGATACTTTGGGGCAAGCGACTTCTACTATAACCTTGGATTGACCAATGCCTTGTGAGTTTGTAGACGGAAACTGTGTAGAAGCCCGTCGTACACACACACACACACACACACACACACACACACACATAAATTAAAGGTTAATTAGTCTCTAATACTTAAACATCTCAATGAAAGAAATCTCACAGAGAAGTAATATATTAAAATTTAATGAGAAAAACTCTAATTCTGTGAGTATAAACAAGATAGACAAAAAAAGTAAAAAAAGTATTACATACATATCGACAGTCGATCGACTTTCGTCAAATCGGACCGAGGAAACAATGTTTCCATTGGTCTTTCTAATTGCTAATACTATCTATCGGTCGCAACTCTAGGTAGAAGGAACAACGTGAAATAAAGTGTCTTGCTCAAGGAGATAACGCATCGCTCGGTCCAGGAATCGAACTCACAACCTCAAGATTCCGAATCCAATTCTCTGCTGTGTGTCGTTGATGTTTCGACGCAGTAAAGACTGTACATCGCAACACAGTGCATTGATAACTAAGAGGAATAGTTATCAGGGAAGAAAACAAGACAAAACAAAAAAACAAAAAACAAAACAAAAAAAAAAAAACTGAGACGATAGCAAAGAGAACGACAGAAAAAGAAAATAAGCAGAAGAAAAACATACCGATAGAGAGGGGGAAACACGAGACATTAGTATATGTAAGTTGCATTAACCAGTGGGAGAGAGGGAGAAGTTAAAAAAGAGCCCGTACATAAGTCCTGAATCCGTATTAACTGCACGAGGGATGAGCGAAAAGTAAACGTCTGATCATAGCGAAATCAGGCGCAAAGAGGGAGAGACGAATAAAAACGGAAGTGAGAGGAGGAGAGGGAAGTGTTAAGAGAACAGAGACAGAAGGGGAGAAAGGAGATAGATGGTAAGGGAGATAGAGAATAAGTGAGTGGAAGAGAGAGAATAAGTGAGTGGGAGAGAGAGAATAAGTGAGTGGGAGAGAGAGGGAGGAATAAGTGAGTGGGCCGAATAACGAGAATTGACCTTATGTTTCTGTTTCTCTTACTTTTTCTAAATAATTGTTTCTACTTCTGGCACAAGGCCAGCAATTATCCCAGTGTATTACTGGTATTTTATTTTGTCGGCCCCGTAAGGATGAAAGGCAAAGTTAACCACGGCGGGATTTGAATTCAGACCGTAAAGGGACGTAACTGTGCGGCAAAGCATGGCGTCCGACACTCTACGGATATTGCCAATCCACCGCATATAAATATATATATATATATGGAAAAAATGAAATTTCATTTCTCACTCTTAGTACGGCTGATACTTAAATATAAGTATGTAAATGTACATACATATATGTATACAGACGTACAGTAGTATGTATACACACACACACACACACACACACACACACACACACACACACACACACACACACACACACACACACACACACACACATATTACGAAGCATTTTCCGCCTACACATAAATATAGTAACATTTTTAATAGAAATACTATTAAAATTTCTTACTCTACGACTCCTAACCTTGCACATAACATCACAGCTTCAAATTTAGCTAAACTACCTAGCCGTAGGAACACGTGCAACCCTGTAGTTTGTACTAACTGTAATTGTAGGAATCGGGTTGATTGCCCCCTATCCGGGAAATGCCTCTCTAGTAACATTGTCTACAAATGTAAGGTTGTAACACCCACGTCCCCTAGGGCCTACATAGGGTTAACCGCCAATAGATTCAAGCAGCGTCTTTACATGCATACCCATTCCTTTCGTTACCCTCTAAGAAGGAATATGACGTCACTTTCAGCTTATATCTGGAGTCTAAAAGACAACCACACCCAATATAAGTTACACTGGGAGATCCTAGCTAGGGCTAGATCGTATAACGGAAATAAAAGACCATGTGACCTCTGCGCCGCTGAGGCCCTGGAAATACTCTACGCCACAGACCACATCTTAAACAAAAAATCTGAGGCAATTTCGGCTTGTAAACATAAATTGCACAAAACTTTCCTGTATTACAGCCCCACGTTATACCCTAACGGATAGTACGATCTATACGTGGATATTTTACGTCTTGATGTGGGAGCTAAGTATATGTTTTGTTTATACCATTACTTATTCGCATAGGTAAGTATATACTACCCGTATGTTTTGTGAAGGTACGTATACCTTCTCGTACGTATATTTGATTGTTATGGCGTATATTTTTATATATTCTGGTACATATGGTTTGGCTATGTGTATACGGGAGTTTTGCGTCTGTGTGAGTATGCAGGTTCGTACGTATGTAGGGTGCGCGTATATGTGTACTTCATGTTTGGTTGACTTACGTCTCCGAACACTCGTGTAATTACATGTAGGTATGTGTGTGCGCTTGTTATATACGTATTTATTTATTTATATACGTTTATATAATTATTTATTTATTTGTATACACGCATACACACACACACATATTTATATGTGCGTGGCTTTGTATACCTATGGTAAGTGTTTTGCGTATGCTTGTGTATGTACGCATTTGTTTGCGTGTATGTATTTATTTATTTCTATTACTTCTGTATTGTATTTATTTACTTTGTTCCTAACTCTGTAGCGGAGATTCATTCGGTCTCCTAGTTAGAATTTTAGTCTACGACTTCTGCTATTCCATTTATGTGGTTTTGTCTTTGCGTGCTATTGTTCTCCACGCTCCACATATGACGTATTATCTTCGTTTTTTTCGTTCATTGCCAGAGAACGTCTCTATGAACCACCTAAGAGAACATTAGTCTACGACCTCTTTTATACCATAAACGTGGTTCTGTCTTTGCGCGTAATTGTTTTTCACCGCTCCTATTATGACGTATATATATTCGTTTTTTCCCGTTCTTTGCCAGCGAACGTTTCCACGAACCAAAGTATCGTCTTCCTGTCTTCCTCCGGTTGCAACGTTTTTTGAAATATCCACTTCTGCGTTTACAGATTGACTTTGTTAGTTTCAGAAGATCCCGTTAAGGGTGAAAGCAGCGATTTTTTGCTTAAACTTTAATCTGTTATTTTAATAAATAAATATATATATATATATATATATATATATATATATATATATATATATATATATATATATATATATATATATATACATATATATATATGTACGTATGGGTTTACCGAACATTTATTATATGTATGTACGTATACATACTTTATGTACGTATACATTTATTATATGTATGTACTCACTCGATATGCAAATTAGGCTGCTCAGCCGTTAATATGCATAAGGAAAGTATATACTTTCAAACGTTCAATTGACTGACAGGAAGGTATACGGTGCTGATGACAGCTAATAAGCTAGAAACTAGTTCATCGTTCCTTTGTCGGTGCTGAACAAAATGGCAACGATGGTACAGCTAATAATTCGGGCTGCTTGTTTACAAACAAACCGAGCATTATAACAAATATATATATGTATGTATGTATGTATGTATGTATGTATGTATGTATGTATGTATGTATGTATGTATATACATACTACTGTACGTCTGTATACATATATGTATGTACGTATACATACTTATATATATATATATATATATATATATATATATATATATATATATATATATATATATATATATATATATATATATACATATATAGGGTGTCTCAAAGTTACTATTTCGGGATACGCATGAGATACCCTGTATGTATGTCTTTATATGTGTATATTATCTCTTTCTCTTAATTTCGAGTATATTTTTTTGACCGGCCACCTTCCTGGTGGCAAGGTTGTAAAAGAAAAGAAATTGTCATCCCTTGAATCGCAAGAATGTTTTGCAAATTTTGAAGGTGCCAGCTATCGCAGCCATTTGTAGACTATGAATTAGGAGAGCTGCACTTTTTGTCCGCAAATCCAAGTTCAGTCATACTTTGGTCCAAGCGGGTTGGTATATAACCCGTAGCACCAATAATGATGGGTATGAAGCTAAAGGTGTATCTTGGATACTGGATTTGTAAACTCCTCATCAATGGTCCGTAGATGTCCTCCTTCTCCTGTATTTTTCTGACAACGTTTACATCAAGTGGGCAGCTGATCTCCACAACAGAACACGTTTTCAATGTGTGGTCCCAAACTACAATATCAGGCCGGTTGTGCTTTAATTTGGTGGCAGTTTTTATTTTCAGGTTCCACCAGTATTCCTTAGTGCCATCTGTCTCAATATATTCTTCCTCGTTTGTTGTTAACTTTGTTTTCCGAAGTGCGTTCCAGATGGTTCTAGCTATCCCATCGTGTCTCATGGGGAGGTAGTAGCGAGATGACATTCTTTCGCAGCTGGCAACAATGTGGCTTACATCCTCGATCTTTGTTTTACATAGCCTACATTTATTGTCAGCTGCTGGCCCTCCTCTTTTGTGCAGCAGATATTTGGTAGGGAGTTCTTGTTCCTGTATTGCATAGAGATATCCCTCAAGGTGTGATGTCATAAACTTGTCGTAACTCCATGCCAGGCTTTTTGAGTGGTTTATCCCCTCTATGGTCTGTGTTTTACGCCTCAAGTATCCATGCACAACTTTTTCTGTAAATTGGTCAATTCTTTTATCTTGTTTGAACATTGAATAGGATCTTCCGAATACTCTGGGTGAGAGATTTATATCAGGCTTTATTCCATATCTCTCCTCCAGATAAGTCGCTATTCTAATGATATTTCTTTTTTCATGCTCATAAACCTGAGCAAGATGGTTGCCAACCTTTTTCCTCTGTTGAAGGTGTTGCTTCAGTGTTACTATCCGGGTCTCATATGTTGTTAATATTGATTTTAGACCCCGGCCACCTTCCTTGCGTGAGAAGTATAGCCTATCCACATCACCATTGATGTTAAAGTTCCCAGTAACACTGAGAAGTTTTCGAGTTCTAACATCCATCTCACTTAGTTCTTGCAATGACCAGTTCAGTAGGCCAAATGTTGGCGTTAGAATTGGCACAGCATAAGTATTGTGGGCAATGTATTTGTTGTATGCTGACAGTTCTGATGACCATATTTTCTTTACTCTTCTGAGGTATTCAGTTCGGGTTCTCTCCTTATTTATGGGTCCATCATATCTGACATTCTCATCCTGTCCAAGATATCTGTAGTTGTCACCTGACTGCAGAGGTTGTATTGTCAGGCCGTTCATCTCTAGATTTCTAGAGGAGGGGACAGCTCTTCCACGTTTTACTGCCAAATATGCACACTTGGACTCACCAAATTTCATTCTGATGTCGGTTGAAAATTGTGTAATGAGGTCCAATTGTTTCTTGATGTCATTGATATTTGGCCCATACAACTTCAGGTCATCAACAAAGAAAAGATGGGAGATACTTCTGGGCCCACTTCTTTGTCCACCTTGTTTCCTGAGTAGGTAAGATAGTGGATTCAGTGAGAGAACGAAGAGTAGTACCGACAAGCTATCACCCTGAAAGATGCCCTTCTGGTAATGTATCTTATCAGTCTTAACCTGCTCCCTCTCACCTCTAAGGATCAAATTGGTGTACCAGTTCTTGGTCAGGCGTTCAACAGCAGCTACCAATGGTTGTGGGACTTTAGCTAACTGTAAAGCCTTAATAATCCACCCATGAGGTACACTATCAAATGCTTTTTGATAGTCCAGCCACACGACAGTCATGTTTCTGCGATTCTTTGTTGTTTTTTCCTGAATCATTTTGTTAGTTAGTAGGTGATCTATGCAACCCCACACCTCCCTCTTTCCACCAGCTTGCTCAGGTATTATGATGTTGTTGGTAGCACAGTGATCCTGTAAGAACAGGTTAAGGCACCCAGTATATAATTTATACATGATGTTTTGGCAGGCAATTGGGCGGTAAGTTTTAGCAAGGGTGGTTTGGCTATTTTTGGGAATGAGGAGAGTAGTGGCAGTTGATAACCATCTGGGCAGTTCTTGTGTGCCCTTAATGGTTTCTGTAAACAGCCGTATGAGATCTTGCCGATAGAAAGTGAAATTCTTCAACCAGTATCCTGTAATGAGGTCTGGGCCTGGCGATTTCCTATTCGACATTTTCTGTAGAGCTGTTTCCAGTATTGACCCATCTATGTCATATTGTTTTGTCTGGACATGTTGGCAGTAGTCCTGTTCCAGTTCTTTTAGCCAATTAGCTTGTCTGTTGAATCCGTCATCCGTTTCCCATACAGATCTCCAGTAGCTCTCAACCTGTTCTTTTGAAGGGGTGTCGTTTACAGGGATTGAGCTTTTGCCACCTAAGCTGCGATAAACTGATTTAGGATCTCTGGCAAACAATCTATTTAGCACTTGTCGTTTATGTGCTGTTGACTTATATTTTAGTCTTTCTGTTGTAGCTGTGAGTTGTTGTTTCAACTGGTGTAATTTGGAGTTCAAAGTTTTAAATTTTGTATCTCCAAATCGTCTCTCTAACTTTTTATTTAGGTCTTCCTGGTGTCGTGCGAAGTTGCTCTCTATGTTGCATTTCATAACGACTGCGATGTGTGAGATACTTCGTCTCAGGGACAAAATTTTGGTTTTTAAATTTCGCATCCACGCTGGTTCAGGCTTTCTGTTTGTATCGTGATTGCGTGGTTTTAGATGTGTGTTATATGATAGCAATGTGACAGCTGAAACATATAACAAAACATTAAGCGTTTCAAATGTCGTTTCTACACCTTTAGATCGTATAGCCTTCAGATAATTGCCAGCTATTTCGTTCACCGCTTCCAATTCCAATTTAGTGGGTTCTTTACTGACTCGAGTGTTGTATGGTCTGTCACTCACATTAAGGCTGTGTATCTCTTGAAACATATCGTTCCATATCACTTGTAGGGTGCCCACAAGTTTTTGGTGCTCTGTTTGTTCAGTAGAGTCATGAATTTCAGCCTCGTTGTTGATGTGGTGACAATTACTACTAGAGTCAGCTGACCTTTCTCGCTGTTCTTCAGTGGAAGTGGGATGGATTTCAGCAAAATTGTTGGTGAGCTGTTCACTGTTAGATTTAGCTGACCATTTTCTTTGTCTGTCAGTGGAGGTGGGGTGGTTGTTTACAAGGGCTGTATTTGTAGTATCACTCAATTCCGTTAGATGTATCAATTTACATCTAATGATACGTTTTGCCTGTTCATTTAGATGCTTTGGAGAAAAGTCTGATTCTGGGTGTTTGGAGTTCCATAAAGTTTTTAGCCTTTGCATAAAACCGAACTTTTGGGGTTCAGATTGTTTGTATGCTTCATATAATACTTTGTTAAGCTCGTAGCTCCACTGTGTAGAACGGTTGTAGTTGCGATTTGGTCGAAGGAGACTTGTACTTTTTGCCATGATGAGTTCGTCTATTCACTAATATTTCGTATTTATTTTTAAAAATAGTCGATGATCTTCTTTAAAAGTTACGACAAAGTTCTGTCAGAATCAAATTTAAAGTTATTCACAGCTTGGGTAATATTTCTTTTCAGTTAGTTTTTAATTCTACAACTGTGTTTTAAACGTTGTACTTGAATCGTTTGAATCGAGAACAAAAAGAACCGTTACTTAGTATATTCCTTTATGAATGTAATATAATATAACAACGTTGTATTTATATGTTAAAGTTTATGTATCATTCATATAAATAGGTGTTCTACAACCTATTCACAACATATTCACAGTTCAAACACTTATATTTTTGTTTCTGAATCGAAAACGTTATTTGTATATTTCTTTATAAATGTAATATAACAACGTTGCATTTATATGTTAAAGTGTATGTATCGTTCATATATCATAAGTGTATGTATCGTTCATATAAATAGGTGTTTTACAACACACTTACAGTTCAAACACTTATGTAGAATTATTGTATGTAATCTTACCGCGTAATGTAGCTCAACTTTTTCCAATATATGGTTATGTTGCCTTCATGTAAGCCGTAATTACACACGTCCGATTATCGGACACTGACCACAACGGTCGCCATTTTATGTATGTATGTATGTATGTATGTATGTATGTATGTATGTATGTATGTATGTATGTATGTATGCATATATGTATGTATGTATGTATGTATGTATTTATGTATGTATGTATGTATGTATGTTCTTCTGGTTTTATAATTTCATAAAGTTTTACCAATAGAGAGAGAGTCGGTTTCTAACAGACACAAGACTCTCTCATTGGAATTTACAGAACATCAACTAGGTAGGTATGTATGTATGCATGTGTAGATATGGATGTTATTGTATGCGTGGATGTGTATGTTTTGAGTTGTATGTGTGCATGTGTATATGCTTTGCATCTGTATGTGTATATGCAGTTATTAGATGCAAAATCTTTGGAATGTCTTACATATTTTTACTGTTCCATTAATGGATTGTACTTACATAGTGTATGTATGTATGTATGTATGTATGTATGTATGTATGTATGTATGTATGTATGTATGTATGTTAAGAGAGTGGGACTGGCTTTGTGCAGTGCCTTTGCTCACTATAAAAGCTTCACGGCACAGGCATTGCTTTATATCTGGAGATCTCTCTGCACTTGTCGTCAGATGGTACCATGGGCCCAGCATTATGTGTCAATAATTGTCACAAGTGTAGTGTTTGTACCAGAGTTTTCAAGTCGCTGGCTGGACTAAAAAGTCACACTCGTTCAGCGCATCGGTAGGGGTTCTCCTACATGGATATAAAGTAGTGGCCATACTCGAAAACGAGTTGGCAGCCACCATGTATGTATGTATGTATGTATGTATGTATGTATGTATGTATGTATGTATGTGTGTGTGTGTGTGTGTGTGTGTGTGTGCGTGCGTGCGTTTTCGTGGTACTGGGTTTTTGAACTCGTTAAATCGTTGTTTGCAAGTAAATACTGTATCACATTTATAGGCACACACTCTTTCAGCAATTCTCATACACAATGAGAAAGCCTCTACGGATTGCTTGATCTGCTAGAAATTACTGGCTAATCTTGCTCAAAGTAGCTCCCTACAGATGAAGACGGGTAAACCTGAATAAAGATGTCTCATGACTGAACAGATTACAGCTGCCGTGTGACTAACCAACAATAGCAGCCGAAGCAACAACAGCAACAACAACAAAATCAGCAACTCCAGCAACAAGAACAGTAGTAACTGCAGCAGCAAAAAACAATTGTAGTAGCAGCAGCAAAAACATTAACAGCAACAAAATGCAACAACAGCAACACCCAGAGCAGCAACAGCAACAAGAGCAACTACAACAACAACCAACAACAACCGTCTCTCATTATCCTAATGTATTTATTATGTAAGGAACAAAAAGAAAAGTAATAGAGATGAAAATATGAGAAAATGATATGGAAATGTTTGAGTGACGAGATTTTTAGACCCGAAATACATACGTAATAAAAGTAATCTTTTTTCTTATTCCTTTTAGAGCGAGATAGATTTGTCTATAATTAGAAAGAACCTCATTTATTTACAGTCTCTAAGGACTAGATAAAAAAATAAGTAAAAAATGACTTCAAGATGGTTTCTAAATATCTTAATTTTTTTTAACAAAATAGATGACGATCAAGTTGAAATTGAAATTAAAACTAGAAAAGCATTAATCAAATCGTAAAAAGAAGCTATTGGATTTCCATCAATATATTTTCAAAGTAGCGAGAAGGAAAGAAAAAAAATGTTTAGATTGATATATGAATCTAGCAACAAACAAAAATAAATGTGAGGAGAACCAATAGAAAGATGCGATTAATTTGTTACTATCAGAGATGGTGGTGGTTCACCGTCGACTTCGACGATGAGTAGTTAGTTGTTCGACCAGATGAATTCCTACTTGTGAAATTAATCCATAAGCAACAGAATATAATTTTACAGGCTTGCAGGGTTGGCGCTGCATTTAGACCAACTAGACGGCTACATAGGGTGAAAAACTCTGAGGGCCATATTACTGGACTTTAATTTCTGTAATTCAATTAAATATATGATTTCCTATGATCAATAAATAAATCCCCAAACATCTTTGCCGCCTAGCAGCGTTGTGGAAAAATCCAAAGGGGTAGAGAAGGTTGTATGGTGCCATGACCAGTAATATAATTTGGTCTGGTGAGTGTGGACTGTGCAGTAGAAAATACAGGCTTGGTAATATTGTAAGTGTTGATAGAGCAAGTGTCAAAACTAGTTTTTTTTCAGTTTGCTGCAGAGTTGGAATTATTTTATTACGGAGAAAAGGGCGCATAATTAGAAGGGCGCACATATTATAGAGGTAACCAAGGGAGATAAATACCCACTCACTGGCCTTGAAGACACGCGTAACATTAAAATGATCCTCAGGCCGAATCTGTGTGTTACGGTGCGAGGCCAAGGCTGGTCGTTTGAGTTCCAGATACAATACAGAAGAAGAAGAAGAAGAAAAAGAGAGGGTCGTCGGGACAGAGTCCTCAAACACTCCTTCCAACGGGTCCCGTCAGAAGCAACCGTCTCCAACTGATCCGGTTGGTTCCCCAAGCAAGACCAGGCAAGCTCATGTTCGTTCGATCCGAGACTAGAATAAATGACACATCTTCAATATGCCACGCAATGAAGCGAACCCAGAATCTTATGAGTGCGAGGCGATCTACACAGACGGCTACACAGATCATATTGTCCATATTATGTTGCGTCTTAGCTTCCTTCGATTGAGTATATATATATATACTATATAAATATATATACTATATAAATATACATACGCACACATGTGTATGTATGTATGAAGAAATTATATATACAGAGCCCCCTCATATATATATATATATATATATATGGGGGGGGGGGGTCTGTATATATATATATATATATATATATATATATATAAGTAAATTTCTTTAAGTCGTTTGGAAGCCTCGACAATGCAGATGGGTAAATCTCCGGGTAAAAAATCCGGTGGTGGAGAGAGAGAGAGATGTAAGTGGGTGTACGTTGAGATGCGTGGCGTGTATAAGACGTGTAGGGGAATGAAGGAAAGAGCATAAAGGATAAAATAAAATAACAACACGAGAGAGAGTTACCTTGGGAGAGATTTAATTGTGCCTATATATTTCGGACTCACATCCATCAACTGGGGTTTTTTTCCGGGGTGGGGGAAAGGTTGTCTGTCGGAAAGGTGCGAAACGCGTCCTCCGCTGTTCGTTGTTATGCACGTGTGTGTAGAAAAGGGTAAAGACACCCTTCGGTCACGAATAAGTATGGGTTTTTACGCCTAGAAAGTTCTCCTCCCAGACACAGGCCCGGGCAAGGTCTTTTGTGGAAGACCAACTGTCATCCATGCATACCAGTTTCCCTTTTCTACACCATCGATGTTCAAGGAAAAGGCGAAGGCCGATACAGATTGGCAACAATAACATTCACTCAAGCTGAGTAAATTGGAGGGTCGTGAAATAGTTGCCCAAGGACACAACGTATCGTTCGGTCCGAGAATCGAACTCACAGTTTCACTATTGTAAGCGCCTTCACTATATTTACAGATAAATTCGTATTTCTGGTACATTTACATTTCATTATACACACACACACACGCGCACACACACACACACACACACACACACACACACACACACACACACACACACACACACACACACACACACACACACACACACACACACACACACACACACACACACACACACACACACACACACACACACACACACACATATATATATATATATATATATATATATATAGGGAGTGTGACGTGCAGTTACTGTAGGTTCACCCGAGTGAACACTCGATGCATAGTTTCCAGTTGGTAAAGAGGAGTAGAACTAAGTAGAGTGTAATTACAATAATTGTTTCTACTTTTGGCACAAGGCCAGCAATTATCCAGTGCATTACTGGTACTTTACTTTATCGACCCCATAAGGATGAAAGGCGGGATTTGAGCTCAGAATGGCAAGGGCCGTAACTCTATGCGTCAAACCATGGCATCCGACCTTTTACCGATATTGCCAATAAAGGACGATTTGTTATGTCTTCATTACGTTTATTGAGTAGTGACGCGCGTTTCGCTATTGATCAGCTCAATGTTCGATCTGTTTCAATCTAGCCCGACTCTGGAATCAGTAAACGTAATGAAGACCTAACAAATCGCATAGTGACGCGTAGAGATTCCAGTTACCAACGTTTTACTGTGTTGGCCGTCACATGGAGTCATAGCCGGCACTAACTGGAGTCGAATTCTGTCGATTGATTGGTTATTGATTTGTCGAAACCCGCTGATGAAGCCACATGCGCCGATTGTGCATTGTTGCATAATATATGAGGACGGAGGGTGCTGCGCACTCTATTGCTGCATCAAGTATGGCCGAAACTCGAGTCGAGGAACAATTTAAGGTACCCATTTATGTGCTCTGTATCGAAGCTAATAACTATGTGTATACTCTGGGAGTTTATTTAACATTACCTATTGAGAACGCTGAGATGCAACCGGTCCTAGCAGTGATACCCATGCTAGTTCCATCAACTTGTTGTATATATATATATATATATATATATATATATATACTATAAATGATGTCCATAGAATCATTTGATAAGATATATATTCCATTTCCTCTCACAATTAGCATAATCAACCACACAAAAACAAACAATTAAACCAGGCACCTATGAAGAAATAATAGATAAATAAACGACAGCCATCTATTCGCGATCAACAGCTATAGAGTATTTACCCAGCATTTCAATAGCACGTGGAAATCGGTTAAATATATCGTCAACCATACACGATTAGGTATAAAATTAAAGTTAGAAAAAAAATGCTTATACACATACCAGGATTACGTTTCTACCCTTTAGGGTTTTGTTCGCTTTCGGAAATATCCTATCAAGGATAAATTCTCGAGCTTCGAACTCATCAGGAAACAAACTCACTTGGACGAAGATTTTTCTTAAATGATCCCCGCCAGAAACGAATTCAAAATGGCTAAGAACTGTGACGTGGCAGTGGTCAAGTCAGAAAGAATGTGATTGGTGCCTTACGGCGAATGGGCTGGTTGCTAGAAAGCGCAGCCTAATATTGCCTAAATTGCATCTCAACCTTATGGGAGATTATCAAATATAAAGATTTACATATACACAAACTAGACAAAGTCATAGATATATGTTTTTGGCAACCATTCACGATGTGGCTCAATGATGAACTAATAAATTATATATATATATATATATATATTTATATATATATATATATACATATATAAATTATATATATATATACATAAGTCTATGCTTACCGAAGAGTATAAGTGTTTTAATTTACTAATTAACCATTTACTAATTAACCATAAAGCTATTATGTAAGTAGAATTACGATTCCTTTAAATCTATTTTTTGCTTGCTATGCTATGATTTACTATACTATATAATATTTTACCTAAAATGAAGTTCTGAAAATTTGGTGTTTCACCCTTATATTCAGAGAGCTATTTATGGTGTAATATGGTTAAAATAATACACACACACACACACACACACACACACACACACACACACACACACACACACACACACACACACACACACACATATATATATATATATATATATATCGCTCTGTATAATCACCTCCTGATTATTACTGGAATTCTATAAGAATCCAGCTTCTATAATTTTCGGCAAAGGCAGGTGGCTTTGATAAACGCCAACCAGCGAGAAACAGCTGTCAGCCTCTCTCCTAGCCTTTGCTGAAAGTAAGTAAGTGACATAGTCACTACTTTAAAACTGATAGCGAATGGTCTTCTAAATGTTTTTAATTAAACATACGGTATATTGCCAAATATACTATACATACATTCATATATATATAGCATTATAAATAGGATTAGAAAGAGCCTAATTAGTTTTTTAAAAACCCTCGTCTCAGCATAGACATAGAAAATAATAGAAAGATAGTCAACTTCCTGGATGTTACCCTCAATCTAGAATCCGGCCTCTACTACCCGTACCACAAGCCGAACGAGTGCCTCAAGTACGTAAATGCCAACTCGAACCATCCCGGATCAGTCAAGAGGGCCTTTGAAAATAGCCTATCCCGTAGGATTTCTTCTCTGTCAGCTAGCCAGATACATTCAATAGCGTAGCTAGCTATTATAATAATGCCCTAAATAATGCAGGTTGTAAGGAGAAAATTAAGTTTATACCCAGTCTAATGAATAACGTTACCGCTGACAGTAACACATTGGAAGGAAACAACGACGGGACCAACACGACTAGGACTTCATTACTCATCCCTGATACCACACTACAGAGTAATCCTGGAGGAACTGCAAACCATGGCTTATTAAGAAGGGACCGGACTTCGCCTACATTGGAAAACGAGGAAGCTGACGCGGTTGAGCCGCGGGGGATATGTGTGGGTCCGGGGTGAGCGTGGAAAGTACAAACCACCTCCCTCACTACGAACGGAGACTACTCAGTTCGGGGTGCTCCGATCGGCATAACCAACCCAACGAGCAGCGACGAATTAGGGAGCATGGCCCTTCCAGACGTCCACAGCGACTACGTAACACATACTCTGACAGAACGGGTACAGGGACTGGTGACTACAACAGGAAGCGAACCCGTTCCCGTATTGTCATTTGGTTACCCCCCCCCCCCCCACACACACATTCTGCACCGGTCTACGCAACAACCTAGTAGCCTCTTTCTTCAGGGCTTTGGATAAGCACTTCTATAAGCAGCACCGGTACCATGCCATTTTCAACAGGCATACTATTAAATTGTCCTACTCCACAACTAGAAACCTAGCGCAAAATATAGAAGCCTTAAACCGAAGTAGATTAAAAAACGTCCGCAACTCCAGGGAAAACAGCAACCATGAAGAGGCGTGCCACGCAAATGCCTCTTCCTCTGTTGGCAACATCTTGAACCGTGAACGACCGGGGAATCATACAACGCGATCCGGAGATCTGGGCGGCAACACCCTCCGAACTGTAACTAGAAACCCCAGTAACTGTCCCCTGGAAGACAAGTGCCTTAGCAGCGGCTTAGAATATGAATGTAGGGTGAGTGCCAATAACCAAACCTTCATCTATATCGGAGTAACGGCTAATAAATTTAAGGAACGCTGATACAATCACTGCCACACCTTTAGGAGAGATGATAAGAAATATAGCACCGCCCTCTCAGAACTGGTGTGCGGTCTCGAACATGATAACTTAGAATACACCTTGTCGTGGTCCAAGGTCGCCTCAGCCTAACCCTACAGAGGGGGTGGACATGACTCATGCGATTTGTGTGTCACCGAGATTATGGAAATAATCGAGATGGGAGCTCGAGTTATCAATAAAAGGAGTAACCCTTCAGTACCTGCCACCACAAATCATCTGGAACCTTCCTCAAACTGTACGGACTAACAACATAGTTATACTAGTTGAGGACTATTACAAGCCTGATCGCAGGAGCCGGGCGTGGCCACACAACAACCCCAGTATCAGGCGAACCCTGGATAACTTGTTTGCACACCTGGAGTCTCATGTTTCATGTCCCTTGTTCCTTATTCTCAGTTTGTATACCTACTGTTATTTTTATGTATTTTTGTCACGTTCTTTTATTATTATGTTCTCTATATCTGTTCTCGAATTCTTATCTGTATGTTTCTGTCCCTACTTTCGCTTCCCGTAACTCTCTTCCCTAATCTAACAACCCTTTTAATAGTATTGATGCCACTGTAGTTACAACTGAATGCTATTGTGGTTAGTTGTTTTTCTGCACTGTAATTATTGCTAGCCTTATGCCTTAGAATGATAGAGGTGACTGTATTAACTGTGCATGTATTTATTTATATATATAAATATCCATCTGTATTTCTGTCCCATTTTTCGCTTCCTTGTTTCAACGGACTACTATTGTGGCTAGTTTGTTTTTTCTGCAATGTATTTACTGCTGGCCTTGTGCCTTTGGATGGAAGCGAGGCCTTTTCTTGTTGCCGCCGTCACCGTGGTGGGCTCATCACTGGTGCTGTTGCTGTTATTGTTGTTACTACTGTCTGGCTCCCGGGTAATGGGTGCTCACTGCCATTGACTTGATACTAATATCAATGATAACACCACTACTACGACGACCGGGGTAGGTAATGGACGGTGTTGATGTTTGTTACCGTTACTATTGTTGTTGTTGCTATATAGTTATGGTGATAGATGCCACCAATTCTGTGTATCCACCTACCTCAGAAATCCTTTTATTGCTGTGGTGTTATCGTTGTTATTGTCGGCGGGGTGATACCATCACTACGACTGCTGCAGTCTATGTACACGACGCTAGTCCGTGTTTTTGCTGCTGTTGTAAATGTTTACTGTGGTTGTTGCTTTCGTTGTTATTGTCAGTAGGGTAGTAATATCACTACGACTGATGCGGCCGGTGTGGACGATATTGGTCGGTGTTTTGCTGTTATTGTTGTTGTTGTTGTCGTTGTCTTAAGGTGGTTGTCAACAAAATATATACCCCACCCTCCATCGGAGCTCCATTTATTGCTTCCAC
This sequence comes from Eledone cirrhosa, assembly GCA_964016885.1. Taxonomy (NCBI): domain Eukaryota; kingdom Metazoa; phylum Mollusca; class Cephalopoda; order Octopoda; family Eledonidae; genus Eledone; species Eledone cirrhosa. The sequence continues at coordinate 142,087,502 of OZ024742.1, read as the reverse complement.
TGTCTACTGGACTTTGGCTACACACAGGTTTTTCGTTTTTTCCGTTGATAGCTTTTTCTAGCAAATACGACGGCTGTCAAACCCTTCAAGGAACTCATATGTCTGCTGGGCACACAAGCAATAGGACGTGTGTTTTTTTCCTGCCAGCGACTTATCAAGCATATTGGATATCATCTGAGGATACCGTTCTCATAACAACAGCAAATGCATGAAGGACATCTCGATTGCATGGAGAACCGTGGAAATAATTATTATGATTGAACGATATATGTAACCTCAACATCTTATTTTGTTATATATATATATATATATATATATATATATATATATATATATATATATATATATATATAAAAGACGTAAAATAAGAAAATAAAAAAAAAAAAAAAAAAAAAAATTAACTTACTTACTTAAATTTTCACTCCAACTAATTAGTTTCTGCAATGGGATAAAGACAGTTACGTAATGAACTGTTGAGAATTTCATTGCGTCATCAGGGAGATCTATTCTCAGCCAAGTCTCCAGGCAATGCGCGGACACTTGGAGTGAAAATTTAAGTAAGTAAGTTAATTTTTTTAAAATTTTTAAAAAAAATTTTCTTATTTTACGTCTTTTATATTATTGTTCTGCATCCTCCTGCATTGAACCACCTAGGTACTATGACATAACCTGTGTATTTGCTGGCATTAGCGTACATCTGTGCGCTTATGTTAGTAGATATATTAAATTATCTCTCTCTCTCTCTCTCTCTCTCTATATATATATATATATACATATATATATATATATATATATAAATGCATTTATATATGTATATGCATATATGCATATATATGCATATATGCATATATATATGCATATGTATATATGCATATATATATATATGCATATATATATATATATATATGCATATATATATACATATATATATATATGCATATATATATATATACATATATATATATGCATATATATATGCATATATATATATATCTAGGGCGGGTAAAATTCCCGAGATCCATGGACGAGTTCTCTCTAGCGGTCTCTGTCCCTCATTATCACTGCCATGTCCTCCGTCTCCAACAGACCAGTGTCTGTCCTTAGGGCATCAACATATGTTAACCTTGGTCTTCCTCTTCCAGTGTGTCCATGCAGGGGATCCCACAGGAGCACTGAGTGCAGTGTCAACTCTGGATATCGGTGACCATGTCCAGCTAACCTCAGTCTCCTCTGTATCACATTTGACCGGACGCATGGGAGGCTCCCGTACAGCTCTGAGTTTTTCATCCTCAGTGTATACTGATTAATGTTCAGAGCCATCCTCAGTATTCTCGTGTAGCAGCCATCCAGCATCTGAGTGCATATAGTAATAATAATAAATTTGAAGACAAAATCCAAAGAGGGTTCGATAAGGATACATATATATCAAATATATAAGAACCCTAGAGCAAATATTTATTAAAATAACAGATTAAAGTTTAAGCAAAGAATCGCTGCTAAGGGTGAAAGCATCGATTCTTTAAACTTTAAACTTTAATAAATATATATGCATATATATATATATATATGCATATATATATATATGCACACATATATATATAAATGCACACACATATATATATATATACATACACATATATATATATGCATATATATATATATATGCACACATATATATATATGCATATATATATATATATATATATATATATATATATATATATATATATATAAACTGACATACACTACAAACCAACAGATTCCAAACAATATCTGCTATTCACCTCCAACCATTCAAAGCACACGAAGACGAACATTCCTTTTAACCTAGCAAGAAGAATTTGCACAATTGTCTCCAATTATGAAACGCGAAATAAAAGACTTCAAGAATTAAAGGAAATTCTACTCGAGAGAGATTACCCACTATTACTAATAAATAATGGAATAGAACGGGCTAAAGCAATAGGCATTGATGAATTACGGAAACAGAAACAAATTCAAGGTACGTCCAATATTCTATCATATATATTAACACACAACCCAAGAAATGCGGAAGCTTACAACACTATTCACAAGAACATCCCACTACTAAAACAAAACCCAAGAATGAAAAAAGCCCTTGAAACACACAAAATAATCAAAAGCAAAAGACAACCAAAATCACTGAAAACATTACTCACCAATGCCAAATTACCTACCACAAACCCACAACCAAGTATCAAAAAATGTGGTCGCTCTAATTGTGGAACCTGCACTCACCTCATTGAAGGCAACACGTATACATTTAAATCAGGACAAAATTTTACTGTAAAAAATCACTTCACTTGCTCATCAAAAAATCTAATTTATGCCATTAAATGTAAAGGATGCAATGAAGATTATATAGGACAAACTAAACTCACACTCAGAAACAGAATGACAGTTCATCGCCAACAATTACGAGATCCAACCCCATGAGACAGATACCACTAAGTGCACATCTAGACATTTGCGCAAGTAATAAGACACCCAAATTCCAAGTCTTCCCATTTTACCTTTGCGCTAACAATACAACAGAACAAATACGAATAAATAAGGAAAATATGTTTATTCAAAAATATAGACCAGCATTAAATATGGTTTAATATACATTATCTCAACACCATAATATGACATACACACACACACATAACACCTTCTACTTTAGAAAATAAAAACCCGAACTAAATAAACCTTAACATACGTTTGCACTGACAATACAACAGAACAAATACGAATAAGTAAGGAAAATATGTTCATTCAAAAATATTCCGACTAAAGGAATCATTTTCCTACACACACACACACACACACAATATATATATATATATATATATATATATTATCTTCATCTTAACATGCTAACCATACTCCCACACACATAACACCCATACACACACATAACAACCCCCACACCACAACTCCCTCCCCCATTTCTACTAATAGAACCACTTTCCTACACACATATATACACACACACAAAATATATATTCTCTCCATCTTAACATACTCGCACACACACACATAACACCCATATATATACACACACACAACTCCCTCCCCCATTTCTACTAATAGAATCATCTTCCAATACACACACACACACACACACACACACAAGCACACAAATAAACATACATATCTTTACTTCAATAGAAAATCTGAACTCTGACACCCCAGCGAACTAACCATATTCACTGAACCAGAACAATTCTCCCAATCCCATTTCTCTTGACCACTATCTTTCCCTTGTCATAACATTCTCTATAAAGGCTACAGAATAGATTTCCAAATAAGGGCGCAAAAATGTAATGAAAACTTGTTCACGTGACAGCCAAATTTCATTTATAACCAATCAAATCACGTTTATTAAAAAAAAGCCTTCGTGAGCAACCTTTTTTTTAAGTAAAGAAATTCAAACACACACACACACAACACACACACACACTCGCACACACACACAAGCACACAAATAAACATACATATGTTTACTATCTTTATTCAATAGAAAATCTGAATTCTGACACCCCAGCGAACTAACCATATTCACTGAACCAGAACAATTTTCCCATCATTTTCTCTTGACCATTATCTTTCACTTATCATAAAATTCTCTAAAAAGGCTACAGAATGGATTTCCAAATAAGGGCACGAAAATTTAATGAAAACTTGTTCACGTGACAGCCATAATTTCATTTAAAACCAACCAAAAAAAAGCCTTCGTGAGCCCCTTTTTTCAAGTAAAAAGAAATTCAAAGACTCATATATGAAAAAACAACCTGTGACAACCCCCCTCTTATTTGAAGAACTATTGTAACGCGAACTGGCGCGAAATTTATTATAATTATTGACAAACAAATCAAATTACTTCTCGAAAAACCTGGCATTTCGAGCCACTTTTTCCATATAAAACAAGTAACATTCAGAGACCAACCAGATGTGAGAAAAACCACAGACCCTCCATCTCAACTCACCTTTTGAAAGGCAGAAGAACTGCGAAACCAGTAAAGGAACCAAATAAATATATATATTTAAAAAAAAAATAAGACTCCAGTTGCATTTTCGATTTCATCTCTTTTTCTCTATACTTTCACTCGTGTAGGACACCTCGGTTATTTTTCATTTTGTAAAAAAACCCCTCACTTTCTAATATATATATATATATATGCATATATATATATATATGCATATATATATATATATGCATATATATATATGCATATATATATATATGCAAATATATGTATATATACGCATATATATATATGCAAATATATATATATATATGCATATATATATATATATATATATATATATATATATATATATATATATATATATATATATATATATGCATATATATATATATATATATATATATATATATATATATATGCATATATATATATATATATGCAAATATATATATATATATGCAAATATATATATATATATGCATATATATATATATGCAAATATATATATATATATGCAAATATATATATATATATGCATATATATATATATATATGCATATATATATATATATGCAAATATATATATATATATATGCAAATATATATATATGCATATGTATATATATATGCATATATATATATATATATGCATATATATATATATATATGCATATATATATATATATATATATATATATATATAAGTAAGATGTATGGTAGGTCGTATGTGAATCGCGATGATCACGTCTGACCTACCAAATATGTGACGGTAGCTAGTTAAGCTCTAATGATCTTACAGTCACATGTATGCCTTGAAAAGTCCCACCATGTGGTCGGACGAAACGGCTGTCGGCAATAAACTTGTTATAATGTCATAATTTTTCCTTTGTTCTTTTTCACAAATATATATATATATATATAAACACACACATACGTATACATATATGTGAGAAACGAAAAACCGCGAAGCTGACGAGGTATTCTTAAAATGAAATAAATGATGAAGAAATAAAATGAATAAATAACATTTCTTTTATTTTTATCTAAATTTACATAAAAATTACAAATCGACACTTTAAAATATATAACATTAGAGTTTAACAAAAGAAAATAAACAACTTGAATATAAAATTGCAAAATATCACCGTAAATTTTAATTCAAAATAAAATAATTGTTTCTACTTTTTGGCACAAGGCCAGCAATTACCCAGTGCATTACTGGTACTTTATTTTATCGACCCCGTAAGGATGAAAGGCAAAGTTAACCTCGGCGGGATTTGAACTCAGAATGGCAAGGGCCGTAACTCTATGCTGCAAAGCATGGCGTCCGACCCTCTACCGATACTGCGAATCCACCGCCTTTTCGAAATAAAATAATAAATGCTATCAAGAGTGAAGGAGGAATGGAAAGTAACGCAGTTAGAGACAGAGACTGGGTGTGTAGCCCCGAGGGACAGCGACAAAGAGAGAGAGAGAGAGAGAGAGAGAGAGAGAGAGAGAGAGTATGAGTGAGAAAGAAAGAGAGAGAAACAAAGTATGAGTGAGAGACAGGCTGAGCGTGTATCACAGAAGGACGGAAATATAGAGCATGTTTGAGTGATATATAGAGACAAGTGTATAGCATTGAGGGACAGAGCTATAGAGAGTATGGATGAGTGAGATTTAAAGACAGAGTAAGTGTGAGTGTGAGGTAGAGATGAGTGAATAACAAAGATGAGATGAGTACGGAAGGAAAAAAACGCAGAGAGTATATTTGAGCCATAGATAGATAGATATGTTTCTTTATTAGCCACAGGGGCACAAAAGAAGGGGACAAATACAAAGGGGGAAGTTTACATACAATAAAAACGTGTAAAATAATATCACAAATGCAATTTAAAAATTTAGTCGATTTTCCAATATGGGGAGACAGTTCATACCCCATAGATAGACAGACAGATAGATAGATAGATAGATAGATAGATAGATAGATAGATAGATAGATAGATAGATAGATAGATAGATAGATATATTTCTTTATTTACCATAAAGGCATAAAAAGAAGGGACAAATACAAATGGGGAGTTTACATAAAATCGAGTAAAAAGGGTATAAAATGAAAATAATCGAAAACAACCTCAACAGGGAGAGGAGACAGATAGACAGATAGATAGATAGATAGATAGATAGATAGATAGATAGATAGATAGATAGATAGATAGATAGATAGATAGATAGATAGATAGATAGATACAGTGTGCATGAGCGAGAGAAACATAATGGGAAAGAGAGAAAGGCTATGACTAATGAAAGTTAAAGACAAAGAAATAGTAAAAGAATGTATATCGAGTGGAAGAGCATGTTGAAATTAATGAGATATTAGAGAAATAGGGGAAGGAAGGGAGAAAGACATTTGTGCGATGTATTTACATGATGTCCCAAAAAATGTATACACACTTTGATTACCTGGACAGGTAATATTCGTTAGAATGCTGCTGAAGTATGTATTCATTTTTTGGGACACCCTGTACATATCGGATTCTTCACTCTGCTCCCATATGTAGGTTTGGCAACCCACTCAACCCCCCCCCCTCTCTCTCTCTCTATACACACACACGCATATATATATAAGTCGTGATTGCAGAACTGGGGCTACATGAGTTCAGCCCAAGTAACCCAGTTGTCAAGCCTATCTATTTCAAGTAAAAAAAAACAAAAAAACACCCTCAGAATATTACAAGCCAAGAATAGATTCTTGGCTTGTAATATTTGCACGGGTTCAAAAGCCAAGAATAGATTCTTGGCTTGTAATATTTGCACGGGTTCAAAAGCATGTCTCTGGATGACAAATTCCCGCATTGAGAATAATATAACCCTGAATGGTTTTAATTCATTATTTTTTCAAGGAAATACACCTTTGTTTTAGTTCTATAAATGTTATAATAAAATTAGCTGCCTCAAACTCTTGAGCCAACAAATTTCTGTCCAGTATATCTAACAAGCTCTATGATAAAAAAACAAGCAAGCAAGCAACCAACCAACAAACAAACAAACAAACCACGTGTGAAAATGTTAAATGTTTGCGACCAGGGTTGTCTGCCAGTGATCTGTCATCTGTAATTTTTACAATCTTCGTATGTATATATGTATGTGTGTGTTTGTGATTGGGAGTTTTACAACCATTATGTATGTATGTGTGTCTATGAATTTTACAACCCTCGGCGTCAATAAAACGTTAGAATGCAAATCAGTAATCATATCAGCTCGTTCACAAGGCTATGCTAAGAGGTGACATGTCATTGCAAAATAAGTACTTGAACAAAAAAGAAGAGGTAGCAGAACATCACAAACATTGCATTTATCGAAATCGTATCGTAGTCACGAATGATCATGGTTTTGCACCTCGAAAGTTCCCCTTTGAGGCACAAGCCTGGCAACCCCTCTCCACGCTACCAATGTTGTTCAAGGGAAAGGCAATGGCCGATATAGCTTGGCACCAGTGACGTTGAAATTCATTTCAACAGTTGAGTGAACTGGAGCAAAATGAAATAAAGTGTTTTGCTCAAGAACACAACGCACCGCCCGGTCTGGGATTCGAATTCACTACCTTACGATTGTGAGCTTGACGCTCTAACCACTAAGTCACGCGCACTGGGAAATACTGCATTAGATAATGTAGTTCTACATGTACCTAAACCAGTGAGAAGCTCATGGCTGAAGATACGACTTACTCACATTGAGGAATTATATTTTGAATTACTTGATGCGAAAAAGTTTGAAAGTGTTTCCCCATACACTCCCTCTGCAATATATAGACACTTTGCAGCATACATTCTTGGCAAAGGAGCTCAGGTAGATATATCTGGGCAATGTTTTTAAAAGGCTTAACTGCTGCAATTCCATTTCAGCGTTATTCTATGAATCAGATTTTTTAATCTTTTAAGTCCGAAGTTGTTAAACTAATTCAACTTTTTTCTGACCTTCCCTGCAACTTCTGTTGCAAACAAAAGAAGCTTCCCAACCTTAACAACAATCAATCATTCTTAAAATGGGTAGTTGTCTTCACTGGCTCCATCGAAGAACAGATACTCATTGATTTAGCACGACGAAAATGATTGCACAATAAGATAAATGAATTTGCTATAAAACCTAAGCACTAGGAAGTTATGTTTAAACGAAACAAGTATTTATTTCTTACACACATTTTTACTGTTTAATATACTATAGTGGACGGCTCGTTCCATGTAAATGCATTGCTGATTCTACGATAGGAAAGTTTTGCCAATAATTTCTTTTATTATTCTCCACAACACCAAATAAATATTGCTATAGCACCACGTAGATTTTTTGGTTAAATAGATGTATGTAAATTATTGGTGACATGACTATAGTTTGGTGCATCGATCTTTTCCCCCATAATGTTGTTCTTAATAATGCATGGTTTTAATGAAACTTTACAGAGATACCTTTTCGAAGGTGTAGATTACAATGGTGTTTGTATGCAATTCCTTGTTATTGAAATGATATTATGTTTCTCTTGCAATGGCCTATAGGTCATCCTATAGGTCATGTAAGAAAGCCAACATATTTAAGATATCTAAATAAACCGCTGAAACTCATTTGTAGGAATTAGCTTCAGTTGATTTTAAGACAGCAGGTTAAAAATGGGTCGGAGCTGATGTCAATCCTCTAAGGCCTGGAGTGGTTGCTTTGCTTTCAAAAATTCTACCGATAAAGTCAAGTAAGCGAGCTGATCTTCATACAATAGCATTGATTAATTCGCAGTTAGACGCTTAGATTCTATCAAATATCTTCATTTCACATTCAGTTTTCAAATGACGTGAGAGTACTGCAAGGTGAAGTAGTGCAATGCCTTCTTCCAGTCATCACTGTCACGAAATTGTACTTGGGTTGTTACGATGTCTTTACCAGTTCATTCCTTGATGCCCCCGCCCCATTTCTTCTTTGGGCGTCATTGCCGACTCCAATTAGACGGAATTACTAAAAAGTGGGGGCTCTTTAGGATAGTGGTTAACGCACTCGCTTAACATCTGACAGATGTAGGGTTTGATTCCTCGCAGGCAACCTTGACTGCTTTTATTCATTTCCAGGAGTGTTTGCCCTTATTTTCTCAACTATCATTTATAGTGACAGCCAATTATTATTATCATTATTATTATTATTATTATTAGGGCGGTGGATTGGCAGTATCGGTAGAGGGTCGGACGTCATGCTTTGACGCATTGAGTTACGACCCTTGCCATTCTGAGTTCAAATCCCGCCGAGGTTAACTTTGCCTTTCATCCTTGCGGGGACGATAAAATAAAGTACCAGTAATGCACTGGGTAGATGCTGGCCTTGTGCCAAAAGTAGAAACAATTATTATTATTATTATGGTCATTTGCTTTAGGACGCACACATTTCATGCATATATATATATATATATATATATATATATATATAAATACATAGTTGAAATGAACGAACAAAACACAGGAGGCAATTGTACACATTTATATTAGGTTCATGCTTGGTGGAAGCGGAGGAGGTATCGACATTTCGGACATAATTCCTTCACCAGGAAAGTTCGGATAGGGGAAGAACAGGAACTCCGAGAGGGAGTAAGGAGGGTTTTAAGGAAGGAAGTTACAAAGTAAAGAACACAATATGAAGAGAAAAATAAAAATAAAAATAGATATAAATAAAAACAATATATATATATATATATAATATAATATAAATTCAATAACAAAACATTTTAAGCTGAAACTATACAAATTGCAACAAAGTTTCATGTTTTACCATTCTTAATCGATAAAAGACATGAATGAAGCCATCTTATATTTAGATACGAAATAAAAACAGTTGAATATGCTATACATAATAACAATAGAAAACCTATTCATTTGGTTGGAGCGTGTAACATTATTTTACAAGTCCGCATACATCCACCCGCTGAACAATTTGAAATATTTCAATAAAAAATATCCGATGTATAACAACCAAAACTATTGAATAAGAGACGTGTGGACACAAAAGAATTTCAAATAATCGTTGTAATTCTTTTCATTCTTTCAAATAATTTTGATCGCTTCAGGGATGAGCTTTGTCTAAACTCTATCAATAATCCTGGAATAGTAAAGACAAGAGGCTTTCAGTTATGAATACGGGGAAGTAAAGGGCCTCCTTTTTCCGAGGTGTTTCTGTACTTTGGGAAATTGATCTCATCCGTTGCTATTCAAATTTTCTCTTCCTACCATTCAATTGCGGCCTGTATCAGGCTAAAGATGGCGGTGATCCTTGTATTTCAGTTAAAGAAAAACATGTGTAGACACAGACAGGGCTGTGTGGTTAAGGAGTTCGCTTCGCAACCACTTAGCTTAGGGCTCACACTTAGTGCGTGTCTCATTGGTATACTACTCTTTACTATAGTATAGAGGTGACCAATGCCTTGTAATGGTAATTTGGACATCGAAACTGCAGAACCCGTTGTCTGTATATATATATATATATATATAGTTTAGCGAGGTTTTTTATATGAAATCGTGTGTCGAAACAGATATTGTTATAAAATAAAATAAAATAAAATAAGATAAATAAATACATACACAAGCACAATAACAACAAGCACATAAACACACACTAGTCACCCAGCAGACACAACACTATACACACTAGTTACACAGCACACATAACACTATACACACACGCAAACGCATGCGCAAAGAAGACAAAATAAAATAAGATAAACAAACAAGCAAATAAATAAATAATTATATAGACAGACTGAATAAAAAATGGCGTAGACATACAACACAACAGGAGGAACAATGAATATAACACCACTGACGATGTTGCAGATATGCAACGAAAGATTTATGTAAATTATGTAAACTATATATATGTGTTTGTGTCTATATTGTATCTGTATTATTTTTGACCGCCGGTCAGTCAATGGCAACATTGAGGACCGAGTAAGTTAGATCGCAGATATAAAAGACAGCGAGAAGCGAAAACCAACCAAACAGTGAGTGCGTTCTGTTATTAATTCTGGCAATATTACGCAAATATGACCCTCCCCAAATATAACAATATAACAATATGTATATATATATATATATATATATATATATATATATATATATATATATATATATATATATATATATAAATATATATATATATATATATATATATATATATAAATATATATATATATATAATATATACACAGTGGCGTATTGGCCAGGTTGTCAGGTTGCCCAATCGTAAGTGGACCCCAGTGGGCTCACGGTAGCATTGCAGGAACCCAGTGTAGTATTTTAGGGGCAAAAAATACCTAAAGTCTAAGAGATAGAATATAAAGTTTTTTTAAATAAATAAAACAATTAACAAAGCATTTGGTTGTACAGTCTACTAAATCTAAAGCTTAGTGTATTCATTCATGCATGCAAACATACATATATATAGACACACACACACAAGCATGACACTGTTAATTTAATTTTGTATATATATATATATATAATATATAAGATCAAAAGATAGTTAAAAGTGTTCCATGTATTTTATTATGCGCATTTCAAAAACAAATATCATCATGCGATAACATTTGCGTTTTCGTCAGATAAAATAGGGAGACATGATATGAAGATTAAAAAACACTTGTGAATAGTGAAGTTTTAAATTAACATACATAATTGCCTTATTGTACTACAAAAAAACTCACCTCCTACATATATATATATATATATATATATATATATATATATATATATATATATATATATATATATATATATATATATGTGTGTAGGAGGTAAAAACCACAGACCCTCCATCTCAACTCACCTTTTGAAAAGCAGAAGAACTGCGAAACCGGTAAAGGAACCAAATAAATATATATATTTAAAAAAAAAATAAGACTCCAGTTGCATTTTCGATTTCATCTCTTTTTCTTTATATATATATATATATATATATATATATATATATATATATATATATATTTATTTATTAAAATAACAGATTAATGTTTAAGCAAAGAATCGCTGCTTTCACCCTTGTCTTCATATTTATTATTATTATTATTACGATAAAATCATAAAATCCCTGATCAGCAAAACCTACCCTTTTAAGAAAACCCACTGTACCAATAGGAAATGTATCATATGTAAGGTGAACCCCCGGATAAACTGTAAAACTAGAAACGTAGTCTATAGCATAAGATGTACA
>OZ024742.1:142065293-142067793 GCA_964016885.1 Eledone cirrhosa | reverse complement strand
TAGGTTATAAGGAATTGCCATTTTGGTGTGTCTAGGGTGGCACGAGTTGAATGGAAGGTATTGTTTGGAGTCTGTGGGTTTGTAGTATATGTCTGTTTATATTCTGTTGCTTGTTTTCTTGATGAGGATGTCGAGGAAAGGGAGTTGTTCATGGCTGTAATCCATTGTGAATTGTAAGTTAGTGTTGAGCTCATTCAGAAGGGTTTTAAACTCAAACAGTCTATCTATACTTTCTTGCCAGAGGATGAAGCAGTTGTCCAGATATCTCTTCCAGTTCTTTTCTATGTGTTGGTAGAAGTGGTTGCCGTATTTGTCTAGAACTTTGCGGTAGAGGGTGGTTTCCAAATATTCCATGACAAGGTTGGCGTATGAGGGGGCCACTTTCGTGCCCATGGCAGTCCCAGATTTCTGTCTGTAGTATTTGGCATTGAATTCGAAGAAATTGTTTTCCAAAATGAATTTGAGTCCCTCCAACACAAATTCTTTAGGGATGCGCTGTGGGAGTTCACTAGGAAAATTTTCAAGCCAGAATTGTATTGTCTCTATACCTAGGTTGTGTGGGATATTGGAATATAAATTGATGACATCAAAGGTTACTAGTAGGGTATATTCATTATTGAGTGTTGTTGGGAGGTGGTTGAGCATGTCAAGGTCGTCCCTTATGAAGCTTTTTATGTGTTTTAGGAAAGGTTTAAGCAGAATATCTAAGAAGTTTCTTAGGCGGTGGGTTTCACATGTGGTGCCTGCTATTATGGGTCTTAATTTAAGGACATCAGGAGGGGCTATATTGATGTAAACGTATGTGGCTTGCTTGCAGGCCTTAAGGCTTGCAGACCTTAGAGACAAGGAATACAACTACATCACCAATTTCAAAAGCAGAACCAGCCTCTTCTACGGTATCTCCAAGACACACAAAAGCGAAGTAATAGGTAGGGCCTGCAAGCAAGCCACAGACGTTTACATCAATATAGCCCCTCCCGATGACCTTAAATTAAGACCCATAATAGCAGGCCTATATATAATAGAAAACGAAAATACGCATATATATATATATATATATATGTGTGTGTGTGTGTGTATATATATATATGTGTATATATATATATATATATATATATATATATATATATATGTGTGTATATATCTATATATCTATATATATATATATTTAAAAAAATAGAGGTGCGATACACGAGTTGTGATATATTAGTAAAAAGGAAAAGAAAATGCTGACAAATTTTTCCCAGTGAAAAATAGTTTAATTAGGAATAAGTATATATTAGTAATAATTATTAGTTAGTATTCAGTTTTAGTAGAGCAAAAATCACGAGCACTCTATCTCAAAATTATTTTTGAAAAGCATAAGAAATGCGCAACCGGTAAAAAATTAAAACTAAAACTGAATACTAACTAATACCTATTACTAATTTATACTTATTCCTAATTAAACTATTTTTCACTGGGAAAAATTTGTCAGCATTTTCTTTTCCTTTTTACTAATATATATATTATATATATGTAGGAGGTGAGTTTTATTGTAGCACAAATTCATTTAATCTCTCCTTCATTCACCTTAATATTTTAATTTTAATAATACATATTAATAAATTCTTTTTTCGCACATATTATTAAACCCTTCAATAAACCTTAAATAAATACTATTCTTAATTCCTTTTTCTTTAATCATAAACATCACCATTCATAAACCTCATTAACTTTTAATTTCAAAATCTTTTTAAATTATCTATTATCTTACAACGGTTTTTTTAAATTTCTCTCGGTGAGACAGTGTTTCTAAGTTTTAAAGGCTATCTCTCTCTCACTCATTTCTCCTCCTCTCTCATCCTTCCTCCTTATACTCCTCCCCCGTCATCCTTTATTTTCTTTCTTCCTCTTCCTTACTCCCCCCCCCCATTTTTTTTCCAAATCTCATATATCCATCTTACTTTATTTTTCATATGTTGATTTAACACTTCACTGCTCGCAAGTGTTTTTTAAGCTTCATATCATGTCTCACTATTTTATCTGATGAGAACGCAAATATCATCCCATTGTGATATTTGTTTTTGAAATGCGCATAATAAAATACATGGAACTCTTTTAACCATCTGTGTATATATATATACATATATATACACACATATATATATATATATATATATACACATATGTAGGAGGTGAGTAATATTGTAGAACAATAAAACTATGCATATATCAGAAAAGTAGCACTCGACAGTTAGTAGAACTGGAGTATATATAAAGAAGAAATTAAAAGATGGTTAAAAAAGTTCCATATATTTTATTATGCGCATTCCGAAAACAACATCATCCTGGGACAAAAATTGTGTTCTCATCAAATAAAATAAGGTAACTCTCTACGCCTTACATCCACTACGATTTTTTACCTTCTGAACTCACTTTCTTTACTCTTATATTCTTTTTCTCCCTTATCTCCCCTTATATTTAAACCTTTTCCTATGTCATTTTTTCCATATTCCCC
>OZ024742.1:141965293-142060293 GCA_964016885.1 Eledone cirrhosa | reverse complement strand
AATCTTTGGAGATGAAAGTTCAATATTACATTTCAGGTTTCATATGATGTTAAAACAGATTTTATGCAATGGCCGCCCTCTTTAAGTGGGAAATTTAATCTGTTGATGTTGAAATCTCCAGTAACACAAAAGTTTCAGAATTCTTACATCTCGCAAATATTTACAGTAAAAAATTCAGAGGCCAAATACAGACACTGCAAATGTGTTACGAGGAATATATCTATTGTAGACTGGGAGTTTTGATGATTAATATATTGCCTTTACTCTCGCAAAGAGGACATTATTTGCACTCTCTTTGTTACTGGGTGCATCATACCTGATATTTTCTTACTCTATCAAAGATAGTTGCAATACTTATCTGAAATAATGGTTTCTGATTTAGGCACATGGCCAACAATTTTGGGGAGGGGAAAGTCTATCAAATCAACCCCAGTGTATTACTGGTACTTTATTTTATTGAAAGGCAAAGCTAACCTCGGCGGGATTTGAATTCAGTCAGAGCGTAAAGAGCCGTAGCACTATGCCGCAAAGCATATTGTCCGATACTGATACTGCCAATCCACCACCCTTTTATTTGAAATAATATAGGATTGAAGAACCCAAATTGTCGTGGTTCGCGCGGCAATTCAAAGAGCGCTATAATAAACATATGACGTCATACCATTTCTGGGACAAAAGGAACAGCAAAACTCTCTAGTTATGCCAGGAAACTATAAGAGTATTCAGTATATCCAAGATATGCGGATTCTGCAGCACTGAGAGTTGACTAATATTGAAGAAATCATTAGACCCATATGCTTGCCTTCATACCATAAATGAACCATGGAAACCTTGCTTGCACTGCATAAAATTTATCTTTAGCTTCTGGCCTTCACGAAACCAGACGCCCTCAACACACCAAGAGCGCCTCATTCCACACCCACTGGTTAGCTGCTACAACAGGCAGCTAGGATACCGAGTGAAAGGTGTCCTTGAATAAAAGTGCTAAGTCAGAAAAAAACAAAAACAAAAAAAAAAACAAATATATTCGACGAAAAAAAAAATATTTTCCCAAAGGTCGCTGGTGCACGCGGGATTAATCTGCTATGATTAATGGGATAACATCATGAAACAATGAGTACCGACGAATACATTATGCTTAGTTACCATGTATTTGAAGACCTACACACGGATCCTCTCTTGTTAATGGGGTTTTAAACCCGAAAATATTTGAGATAATTAAATTTGCTAAGGTAAAATTCTATCATCCTCATTCTTTCCTCTATTATATTGGCATCTTTAATCTTCTATGCATTGTAGGGCTTTTAAAATTATTTATATTTGTATTTCCTATTCCACAATGCTTCAAGCAATCTACAACACTCTGTTCTATATATATTTAGGGGTTGTAACGTTCAGTTACTGTAGGTTCACTAGAAGTCCGTCGAGCTTTTGATTCCAGAGTCGGGCCAGATCGAAACAGATCGAACCTCAAGCTGATCAATCGCGAAACGCGCATCACACCTCAATAAATGTAATGAAAACCTAACACTTCATTCTTTTTAATATATATATAAACTATATCTGTATCTCTAGAATTACTAACATTTTTGTCTGTTATTGCTTCCTATTGGTCATACGCCCTGCCTTCTTGATTCTCCCACCACCTCTCAGTGTCACATACAAGACAACATTTCAGAGCATTTCCTCAATTATCTCCAAGATTTAAAATGTCATTGAATTCGTTAATATCTAGCTTCATTATTAAAGTTTCATTCAAATTCACTATACCTATTTCTTTATTAGCCTTGTTTTGCCAAGCCAGTAATTTCGACGTATAATTCCATCATAACTTCTCAAAATGTTATGTTCTTTATACGTAATATAATTACTACATCGTTTAATGTATGATAATTAAAAAAATTCAACAACTTTCACCAACACCATTTAATAATTAGTGTTTTCAATTTTGAATATATAATTAGGAGCGTCTTACACTTCCGTTAATATATACTTATCTTTACCTTGTTTTTCAAATTATTAATATCAGATACTATTGACTTTCTACAATGTCTATATTTATCATGGCCAATACAACCGTTTATAGTTTAACTGATATCATTAATTACAACTATATCGTTTCAAATATTATATTCCATTGTTGATTCAACATCTTTCGCTAAAAGTTGTTTCTATTTCAGAAGTTTTACTTTCAATTTTACCTTGCTCATTTTCTTTGCTTTTTTGTTAATATAAGAAGTTCGTTCAACTTTCTCTTCAAACTGTTCCGTATCATCTCTTATCGTTTTCTTTCCAGATTACCCAAGTTTGAAGTGTAACTTAATCGAGACTGCCTGCTTCTCACACCACAACCACCTAGCAGGTTTACACTAACGCTCGACTCAGGTCATTTAATCTTTGACAAATCCCCACACTCGAAACATTTAAATCATTAGTATTACAATTCATTATAAGTATATTGTTTCAAGATTTACATTTCACATGTTTTAATTTCAGCTCCTGCTTTCCTATCTTTTGCATTTCTTGGCACTGTAAACAAGAAGTGAATGCAATTAAAGTTGGTTTCGGCGAAAGACCAGAATAATAAGACGCCAACATCTCAACACCGGAGAATAGATTAGTATCGCCCAGTGTCAAGAGACAAGAGGTGAAAGAAAAGGGATGTATTGGTTGTAGCTTAGTAACGTCGGTGCAAAGTCTACGAAACAGCGAAACAGGAAGACGAATAATCATTGAAACTACGCCGACATCAAAGAAAATTTATTGCAAAGTAACTGTAAGATGCTCAGCAAGACACATCTGCGGCGGTTGTCTCATGTACGAGGGTTGACTGAAAAATTCATAGGCTGACCAAGAAACTTTAATATAAAGACCAAATGAGGTTTATTTTTCAACATAGTCCCTGGAAAGAAGCAATGCAGTTATTAATAAGAAGAGTTGAAATTAATGCATGCAAGATTTCATAGCTCTAGCACCAATCCTTCATAGGCAGCCTATGAACATTTTAGCTCAGCCTCGTAGAACAAGGCAAGCTCGGGGACAGATTCAAAACATAAAACAATCGATCAATTTGAAGAAGCAGCAATCGAATTTAACTATTCTGGGGAGCTTGATAGTAGATGTTTAAAATATGGTGCAATAATGTTACTGAAGGGATTAAAAAAGCTTCAAACAAATACTCAGTTGGATTTGAGTTATGGCAATGAATGGATAGTACTGCATCCGATTTACGATCTACTTCTACACCTGAAAGAACTCTTAAATTTAGCTAATATAAAAGATACTAAATTTTTAATCCCACATTAAGGTTTATAACTCGTCTTATCTTTTACTTTGTTAGGAGGTGTAGGTATAAAAGGACATTATTTAAAATATATAGTGTGTATACATAAAATGCATGGTTGAGTATTTCATCAATTAGCTTCAAACTTTCTTAAAGAATCGGTGTTAGCTTAAATATATATTCATGATTCATCATATCAACTGGATTAGAGACTGCAAATAATGATAAAAACATTATGGGATTATTTCAGATAATGATGTTAAGGAATAGCGAGTTTGCAGCTCTATTTTACGATAATAGCAACGAATACTTGGATACTGTTAATACTTAGGATTACTCTATGGCTATTCCCTACATTTAATAGCCAAAGATACAATCAGCCAATTGCAAAAGAAGTTGCCGTAATTAGGCTAGATCATTCCTCACAAACACTGCAACGAGTTATTACGCTACGTAAATGAACTGTTGTGGCAGAGGTTACTCTTCAGATAATAAAATTTATTCATCCAAATTATAACTCGCTTCACTTTCCATTGCTATTTCCGTTCGGTGAGAGAGAATGGGAAGCTGGTTGAACATGCGACGTTGCAGAAAAATTACCAAAAGGATGACTACAAATATACGTTTATGTCAGGGGACGATGATTTCCATTATCTTCCCTATTCATGTCATTTTGCACCAGAATATTATTACGATATGTATTCATATGGATTTCAAATATTAACGAAGTTGTATTCCAACGGATAAGAGCAAAGAAAAAAAAATATCAAAGGTAAATTCTATCAACATATTTATATATTTATATATTTATATACCCAGAACTGATGACTGTTGACAAAAGAATAGTCATGCCCCATAGTATTCAAAGGAGAGCTACGATGGATACAGAAACTATATTAAACCTCTATGCCAATTGTACGGAAGTTAGGAAAACCGGATTTCTTTATTACTTTCCTGTATAATCAGAACTGGAAAGATATTATAGATGAATTTTACCCTGGGTCAAACAGCTGCTTATAGAGAATATTTAACAAATTAGGTTTTCCATATGAAACCTAATAAATTATTACACGATGTATTAGAAAAGATGCTGGACAAAGAGGCACTATAGAGTTTCAGGAACGTTGACTACCCTATTATTATATGTTAATCATATTAAAAATAGAAAAAAACACATTATAAGTTAGATCCAGAAATTACGCTAGATTCGTAATCCAGAAACACAGCCAAGACTATTTTCAGGACGTTACAAAATGTATGCTACATGGCATATATTGTTGAAACTGCCTCAACGTATTAATGAGGGTATGTTCAAAGCATTGTTCAAAGCAATTTTTGGAAACAAACCACAGTCCAGAGTCCTAACGTACAGACATCGGCATAATGGTTCAAAGGTCTGAAAATTAAATGTGGATTTCGATAATAGATTAATAGTACCCGGTGCCATCGTATTTCAATGTTAAATATGCTGGTCATTGCAATATAGAATTATGTACAACTCTTATATGTAGTACATATAGTAATAAATATCACGTTCGTAGAAGTATGCGTAACTGTTATATATAGTAAATATAGCCATAAATGTCACATATGTATAACAATCACTATTATATTATATAAGGGTGGTGGATTGGCAGTATCGGTAGAGGGTCGGTCACCATGCTTTGACGCATAGAGTTACGGCCCTTGCCATTCTGAGTTCAAATCCCGCCGAGGTTAACTTTGCCTTTCATCCTTACGGGGTCGATAAAATAAAGTACCAGTAATGTACTGAGTAATTGCTGGCCTTGTGCCTAAAGTAGAAACATCTATTATATTATATAAGTCGATCGACTTTCGTCAAAGCGGACCGAGGAAGCAATGTTTCCGTTGGTCTTTCCAATTGCTAATATTATCTATCGGTCGCAACTCCAGGTAGAAGGAGCAACGTGAAATAAAGTGTCTTGCCCAAGGACATAACGTATCGCCCGGTCCAGGAATCGAACTCATAACATCACGATTGTGTATCCAATTCTCTAACCACTCAGCCACGCGCCTTCACTTCAATCACTATTACGATGTAGAAATATGAGTAACTCTCTGACCAGTGAAATATATCAGTAAGTACAACAATGTCACTATTACAATGTTACTATTACAATGTCACTATTATAAGGTAGAAGTATATCTAATTGTTATATATAAAAAATACAGTCACTATTTTAATATCACATCTATGTAACAGTCACTATAGCAACGTAGAATCTCTTATAATATCACAATAGCAACATAGAATTATGTGTAATTGTAACAGTCATGAATGTCATGTCACTGTAACAGTCACTATAGCAACATACAATATTAGTTATTGTAGTAGCTCTAAATGTCACGTCCGTGTCACAGACACTGTTACAATGTCACTGTTATAATGTCACTGTTATAATGTATCTATAGCAACGTAGCATATATGTAATTGTAACAGCCACGTCCACGTAACACATGCGAGAAACAAATTAGCGAGAACCAAAAAAGCAAAGACGGATGACATTTATGATTACATTAAAAGCCACCATGTTGTTTCAGCATCAGAATTAGTGTGGAGAATACCGAAGGGTTTAAATTACATGGTTCATCTCCATCTGTGCAACATCTAATTGTTTATTAAGAAAGGGCAACAATATATTTGTATCAATGGCAAGAAAGATACATAGAATTTTAGCGAAATATATAATAGCTCTAACCCAATGAATGCGAGTTAAGCGTAACTCCTCTGCCTCATGTAAATCACTTACAACTACCATTCTGCTATTTCATACATTACACATGCAGCAGAAGAAATAGAATGCAGACTAATAGAAAAAAGAGCACTAACTCTACTGGACCTATCTAGAAATAGCGACACACATATCTAGAAATAGCGACAAATCTCCTTCAAATCAAATCGTCTGGAAAGAATTCAAGAGAATTTAAAAAGACGAAATGTTTATGTCTGGAATACTTTACCTCATAGGCTAGCTCGGTTGGAGACTTGGTGGTCAAGTGAAATATAAATAATATATTATTTTAGTTTTCAAATACTACAGTGATGCGATTAAGACATCTGTCTTTTGTAGCATATACATTAAAATATACAGATTTTACATCAATGCACCTGAAAATGGTTACTCCAATATAGACAGGAAATATATATAAGTATCCATATAAAACACTATTTATTAATTTATTATATTTTATATCGTGAATTTTCTGACAAGTTTCCAACAGGTAAATCATTGGTTCATTGTATTTACGATGGACTAGGTGATGATGGATTGTCAGTATGACTCGGATAGAACAAATATATTAAAGTACTTTTCGCATGAAAGATTTGGTTTGTTGGTTTAATAGACTATGTGTCCATTTTTCGCCAATATACATCGCTGAAAGATATACATTTACATCGGACAAACGATTACATCAGATTTGAATATAGATGACAGAAAGGAACCGCGATAATCTAAACAACCTTACTTTACTATGAAAAATCTAATTCTAATTTCGTCTACAGACCATCAATTAAATTAATTAATAAAAATTTATTAAACAAAATTATTCCTAATGTTAAGGAAGATCACCATTACTTTTATGGTAGAACACCCAAGATGTAAAAGAATTGTTTAAATTAATTTAGAATATGTATTATTCCTTTATCACTCAACCGCTGTTAATTAAAGTGTTTAATTTCGTAAAACATAACAGACACTGAAATAGGCACGCAAAATGATATATTTACTCTTTAACTTGTACTGTATTACAAGAATTTCTTTACATATTTTCAGTTTTTTAACTTTTGTTTCACATTTAATTATATATAAATTAAGTTTTCAATTTTCCAAAATTCTTTTTTAATAACCTTTAACTAGAATAGAGACCCCATTATTTTGTCAGTTTCAAACCATCCCAGGGACTCCATTAACACAAACTAACAAATTATTATTGGTGGCGAATTGGTACAATCATTAGAACGTCGGATATAATGCTTTCCGATATTCGTGTCGGCTCTCTAACGTTCTGAGATCAAATTCAACCGTGATCAACTTTGCTTTTCATCCGTTTGGGGTCGTTTAAAAAGTACCAGTCCAGTATTGAGGTCGATTCTTCATCTATATCTCTTTCTCACCTTCTCTTCTGGAAGAAATCGATTGTGTTCAGGCTAGGCGAGGTGATGGGGTCCACCAAGTTTAAATCCTACAACTCCATCTATCCCTATATCCATCCATCCATTCTATAAATTAATGGTTTCTTTCATTCCTCCCCATATTGTAATTAACTTCACTATCTGGTTAATTTTCATTTTCACATTTAAGATTATTACTGTAATATACCTCCAACTTGAACTATTCATTCATCTCTAAACCTAATCCCTGTAATCAATTAACGGTGTTTCCCTATTTCTTCACAGTTCTGCTTGATCTTCTTTTCCGTTAAACCTTGATATAATCATAATTTATTTTGCATGGTTCAATAATCTCGCACACTGAGAATATTTTATGACACTCACACAACGTAGTTTATTTCTCTTTAACTAACTAAAAAATTCTGTAGAATGTATAATTCAGTAGCACACACTCTTATAGTTCTTAGATACATCAATTCGTTTCGATAACAGCGGGTAATTTAATCTGACCATTATTAAGCTCAAACTGGATTTAATCTTATATTCAAACTAGCAGCAGTACCAAGCGTTGCCTGGGTAGGTAAAATAATATCTGCTTTGATGAAAAGGTGTTGATCTTAGCGACTGCTTCTCGATGACTCATCTATGGCCACACACAGGCCATGAGGGGGAGGGTGGTGATGACCTCTATAACTGAGAAACGCGGGTGACTGGCGAAGGGGCATACTGGGGGAGGGAGGTAATGACCTCTAACACTAAGCCAAATTTCCTCACGCTACTTCATTGGAAACCGATGAATTCTCAAATACACAACTAAAAGCTCAGACGACGTCAGTGGCCATCGTTTTGCCTTACACCAAGAGCCGGTTAGAAATTCATGAGCTGGCGAGTTTCTTGAAAATGGGTCGTAAGGTGTAGCAAATGGCGAAATGTTGAGTGAAATCGTATGGAATATGTGGAAAGGTTGAAAAAATCGTATTTTGAAGAGTTAAACGGCTGCCACGCCGTCCCTGAACAAAAAATGCAGAGTGTAAAGCTACTATAAGATGTGCAATGATAGGTTCTATCGTAGTATAAAAGTTGAACCAAATAAATTGATTTATGTGTGAGGTGGAGCCGAAGTTTCGAATTTGAACGAAATCGGTTGAAAAATGTGGGAGCTAGAGCCGAAAAGGCGGAAATTTGAGGGAAAAGGTGGTATTTTCGAATATATAAGCGGCTGCCACGCCGTTCCTGAACAAAAAATTAAAAATGTAAAGCCACTTTAAGACGTGAAATAATCAGATCTAGCGTAGTGTAAAATTTGAACAAAGTAGGTTGATTAATGTGGGAGCTAGAGCCGAAAAAGTGAAAATTTAAGTCTAAAAGTGGTCTTTTTGAATATTTAAGCGGCTTCCACGCCGTCCCTGAACAACATATGCAAAATATAAAGCCATTACAGGATGTGCAATGATATATTCTATTTTGCTTTAAAATTTGAACGAAATCGGTGGCAAAATGTGGGAACTAGAGCCAAAAATCTTATTTTTCTCATACCTAAAAAAAGGCGACCCCCTATCGATTTTTATCTGAAGAATGATTTTTCTCTGCAGAATGATTTTTATCTGCAGAATAGAAAAACGATACACTGATATATAGAAAACACTCCCCGATGACTAATCTATAAGCCTGTAAAGTTTCATGAAAATCGGTCGTAAGATGTAGGCCCCTATAGGTAATACACAAACACACACACATACTTAATTTTATATATATAAAGATAACAATACGTAACATTAACCAAGATCACATTGGAGGTGGATTGGTAGAATTATTAAAGCCCCAGACAAGATGCCTTGCGTTGTTCTGGAACTATGACCAACAAGAGGTATCAGCGAGGGAAAGACCAGTTGATTCAATCTGGAAAATCATTTCCTTTATATGTATATATATATATTATATATATATATATATATACATATATATACACACACACATATATATATATATATACATATATATGTATATATATATATATATTATATATATATATATATATATACATATATATACACACACACATATATATATATACATATATATACACACACACATATATATATATACATATATATACACACACACACATATATATATATACATTTATATACACACACACATATATATATATATACATTTATATACACACACACATATATATATATATATACATTTATATACACACACACATATATATATATATATATATATATATATATATATATATATATATATATATGTGTGTGTGTATATATGTATGTTCTTCTACTTTTATAATTTCACAAATTTTAGCCAATAGAATGAGAGTCGGTTTCTAACATAGTTACAAGACTCTCTCATTGGAACTTACGCAACATCAACTAGGTAGATATGCATGCATGTTTGCATGCATGCATGTGTAGGTATGGATGTTATTGTATGTGTGGATGTATGTATGCATGTATGTATGTGTGCGTGTATACAACTTTTTGAAATACAAGTTTCTTATTTTTATTCGTTTAAAAAAAAAAATCTATTCTAATAAATCATCGTCACCGTGTAACAAAAATATAATGTTTCTCTGTTCCTGGCTTGTAATCACTTCTTTTGTGTTGCTTAGGTCCAAAATAAAAAAGTGCTATCAAACAGTTAAAAGTTTGGGTTTGTAAAAATTCTAAACTATTCACTAGAATTATTTGTATGCTGGATTTTACGTTGTATGTACGCTTAATTTGCTTATTTTAAATGAATTTTTAAATATATGTTTCAGGTTAAATTAAAATGATAAAATAAAGAGTAATACCTAAAGAAAATTATAAAAGTTCAATAAAGTATAAAATTGTTAAAAACTGCTTTTTTTGCATGGTGGATGTTAGCAGGCGGCGGAAAGGAAAGAATGTTGCTGATGTAGATTATTCAGATCTTCCATCATCAATTGCTACAATTCCTCACTGCTCCAAATATCACGTGCCAGTGCCACCTGCTCCAGATGAAGTCCAAGACAAGTATTCTGATGAAGAGGAGCAGATGGATGCTGAGGACTTGGATTACCTGCCTGAGGTACCAGAAAAAGTTCCTCACTTCCCAAACCAAAAAGAAGTCAATGACTTGGTCAGGCATATGGGTCTGACCAAGTCCAATGCAGAGCTATTCGTCTGCAGAATGAAGCAGTGGAACTTGGTCAAGGAGGAAGTGCAGGTGACAGGTCAGAGAAGTCAACACGAACCTTTCTTAGGCTTTTACACTCTTAGGGATGGCCTCTGCTTTTGCCATGACGTGCCTGGACTGTTTGACGTTATTGGGGTGTCGTTTATGCCCAAGGAGTGGCAGCTATTTATAGACAGCTGCACCACAAGTTTGAAGGCTGTCCTCCTCCACAATGGAAACAAGTTCCCGACACTGCCCCTAGCTCATTCAGTCATCCTGAACGAAGATTACTACAGTGTGAAAGTCCTCTTGGAAGCTCTGCAATACAACTAGTACAATTGGGAAATCATTGGAGACTTCAAGATGGTGGCTTTCCTGCTTGGACTCAAAGGAGGCTTTATCAAATTCCAGTGCTTCCTCTGCCTTTGGGACAGCAGAGCCACCTCTGACCACTACAAAAGAAAGAACTGGGAGCAACGAACAGAATTTGTAGTTGGGACCCGAAACGTCATGTGGGAGCCACTGGTTGATCCCAGGATTGTGCTCATGCCGCCACTGCACATTAAGTTGGGGTTGATGAAGCAGTTTGTGAAGGCTCTCAACCAAGAATCAGCCGCTTTTAAGTACCTTCTTGAGTTCTTCCCCAAGTTATCTGAGGCCAAAATCAAAGGTGTTTGAGTCTACCGAGTTCTCCAATAAGCTCAATAGGATTGAGAGAACAGCATGGAACTGTTTCAAGGCAGTTGTTAAGGGCTTCCTGGGCAACTACAGAGCTGAAAACTACCAGCAACTGGTGCAGGATCTGATAAAGGCTTTTGGCGCCATGGGATGCAGGATGTCGCTTAAACTCCATATGCTGGACGCTCACCTGAAAAGATTCAAGGACAATATGGGCGCCTACTTAGAAGAACAAGGCGAACGATTCCACCAAGATGTGAAAGAGATAGAGCGGAGGTACCAGGGCCACTACAATGAAAAAATGATGGGGGACTATATCTGGGGGCTAGTGCGGGAATGCGACCAGGACTACAACCGCAAATCCAGAAAATCCAGTCATTTCTGACGTGTATAAGTTGCTTTATAAGTGTTATTTATTTTTACTTGTTTGCTTTTGATAAGCTTGTGTAATAAAATAAATATATACTCTGTTGATTTAATTATATGAACTGATAAATTTAAAAAAAATGTGTTTTTTCTTGAAAAATATGAAAATTTCGAAATATCAAACTCCTGACCACAAACCCAAACTTTTGATTAAATGATAGTATTTTCTTATAATAATGGGATATAACAAACCAGGAAATGCTACTTAGAATCAGGGAACAGTGTTATTAATCTTCTATTAATACCTCGCTTCCGTAACATTACCTACTTAAGACAATAATTAATTGTTCTTGATTTTTCTTAATCTACTTTCTAGACCTTATTCTGCTTCCTTAATAAATAGATCATCATTAACTCGACATATTCTATTTCAGTCATTAGTACTACTTACTCATTTCTTAGACATTGCATGAAATATCTACGATAAGTATAATAGGTATTTTCACAAGAACTTTATTTGACCTGAACTAATATTTCACTTTTATTATATTCTAATAACTTTGCCTGACTACCAACACACAACAAGCGTTTTAAGGACATTACTCTAGCTAAAGCAGAAGTTAACCTTGTGGGTTCCATGATAGCTTTCATACTCACCATAGCCTCCTTTTTGAGGCAATGTATTACGACTGGATGCCTATTCTGGGATACAGTGTAGGCATATTCTAAATTGGACACATACAAATAATTAATAACTTCACGCGACTAACTAAATAAGTAAAACGATACTCATTCATTTATTGTTTTTGTCTTATAAAAATCTATCCTAAAACCACATTGGCAAAATCTTATGAGCGCGAGACTAAGTGAAATGTCAAACACTGACATCGTTTTAATTAATTAATGTAATCTCGCCACAAAATTGTCTAGGTCAGTGATAGTGCAGTATTACTTAATATTTCATAAGTGTTTTTAAAGTTATATTGATTGGCACAGACATGGTCAAACAGATATGAATCTAGCTTGGCAATTATGCGACTTTCGGTTTGATCCTATTACGTGGCACCTTGAACCAGGTTTTTTTTACTATAATCGAATCAAACATTTTGAGAGAATCTGGATACATGGAAACTGTGCAGAAACCCATTAGCTGGATTGTACAAAGATCCGGCCATGTCACACAGAGTGACTCTGATTCTTACTATGGATTACGTTAATTGTAAAAGATTCTATGGAATACTTAACAACTTATTCTATAATTCAATGGGCTGCTATTTTCCCAAATCTAACAACTGGAATACTCATTGTCAAAACATATGCGGCATCCATTTACTATTTAATTTATATAGATATACTGTATTTTCCAAAGGACGAACTTTGGATAAAGTTTTACCTAATACAAAATATAGATGAACTGTATTTTCTATGGGGAGTTGTTTTCCTTGGTGTTATTATTGTTTAGCCCCAGGCCAACACTGATCAAAGTCATTCTAGCTTTCACGCTCCTGTCATTTAAGGATAGTATGATACATTTTCTTATGTGACTTTCTGTCTTTTAAAGACAGTAGTCTATGAATTGAAGGAGATGTAGCTACTATTTCTATTAGGTAGAGTGAACACTTTCTCCTAATAGAAGAAGCACATCATTGGCTTGTTCTATTAGGAGTTGAAGGAAGAGGAGGCATAATCTGAAGGTGGTGGAAATAATCTGAAATGATGTAATATTTCAGAAACGATTGCATTTATCAGTATTTCTAAGTCTTTTTCTACGTTCCTCTTTCATCTATTTAAACTAGAGATTAAATATCGATCTTCAGAATTCTTGTGGATCGACAAAGGCCCTAAGAAGTTCACTGGAAGCAAATTCCTATAGAATATTCATAGGCGACGATGTAAAAATAATATAATAAATGTAATAATAAATTGCACCACATTATAGTTATAAATATATATATGGATTGTCGAAGTCTTTTCATATTTTCATTTCATATTATATGTCACGCAACAGCACGATAAAATGTTTCCTTTGCTCTTTACATCCCATCACATGTCGCTATCCTTACTTGATATGCTTCCTTTAATACCATAATGACAATGTGATTTAATAGTGCAAATGGATTTCCACTAGGAAAAATTTAATTTTACGAAATAGAGAGATCAGGAATAATATAATTTAACTATGTAAATGGACTATGCATTCATAGCAGCATATGAATTAATAAATAATGTAATAACATCTTTTCAAAAATACTTTATGCATAACTATATAGAGAACATTCATAGCATTTCCCATTTTAAAGAGAACATTTAGAGAATATGTATTTAATTTCCTCTGGCTTGAGGTCGCCATTATTAAGATAATTTCAAAATATAAACAACAAAATACAAAATTATTAAATTTACATCCTTAATCTATTTCTATATCTTTTCGCCAATTAATAGCTATTAATGCATGCACGCATTTATATGCGAACATACATTTATATATGAATACACATATATGAATTCGTTTACAACTATCAAACGATTCGCTAGAAATTAATATCATGAAACTAAACGGTGTTTTCGCTCTGTTCATGCGAGCGCGCGCACTGGCTGCAACATACAAATGCAATTTTACTAAGTAATAAACATATTGGTAAATCCCATTATAAATAATTTCTGAAGCATACAGTTACAATATGGGTTACATTCTTAATAACAACCTATCTCAATTAACATACACTTTAGTTATTTTTAAGTAAACTAAGTATACAAATATAAGATTCAATAAATGATACAGTTATATTTTAAATATAGTGAGGCAGTTTTTAATAGTTTTCGACTCAGTCGAGATTATGTACTGGAGATAGAACAATTTTTTGAAATATGCAACACAGAAAACATATTTAAAGCGAAAGTTGTTTCAAGTGATTAAAAAAATTTCTAACATAGGCATAAGGTCATAGAAATAAATGGTAGGGGTTAGACGGTAAAAATCCCCTATGTATTTGACTGGGCTCGACTTCGAGATGATAAAAGGCAATGTTGAACTCAGCAGAATTCAGACTGGAAGAAGCCGGAATAAATACCAGAAAGAACTTAATTGAACACTACATATACACATGCATGTCAGGTGACAGTGGTGTTAAAGGGAAAGGAAACGATTCTCTGAGTGAACGGTGCGGTGTGTCTTTGAGTAAGTCTCTTCAATACACGTTATCGCAGTTAACTCTGCGACAGACTGAGAATAGTCTTCTACTCTTAGTCGCTTAACGCTAAGAAAACTGAGATAAGCTCCACGCTGATAAGCCTCTGGACTTGGGACATAGTGTTTGATTTATGTAATTATCCAGAGTGATTATCAGGGAATTTATGATCCCCGAACAAAGCAGTTTCGGGGAATAACTGATTTGATATTTTACATAAACATCTAATAATCCTTATAATGGAAAATAACATAAGCGATGAATTGGCAATAGCGTTGTTCCAACTCAATGTGTTCTGAGTTTAAATCCCGTCGAGGCCAATTATGCTTTAATCCTCGGGGTTGATAAAATAAGGTACCAGTGCAAGATGATAGGCCAGGGATGAGTTATCTGACGGTATTTGTTTCGGCTCACTGTTCCGAGTTCAAATCACGCAGAATTCAATTTTATTTTTCATCCTTTCAGGGTCGATATACAAATTACCTGTCGAAGAGAATTTGACTGGCGGAAGTGTTAAAGCGTCGGATGGAATGCTTAGCATTTATCTGCTTAGGTGGCATTGTGCGTTCAAGTCCTGTTTCCTGTCACCGGAAAGTGGAGACGCTGTTGGGAGATGCAACTGACAGAAAATATCAACAGAAAAATAATTTCCTTGGTCCGATCTGACGATCGATTTCTTTCCTTTTGTATTTCATGTCATAATCTTCTCAATGGGAACATACTAATTTCATGGCTGCATTGAAATATCCCCCCTCACCGCTAAATTTTTCATTTTGAAATTATGTTTTGAAAAACAACATCGAAATTTTCTTTGCCTTGTAATCAAATACATTATTAGTTACAAGTAATCTCTGCTATTTTCCTTCACCACAAAAAGCAAATTACTATGATATATTATCAGTTATAATTCTTTCTAGCATTCTCATAAGACTAGCAAAGTCGATTATATAGACACTGCTACTTAACTGGTATTTTATTTTATCGATCTCGGAATGACTGCGATAGATTTGAACTCAGAATGTAGAAAGTCGTAACTAAATGTCATAAAACATTTTTGTCTGCTGCTGTAGCGATACTGCCAATCTACCGCCCTATTGTCGGTTATAGCTAGTGTATAAAACTATGCAAGTGTTGTGTCCAACAATTCTTATATGGTTTGTTTGTTTGCTTGTTTGTAACATAAAGCAATCCATTCCAAACAGTATTTCCATAACCTGGTACGTTATTCATATAATCATATTTAAGCTTTCTGTAGTTTCGTAAGCAACTGAAATGAAGGAGAAATATTTCGTATTTAATAATATTAAAATTAACATCTATTTTCATATTCGCTACATGAGTTTGTGGTTTCGATTCGTTATTAATAATAAAATAAAAAGCAAAACCAAAATATAAGAGAGAGTATGAGAAAGACATCGTGCCAATGAATTCGTATTCATATTAAATATTATTCATCGTGTCACTATGTTAGGTGTCATGATTAAACTTTTGTCGTTGTTCGAAATATTAAACGTGTAAATATTTGCTTTTCTGATGAAAGTATTTTGTTCTCTTTATTTTTGTTGTTGCCTTTGTTGTTGTTTTTCTATTTTCTTCTGTCAATCTTTCATCATATTATTATTCAGTGGAATTCTGTTCTCAATTGTAATATTAATTCATTCATACATATAAATATATTGACTTGCATAATCTCTACACTGAATTTATGAGTCACGTCGTCTCTTAGCTACTTAGCTATACTCAATAACTGACAATATTATTGACAAACCATGGGATACTCGACTGTCAGAATCATTGGCGCGTCTGATAAAATGCCTTGCAGTATTTGTTTCGGCTATCTATGTTTTGAGTTCAAGTCTCATGAAGGTCAAATTTGTCTTTCATACTTCCATGGTCGTAAACTAAAGTGCCAGTACTGGAGTCGGTATACAATCAACTGCTCCTGGCTCTCCAAATTGCTGGCCTTGTGCCTATGTTAGAAGCAATTATAATACGATTTGTAGATTGACAGAATGGTCAGAGCGTCAGATAAAATCTCATACTGCTGTTATTCAGAATCCTTACGTACTGAGTTCAAACCTCGCCGGTGTCAAACTTGATTTTTAGTCTTCTAAGTCGATAATATGAAATACCGATGTATAATTGACCACCCCCCTCCTCACCTTTCCACAGGCATTGTGTTGGAAATTGTTATTTGCAAAATCATGATGCCAAGCCCCTAAAGAGAAATCAGATTCTATGATGTTTATTCATTTCCCAATGATACAAAAACAACAACATCAACAAAAGTAATATCCGATATTATAATGTGGATTGTTAATATTATTAATAGTATAATTCAGCAAGGTTACTTATTACGGGGAAGGAGTAAAGTAGATGTAATAACATACGTATAAAAGAAACCGTTGTTTTCTGATAATGTCAAAATATTATGTTTTGAAAGTGTTCGCAGTTTTAGTAAAATAAAATAAAAACCAAACAGTTGAACAAGAGTTGGACACTGCTTAACATAAATGTATTTAAATATCAACACACCTAGAATTAAATACAAACAGAAAGAAGAAAAGGTGGTTGATAAAAAGAAATTCAGATTAAGAAATGTAAACAGACACCCGTCGAATTTATTAATGTCATCGTTCTCAACTTGTTATTTAGGACCTACATTTGCTATTATATGCATTCTACTCTATACCAGTTTCCACATAATCACCCCACAATGTGAATTTATAATGAAGCTTTTGCCTATTTTACGAACAGTTTTAATGTTATTTTCTACGTGCTATAGATGATGCTGAATGATAAATATGGTTGCAGTCTAGTATTCTAAAATATTACGCTTGGTCAACTACAGTACACCACCATATGTCATTTTCATAATGTTCGCACAATACATTATGATAAACAATGAAATATTGGAAATTTGAGGCACGAAAAACCAAAAAT
Organism: Eledone cirrhosa; assembly: GCA_964016885.1. Taxonomy (NCBI): domain Eukaryota; kingdom Metazoa; phylum Mollusca; class Cephalopoda; order Octopoda; family Eledonidae; genus Eledone; species Eledone cirrhosa. Next base: position 142,042,535 of record OZ024742.1, on the reverse strand, counting down.
AAAACATACAATCTAAATGTCACAGTATATTTATTGAATACGTTTTCAACCGAGTAACTATTACACAATTTCATTACTCCGGGGTTGTGTTTTCAGGAAGCAGTCACCCTTATACTACTACTCGTCACAAAATACAGTTTTTCATTATTTATTTACCAAATGGTATATTTATGGAAATAATATGTTATTAATATATAGATATAGCTACATGTGCTATTCTTCTACTGTAGCTTATAATAAAAATACCGAGAGAAAAAAAGAGATAATTTCCGGAAAAGTTTTAAAATAACACTTGTTAAAACTGCAGCATGTCCATCTCCTGGGCGGCAAATTATTTATTTGGTACATCCTCTATTCTGATGGAGAGAAAGCTGTTAGAATGTTGGGTAGAATGAGTTGCGTTATTCGTTCCAGCTCTCTGTGCTCTGAGTTCAAATTCCACTGAGTTCAAAGTCGATAAAAAAAATTACCAGTCCACTACTGGGTCGATTCATCCTTTAGAGTTCTGTCTCATTTTCTCCCTCACTCTCTTTTCTTGAGAAGAAATTTGCTATGTCTAGACCTGGAGAAGAGATGGGGTTCTACCAGGTTTAAAATACCAACGACACGTCGTATATCATTGCAGGAGTTACGGGTCCCTACATACATTCCCACCTCCATCAAATCTTACCCCACGTTCCCGTTTCTCCCCTCACCCACTGAATCTTATCTATTTAGACTTTTCTCACTTTTCATATTTTAACGCAGGCAAATATTAACTTGAAAACATCATCTCGCCAACCTCGAACAGAATCATTTGGGCACAATCCATAGATATAATCTATTCCTCCTGAGTCATATTCCCAAAGTAAGCACTACCATTCAACCATAAGGGAGCGCTGGGATGCTTACGAGGGATGACTGAAAAGCAAAGGGATTGTAAAAGGTGATGTTTGAAAGCAAGAGGTTCCTTGAAAATCATGAGAGAAAAAAAGGCAAAAAATACAAATTAGTAAAAACTTTCAGCTTTAGTGATTCAATAAATGCTTATTTTATAAATGCTTAATTTTAATAATATTAACATTTAATTTTTGTGTGTATAAAATGTGATCCACATTGCAGTGGGGTATGCCGTGGAAATATATTCTCTAGAAAAGGATGGGAGTTTAAAAAGCTTAGGTAATCTTGCACCAGGCAAAACTATATATATAAACAGGAAAATATCACAAAATTTTATGCAGTATTCTGTTTTTCTTCTCTAGAACAAAAGACTACTTGAAGACTGACGTAGAACCGTCGATTTTGATGATGAATATTTAGTCCATCGATTAACTGAAACTCTAGCTCTTGAATTAAGGTGTAAGTGGTTGACGATTTCAAAGAAAGGGTTTTCTTCACGTAATTCCCAAGCCGAATCAGTGTGACACTATATGTAACGTATAAGTAGAACTTATTCGACGGGCTTCCAGAGTTTCCGTCAACCAAATTTCATTGACAAAGCTTGGGTCAACCCGAGATTATGGTAAAGACAAATGCCTAAGGGGATACCCAAGGGGGTCGAACCCCAGGCCGCAATATTGCGAAGAGAACCACTTAACAATTCAGTCACGTCTGTGTCAATTGCTTCATTTGTACTCTCGAAGCAAATCAAAAATCTAAACTATAATAAAGGAAGGCCTGCGGGACTTCGTACGGTTTATTTTTTTTATCCCGTTAGTAAAATAAGTTGGATTACTTTGAATAAATAATGAATGAATATTACATAATTTATCTACTAAATTTCGTAAACAAAAATAATTTTGTAAAAATAAATAATTTAAAATTGACTTCTTTTCAAAGTTCCACTTCCGGTATATCGTTGCCACCACCACCACTTCAACTACTATATATATAGAAAGAGAGAGTGTGTGATGTCAACACTTCGGTGGCGATCACTTAAATAAACAATATTTTTCTGTCACTAATTTTCTCCTAATGCAGTTTATATATAATATCGTCTTTTTTTAATGCATCATGGATTACGTTACAGATTACATAAGACAGTGCAACACCGTCTTCGTTCAATTTCTGTTTATATTGTCAACTACGATTTTATTTGATGTATCATATCTACATGTATATATACTTGCGTATAATATCAATATACACACTACACATGCTAGCAGAAAACCATCCGAAGGGTGGTTTTTCTGCTAGTATATTTAATGAAGTTGACGAATTTGACCTATTGCTTTCATCTTTTAGCAAGATACAAACTAGTTAAATGTAGTTTAAGATCAAATATTAAATAATTTACTAGAAATCCATTTTCATTCAGTCATTTTGAATTAATTTCCTTCTTCGCTTAAAAGTATTTGGTAACATTCTTAATTATCCACATTCAGTAATCAAAAGACCATTTCTTTAGAAAAACTTAGAGTGAAGTTAGACAAACATTAGAGCGAAGGCTCACGATCATAAGGTCAGAGGTTCGATTTTTCATGGCTTTATAAAGACAGGCTGAAATCAACACAGTTAATATTCGACTTAAAACTGTGAAGATGGACATCTACATTAAAACAACGGTGGAATATTCTCATGTTAGAGAACAGGGAAGGTTGTACTGCTATAATACTTTATTTATCCACTTAATTAACCCCGAGACATTGAAGAGACGATAATACTCATTTTTTAAACTATCATTTAGTTGATTCTATAATTGATCTTACTTTAAAATATGAATTTATTACAGCAGTATGTTAAGTTTATATAGACCAAACCTGGACAAGTTTTTCTAAGAGCAGGCCTTATAAGATCATGAATAGAGTCACTCCACAAAAGGAACATTTTAATAAACATCTTATGTATTAGAGAGTGCACCGTATATTATATCGAAGTCATAATAATTTGTTAAAGAGAAAGAGAGCGAACAATGGAAATTCTTTTATAATTATTCGTCTTCCCAAGTCTTGAGTTGTAAACCAAATATATAGAGGCTGGCAACGTTAATATGATCTCAAGTGAATCTACTAATAGGGCACGTATTAGATTTAATAGCCAAGAGTTATTTTATTTTATATCAAACATCTTAGCTGATATTTTACTAATTGTGAACTCACGATCTCTGAACTGAGAAGCCAGCATCACATCGCCTTAGTCTTCAAACATAGCATTTCTTATAGCATATTCAGAATTAAGATAGCTGAGAGAAATGCTTAGGTTGTATATCAATAGAATAACCGTAAGATTTAATGCCAGGAGGTTTTACTAAGCGACATACCTGACATTTCTATTCATCATCTATATCTAATATGTCGTCAATCTTTTTTGCAGTTAGTTTATCATTAAAACACTGAATAGATAATGATATTTTGATGATCTCTAAATATTACAGCTCTTTGAATTAGGAGATTAAAATTGAAATCATTCATAACATAAATAACCTCCGCCTTCCTTGAATAATATGTGCTATCGTTGCTTTAAAAGTGAGGAAACGAAATGACTGACTAAACATTTCAATAATTTTCAAATAGAATTGCTATGGTAACAAACAGGTAAAGGAAGCAGAAACAAAAAAAATGTCATGTGAACGAAAATAAATAGCACCCACCTCCTTTACTTGAATACTTCAGCGTTAATATAGAATGGAACTTAATACAGAAACATAATAATGCCAGGTTTTAATTTCCTTTCCAATTCTTTTGCTAGAATATGGAAAGAAATGCGTCTGTAATGCTTCAGTAGGGACCTTAAGACAGGCACTGCTGATAACTGTTGGCCAATACGATGACGATACAAGACTGAATGTCGTAAGATAATTTCCTGTACTTGCGATGATTGAAAAAAATTATTTTGAGAGAGTAAAAACAGGAAAAGGGAGGGAGAGTGAGAGAGAAAGAAAGGAGAGATTTTAGCGCTCTTAGGCAAGCCAAAGGACGTCGTTTTAATATTTCAATTAATTGTTCTACCATGTCTCTTACCACTTCGTTTATATTTTCTATTCTTTGTTGGCTCGTTAATACACGTCAGCGCACATACACAAACATAAACACACACATACATACATAATACACATACACACATACAAATACACATATACACACACACTCATATATATCTACAAATACATAGTCATACGTTGATTATATACATATATATATACGTTCTTTGAAGCCTGGAGACATTGCTTCACTTAGGATTCACTTGTTTAACAGAAATGGTTGTCATTGTGTCCATATTGTAGTTATTAAAATATACAATACAACAACAAGCATTTGGCATTCCAACAAATGAATCAAATTTGTTACAAACCTACTCAATATTTTAAAAACAAAATATAAAAACATATCCATACCAATAGAAAAACAAATCACCATTTCTATCTAAGTTAATTTTTACCGTTCTGCGTTTTATTGCACAAATGCAATTAGAAGGTTATCCATGTTTTCAGTATGGAATGCAAGAGTTATTCCTAATTTCATGTAAAGAAAAAAAAAATATAGAAAGAAAAGCAATTGGAAGAAAGTGAGAGTAATCAAGGATGCATGAAATGAACGCCGATATATGTACATGTTAAAGAAGTTCCCTTCGCAAATATGTCTTTACACATTCGATCCCACTGTGCGGCACATATGCCAAGAGTGTTGTACCATAGCTCCGAGTAGAAAAATACCTTGTGAGTTGAATATGGTAGACAAAAAATTATATGGTAGTTAGTTGTATATGCGCACACACACATATACATACATACATACTTATCGGCAGAGTAGTTAGACCGTAAACATTTGTTTTGGCTTGCAAATCTAACGGAAGTCAACTTTGCATTTCATCTTTTCAAGGTCGATAAAATAAAGTAACAACCCAGGCTGTTGGATTAATGGAATTATTTGATCATATAGTGTTGTATATGTTTTAGTTCTTTGCGTTCTTGGGTTAAATCACCCGGTGGCTTTTACTTGGGTAGTGGGCCTAATCAATCTTTCGATTTAAAGCCACCACCTGGTCCTTTGATGCCTTCAGTGGAGTTCGTTCTGTTGCAAGTATTCCGGCTCTTTGTTTTAACAACTGTTTCTACTTTTGGCACAAGGCCAGCAATATATCCCAGTGTATTATTAGTACTTTATTTTGAATGGCGGTGGATTGGTAGTATCGGTAGAGGGTCGGACGCCATGCTTTGACGCAGAGTTACGGCCCTTGCCATTCTGAGTTCAAATCCCGCCGAGGTTAACTTTGCCTTTCATCCTTACGGGGTCGATAAAATAAAGTACCAGTAATACAGTGGGTAATTGCTGGTCTTGTGCCAAAAGTAGAAACAATTATTACTACTTTACTTTATCGACCCCATAAGGAGGAAAGGCAAAGTTAACCTCAGTGGGATTTGAACTCAGACCGTAAAGATCCGTAACTCTATGCTGCAAAGCATAGCGTTCAACCCCCTTAACTATACTACCAATCCACCGCAGTAAATCACTCCTTTTATCCCACCATTCACAGAAACTCTGACAAGGGTCGTGGACACTGCCCCACTCCTGACTAAACAGTAAAAAATAAAACAAATAGATTAACTTGCTTTGTTAAAACATCTAGAATTTTTAGATCAATAATGGTTTAGATCAATCAGTAAAGATCAAGATACGAACTTACGATCTATAATTTTAGAAATCAACCGAAAATATACGTATTCGACCATACGTACTCTTTTAAAACTCAATTATCTGGAAATGACTGCTATGTACAACATAAGACAAAATTGATTAATGAAAGCCCAGTATTATCTTTGATCTTCGATCATTTATTCCGACTTATAGAACCCTTTTTTCCGCTAAATTGCTATACGAAAACGGAAAATTTAAATTTAAAAATATACATACTGTTGAACATTTATATCAGTTTCATGTTTGATTACAAAAGTCTAACATACACAATAACAGTAACGAGAATATCTAAAATCTGATTGGAATTGGTTGTTTGAATATTTCCTCTAAATTAATAAATGACTACAGGGAATCGCATGTTTTAGCACATTTTACAGTTGCCAATTTTCAGCATTCAGTTGATAGTTTAATTGTTGTTTGACAGAAATCGTAACTGCTTTCTAAGCACCAAAACAATTATACAAAAATCACGAAACAAATCCGAAGGGAGGAAGTCTAGAGAGCGGGATAAACGTAGATAACAAATAAAAAAAAAAATAAAATAAAGAGAAAGAAAACAAATCTTTTATTGTGATCGATGGTTCACGTTAAAAGACAAACTAGGAAACACTTGGTAAAAGTGTGTTTAAGGCTTGCAAATACACACTAGCTAGTTCAAATTCTGTCAAAGAGGACGTAACCAATGTTAGTGTAATTTCCTTATTTAAAATATGTAAGAGGCCTGTAAGTATTTTTATTATTTTGAAGGCAGGTAATGTTAAAAATAACAACACACATTTAATACAGAAGTTTATTTATTTTCACCCCAATTGTTAAGACAATTTAAAATCTAACTGTAACTCTAACCCCATTTATATTTACCGGCAAAATAGCCTGGGGGCTCTATTGTATCGGAACTGGCAAAATAGCCTATCCGTTAAAATATTTACAAATAATCTAGACTTGTTAGGTGTGCCTTTCTCACCCACCAAAGAGGGTAAAGTCATTATAAATATTCAGCACTATCATTATCATACTGCCACTGCAATAACAATCGGATTCAATCCTTCCTTACACGTTCCAGGTTTTACAATCAATTGTAGTCCTGTACTCGAAGAGCTAATTAACAATGGTCATCGATGCGACTTGAATCCTTGAGCTAAATTGGAATTCAGAACGTTAAGAGCTAGATCAGATAACGCAAGACAATTCTGCCAATTCACCACTGATGAAAGACAATGTTGACTTCAGTAAGAGCCAAAAAATCTAAAACAAAATATTCAACCAGACACTCTAACGACTCTGCCAATTCACCATCTTTATCAAAGATATTAATAATATAATTATAGATCTCAATAATATAATTATAGATCATAATAAGAAACAACTACCATTCGCTACTGAAGTCAAGCAATTTGTCGCTATTAGTTTTCTCTTCTCACAGCACATCATATAAAGAATAGATTCAAGCAGCTGTTTAAGTTATAATTTGTAGTGGAAATTACAACAGTCTGTGTTGCAACCAGTTTTGTGTAGGGGAATTTGTTATATATGATATTTTACAGATTTTCAGTTGTGAGTCTTTACAGTGGTGTGTGTGTCTACTGCGTTATATTTGAAGAGGAAAACCAAAAATCGGGAGTAAGAAGCAATGACAAAGTGAAATGGGAGAATCCATTTCTTAATCGTAACGACGTTTATTATTCATGTTGTACACGGTGACTACCGATAGCAATGTCTAATCTTGTTCTGTTCCACCTACACACAAATAACTTGCAATACTGATACATTTACTGAATATGCTGTGTTATGAATAAGTGAAGCCTTGTGAATGTTATTACTGCTCTGAATGTAACTGCTATGTTATTAAAATTTAACATATGTCAGTATATAACGCAATGTTGCTTATAGTAGGGTTTCGTGGTTGATTTAATCTAAATATTGCTTCGATCATTATAGACAAGGCTATTCTGAAAGATATTCTACATAGCCGGTACTCAGTCACTGGACAACATAACATAGTGTATATCACATTTCTTATATCTGGAATAATCATATCAGAGTAAAATGAATTTTAAGAAGAAAAGAGGAAAACTATTATTATATTATATTTACCAAAATAGCAGCAACATACTGCTTGAAACAATATTAAATAAATTTAGCTGCTTAATTAGTCTCGATGATATCTTGATCACATCCATAATTTTATTTCTAATGACGTATTTCAAGCCATCTAGAATTCGTTATCAAAAACCTAATTACACTCCACACTTCTTTATCGTACTTCTGGCAACTTATACAGTTTATTATTAATCAAATGCCCAAGCGATTTTAATTTAGATATCAAATAGTGGAGTTTTCTTACATAAAATTAATGAAAACATTTTCTATTGTTTGAAAAAAACCCCATATAATCTATCACAACATAAATGTTTCTTGAATTATCGCTTTAGACTCGCTATCACCTGCGATAACACTGCCAGTGTGTTGGCTTGACTAAAAGAATATTAGAGGGAGGTTCCGGCACCCCTTGTGGTTTGTGATCGATTGACTCAAATTATTTGGAGCTGCCTGAAAAGAGTTTTCGGCATTGTCCCCACTCCTGATTAAGCGATGAAAATAAAAATAGAAATAAAAAGCACCATGCTGAGAGTTGAAATATGAAACCAAGCTAGAAAGATTTTATAAGAACCGATGAAGAAATAGTCATGAAAAAAATCGATTGATAACTGGAACGAAAGTGGAGGTGAAAAGTAAAGGAGCTGATTAATTGGTCTTTTCATTACTGACACAATCTGCTGGTAGCAACTCCTGGCAGAAGGAGGCATGATTTGAACTCAGAAAGCACAGAACCGGATCAGATGTCACAAAACATCATGTCTTACTCTTTTAACAATTCCACTAATCCACCATTCCTGGATTTATACATTGTAAGTCCACTCCGAAAGGATAACCTCGGCGGGATTTGAACTCTGAGCGTAGAGAGCTGGAACAAATACTGAGGCAGCTAATCTAATGCGCTAACAACTCTGCTAATTTGCCGTTAATTCTAGCGAAAATAGGAGAATTATTATCCTTGGTCTGGAAATAAAATATTATTTGTAAGCAGATTCTAATATGCTTTGAAGCAAACGTTTCAATAATCAATTTCGTCTTTTAATATATGTGATCGCAGATGAAAATATTAAAGTAATAATATGTGATCGCAGATGAAAATATTAAAGTAATAAGATGAAATTTAATCAGAAATACTATATATAAAATATATATGTTTATTGTAACAATTATTTCTAAATTTTGTTTTTATTTCGGTTTGTTAAATATCACAAAAGTAGGTAAGTAATAAAATTTGACAAGCTATGGAAAAAGAAAATGTCTCAAAAATATTTGGCAGAACCTCCTGGAATAAAGATTAGTATCGCACCAGTCTGGCTAATATATATATATGTATATATATATATATATATATATATATATATATATATATATATATATATATATATATATATATATATATATTATATATATATATATATATATATATATTTATATATATATATATATATATATATATTTATATATATATATATATATATATATATTTATATATATATATATATATATATATTTATATATATATATATATATATATTTATATATATATATATATATATATTTATATATATATATATATATATATTTATATATATATATATATATATATATATATATATATATATATATATATATATATATTTATATATATATATATTTATATATATATATTTATATATATATATATATATATATATATATATATATATATATTTATATATATATATATATATTTATATATATATATATATATATTTATATATATATATATATTTATATATATATATATATATATTTATATATATATATATTTATATATATATATATATATATATATATATATATTTATATATATATATATATAGAGAGAGAGAAAGAGAGATATTACACAAGTATCAAAGTTATGTTTAAAACATTTAATCGCTGACAATTGTTTCTTCCAAACTTAAGCTTGGAGTCCTCGGAGCATTATCAAGGTTTGTACATGTTATTAACCTCCTATTCAACTGAAGAATCATACAGATACATATATATTGATGTTGTGGACAACAGTTTCATGTTTACAGGGTGGAATGGATGCGACATATATTATACGAGAATAGTACAATAATTCAAATTAAGATTAAAATTAAAATTAAAAATAAAAACTAAAAGTTAAAATTAAAATTAAAAGCATAGGGTGGAATACATGCGACAGATAATACAAGAGAATGGAACAAGCAAACGTATTATGCATTTATGAGTACTGTATGGCAAGGTATTACATAAAATACAAGCACTTTAAGCGAATATGTTAGTGTATTATGGGGGATGCAATGCGATGATATTTTCTGTATAGTTCAAATTTGTATGTGTGTAGAATATGAAAGTTGCAGATTTCACATCCATTACATATGTTAAGCTATATTTGTATTGAATGTTTGTTATAGTAATGGATTGTAACTTGGTGTTATTGTATTCATATTCATGGATTAGAGTTGTTCTACTGCGAGAATTTTCAACGGTTTAATATCCGGAAGTGGATAATTAAGGAGAGCTAATGCGTAAGGGGAGGTAACTAGCTCATTATAATATTTAAATTCGTTGCTCTAATAGACATTATATAGTGCCACAATTGACATATGAGTAATGCATGTACTATCTCTTTAATTATTAGACTATTCTCTTGTATTATCTGTCGCATGTATTCCACCCTATGCTTTTAATTTTAATTTTAATTTTTAGTTTTTAATTTTAATTTTAATCTTAATTTGAATTATTGTACTATTCTCGTATAATATATGTCGCATCCATTCCACTCTGTAAACATGAAACTGTTGTCCACAACATCAATATATATGTATCTGTATGATTCTTCAGTTGAATAGGAGGTTAATAATATGTACAAACCTTGATAATGCTCCGAGGACTCCAAGCTTAAGTTTGGAAGAAACAATTGTCAGCGATTAAATGTTTTAAACATAACTTTGATACTTGTGTAATCTATATTACTGCTCTGTAAAACACCTGATGTTCTTACATTGAGCTATTTCTCTTACTGGTAATAAGGTAGTAATAAATTACTGACCTTCCCTGTTTATAGTTGTTTATAGTATAGTATATACATAACTATAAATAGTATATTTAATATTATATATATATATATATGTGTGTGTATATCTCTCTCTCTCTCTCTCTCTCTCTCTCTCTCTCTCTCTCTCTATATATATATATATATATATATATATATATATATATATATATATATATATATATATATATATATCCCATTTCTGTAATACCCCGCCGTCCAATATCACGCCCTCTAGATTCCTATCGCTTTCTCTTGATCATTAGCAGCTTCTCTTACAACTAATACATGCCGATACACACCCTTATATTAACATACTTTTGCTCATAGCTTCGTACTTACATTTACATGCACACACACTCTTTTACTCACATATACGAACACATTTCTTCTTAGCTTCGTACGGACCTATAACAATACACACACACCCACGCGCGCGCACACACACACACACACACACATACACACACACACACATACACACACAGACACACACACACACATATATATATATATATATATATATATATATAAAGAGAGAGAGAGAGAGAGATGCATACACATATATATTTAACAGACTTATCAAAAAATAAAATTAACTATTGTAAAATTTTAGTCACGTAATCATTGTAAAAACTCCAGTCTAATTCACACAGGGAAAAACATCATTTGAACCATATGCTATTAAACAGTTTGATAACATTTAGAACAAGATTAGTTCTATATCTAAATCAAACTCCCTCAAATAAGTGTAATGGTTTCGGTTCGAATTATCTTTTTTTCTCAGTGAGCATTTTAGTTGAGCCAATTAAGTCTGTAAGCAGGGAGAACATTTCAGGGAATGACACAAGTGATTCAGCGCTTCTGATATTAGAAATGTGTGGACGTAGCATGGCCAAATAGTTAAGAAGTTCGCTTCGCCGTCATTAAGTCCCGGGTAGAGTCCTACCACGAGGCATCTCAGACATGTGTCACTTATCATAGCCTCATGCCGACTCAAGCCATATCCGTCAAATTGGGTAAACTGAAACTGTTTTGAAGCTCGTAGGATGTACTGTATTTATAATTCAAAGAATCAGCCTTGTTGTTTACGAGGGTCGGCTGAAAAGTTCATAGGCTGACTATGAAGGATTGATGCTAGAGGAACTATGTTAAAAAATAATCCTCATTTGTTCAGCCTATGAACTTTTTAGCCGACTCTTATACTGTGTCAATGAATCCTCTTGAGAATCGAACTATGTTAAGAGTGCATGTGTCAGTGGCATGCCCAGCCACTTATATGTTAATTTCATGAACAGGCTGTATCATTGACCGAACAGCTGGAACACTCTTCGTCGAGACCAATGGAGGTCAATTTCATTAGAAATATGCTGTACTCTCAGACACAATCATCAGTAATAAATTGGTACAGGCCTATACTATTCAAATATAAAATAAATTTAATCACAGATGATATACTAAATGACATCATCAGTAATAGCAGTCATGACAAGAAATAGCAGCAACAGAGATATTATATTTGTAAACAATTAAAATAGGTAAGTGAAAACAAACAAGTTTGTCACTCGTAAATACGAAATGAAGTCTAGAAAATAAGATTTAAAACAAAACAATGTGTATGATTGTTCACAATAAACTTACCATGTCTCTTTCTGAGATTGGACCCATCGACCTGACCAATATGTGTCCATGAACAGTAATTGGAGGTCCTGAAACAGAATGAATAGTTTAAAACAATTATTGTAGAGTGGTAGGTGCATTACAATTATTTTGTAGTTACTTATAAATATCTACATTGAATGAGTCACACACATGTGCGTTCACACACTCAAAATAAATATTTATGCTACAACACAGTTTATTTGTTTATGTTGTTTAACATTTTAAGGTAAACTTAAGGTAGATATAAAAACTGTTTTGTAAACACTTTCATTATTTTTATGCCAGCATTTCAAAATGTTTAGCTCTTCAAAACTATAAAGAAATATTACTACAGCAACGTTATATATTTCATAGGGAACATAGAAAAGACCTGAAATAATCAGTCTAATATGCATGACATGCACACGTTTGGCGATATATTTAAATAAATAATATTTTCATTACAAGACAGCATATATTTGAAGATGTTAAGGTAAGCTTAAGGACGATGTTCGTGCCATTTTGAATTAGAAGAAGCCCTAGCCACGAAAAGAATGAAGTTGAAACAATGACATTTTCGGATATTTTCTATGTTTGATATGACATATATAGCGTTCAAGTAGCAATATTCATTCATGTTTTTCTATGTACGGAGGACTTCATTATTTTCACAGGACTTCTAATTCAAAACAGCAAGGAGAAACATCGAAGTCACAGTCAGCTCGTTTAAAAAATATTTAAATATTTCATTGTACACTATTTATTCAATGCAGGCTAATTGTTTATACATCACTTGCAATAAAGGATAAATTAAGAACATGTTTTATGTTTTCGTTAATGCTTTTAGATGTCCTTGTAGTCGCAAGCAGACACAGAGACGTTCTCGAGCGAGCCTTACTACGTTCGATCTTGCAGAACATCCATCAAGGTTGTGAAAGTAAGAGAGAGAGAGAGAGAGAGATAGAGAGAGAGAGAGAGATAGAGAGAGAGAGAGAGAGTTGTGTCAAAACTGGGCTGGTACTTTCTTAATAACTTTCTTTTATAGGATAAAAGACACTTCGACATCGACGTGATTTGAACCCATAGGGCTGAGAACCGGAAAGAAATTCGACGTTGAAACCAATCTGCCAATCGACTGCCATAAACAAGATATCGCTGAAATAGTTATTCCCGTGGATGTATTGTAATGTACTAACTATTGAAGCAAACTAGAGTAAGGATGAGAACATTCTTTAGGAAGCGTATTCTTATTTTATTCTTATTTTTTTTTATTTTGAAGCATTATTTCGAACAGTAATACATTTTTTTTATTAACTTCGTAAGTACATTTAAAAAATGCAGCCATAACGGTTCAATTAACTGCCATCCATAGTATATATATGTTCAAAAAATAAATGTATCGTATAGCAATTCTACAACTATATTATGTTGGATAATATTTCTCTCTTTCTCTTTTTTTCTCGAAAACTGACATAGAGCTATATACTGTAGATCTTTCTACTATCCAAAACTACGTATCAATAAACTCCAAATGGAATATATTAAAGCAGTTGGTGAATCTGAAGTTACTTGAAGTAATTGTTTTTCAGCGCTTTTTACTTTCTTTTTGTTCATCCGGTATATTTACGAGGATAGGTTAGACTAACATTAATCTCATTTGATCAAATATATTCCGGCATATATCAATTTTGTTTCTCTCTAAGCTCACAACTTAAAGTAAGGCATGTGTGCTTTCTTCACTTCTATTTACATATATTTCATGAATATTATGCAATTAAGATAGAAATTATTTTCATGATTATGTACTGATATAGTGAATGTTTATTAAATTTTTTGTTGATAATACCGGCTTATTAAAACTGTTATCAAATTACTTATGCCCAAACTCCAGTCTCTTCACTTATTCATCATATTTGTTTACCTATTAACTGATCTATAAGAATAAAACTGCGATCACTGTAACCCCTACAAAGCTTAGAAAAAATCATCCATTCACCTAACCTCAAACACTCCAATCCAATAGCACAACGATCCTTGAATCCCAACCAACTGCTATCTCTTTCTTTTACGATTATCTTCGGTTACATTCCTAAGAGAAAACCCCGTTTAACATAAATATAATTTGTAGCCCATAAAATATTGTACAATCTGAAGAATCGCAAGATCAAACTGGCGGTCTCTGGGAGGAATTAAATTTTTCAACATAGTATAAAGCTTTCTTTTGCTTAGCAGTATGCACACACAAGTACTCAACAGTTAGCATTTATACACACGCACATATGTATACACGCACACATATACACACACACACACACACACACACACAAATACCCCTACTTCAAATCCCCTTAATATTTCCCTGTCCACCGCTAGTCTTGTCGAAACTGGTCGCTTATCTCCCCTAGTCAACTACATGTAATCTTTTATATCATCCCTCTAACTCCTCTTCTGTCTACCACCCCATTTCCTCCATCCCTCATGCGGAATCCACTCCGCGTTTCTTTTTTTACGCCCATCTAGTTCTGACTAAATCCTGCCTTCCTCCGCGTTTTTTCTGCTTTTTCCTGAAGCATATCTATAACCCATGTCCGCCATATTTTCTCTTCACAATCAATTCTGTCTTTCAACGATATATATTAACATTCTTATTTCCATGGTGTATTGCATTGTTCTGATTTTTCCATCCTTTGATTTACCTTCTGTGCTCCGCTCTTGTAAACTACTTTCCATTTCAATAATAATTGCAATTTTTTGTTGCAATGTATATTACTGTATCTTCTGAAACAATTCCGTCTCGTTGGATTCACTTCATGGTCTTTTTACCTTCCCTCTATTATTTACTTTCTGGCTACATGTCTTGCTCCTCTCCACTTTGATTTTTCTATTTGCTGAAGTATATTTCTTGACACCTAATTTTTATATTTCAACGTGCAATTCAATACCAGTGAACTTATCGTACTGATAATACATAAAAGAAACTGAAAATCTAACCAACACATTTCCCATTCCAGTTGCATTATTAGAGATGTGATAATCTAAACTAATCTAGGCATCTCGTTTTGTGGCAAGCATTTTCCTGAGTGGTTTTTCATATAAATGTAAGATTTTTAAGGCAGAACCACAGATGGAATGTTTGAAGACAGGAAAAGCAATTTTCATAAGTATCTATTACTACGAGTGTTTTTTTTTCTGACGTCAATTTTTCAATTTTCTTTTAAAGTGATTGATCCATTGTTTTTTTATTTCATATTTCAGAAAATTCATCACCACCATCATCATTATTATTATTATTATTGTTATTATTATTATTATTGTTATTATTGTTATTATTGTTATTGTTGTTATTGTTATTATTATTATTATTATTATTATTATTATTATTATTATTGTTAGTGTAATTGTTGTTGTTGTAGTTATTGCTGTTTCCCAAATCTCACTCATTTTAACATGAATAAAGTCGGTAAGTAGTCAGCATGTTTTCAGATACACTACAGTGTTTTAGTACATACAAAAACATATTTTACACAGATAAAAATACAAAAAAAAAACTATTAAAATAATAATATTATTGATAATAGTAGCAACGACAGTATACGAATGGAAGATGTTGGGAACCAAGGCAGTGCACTATTACAGTATGGAAAGTACAGCATTAAATAAGATTACAGCAAAAATATATGTAATAGAATGGTGTCTACAGTTATCATTTACGCAAATAACTAATTTCTTAGAAAGCATTAAAACTGTATGAAACTTATAGACTTGAAAAGGAAAAAGCTAGAACAGTTGTGCAATCCATACATACGCACACATACACACACACACATTTATATATATATACACATGCACACACACACACACACACACACATATATATATATATACATGCACCCCCCATATATATATATATATATATATATATATATAAATATATATATAAGCATGCATTTGTATATGTACATACATATAAACAACGGAAGATTTGAGGAAGGTGTAGAAAGATTGAAATTTTAAGAGTATATTTTGTTTTACGTTCTCCAAAAGCTACTGTAACACATATTAAACAATCATGTAGTATATTTGAATAGAATCGGGGATATAACCCTTGAGACGGAAGAAAAGTGAATAGAATATTGATGCTAACGAATAACACCTATACTACGTTGTGAAATATGCAATGCGTAAATACATAATGGTTTCTGATTTAGGTACAAGGCCAATGATTTTTGAAAATCGGAAGTCGATTAAATCGACCCCTGTGTGTTACTAGTATTTTATTTATCACCCTCACAAGGATGAAAGCAAATCTGCTCTCAGCGGGATTTGAACTCAGAGTACAAAGGGACGTAACTATATACCGAATAGCATGTTGTCCGACTCTCTACCGATACTGCCAATAAACCGCCCTATTGCAATGACAACATGCTAAAATAAATGTTTAAATACATACACAGACACACATTGAAATATATCAATAAAAGTATCAACAAATATCTATACAAGTAGTGACACACATACAAATTCTTCATCACTATTGCACTAACACTTAGAAGTGAACCAGTATAATGGAGTGGAATGGAACTCTGTCGGTTTCGACGGTAAGTTTGGTGTAGGAAACAGAATATTCGTGAAATTAACATCCAAATGACTGAGCATTCCACAGACACGTGTACATTTAACGTAATTCTCAATAAAATTCAACGTGACGTATTATGTAACAAATCTGGCCGTTTGAATTTACAAGTACAATCATTTCGACGCGCTTCCACACCATTTCCGCCTACATATGATGTTCCCCCTCACAAGTCTTGGGTTAATCCAAGGTAGTGGTAAAACTCAATTAGTTATCATAAAAAAAACTAAAGAAAAACCCAGAGGCTCATAAAAACTGGCCAGTAACCTAGTGTGAAATCAATGGCAGAGACTGGGTCGTAAGCAGTGAGTCGAAACTTTTTACACCAAGAAATACATGATAAATATATAGTGAAATTAGTTAACAGTTTTCGTGTGGTTTCAAATGTCAAAATGATTAATTACTTTACTTTCAAAGCACAGCCCTAGGCCAGACATATACAAGATTTTTTTTATTGGAATGTAGACAACTAGGTGAATATGTCTGTATCTATTTGTGTGTGTGTGTGTGCAGGTATATATATATCTGATGATGCCACCATGATCCTATGTAACCTGGCCACTGAAATGTACATAGTGTTTGCAGGGATCTTTGAAGGAATTTCCTGTCATTTTACTCAATATATATATATGAGTATATATATATACATATATACACACGCACACACACACACACACACATATATACACACACGCACACACACACACACACACACACACACACACACACACACACACACACACACACACACACACACACACACACACACACACACACACACACATATATATATATATATATATATATATATACTCACACAAAACGAGCCTCAAATATGTTTCCAGTATTTAGACATCAATATTTCAGAATCACTATGATGTAAATATTGCCAAGCAGTTAATTTAGTTGCACGTCTAAATTTACCACATAAATGTCGATTAAATGAAATTAGGCTGACAGATTTCCTTTTTGATCAATTTAGGAAAATTATATAGCCTAAGGCCACCAACAAATCTTATTAACGTTTGTTTCTGTATGCTTACGTGTTTGTATATATATATCACTCAACCATATGGCTTATATGTGTCACACAACCAACTGACTCATATGTGTCATTTAATACGATGCCTCATATGTGTCACTGGACCAAATGGCTCAGTACCACTGTCACATACCAGCCAACAATTATACGTAGTTGCTCGATATGTTCAGTGTATTTGCTAAATATTTCACAATAAACTTTTAAAAGTGACTCCACAACAAACATTTTAGATTCCAAACAAATCTACATATTCGAGTCCTTAATTTTAGAGCATCATTCACGCAATAAACAAATCGATAACATCAACTAGAATAATCATATCAGCTAACATTCTGCCATAGGTCTTTTTTCAGAGACTAGGAAATATCAAAATCAATGATAAAAAGTAACAGTTACGAATGGAAACTTTCTAATTGACTGCTACGTCACTAGTAAAGAAGGGGAATGGTGCTGACTCCATACTGAGATGGTAAATTGCATTGGGAATTAAAACCTAGTTTTCTGTAATATTTTACTAAATGATTAATTGATTGTTTTGAATGTTGTCTCCTGCTGTGTAGATATGATATGAATCTTATTCATGTAAAATAATCTTCGATAGGTTTAGTTCTGTTTTCTATATAGATATCTACACTATATGGTATCTAACCCTTGAAATTTTATGCTGCAATGTAAAATACAATCATCTCAAAACTAGAATTTAGATAAAATGTTTGAAACAGGCTAAGATAAACCAATAAATTATTTTTAATGTATCTTTATAAAAATCTTTGAAAACAGATTCTTTGTTTAGGCATTTATTCGTATAGCAGCTTTTTAATGGCGGATGCAATTAATTAGAAAGGCGTCAACAGGAAAATAAAAAGAATCGTGAATTTATTTTATAGCAGATTTATGTCTCATTTAAAGACGTTTAGACTCGAATATTTTATTTGTTTCAAAATAAAGTACTCTACCAAGTTGTTAAACATTAGACACATTACTAAAGAAAAACAAAACATAGTCAAAAGATGAATGGAACTTTAATATTTTACAATTTTTATGAGTAATTCAAGAATTTGATCAAAACGCCTGCATCAACAATCCGAGCAAATTAAAGTTTTATCAAACTTTAAATGATAATTTGACGTTTTGAGTTTATATAAAAAAAATGTCATCTAATATGCCAGTTTTTTCGTCAAGGGTGTCCTAGCATTAAGACTGAGCACCAATTTGCTTGTAAAAATATAATCAGCGTGGTTAGAAGCAAAATAATGTAGTGTGTAATGTATCTGACAACACACACACACACACACACACACACCTATGTACACACACACACACACACACACATACACCCCCCCCCACACACAGAGAGGAACACACACACACACATACACATACACACAGGAACACACACACACACATTCACTGTTAAAAGAAAATAACTGTTAAAACCTTGACATGCCATGTAATAGAGTGAAAGTGTTTTCCTCTAATATATTTATATTCTAAATATTTCAACTATTTTCTATTGTGTTTAATCTAATACTATATTTTCCTTCCATGTTGTATTTGGGTATATGGCGGAGAATCGACAGTCATGGTATTTAATGCCTTCTTCAATCAGGAGTTGCAACCGATAGATAGTATCAGCAATTGAAACATTGTATTCTTGGCCTGATCTGGCAATCGGCTCCTTTCCTTTGGATATCAGAGTATTGACTGAGACGTACACCCTCGAGTTAATATATATATTTATAGACTGTATCCTGTAGTCATGGACATTTCTGATATAGCAACTCCTAGTCCGTATTCTATATAGAATGTTTGTTCTATAAACCAATAGAAATGTATCATATTTTAACCCTTTCGATGCCAAACCGCCTGAAACCAATCTTGGTTTTACAATACATCATTGTTTATTTTAAAGTGATTATATTTATCTAGAGACTACCCATCACAATTATATGAAAGAACCTTTATTAAGATATGTTTTAAATATCAGCTTAACACTAAGAAAGGTAGATATATTACAAAGCCCCTCAAAATTCTTGACTATTTCCAGTGAACTGCACTGATGAATACCAGAAACATAAGTGTCTGCAGTTCTGTTTACATGCCAACACAAGAGCAAGAATGGGGGACTTATTCTACTGACATAGCTTTAAAAAAGAGGGTTTTTGCATGATGCAAATGAATCGAATATTATTATTAAGGCAGTATCGGTAGAGGGTCGGACGCCATGCTTTCCATCATAGTTACGTCCCTTTACGATCTGAGTTCAAATCCCGCCGAGGTTGACTTTGCCTTTCATCCTTACGGGGTCGATAAAATAAAGTACCAGTAATGCACTGGGTATTTGCTGGCCTTGTGCCTAAAGTAGAAACAATTATTAATATTCGAAAAACTCAGATTACATTTATTGTTTTCAGCTATGTAGAGCGTTAATTTATATATATATATATATATATATATATATATATATATATGTTGTTATACTTTAGGAGGGTCATGTTGCCAATAAGAAACACACGCACCAGTTGCTTTCACTCCAATTTATTATAAATTAAATTTATAAATTTAAGAAATTTGTAAATTTCCGGTTGGTTGGTTGGGTCCACAACCGGACGGTTGTTCATATATTGTCAACCAACCGGAAATTTACAAATTTCTTAAATTTATAATAAATTGGAGTGAAAGCAACTGGTGCGTGTGTTTCTTATTGGCAACACATGACCCTCCCAAAGTATAACAATATCGGTTTCAACACACGTTTTCAGATAAAGAATCTTTCTAAACAAATTAAGAAACGATATATATATATATATATATATATATATATATATATATATATATATATATATATATATATACATCTATATATATATATATATATATATATATATATATATGTACACGAATATGTACGACAGGCTACCATCTAACAACTTTCAGTTACAAAGCATATGTCAAAATCAAGGCTTTAAAACAATACACTGCCCAAAGTGCCATGCAGTGTGACTGAACGCGAAACCACATCGTGGTTGCGAAGTGAACTCCCAAATTATACAGCCCTACTTTCGCCTATTTATAAATACATACTGAATTATAAATTATAAAGCTGTTCATGTGACTGGATAGAATTTATAGGAATTTTAGCTGGACATAGTATTTGAATAATTCCTCACTTGAGAAAACAGTTAGTGTATGGACAGGCTGGTGATTTTGAAATATTTAGCCACATTAGTTAGTAAATGTGAAAGAATGACTATTGAATTTCATATTAACTGTGATAGCGCCAATCATTTCTAATTATTTAAGCCGATAATGTCAAACTGACCTCAATAAGATTATGCCTTCAATTAAATACATTTTCCTCCAGAAATCACCCTAATCAACGCAATATGCCATGCAACCATAAATATAAAGTTTGCATTGAAAATAAAAGTTTTTAATTTAGGCACAAGGTCAGCAATTTTAGGGGCGGGGAAGTCGATATAATCGATACCAGTATTTGTCAGGCAATTTATTCTATCGAATCCGACAGATGAAAGACAAAGTTGACTGCGGCGAAATTTGAATTCAGAACGCAAAGAACCATAATTAAATGACACGAATCATTTTCTCCGACTCTAACGATTCTGTCACCCTATCAATGATAATGGTTTCTAATTTAGACAAAAGGCCAACAATTTTAAGGGGAGGGGAAGTCGATTATATCGACCCCAGAACTTAACTGATAATATATCTTATTAAACTCGGAAAGATAAACGGTAATGTTGATATTGTCCTCGTACAGGTACTAGATAAGTGTCACATCTTTAACACATGTCTACGCATCATCAGCCATGGCATAATGCGCCCTCTACGCAGGGGGGGGGGGGCAGCCGCAGATGCACTGCCTGCTTAGTGAAATGCACCTATTCTATAAGAAGCGAAAGAGCAGAAACTATTACGGTTATGCCAACAACATATGCCGCCACGGTTCACTCAGCATGTCGCAGTTAAATTGGGATGCCTCTCAATACTTCTAGTTTCCACAACAGTGGCTTGATTTCTAACGGTTCCACCATAAGGTAACCATTTAGACCGACCATCGATCAAATACCAATGTACATTAAAGTGATCTAGTGTTTGAAACCGTGACCGAAAGCAACTTCTCTGAAGAAAGACGACAAAATAAATAATCTTGTAGTTACCTGTAGAATCATCATTAACAGAAGAGTTAACGTGATAAAATAACTCACACGAAGAATTTAATTACAAGCAAAACAAACAGGAAACCTTTGAATTGAAATATGAAAAATTATTTATATGGAGGTGCAGACACATAAACACATACACACACACACACATATATATATATATAGGCACACATACATATACATATATATGGGACACACATACACACATTCACATACACACACATGCACACACATATTTCGATTGTGAATGGATAACAGGCAGTTATCCTTTCACCGTCGAAACGGCATGAGCTCAGCCGCCGGTTACTATCTCTATACAATACATACACTCTACTTTCTCAACTATTAAGTGCTTAGCTGAACATGGTCTTACTAGTTTAAACTGATAACTCACAATCCCCCCCTCTCTCTCTCACACACACACACACACACACACCCTTTCTCTCTCTCTCTCTCTATCTATCTATCTATCTATATCTCTCTCTCTCTATATATATATATGTATGTGGTATATATATATGTGTGTGTGTGTGTGTGTGTGTATGTGTGTGTGTGTATGTGTGTGCGTGAGTGTGTGTGTATATGTGCAAATGTATTTGTGCGCACGCTTCTAAACATACAATGTTTACCAAAACATATTCTTACCCTTGGGTCTTGACTCCGTTACAAGTTCTGCACATTTCTTTACTATTACGTACATTTGTATTTTATATTAAAATGTTTCTGCAACACGCAGATACCTAGTTTAACTTTAATGACCTGTAGTATATATATATATATATATATATATATATATATATATACCTTTTCTTCCTAACTACTTCTCCATTCTTCCATCTTTCCTCATATCATTGGCCATAAAAATTATTTTTTTAATACATTATAGTATTACCATTAGAAGTCGTTCGTAAACATATAATTTTTTGACGTTAGATTTTTTTTCTTCCTTAAATTTTTCTTATCTCCTCCATCTTTTCATGCTCGTTTTAAACTACTACTTAATTTGAATTTTACATATTACAATACATAAAAACAAACTTAAACCCTAACTAATTTCTTTTAATATATTATATTATTACCATTAGAAAATATTTCGTAAACATATATACTTTTTGATGTTAGATATTTTCTTCCTTAAACATTCTTTTCTTCTTTTCCTTCCGCGCTCATTTTAAAACAAACTATTTACGTACACATATTACATTACATAAAAACAAACTTAAACCCTAACTAATTCCTCTAAATTCATAACTCATTCATTCTTCTCCTTCTTTTCACATTATATCCTTAATAACATTCATATTTTAATTTTAATAATGCATATTAATAAATTCTTTTCCTCGCACATATTATTAAACCCTTCAATATACAAACCTTAAATTAATACTTGTTTCTACTTTAGGCACAAGGCCAGCAATTACCCAGTGCATTACTGGTACTTTATTTTATCGACCCCGTAAGGATGAAAGGCAAAGTCAACCTCGGCGGGATTTGAACTCAGATGGTAAAGGGACGTAACTATGCTTGAAAGCATGGCGTCCGACCCTCTACCGATAGTGCCAATCCACCTTAAATTAATACTATTCTTAATTCCTTTTTCTTCATGCATAAACCTCATTAACTTTTAAATTCAAAATCTTTTAAATTATCTATTATCTTCCAACAGCTTTTTAATTTCTCTCTGTGAGACAATATATATATATATATTTTTCTCAGTTGTAAAGGCTATCTCTCTCTCTCTATCACCCATATCTCCTCCTCTCTCATAATTCCTTCTTATACTCCTCCCCCACCATTCTTTACTCTTATCTCTTCCTTACCTTTTCCAAACCCCTCTCACTTTTTCCCAACCTCATACATCAATCTTAATTTATTTTTCATACGTTGATTTAAAACTTCACTATTCACAAGTGTTTTTTAAGCTTCATATCATGTCTCCCTATTTTATCTGATGAGAACGCAGATATCATCCCACGATGATATTTGTTTTGAAATGCGTATAATAAAATACTTGGAACTCTTTTAACCATCTTTTGATCTTATATTATATATATATACACATATATATATATATATGTATATACTAGCTGAGGTACCCGGCCTCGCCTGGGAGAACAGTTAAGAGAAGACGGATAAAAACGAAAAACGACTGTACTGGATGTATTGTATGGTATGAGGTGAGACCGTAATGTGTGTGTGTGTGTGTGTGTGTACGTGAGAGAGAGAGAGAGAGACATTAAAAAAAAGAACAATCATAAAACTTCCTTATTAGGCTGAGGGAGTAAACTGCTGATTAAATGGTAGCATTGGCCTTGTGAAATAACCATAGTCAGTATGATCTTTTTCAGTTCCAAAGGACGTCATCTGAAACACACCATTATGCCGTATAACATTGCTTCTGAAGTGGCTAGCTTCGTTAGTATGGTCTGTAAGTAGTATATAACTGGAAGGTAAATTAATTTCAAATAGTATCAATTATTCTTTGTTCTGTAAAATCAAAGACTGTAAAACGAATTTATAAAAGCTAACGCAATATTGTTAAACCTTCCTTCAAAGGATCTATAATTTAAACCGTTTCTAGACTTTTGTGGGACGTTACTCTCTCCCCCACTCTCTCTGAATATCTAACACTTTAATTGTATCTCTCTCTGTATAACGGCCTATCTCTCTCTTTCTATCTCTCCACTTTTGACTCTCTCTCTCTTTAGATCTGTGTGTGCGTAGTTTTCGTGTGATTCAACCAGCCAACCAACCAATAAATATCTCTCTTTTATATATATATATAGCCCAATTACCCGCGCCTTCCTGCGTTTCACACATTCTTTTGTAAGAAAATGATGACTGATTTTAAATCAGTGATATAATTTATGGAGAAAAACTCTGCATTTCAATGTAAAATGTAATGCATGAAAAATCGGAAAACATTATTATTGGCAGCATCGGTAGAGGGTCGGATGCCATGCTTTCCAGCATAGTTACGTCCCTTTACGATCTAAGTTCAAATCCCGCCGAGGTAGACTTTGCCTTTCATCCTTACTGGGTCGATAAAATAAAGTACCAGTAATGCACTGGGTAATTACTGGCCTTGTACCTAAAGTAGAAACAATTATTTTTAGTAATATATCAAATCAAAATTACATTATTAAATCTTATTCTTATTTTGTTTCTTGTAAATAATTTTTTTCAAAATATCAATTCAAAACTTTGTGAATGGGCATCATATCTTATCATTTACCTATGGCTTAAATTTCATATAAATCGAAGGGAAAAAAGTTTCAGCAGGGTTTTTCAGCGGGGGTTTTGTGCCCCCGGAGAACCCTTTGATTAAAATGAAATATACTTATCCAAGTACACTGGGCAATGTAGTTTCAGAATATATATGGTTATGGGGTCTATCTCCAAAACCATAGGAGCAGTTCGTGAACAAACAAACTAATAAACAGACAGGAATACAACTTATATATATATATATATATATATATATATATATATATATATATATATATATATATATATATATATAATAAGGAGTTGACGGACCCAGCATATTTATCAATGCCAGGACCGGTTGTATCTTATATATATATATATATATACAACACACACAACAAACACACACACACACACACACACACACACACACACACCACACACACACACACATATATATATATATATGTATACTGCATATATATATTATATGAAGATGTCCGCTCGCAGCCGAATCGTATGATGAAGTTATATCTGTATATATACAGTATGTAACTGAGATTGCCCAATCTGTGTAAATATATACTCATATCAAATATATAAGCATGCCAGAAAATGCGTATTTCTCTGTATATTGCAAAAAAAAAAAAAAAAAAATGATTTTGGATCTAATTGGACCCTCTTCAGAAGGGGTGTATATCATCCAATCAACAACAAGGAGACATGTATTTGATGGATACATATTCACACTTATTATTATCCCTTTACGATCTGAGTTCAAATCCCGCCGAGGTTGACTTTGCCTTTCATCCTTACGGGGTCGATAAAATAAAGTACCAGTAATGCACTGGATAATTGCTGGCCTTGTGCCTAAAGTAGAAACAATTATTATCCTGGAATGGATGTACTAATTTGCATATAGTTAGCGCTTGTGTTGGTAATTAATGAATATACATATATTGAGAAGTGTGGTAGCATCGGAAGTTTATGATAAATTTAGGATATATACACCTATCACCCCCCCCCCCATATATATATATATATATATATATATATATATATATATATATATATATTTATATTTATATATATGAAAAATAATTAATGAAAGAGTTACAAGCCGTTAAAACATATCTTTATAAAGCTCTTACATATGTTTCGCCCAATGGGACTCGTTTTTAATTAAATACCCTATTCGCGTAAAATAATACTTTAACATCAGAATGCATATTACATATACGTTGTTAAGTATAAAACCTCCTCTTTCAACCCTCTTTTACGATACTGTAACTTTATATATATATATATATATATATATATATATATACTTAGGTTAATAGGAGTTAGGTATTGTATACCCGTGTCCCATTAAGGTATTGGCAGCATAATAATTAGCTCTATACTTTGGAGCAGAGCCGTATATATGAAAAAGAACACAAGAGCGTCTACAACATCAAAAGATTTTTATTGGCTTACAATGTTTCTTCCTTACGTAACCGTAGGATTCGTCAGAGCTATAAAAGGGGTTTGATTGGTGTTATGGACTCTACCAACCAAACATTCAAGAACAAAGAGTAAAGAGAGTAAAGAGCAAAAGTAGGGGACGATAAGTCTAATTTTGGTGCGGGAGGGTGGGGTGTGGGTCCTTGTTTACTAGATGCGGTCATATTCATTCCCGGGAGTCGGGTGGTTAGCTGAACCATAGATGGGGTGGTGTCGATAGTAGGGTGCAGAGGATGCGCATAGGCTACACAAACACAAAGGACATACAATATATATATATATATATATAGCGGAGGAGAAAGTACATGAGGTAATTAGAAATGGAAAAAGAGTAATAATAATAATCTATAATTAATAGTGTATAATAAGGCATGGGGGAGATTACACTATAATAAGGTATAAAAGTAGGAATATGGTAAAATATAAAGGAGGATAAAAGTGAAAATAATAAAGATAAAAAAATATATAGAGAATATATAAAGAAATATAAGCGAATATTTGGAGGGGAAAACACAATGTAAAAAAAACGATTTTTTCAAATAATAATAAAAAATATAATAATTATGGGAGGAGAAAAAGGGATAGAGAAATATGATCAAGTGTGATTAGTTGAGAGAATATAAGATGATAATAGTTATGTCAAGGTTATACATCTTAATAATAAATAATCTGTGTATCAGAGTTGCAGAACCTTCAATTCACTTACGGGTTCAAGCCACGTGGCGTGGTCCATTGTTTATCTGTGCGGTCATTCGCGTTTGTTTTTGACACCACAGCAGATGCACAAGTTCGTAAATTCCAATGCAGATAGAAATCTTTTTTTGCTCACCCGGACATTGACGGAGGATCCAATATTCCTAGTTCAATATGTGTGTGGTGTTATTTTGGTCGCACAAATCAATCACTTGGTTCAATATTATGGAGTATGGTTTTCTGGTCTTCGTAACTGTTACACAGATTATTTATTATTAAGATGTATAACCTTGACATAACTATTATCATCTTATATTCTCTCAACTAATCACACTTGATCATATTTCTCTATCCCGTTTTCTCCTCCCATAATTATTATATTTTTATTATTATTTGAAAAAAATCGTTTTATTTACATTGTGTTTTCCCCTCCAAATATTCGCTTATATTTCTTTATATATTCTCTATATATTTTTTTATCTTTATTATTTCCACTTTTATCCTCCTTTATATTTTACCATATTCCTACTTTTATACCTTATTATAGTGTAATCTTCCCCATGCCTTATTATACACTATTAATTATAGATTATTATTATTACTCTTTTTCCATTTCTAATTACCTCATGTACTTTCTCCTCCGTTATATATATATATATATATTGTATGCCCTTTGTGTTTGTGTAGCCTATGCGCACCCTCTGCACCATACTATCGACGCCACCCCATCTATGGTTCAGCTAACCACCCGACTCCCGGGAATGAATATGACCGCAGCTAGTAAACAAGGACCCACACCCCACCCTCCCGCACCAAAATTAGACTTATCGTCCCATACTTTTGCTCTTTACTCTCTTTACTCTTTGTTCTTGAATGTTTGGTTGGTAGAGTCCATAACACCAATCAAACCCCTTTTATAGCTCTGACGAATCCTACGGTTACGTAAGGAAGAAACATTGTAAGCCCCAATAAAAATCTTTTGATGTTGTAGACGCTCTTGTGTTCTTTTTCATATATATATATATTGTTATACTTGGGGAGAGTCATATTTGTGTAATATTGCCAGAATTAATAACAGAACACACTCACTGTTTGGTTGGTTTTCGCTTTTCGCTTCTGTGTCTTTTATATCGGTAATCTAATTAATAAATTAGATTACCGATATAAAAGACACAGAAGCGAAAAGCGAAAACCAACCAAACAGTGAGTGTGTTCTGTTATTAATTCTGGCAATATTACACAAATATGACCCTCCCCAAGTATAACAATATTTGTTTCGACACACGATTTCATATCAAAAACCTCGCAAAACTAATTCATCGCCGTTATATATATATATATATATATATATATATATATATATATATATATATGACTGACTTCCTAACATTTATTATTAACCATATTTTACTAAAACGGAATTGCTTCTATTATAGCTCAAAGCTATAATAGAAGAAACGTGCTCGATGTGCCCGGTATGAACCCCTTAACAACGCAGTTATGCCTGTGTAGTTAACTTGGTATTTTGTTTATTAACCTGCAGCTACTGCGGATGGAGTCGTAGCGGCGTTGTCGTGAGATACGGCGGCCTGCTTTAGGCATTATAAAACACACCAGATTTCTTCTAGAGAAGGAGAGAGAGAAAGAGAGAGATAGAGAGAGATAGAGAGAGTATATGTGTATGACAGAGAGAGAGAGAGAGAGAGAGAGAGAATAAGAGAGAGATATAGAATACTGGATTAGTAATTTTGTTATCGAACTTGAAAGGATGAAAGGAAAGTTGACTATGGTGAGTTTTGAACTGAAAGCGCAGAGAGCCGAAACGAATCCTGCAAAGCCTGTTCTGATGTTCTAACGGGTCTGCTCACTAGATCTCACACTTGACTTTCAGACTGTGATTATTAAAACCTGGATTATATAAAGAGATTCTAGATTGAGATTGCTTATCAGGTTTTTGTTAACCTTATTTCAGAACGTTTGTAATTGCAGGATCAGCAAATGGTTAACTCTTATTTTTGGAAAAACATTAATGCCAACAATAAATTTATTACACAATAAATTTATTACCAGATATTATTTTCATTAAACATGAAAAATACAAATTCAGATGCTAACATAAATTGTATATTTTGGAATATATAAACGGAATAGAATATTGATTAGTAATAAACATATTGTAAAAATTATATTTTTTCTATAAACAAAATGAAACAAATATTATATGAATGCATGAATTTGGTATAGTTCTTGAGGAAAATATAATTTTGAATAAGTGTATTGGGAATATATTTTTATGGCATACTTGTAAGTTTCTCCAAGAAATTATTAGTTATGCCTTCCAAAAAAAAAAAAAAGGAAAACACCTAAACATTAAGGAATACTGAAAAATGATGTTAATATATTTCACTAATATATTTCACTAAAAAGAAAGAGAAACCGACATAGATAAATAGAAAGAAAGATAGAGATTGATCGAGAGCGAGACAGGGGAGAAGAGATAGGGAAAGAAAGGTAGACTGGTAGAGAGGCAGACAGATACATTCTTAAATAAATTCCTTCCTTAAAGTAAAATATGCAAATTTTCAAAGTATACTGAAGAAATTTCAAAGATAAATGGTAAAAGGTACAAATCCAGCAGATCTCATTTTATGAATAATTTATAGATATAGATATTCAGATATATATTTCCCAACTAATAAAAATGTTACTAATATATATATATATATATATATATATATATATATATAAATATGTATACGTATACATACTTATATTTAAGTAACAGCCGTACTAAGAGTGAGAAATGAAATTTCGTTTCATTTTTTTCCGTTTATATATATATATATATATATATATATATATATATATATATATATATATATATACATATATATTAGCATATATATATATATATATTGTTATACTTTGGGAGGGTCATGTTGCCAATAAGAAACACACGCACCAGTTGCTCCCAACACACAGACCCTCCCAAAGTATAACAATATCGGTTTCAACACACGATTTCAGATAAAGAATCTTGCTAAACAAATTCAGAAACGAAATATATATATATATATATATATATATATATATATATATATATATATATATATATTAGCATATATATATATATATATATATATATATATATATATATACATATATATATTAGTATATATATATATATATATATATATATATATACATATATATATATATATATATATATATATATATATATATATACATATATATATTAGTATATATATATATATATATTAGTATATATATATATATATATATATAGAGGGAGTGTAATGCGAAGTTACTGTAGGTTCGCCCAGTAGCGAGGTGTAGAGCTAGACAGTGTAATATAATAATACAAGGACGATTGTTTATGCCTTCATTACGTTTATTGGTTGATGACGCGCGTTTCGTTATTGATCAGCTCAAGGTTCGAGTGTATCGATCTGGCCCGACTCTGGAATCCAAAGCTCGTTAGACCTCTGTTGTAGTGTTGACAGAATGTTTGTGTGTGTATATGTGTGTGTGTATATATATATATATATATATATATATATATATATATATATATCATAGCCGATCGCTAAGAGGTTTTAGTAGCAATCATTAGGTCGCAGGTTCGATCCCACTGGCATGACATCTTGGGCAAGTGACATTGACCACATAATTGAGTCAGCTCATGCCGTGTGAGTAAAACTGAGCAGATGACAAGTGTTTGGAAGCGTGGAGGATAGACTGTGCCTGTAATTCAGAGGAACAACCTTGTCATACACTGTGTCACATTCAATCTCCCTGAGAATTAGTTATGGGTATATGTGTGTGTGGAATGCTCAGTCACTTACACCTTAATATCATAAGCAGGCCGTTCTGTTGATCGATATCATACATAATATATAAATATAAATATATGTAACACACACACACACACACACACACACACACACACACACACACATGTAGTTATGGGTATATGTGTGTGTGGAATGCTCAGTCACTTACACCTTAATATCATAAGCAGGCCGTTCTGTTGATAGATATCATACATAATATATAAATATAAATATATGTACCACACACACACACACACACACACACACACACACACACACACATGTAGTTATGGGTATATGTGTGTGTGGAATGCTCAGTCACTTACACCTTAATATCATAAGCAGGCCGTTCTGTTGATAGATATCATACATAATATATAAATATAAATATATGTAACACACACACACACACACACACACACACACACACACACATGTAGTTATGGGTATATGTGTGTGTGGAATGCTCAGTCACTTACACCTTAATATCATAAGCAGGCCGTTCTGTTGATAGATATCATACATAATATATAAATATAAATATATGTAACACACACACACACACACACACACACACACACACACACACACACATGTAGTTATGGGTATATGTGTGTGTGGAATGCTCAGTCACTTACACCTTAATATCATAAGCAGGCCGTTCTGTTGATAGATATCATACATAATATATAAATATAAATATATGTAACACACACACACACACACACACACACACACACACACACACACACATGTAGTTATGGGTATATGTGTGTGTGGAATGCTCAGTCACTTACACCTTAATATCATAAGCAGGCCGTTCTGTTGATAGATATCATACATAATATATAAATATAAATATATGTAACACACACACACACACACACACACACACACACACACACACATGTATATATACATGCAATATATATGTATGTATGTGTGTATGTATGTATGAATGTATGTATGTGTATATATATATATATATATATATATATATACATGTATGTGTGTGTGTGTGTGTGTGTTTGTGTGTGTGTGTGTGTGTGTGTGTGTATGTGTGTGTGTGTGTGTGTGTGTGTGTATCTGTATGCATGTGTGTTGATTTTCTTTTACCCCTGAGGGTGCTCCAGTTGTTTGATCAATGGAGATCAACATGCAAGCGACTTAGTATTCCACAGATACGTGCACACTTAACGTAGTCCTCGGGGAGAATCGGCTTGACAAAGTGTCTGACAAGGACTTAACGCAATGCCTGATCACGAGCCGAAGGTTCTAACTCCTATACTTCGCGGCTTCGCATTCACTCACACCCGCGCGCACACATACACATATATATATTCATACACATATGCATACACACATGCATACATACATACATACATACATGCATACATACATACATACATACATACATACATACATACATACATACATGCATACATGCATACATACATACATACATACATACAAGTCTATCTGCATGAAACAGATAAGATCATAAGAGTTGGGAAGAAACTCCTCGAGAGATATTCCCTGTGTGATAATCAAAAACTCACACCCAGGGAAGTCGCTCAGCAGTATCGCAGTGAATCCATGGATGAAAAACTACATGCTTATCAGCAAAAATTCATGCATGGATATGTTGCCAGGAGGCTCCAGAGTGAGAGTAATATAGATAAGCAAAGTAGTCTATCTTGGACCAACAACCGCTATATTGGCTCCCACTTTGAAGGATACGCTTTTGCAATCCAAGAACAGGAGATTAACACGTAATACCTCATTCACAAAAGAGATAAGGATGCAGGCAAAACACCTAGATGTGGTATCAAGTGCAGACTCTGCAGAATTAACATCGAAGATGTTACCCATGTCATCAGCAGCTGTCCAAAGATGTCATCGCGGTACTATCTACCTATGAGGCATGATGCAGTGGCCAAAACACTGTACAATGCAATCCGTAGAAAAGATAGCCCCGATAATAAACACATTAAAAGCTACAGCAATGTGGAAGACATCCACGTACATAATATGAAAGAGTACTGGTGGAATGTTCCAGTAAAAAGCCCAATAAAATGCAGGCATAACAGACCAGATATTATGATATGGGACAGGGAGAAGAAAGCATGCACAGTAGTGGAAATTAGCTGCCAAGCAGAAGCCAATATAATATCAAAGATTAGCGAAAAAGAGAATATTTATGCAGAACTGTTGAGAAATCTGCAGATATCCACCCTGATTACACCTTCAGATTTATGCTTGTGATTATTGGGGCACTGGGATATGTTAGTAACTGCCTCAATACAAATCTTGAGAAGCTAGGCTTCACAGGAACAGAAAGAACACAACTAGTTATGAAATTACAAGTACATTAATGGAACAGTAAAAATATGTAAAACATTCCAAAAATTTTGTATCTAATAACTGCATATACACATGTACAGATACAAAGCATATACACATGCACACATACAACTCAAAACATCCACATTCACACATACAATAACATCCATATCTACACATGCATACATAATCTACCTAGTTGATGTTGTGTAAATTCCAATGAGAGAGTTTTGTGTCTATGTTAGAAACCGACTCTCTCTCTCTATTGGTAAAACTTTGTGAAATTATAAAACCAGAAGAACATACATATCCCTTGTCTTTTATGGTAAAGAAATATGAAGGATACATAATTGGATATGAATACAAATCTAACCTATAACTTCTTTGTGGAAGACCTGAAACTTTATGCTAAGTGTATAAATTATATGAAAAAAAAACCTTGACCTGGTTACGATGTTCTCGAAAGATATGGGAATGGAGTTCGGCCAGGATAAATGTTCCTAAAATATTGTAAAGTGGGAAGAAACTACAATCTAGCAACATTTCTATGAATGACCTGACTGTTTCACCTGTATCTGATGAGGACTGTTACAGATACTTAGGTAGATTAAAATATATCTTATGATTTCACTTGCAACAAGGAACAAGTAACCAGGGAATATAAAATTCGAATAAGAAAAACATCTTCTTCTGAACTCTATGCACACAATAAGTCAGTGACCCACAAAGTGTTTGCACTGCCTGACACCAATATTTTGAATACTAGATTGAACTCCGTTCCTCTGCCCAATATGTGGTTATATTTTAACCCGACGACTTTTTACTATACATATAGTAATCAACTGTTTACAGCTACCCATCGCGCTGAGAATCCTACAATTTTATGAAAATTCATATGCACTCATCGCTTCAAACCTTTTCAATTAATGTTTACATAAACAATATGAGCCATGATGGGTTTCCAAATTGAACGGATAACGGTGCCAGGGAATGTAATTCTTTATGTCTTTATCTGTCTACCTATTTTGTCTCTCTTTCTCTCCCCTCCTATCTATTTTTGTCTCTATTTCTATCACCCTTCTCCCATATTACTACCACTGCTACTACTACTTCCGCTGACTTCACGCCTATTTGTGTCTCTCTTTTTCTCCCTTGCTATCTATATATTTTTGTGTCTTCTTCTATCACCCCTCTCCCATGTTATTACACTGTTGCTGAGACTTCCGCTCTCTTGTCGCATACTGCTGCTTTCGTCACAATATCAGACAGTCTCTTTTCCTGTCGACCATGGCTCGGTATAGACGTGCCCTACTGTTCTCTTGTTCCTCTATTCCTGCGTCAGACCAACAGC
This sequence comes from Eledone cirrhosa, assembly GCA_964016885.1. Lineage (NCBI taxonomy): Eukaryota > Metazoa > Mollusca > Cephalopoda > Octopoda > Eledonidae > Eledone > Eledone cirrhosa. Next base: position 142,007,302 of record OZ024742.1, on the reverse strand, counting down.
AATTTAGGTTCTGTTGCGAGGGCTAGATTTATATAAATGGTCCTTCTTTTTTTTCCCGCGAGAAACCATGTGATCTAGAAGGAAGCGGGTGAGGTCATATGACGCTAAAGTTCTATATTTCTTGTTAGTTTACTTTCTTCATCCTTACTCCCTTATTTTTTATTATCCTTACTCTGTTAATTTTTATTTATTTTTCGCAACTTTCCAAAAGTTCTGTTCCATCGATCTCATTCCTTCTTTTCTCTTTTCCTCTTCTCTTCTTTCTCTCTATACCCGTCTCATTTTTCATCTCATACATTAGTCTCTCTCTCTTCCTTTCTCTCCTTTAATATATGGTTATATCTTAACCCGACCTTTTACTATACATATAGTAATCAGCTGTTTACAGCTACCCATCACGCTGAGAATCCTACAATTTAATGCAAATTCAAACACACACACACACATACAAATATACGTATATATCGGGAACAACCTATCTGTTAGCCATGTGATATCAAAGACACACCTATATCCGTGTTTTAACTTTTTATTAAATTTTTGATATATTTAAGTCATTTGTTGCTCGTTTAGAGCAACAAAGATTCTAATTAAAAATTTAATCAACGTTTCTAGTCCTTCACAGTTTCATCATTGAAGTGTTATTGGCTTACTTTTACTTGGGTTTTTATAATGTAGGCAAAACTAATGTTTAAAATTTCACAAAGTACATTTGCCTGCAATAAAAGAGTAGGCAGTAAAAATCAACAAACACATTATAATTTTTTTTTTCAAACGAGGTGCAAAGGACTTAGAACAAATATGAGAAAAATCTCCCTCTCTATATAGTAATTAAATCTACCACAGTATACGCCTGTAGCAAGCGTGGAAAAGGGAGAAATATTCAGAAAATAAAATTACACACTGAGGTATCTGAATTTACACGCTAATAAAAAAAAAAAATGATGATATAATTTTAACATACTTTAGCTTGTTACTATTACACTGACATCTAAAAGCATTCATTATATTTACACGATAATCACTTAATGATTGATGTATTAATCAATAGTACATTTAAATATAATGGTTTTTGTATGACTTTATATACACACAACACTAATTTCATGAGAAGGATTCGAGAGAGTGATGTTCGTACCTTTCTTAAGAGTATTGGCAGGATAATTAATGCGACATAGCTTTAGCTGGGGCTTAAAACTACATTATCCGGAGATTACATCTTGCACTACGTTGCACAGTAAAGTAAATCTAAATGCGTTATTGAGATGAAATTTGACTTATTACGTTTGCTTGCTCGTATATAGCAGAATTTAAAGGAATTTGATAAATGAAATGTTTGCTCATAATTCGTTTATGTTCTATAGTTAGCATGAACCTTGAATATCCCACGTTGTTAAATTTCTTGATGAAAAATTACTTTAGGGAATGGACTTGGCTTTAGACAAGTCAATTTTGACTCTAGTGGGCAGGTGACCTGAGCTACAGGCAAGCCATATGCTATAGGGACGTCACAAGCTGTTTGTAAGTAATTTTGTTTGTTAGAAAATCACGTGGGCTGTATGCGCGTCACATGAACTGCAGCTACGTCACATAGCCTGGGTGCAAGTCACGTGAGTTGTAGGCAAGTCATAAGGGTTTTAGCTAAGTCAATTGGGCTGATGTAAGTGACGTGAACTGTAGGTAAGTGACGTGGGCACTAGATGACATGGATAGTAGCCAACTCACGTTAGCTGTAACCAGATCATGTAAACTAGGCAAATTACGTGCATTGTAGACAAATCACATGAGCTGTAGCTCACTTCGGCTATTCGCAAATCATGTAGCTGCGTGTTCTGTAGGCAAGTCACGTGAGCTGTAGTTAAGTCTGTAGGCAAGTCACGAGGACTGTAGGCATATAACATGGGCTGTTGGTTAGTCATATGTTCTGTAACCAAGTCTCGCAGGTTATAACCATGTTACATATCAATAGATAAGTCATATGGCTTCTAAGAAAGTCACTTCGCTATTAGGAAATTCACACAGCCAATAGGTAAATAACATGACCTGTCGATATGTCAGGTGGGTTATATGTGCCGACAATCTAAGTAAATAGACTACTTTTCCCATGTTCCTCACTGTCAATGTCTAATGGCTAGACAAGCTAGATTTTTCACTCCTGAAGGAAATCAAAACAAATTAAACTTACATATCAGACTCTCTTAACAAACTATTATATAGAAAACTAGTATCGAACACTTATATAGAACACTCATATGAAACTTTCATATAAAACACTCGTGTTGACTAATTCTTGCCAACGATGCAAACCTTGGATTCCGGATTTTATCCAATCAATGAGCGGATATTGACTCTAGCGTGCTACTGTGATAGATTATATCTAATGCAGCGCTGCAACAATCTACAAACATTCTACAATACATCTCCAGAATTATCTATAGAATTCATGTGTACAATGAATAGTGTGTTGGCGTGTAAATACCCCCCCCCCCCTCTCTCTCTCTCTCTCTCTCTCTCTATCTATCTATCTATCTCTCTCTCTCTCTCTCTATTTTTGTGTGTGTGTGTGTATAATATACATACACATATATATATATATATACATACATGCATACACATACATACGCACATACACACATACATACATACGTACGCACATAGTCTCTCTCCCTCCTTCTCCCTCCACAAGCTAACGAGGAAGACAATTTGTGATTTCTCAATAACAATTACTTGGTGTCAAGTGAAATATCCCTGTTGTCAGCCATCAACAGAAACTGACACACAAACCAATACATCATTGTTGACAAATCTTCACCAAATGCTACCTCGTTGTCTTAACAATTAGAAAAAGAAAAATGCACTGCATAATGTAGATAAATACATAGATAGCCCGTGTCTGAAAAACATGGGATGTTCATGATAAGAATACCTCTGATTATTGATCAGACTGTTCGTGACTGTCCTGAAGCTGAACAACAAAAATAACAAAAACAATTACGACTTCTACAACACCTCCAAGAATAACAATAATAGCAACGACAACAAAAACAACATAGTAAGAAGTGCACTTCCATGTCAATGGAAATTATTTAAAATGTGTCATGTTATATAGAAATGAGAAATACGCCAGAAAAAAAGAAAAGATACTTACCACCGAATCCTGGCCGCAAACGCTTGTCATAACCCTCCAACATTTTGTCTAAAACTCGAGACATTTTATTCTGTCTTCGTACATGTTTATGGCATTGAACTTCAACGTAAACGAACAAGCTGGAAAGAAATAGGCATATTATATATATATATATATATATATATATATATATATATATATATATATATATATATATATATATATATATATATATATATACTTACATATATACATAGATACATGGTGGCTGCCAACTCGTTTTCGAGTACGGCCACTACTTTATATCCATGTAGGAGAACCCCTACCGATGCGCTGAACGAGTGTGACTTTTTAGTCCAGCCAGCGACTTGAAAACTCTGGTACAAACACTACACTTGTGACAATTATTGACACATAGTGCTGGGCCCATGGTACCATGTGACGACAAGGGTAGAGAGATCTCCAGATATAAAGCAATGCCTGTGCCGTGAAGCTTTTATAGTGAGCAAAGGCACTGCACAAAGCCAGTCCCACTCTCTTAACCAAGATGATATTTACCAAAAAGAAGAACAAGTCAACATCATTGGATACCATCATAGATACATACACATACATACATACATATACATACATACATACATACATACATATATAATCTACACATACATGTACACCTGTGATTATTGGGGCACTGGGATATGTTAGTAACTGCCTCAATACAAATCTTGAGAAGCTAGGCTTCACAGAAACAGAAAAAAACAGGACTAGTTAGGAAATTACAAGTATAATCCATTAATGGAACAGTAAAAATATGTAAAACATTCCAAAAATTCTGCATCGAATAACTGCATATAAACATTACAGATACAAAGCATATGTGCATGCACACATATAACTCAACATATCCACATCTACATATACGTTAACATCCATACCTGCACACACATGCATGTATAGATACATATCTACCTAGTTGGTGTTGTTTAAATTCCAATGAGAGAGTCTTGTGTCTATGTTAGAAACCGACTCTCTCTCTATTGGTAAACATTTATAAAATTATAAAACCAGAGGAACATACATACATACATATGTGAGTTTCGGGTTCAACCGGGAGAAACCACAGTAAGTAAGGTACTCAATGCATTAGTAGTGTGTATATACAACAAATTTAATATAGAAATAGCTTCTACAGCACTAGAACTATTTCGAATGAAACAGTTCTAGTCCTGTAGAAGCCATTTCGATATTAAATTTGTCACACACACACACACACACACACACACACACACACACACACACACACACACACACACACACACACACACACACACACACACACACACACACACACACACACACACACACACACACACATACACACACACACACCTATATCGGAAAATGTTCGATAGATCTACCCTATATAATGGAAATTTAAAAAAAATCATGTTATTTATGTTTGTCGGGGGCGTTCTATACCATAATGTCAAACACTAACACCATGAATACTAGTAACGAATTAGTAATACATTGTCCTCATCGCCTTTCTTATTCTTTCTTCAATAGAATATATAATCTCACTTAGAGGTCCTTATATCCTCCAAGAATCCTCATTATATCCCCCTTATCTTACTCTTTCATTTTCTGTTTCTTAGCATTGACTGTATACCTTAAATATAGAGCTTATTAAACGGATATGCATACTCCGAAATATACACTTATAGGAGTTTAAGATGAAATGTATACTTGTACCCCTTGCCATAGGTAAATGAATGTGTTATGACTTATAGGTTCAGAAACACTAGTGTATTTATATATCAGTATATGTTTTTTCCACATATTATGGGTATATGAGTGTGTGAATATATGAAAGTGTCAAATAATTTTAGGGGAATATTAATATATAAACATGTTTATGTCTACTTCTAGCTGTATCACATAGTGTCCCCATTAATTATTTGTTATTTAGAGAATCAAATATTAACTTATCCAAAACTAGTTTAATCCTAGGAAATAATTTCTAAGGTTTATTTTCCATGAATTATCTCTCTTAAATATCTCCGTTAAATAAATTTTCTTAAACCAAGATGTCAACATTCAACATTCGTGCGAAATACAAAACTCTAAAAACAAATGTATTCGATTTATATAGACTTGATTCTTAAGATGCAGAATTAATTAGCATATTTTATACTAAAGATAATCTAAATTTTTCAGTGATAAAACTTCACCAATGACTATCTTTCTCTCTTAGAGGAGAATGAGCTGTGTTCTTATAGACATACATCTATTTCTGTAGATTGACTATATAAAACGAATTATGTAACAGCACTTTCAATAATTCGAGGTCATATCTTATTCGAAACGATTGCAAGAGGATAAATACAGTTCTTTGATGAAAAAAGATTAATTTTCCATTAATACCTTTGTCTATATTTTCTTTGTATTTATATGTATAACCACCCTTCCGCGCTAATGTCTTTTCTTTAAACTTTTATATATTATATAAACGTATTGAGCTATTCCTTTTTCTTAAAAGCTGGCAATTACATTCTATTAGTTTAATTCTCTACTCTTTGTAACAGGGCTGGTATACCTTCGATCTTTTCCCCACTCACTCAATGGTGTAATTAAGTCAGTATCATTAAAATACCAACCAACGGAAAACAGAATATACACCAATACGTTAAATAGTGAGAAAAAATGATTTCGTGTGGGTAGAAAATTTAATTTTCTGGCCCCGGACTAATACATTAGTTTCTGGTACTTGATCTGCTGGCGACCGTCCATATAAAAATACAGTGCACAGAATTGGATAATGCCGTTAGCTACAAGCAGCTTCATCGGTGAGGAATTAGCCTCTCCAGAACAGGTTAGCTACCAACCGACTGCCCTGTTGTAATTTTGCCATTACAGTAGTATATATATATATATATATTTATTAAAATAACAGATTAAAGTTTAAGCAAAGATCGGTGCTTTCACCCTTAACGGCATCTTCTGAAACTAAAAAAGTCAATCTGTGAACGCAGAAGTAAATATTTCAAAAAGGGTTGCAACCGGAGGAAGACAGGAAGACGATACTTTGGTTCGTTGAAACGTTCCCTTGCAAAGAACGGAAAAAACGAAGATAATACGTCATTATATGGAACGGGGAAAACAATTACACGCAAAGACAAAACCACGTTTATGGTATAAACTAGCAGCTGAGCCCGGTTGCACCCGGGGCCACTTTTTATTAAGTTAATAATTGGAAAAATATTATTGAAAGTTTATTATAAAGAAGCAGTTTCATAAAAAAAAATAGAAATATGCACTTGGGACTGGACGGCGTACAATGAGAAGTGGAGCGACGCGAAAAGCGTTGTTTATTAACAGCGAAATAGCAATGTCGATGATATGCAATTTGAAAAATACTACTTACTGTTAGTGGTGGTTAACATGTATTTATATTAAAATAAAAACACGCGTCCCTTCTTCGCAATTTAAGGGTTTGGCGATACTTGGTTTTAGTGTCCTAAATTATCATCATCGACATTCAATTATTAGCTCCACGAAAAAACATTGTTAATATTTTAATAAATATTTATTCTAAAAATTCAGAGAAAATAAAATTTTTGATTTATTTTTTGAAAATAAATATTTATTTACAGTTTTTCACAGAAAAACTATGCTTCATTTTTACACATGAATATTTATTTACAGTTTTTAAGTTTTTAACCGAAACACTATGCTTCATTTTTACATGAATATTTATTTACAGTTTTTAACAGAAAAAAAATTGCTCCGAAATACATTTTTTTTTAACACACGATACGTCACGAAGGTATATGTTTCGAAAAAAATGTTAAACTGTATATCGCAACAACATATTGTTTAAAGAAATTTTTTTCTGTTGTTTAAAACTGTAAATCTGTTAAAAAAAGAATGTAATTAACCGAAACACTATGCTTCATTTTTACATGAATATTTATTTACAGTTTTTAACAGAAAAAAATTTGCTGCGAAATACATTTTTTTAAAAACAGATTTACAGTTTTTAACAAAAGAAAAAAAATTTCTTTAAACATTGTTGCGATATACAGTTTAAAATTTTTTCGTGACGTATCGTGTAGTGCGTGGAGCTAATAATTGAATGTCGATGATGATAATTTAGGACACTAAAACCAAGTATCGCCAAGGGTTTTATTTCTTTTGATGGAAAACTGACCGTACTGCAGAATCGATTTCATAAAACGGTACTGTATGATCATTAAATGTAGAAAGATGATAGTTTATTAACAGCGAAATAGCAATGTCGATGATATGCAAGTTTAAAAATGCATATTATGAAGGTTTGTATGATAGTTTACACTTTTTCCTGAAACTGCTTCTTTATAATAAACTTTCAATAATATTTTTCAAATTATTGGTACTGTATGTTAACAGCGAAAGAACGTTGATGAAATTGTAAATAAGACAACAGTATTAGAACAGGGGGAAATAACTCACCAAACGCGATAGTTTTGGGGCCCCAGGGACCACATTTTTCAAGTTAGAGATTTGAAACCTCGTCTATTTGCTTCTTTGGCACTTTTTACATAGGTGTTTAAATTTTCATGTCAGTCCGACGACGTCTACTACCATTTAACCGTGCACATTTGAATTTCAACCACCACCCATTTCACAAATATATATTAGATGAAGTCGTAAACTAATATTCTATTAGGTGGTTCTTGGAGACGTTCTCTGGCAATGAACGAAAAAAAACTAAGATAATACGTCATTATGTGGAGCGGTGAGAACAATTGCATGCAAAAACAAAACTACGTAAATGGTATAACTGGAGTCGTAGACTAAAATTCTAACTAGGAAACCGAATGATTCTCGGCTTATATATTTGATATATATTTATCCTTATCGAGCCCTATTTGGATTTTAGTCTTAAAATTTATTATAACAATATATATATAATTTTCAAATTGATTAAAGTTTAAATTCCGAGTTTTCATCCAAAGCTAAATAATATAAATTATATAATCTAGAACTTTGCAGTTGGTAATAGTTTACTATCTATCATTTTGTGATACATAGTAAAAAGATTTGACCCCCGCCACTTTTTGATGAAGAGTGCTCCAATTATTATTATTATTATTATTATTATTATTATTATTATTATTATTATTATTATTATTATTATTGTTATTACTCTTTGAGTCTCAGTCATTGATGTTAGTTAACTGGAAAGTTTGTTGAGATGAATATCAAGCCACTACCTGCAGCCTCAGATATTCAGGACGTATCGGAGGGTTCTTGCTGTTCCCAGCAAGCATGCCTTTTGAAGCGTTCCAAAAAGCGTGAAGGGGCCAATTTTCTTTAACCATCCCTGGAAACTTTTTGAGATAGTCCCTAGTGCGCCTATGACAATCGGGATCACTTTGACTTCATGGCAGTTCCAAATCCTTTTTACCTCCCACTTTAAGTCCTGGTATCGGTTAATTTTCTCCCTCTCCTTCTCTTGCACTCTCGTGTCGAATGGGCAGGCCACATCCACAATCAGGCACGATCTTTTTTCTTTGTCCCCAACTACCAGGTCAGGTCTATTGTGTTCCAGTTTCTTGTCCGTCTGTATCCTAAAATCCCACAGCACCTTCACCTGATCGTTTTCTATCACCGCCTCTGGCTTATGCTCATACCACTTCTCAGAATGTGGTAAATTGTTTACTTTGCATAGTGCCAGTGGATCACCCTGCCCATCACATCATGTCTCCAGCCCTTATAGCGAGTCTGGGCTAGGTGTTTACACTCAGATACAATGTGAGCCACAGTCTCCTCTCTCTCTCCACAGATCCTGCACAGTGGGCTAGCATCCTCTTTGTAAATGTGGTGTTTCAACCACTTCGTTTTGAGGGCCTGCTCCTGCACAACCATTAACATTCCTTCTGTAGCCTTTTTAAGGTCTCCTCTTTTCAACCAGTTCCATGTCTGTGGATATCTAAATTCAGTTTTCTCAAAGAAGGTACTATGAAGGGATTTTTCCTGAAGGCTGCTCTTCCTCCTTGATGTTATTTCCTCCTTGGACATCCCCTGGCCTATTGTCCCCTCCTTCAGTACAGTTCTGAGCATTGGCTCCTTACTATCAGTCACGTATTTGTGTAGGTTGTTTTTCTCCATCTGAACACAGTCCTCTACGCTGATAAGACCTCTTCCACCCTCAGATCTCCTTAAGTAGAGTCTATCGACATCACTCCTCTTGTGTAACATATTGTAGATAGTCAATAGCTTCCTAGTCTTCCTATCCATTTCTTTTTGTTCAGCAACATTCCATCTCAGAATTCCCGCACTGTACCTAATAATAGACACAGCTCGGGAATTTACTGCACTTATGGCATTCCTACTGTTCAGATGTGACTTTAATACGCTCCTTACTCTCCGAAGGTATTCAGTTCTTATCAATTCCTTCATTTTTTTGTTCTTGATGTCATCAGCCTCCAGAACGCCCAAATACTTGTATCTTTCCTCAGAGTCAATTTCTTTTATCATCTCACCTGTTGGTATCTGGATTCCGTTACTTCTGCTCAACTTACCCCTCCTCATCACAATGACTCCACACTTACTAATACCAAATTGCATACATATATCATTGCTGAAAATACGGACAGTGTCAACAAGCACATCCAACTCTTCCCGAAGAGCTTAAGATCGTCCATGAAGAGGAGGTGATTGATGGTAAGCCTTCCCTTTCCCAACTTCTATCCTGCTCTCACTTTTCGCAGTACACTGGTCAGGGGCATCAGGGCAAGGACAAACAACAGAGGGGACAGACTATCTCCCTGGAAGATACCTATCTTGATCTTCACGCTTCCCAAGGATTCTCCAGTTGATGTTAACTCTGTTTCCCAGGACTTCATACTTTTGCCCAACAACTGTCTGATGTTATCTGCCACCTTGAAGATCTCCAGGCTTTTGGTGATCCAAGAATGAGGCACCATGTCAAATGCCTTTTTGTAGTCTATCCATCCCATGGCAAGACCAGTGTGTCTCCTCTTGCAATTCCTCATTACCATCTTATCAATAAGTAACTGGTCCTTTGTACCACGTGACTTCTTTCGGCATCCTTTCTGTTCGTCCGGTAACAAGTTGTTTGTGTGGAGGTGATGGTAGATTTCCTCAGACATAATGCTTGTTAACAGTTTCCACATTACGGACAGACATGCGATAGGTCTATAGTTGGTAACATCATTACCCTTGATTCGGTCTTTCATTATCAGAACTGTGGTACCTTTTGTCAACCACTCTGGTACCTCACCTGACATCAAGCAGTCATTGAACATGGTTGTCAGTTTCGGGTGGAGGGATGTTATATTTTTAATCCAATACCCCTGCACACCATCTGGGCCAGGTGATTTCCAGTTGGTTAGTTTTTTGGCCTGCCCCTTAAGAGTTTCAACTGTGATACTCAAATCAGTTTGTTGGTGTGCCTGTTCACTGATCTCCTTCTGTACTGTCTCAATCCACACTGCCTGGTCATTATGTTTAACATCCTGCTCCCATATTCCTCTCCAGAATGTTTTAGTTTGTTCCGCCTCAAGGATCAAGTCGTTGCCTCTTTCTTTCCCTTCAAGCTGTCCAAACAGCATCTTCTGGTTGTTGTCGAACATGCGGTTCTGTCTATACTGGCTGACTCTGTTCTCGTATCGCCTGATTTTTGCACTCTTTGCTACAATGCGTTGCTTCAGTTCCTCTATGATAATATTTAGCTTTTTCCTCCTAGTTTTGTACTTTATTTCCAGTCTATTTTTAGTGTCTATGTTTTTTAGTGTCCCATTAAGTAGGGACTCAAGCTTTCCAATGTCATTTCTCATTTCCCTGATTTGACCACTCAGTCGTTTCTTCCACCAAGGCTCTGCTCTTTCTTGTCTGTTGTTTCCTTTCGCTTTTATACCAAGTAGTTTCCTCACCGTATTTGCTGTTGCTTTGAGGATATTGTTGCACTGGTGAAGGCTCCTCGCCTCAAGGTATGGGATGACTTTGGTTACCTTAGCTGTTGTTTCTTTTAACTTTTTCCTGTCTACAAATCTTAGGTTCATAGGTCTCCCTATCATTGTTCAATTCATCTACCACTAAGTTTAGGATATCTACCAAATCTTGTCCTAGCCCGTCAGCATTCATCTCCTCAGTGGCCATATCTCTGTTCCAGGTATTATTTATCTCAACATTCAGATCATTGTCTGTTTCGGGTGGTTCCTCCGTTCTCTCGACCTCTTCACCTTCATCTCCCACTGGCTCGTTTGCCTGGCATACTCCACCCTCCATCTCCAAGCTAATCTCTCTGCTCAGTTCCTCCAGTTCCAGCTCGCTTATCCACCCATTAGTTCTTATTACCCGAGTGCCCGGTCAGTTTTTGTTCATCTAATTTAAATGGACCAATCTCGTTCCAGATGTTATGCATCCTTTTCCTATAGCCTTTCTCCTTGGGGTTACTCTTCAGGTAACATTGCATAACAGTTCTATTCAATTCTTTCGTCCAGTTGGTTCTGGTCCCTTTCCTTCTTCTTCTTCCTCCGACACCAGCAGTATTTGGTTGACAGCCAGGTCCCTGCTGCTGAACCAGGGAGCACCTGTTGGGTGAGAGTCTGTCACATGACATTCTAGTCTCCATTTCACCGTTATTCGAACTGTTTAGGTTCGACATTTAAACACTCTTATCGAGGATTGGCGAATGTATGGTTACATAACCACCGGTGAATTACTTGTCTCCGGTGGTTTCGTCACTCCACGTGAGTTTTGTGTGGCATTATCACGCTGTGGCATTATTATTATTATTATTATTATTACAGTTGCATTTATCTTGCTTTATGTTCATACGAGTTATCACCAAGTCACAACCAGTGACCTCAAGAGACAACAAGGTCCGCCATGTTCAAGAAAGAACATACATACTCACACATGCATCTTTAGTGTTTAGACTTGTGATGTACTTATATTGACAGAATCTTCCTTAGTATATGGGCAGTTCCCATTAGTACTATCTTTTGTATTTCTCCTATGCGCGGGTTTCCTGGGATTTGCGATAAGTAATCATTAGACCCCTTAGGTATCATTCCCAGAGCGCCTACAACCACTGGTATTGTTTTAGTTCTCAATTTCCACATTTTTCCAATTTCTATCTCCAGGTCCTTATACTTGCTCAATTTTTCAAATGTTTTTATAGATACATTCTTGTCTATTGGAACAGACATATCAATTAGCAGGCATACCCTCTTTTTAAAGTCCTTCAATATTATATCAGGTCTATTTGCATCTATTTTTCGGTCTGTTTGGATGCTAAAGTTCCACAAGATTGAGATGTGATCTTTTTCAAGTATGGGAGGTGGTTGATGCTCCCACCAATTCTTTTGATGGGGCAGGTTAAAATGCTTACACATTATCCAATGTATGTATTGTGCAGCTCTGTCATGCCTGTTTAGGTATTCGGTTGGAGCTATAGGACTGCACATTGAAAATATATGGTCAATGGTCTCTGGTTGTTTTTTGCATACACGGCATAATGGGCTGCATCCATTTTTTATTATGTTGGCTTGGTAATTTTTTGTTGGCAGACACTGATCTTGTGCTGATATAATCAGTCCTTCAGTCTCCGATTTCAGTCCAGAGGATGCCAACCACTGATGGGTTAAAGTTTTGTCAACATCAGGATTGTTAGCTCGTTCTGGGTATTTTCCATACAGAGGCTTTTCTTGCCATTTCTTAGCCAGTTTCTGTAGCAATTCTTTCTTTGCAGTTACTTTTACCTGCTTTGCTTTTTCTGTGTTTTCCATTTCAGCAGTAAATGGGACTTCTGAAATTTGTAGTCCATTACTGTATCTTTGTGCATCTTTTGTAATGGAATATGATCTTTTGATGCTTTCGTGTTTCAAAACGAGTTTGATCATCCAATCATGTGATTCCCTTAGATATGTAGATAATCCAATTGTTTCAGTTTTCAACGCAATGTCTAACTGGATTAACCCACGTCCTCCTTCTTTCCTAGGGAGATATATTCTATCTATATCTGCCTTAGGGTGATGCATTCTGTGCATGGTTAAGAATTTTCGAATTTTTGTATCGAGCCTACGGATCTCTGTGCTTGACCAGTTGATGACATTGTAACTGTAGGTTACTACTGGTATGGCAAGCGTGTTTATGGCATCGATCCTATTCCTTGCATTCAATTCCGTTCTTAAGATTGCTCTTACTCTGCGGCAACATTCCTTCCTTATCCTTTCCCTCATTGTCGAGTGCTTGATTCCGTCTCCTTCACAAACACCTAGATATTTGTAAGTTTTTTCTTGATCAAGTTCTCTTATCACGTTCCCCCGATCAAGATTAATGTCTGAACTCTTCAGCAGCTTTCCACTGGTGAACGTTGCTTTGGCGCATTTATCTAGTCCAAACTCCATTTTAATGTCATCACTGAACTGCTCCACAGTGGATAATAGCCCTTGCAATTGTTCATCATTTCTTGCAAATAGTTTCAGGTCATCCATGTAGAACAGGTGATTAATGGTTTTGTCATAGACTTTATATCCATGTTTTGTTTCATTGAGCATTTTACTTAATGGTATAAGTGCGATGCAGAATAAAAGCGGTGATAAAGAGTCACCCTGAAAAATTCTACAATTAATATTAACTTCTCCAGCTTCCAGTGATTTTGTTTCACTATTCAAAAGGAGTGTCGTTTTCCATGTCTTCATACTGAATGACAAAAACCTCCTGACAACGGGGGATATTTTGAAAATCTCTAAACATTTTTCAATCCAACTGTGTGGCAAACTATCGAATGCTTTTTTATAATCTATCCAAGCAATCGATAGATTTTTGTGTCTATTATGACAATCTTCCAGTATCATTTTGTTAACCAGAAGCTGATCCTTACAGCCATATGAGCCTCGTTTACACCCTTTCTGCTCAATGGGAAATAGGTCATTTGTTATCAGGTGGTGATATGTGTATTCAGTTAGGACTGATGTTAAAATTTTATACATTGTGGTCAAGCAAGTTATCGGTCTGTAATTTTTGGGATTGTTTGTCTCATCATTCTTCGGAAGCAGGAATGTAATGCCGTTAACTAGCCATGATGGTATCTTTTCTGGCTCCTTAACTATTTCATTGTAAAGTTGGGCTAACAGATCATGAGACTCTGTGAAGGCATTTATCCAAAAGTTTTGTATTTTGTCTTTTCCTGGGGATTTCCATTTGCTGGTTTTTCTTAGAGCCAAGCGCAACTGTTCAACTGTTATATTTTCCCATATTTGTTCCTCAAGGTGAGCTGTATCTTTCATTTGTCTGTCTATCCATGGGGCATGTATGTTATGAACCTTTTCTTCGGCCCAGATTTTTTCCCAGAATTCTTGCACTTCCTCCTTGGGTGGTATTGATTTAGCAGTTATTGTTGACTTACCAATTTTTCTGTAGAAGTTTCTTTGGTTGTTTTTGAACATATTATTGTCCTTATAGAATCTAGATCGTTTTTCAAAACGCCTTATACGAGCAGCTTTGGCCGACACTTTTTGCTTGATTATTTCTATCAGCATGTCTATGTCACATGTTGATTTTATACTGTACTTTTTTTTTAAATTTTCTAAGTTTAGTTTGTTTAACATGTTCACCTACTTTATAGTTTGTTAAAATTTCTATGTCAGATCGGAGAAGGTTTATTTGGCGATTGATGTTCTCTTGCCAAGTAGATTTCTTGTGGGAATTCCTTTGTTTTTTCATCTTCACTCCACATAAGTGAGTGGTGACTTTAGCTGATGCATAATAGAGATGATTTAAATCAGTAATGTTTAGTTTGTTTGTGATGATAATGTTTTTGAGAATTATGTTAGTCTTGTGTATTATCTTTTGGTTCTGTTTGGAGTTCTGGATCTTAGGGAGGGTGTCTCGTTGCCCCATGTCAGATTCTTTCATTTTCATCCATTCGATCATAATTTCATCCTTCAAGTTGGCAAGTTCATTCTCATTCATTTCTTTATCATTTACGATCTCATTATTTTCATTTGGAGTTTCATCCTGAGCATGCACTCCCTCCACTTTTTCGATCCTTTCTTTAATTTGTTCTGTTGCCAGTGATTCCGCCCCAACCCTGGGGTTCGAAGTGTTACAGTTTACCTCGTTTTCACTGACACATGTTTCATTTTCCCTTGGCTGACTTTGTGCTAATAGCTTGATCTGATCAATTTCTATATCAGTTAGTAACTTTTTTCTTACAATATTTCTTCGTATATTGGCTAGTTTGTTACTGTCAATATAGCCTCTGTTTTCGGGATGTTTCTTTTTCCAGTTGATATATGTCTGTTCTGTATTCGATGTATTTGATGGGTAGTACATGGCAGTGTAGAAAGCCTCAAGGACTTCTTTATTTTCTTCCCTTGACCATTTTTCTCTCTTTTTCTTTGGATTTCTTGGTGGTGAGCATGGAGGGCCAACAGTAGGAGTATTCCGGTTATCGGAGGTCTCCAGCTCCGAAGTGATGGGAAGGTTTGAACCATTAGCTGATTTTTCGACCCCAGTCTGGTTCCTCTCTGAGGGACGCGGCCCTTTTTTACCCGGGTGACGGCCGATCCGGTATGAGATTTTATCATTAGACATTTACTTTATTTTGTCACGTTTTATCCTTATCCGCCAAGGGGTAATCATTTCGTGTTACCACTTCTAGAACGAGTGTCAACCAAGACTAGAGGGGTCGTTCTCCCCTAGAGACACGGCTATTCCCCGCCGGCCGCCATCCCGGTATTTCTTGGTCACGGGGTTTTCTTTTTGTTGTTTTTTTTAAATTGTTATTATCATGAGTGGTTCCTTAATGTGAGCATTGCGTGGCTTAAGAATGAAATTATTAGTAATTGTCTCCACTCCAGGCACAAGGCCAGCAATCACCCAGTGCATTACAATAATATAATATACTTTTTGCTGTAGTTGGCTCTTATTGTTGTTGGCTATGTCGGTGGTGGTGCCGGGGCTTTTTATATTGTTGGTGAGGAAGGGGTGAGCCAGCAGTCCCATAGTTGTTGATGTTGACGTTTGGCCGGTGGCCAGGTCACTAAGTCAATCTATTTATATCTTTTGCTAGCCTCTCCCTTGTCTAGTGATACCGCCACCTTCCCCTTTCTCTCTCAAGTTAACAGGGGAATAGTGGTGGTAGCAATGAAGGAGTGGTGGCGGCGGCGATGGGATTATTATTATTATTATTATTGTTGTTGTTGTTGTTGTTGTTGTTGTTGTTAATAATGTTTTTCTGTTGTAGAAAAACGGAAGGGTGGGTTAGTTCAGAAGTGTTGAGTTTAAGAAGTGTTTTTCTATTAAGTGTACTACAATCAACGAAACAGCCTACTCAATAAATTAACAGGTTAGTGGCTGAGTATTCCGCAACCAGGTGTACCCTAACACTAATTCCCGGAGAAATTTAGCGTCACATTTGAATTATAGGTACAGTCTAACCAATTTCACTCAGAGGGAGAAGTAATTGAAGCCTTTATCTAAAAGCTAGACGCTCCCCTATGGATCGAGTTTTATGTGACGTGAGATAACATCATTATAAAGTGAAGTTATGGAATGAAAACATATAATGGATTATAGTACTAAATAACTATTCACCAGATCAATATGAGAAAGTGCGTAACCTAGTGGTTAGAGTGTTGGGCTTCAGATTGTGGTGGGCACAATCCCCCTACCAACTGACACGTTGTGTCCTTGAGTAAGACATTTCATTTCACGTTATTCCAGTTCCTTCAGCTGAACATGAGTACCAGCGGTACATCGAGGTTACCCTACGACAGAATAGTGCACATGTAACCAGGATAAGCTTCTAACTTCGTTCAACTCGTGCAAGCATGAGAAACGGCATAAAACGTTAGCTGTAACGCCATTGCTCAAGTATCTTTCACTCCAATTGATTTTACTTATTTAGGTGCACACCTCCCAGAATTTAATATGAAAATCAACAATTTTTATCAATAATGTTTGCATGTTAGATATAATTATAACCTCACAACATTATAATCCCTGTTAATATGGATACGATTTAATATGTCGATTTGTTATAAAATGGTTGACTGATAAGCTTCTTGCTTACATTTTCTGCATCAAGAGAGAGAAAATTATATACTGTTTTATTTCATTTTATTTCTTTTTAAGAATGAATGCATTAACCAACTATTGATTGTAGTACACTTAATAGAAAAACACTTCTTAAACTCAACACTTCTGAACTAACTCACCCTTCCGTATCTCGACAACAGAAAAGCATCATTAACAACAACAACAATAAAAATAATAATAATAATAATAATAATAATAATAATAATAATAATAATAATAATAATAATAATAGCCTGATTGTGGATGTGGCCTGCCCATTCGACACGAGAGTGCAAGAGAAGGAGAGGGAGAAAATTAACCGATACCAGCACTTAAAGTGGGAGGTAAAAAGGATTTGGAACTGCCATGAAGTCAAAGTGATCCTGATTGTCATAGGCGCACTAGGGACTATCTCAAAAGGTTTCCAGGGATGGTTAAAGAAAATTGGCCCCTTCACGCTTTTTGGAACGCTTCAAAAGGCATGCTTGCTGGGAACAGCAAGAACCCTCCGATACGTCCTGAATATCTGAGGTTGCAGGTAGTGGCTTGATATTCATTTCAACAAACTTTCCAGTTAACTAACATCAATGACTGAGACTCAAAGAATAATAATAATAATAATAATGTTTTCTTTATTAACCACAAGGGTTTACATAAAGTAGACATTAAGGACAGTACAGGACGGTACAAATGGGCATTTCTGCGTGTAAAAAACAAAAAACAGAGGATGTAACAAAAAATAACAATGAAAAATTCCCCTATACGGGGGACATTCGTGGAGAAAGCCCATTAAAATGCCACAGTGACCCTGACCACCAGGGCAAGTGCCCTCTCCTAGTTTTTCACCTTTAATTTACAGACACATACTCAGAGTAGGGCCATTCTTGCCTCTCTCACCCATCTTCAACCATCATCAACAAACGCTGGGAAGAGAGCACTTCCCTTTCTACCCTGATTTTCCTTTTCAAATGAAATTTGAAAAAGTTAATCAGGGCATCACCGAAGAGGTAAGTGCTCGTCTTCAGCCCTTTCAAACGTGTACACCATACTATCTCTTTCGCCATGGCCACCAAGCAGATAAAAACTGCCTGCCCTTCTCGGGTAAAGGGAGAGGGCGGGGCGTCCTCACGATGGACTCAGTTGATAGCTGGATCCGTCCTACACGCGACAGCAGGTGTTCGACATAAACCCACAAGTCAGCAATGCTCGGACACTGGACGAGTGCGTGCAGGACGGTTTCGTCGCCCTACACATATCTCGGACATGCCCGGCTGACGGCACCTCCATGCCTGTAGAGTTTATCCCGAACTGGCAAAGCTCCTCGGTAGCACTGCCAGGCCAGGGATTTCTGGAAGTTGTCCATAGGCCCCGGCCCGAAAGTTCTTCCGAAGAGATTGGCTAGTTGATTTTCGTCGACGCCTAGAGTTTCCCCAAGTACGTCGTCGCTCTTCCCCTCCACTAATCCTCTATATAATGCCAAGGCGGAGTTTCCACCGATGACGTTGCCCGATTGGTCGAGGGCTGTGAGCGCCTGAAGACATTCCAGTCTCCAAGCGCTCCCTCTCGGTCTTCGCTTGACCCAGGACTGCAGCTCCGTCAAGGAGACAAGCTGGGGAAAGACGCGTCTAGCAAACGGTGACCACACCTAATCACCGTCGAGGAAGAGGTGGAGATGACGTAGCCTGAGCGCGTGTCTGCGCATCATCAGCCACGACATGCCCAGCCCTCTACGTAGCGGGTGTTGACAGCAGATGGACCGCCTGACCATCGGAGCGCGTCCCTTCCACAAAAAGCGAAAGAGCAAACGCTCCAGTGCAGTCAGGCGGGGCTTAGGACAAGATACGACGGTCAGGCGGTAGTAGATGACGGACGCGATGTACGCGTTAGCCACCTCCGCTCGACCTTTCAGGGATAGCTTCTTCTCCGCCCATTTCTGGGTGAGAGAAGCCACCCTGCTCGTCTCCTCGTCCCAGTTTTTGTCCGTCTGGAGGTCTGGACCGAACCAGACCCCTAGCAATTTAACCGGTCCGTCCGTCCAACGCCCGATGATACTGTTGGACGGCATGGACCTGCCTCTCCAGGTGCCGAGCTGCAGGCCCACTGACTTTTCCTGGTTGATTATTGCTCCTGTCACCGCTTCGTATTCTCTTAGTGTAGTGCCGATCGCCTCGATGTGTTTGGCATTCAACACCACTACGGTGACATCGTCCGCATATGCTGACACGGATCTTAAGCATCCTAGTTCGAGCGGGATCCCCCTCAACGTCTCCAGTTTGTGCAGTAATGGCTTGAGAGTCAATACGTACAAGAGGTACGAGAGGGGACATCCTTGGCGGACCGAGCGCATGATGTTGAACGGTTCCGAAAGGTGACCGTTCACTCTCACCACAGAGCAGATGTCGCTGTGCATGGCAGCGATCCAGCCTCTGAAGACGGGCCCAAAGCCAGCCGCCCTCAGGACTGCCGCTAGGTAACGATGGTTGACCCTATCGGAAGCTTTCGACTGATCTAAATTGATCAAGGACCCACCCGTGCCAGGTTCCGTAGCTACCCTCTCCACGATGTATCGCATGAGGTGGAGGTTGTCGTGGATGGATCTGTCGGGAATGGCGCATGTCTGCGCCTCTCCCACCAGACACCAACGGCAAGCGCCAACCTCTTTACTAGCACCTTGGCCAAAATCTTGAACTCTGCGTTTAGCAGAGTTATGGGCCTGAAATTATCTATGTTATCGCCCTTGTTCGGATCCTTTCTCAGCAGCACCACCGCTCCTCGGCTCACAGAGCTGGGAATTCTCCCGTTTTGTTGCCACTTGCAGTAGACCTCCGCCAAGAGGCCTCCGATAAGTCTGGCATCTGTACGTAAAGTTCATAGTGCAGACCATCCAAACCAGGCGATTTACCCCTTGTGCAGCCAGTCATTGCCAACCGTACTTCAGCGGCTGTTATCGGCTTTTCGCAACACTCCGCCTCAGTGGCCGAGAGCCGCGGCAGTCTGTCGAGGTAGACACTAAAGTCCATCCCTCGATCCGGCCCGCCGCTGCCCCCGAACAGCTGAAAAGATTCACACATTTGCCTGGGATCGAGTAGAATGCGCCCGTCGTGGTCCACCAAAGACCGGATCGTGGCTTTGTTGCCACGACGCGCCTCCGCCACTCGGGCCCATTGAACGGCTTTCGTCCCCTCGTGTCTGAGAGCACGCACCTTAGCTCTGACAACGCAGCCTTCGTGCTTTGCATTGAAGAATTGGTCAAGGGACAATTTCGCCGCAAGTACGTCGGTCGCGATGCCTTTGCTAAGGGCCTCGTCTAATTTTCTAACTAGTTCTCCCTCTGCTCTATTTTTCTCTATAGCTAAAGCCTTACTAAACCTAATGGACTCTATTCTAATCGCTCTTTTCAGAGCAAACCGCCACTTGTTGTTGACGATGGCCCCCGTCAACGCCCGCTTAATTAGTTCGCTAATCCGCTCTCTGTAGGCCTTGCGCGCTGGTAAGGACACGTTTAGCTTCCAGTAGCCGGGTCCCCGTCTATGAAGTCTATCTAAGTCAAGCACACAGATCACGAATTTGTGGTCCGTGTAGCTGACTATCTTGAATTGTGGACAGCCTATGCTAGACCTATCTGTTTCCCTACAAAATACTCTATCTAGATATGATCTGGATGACCCGATGCGGTTTGTCCATGTCCACATTGGCACATTCGGGAAATCCAATCGATACCTGTCAGACAGTTTAAAACGCCTGAGCAGGTTCGTGAGGCTCTTGCACCCTCCTCCCCTATCCGCTAATCCCACACAGTCCCAGCGTGCATCTAAGATCCCGTTCTAGTCGCCCACTAACACTAAAGAGCGGGACGTTCCAAGAAAGGTCTCCAGACGCTCGAAGAAATCAGGCCGCCCTGCTCCTGTCGGGGCATAGACGGCCACTAGCCTGAAAGCTTGCCCGTCTCCGCTGGTCACGTCCAGCACCACCAACTTACCTTCTGGGTCCAGGAAGATGGCCCGTATGGCGAGATCCAAACCTCTCCAAAAAAGCACAGCAACTCCTCCCCCCGATCCAGGACGGCTGGGAGATGCGAACACATCGTAGCCGCCGAAGATCGGTGCGAAGACCCGTGCTTCGGAGATTCTTGTTTCGCTGATGGCTAATACATCTATGTTTAGTGACCTGAGGTCGTTGAACAGGTGGCCCTGCTTCCATGACGACCCCAAGCCACGCGCATTTATGCTGCCTATTCTGAGTGAGGTCATGTTGAAATGGAGTGGAAAAGATGGGAAAGACCATTTACCTTACTTCTCGTAGAGGAAGGATGGTTTCTCCATCCTTTTCACTGCTTGTGGCCTCCTCCAGAAGGATGTCCTTATAAATCCTCCTAGAGAGTGCTTGTCGGAAGTCTGCGATGTCTTTGGGGGATTTTTTGTTTTAGTGACGTGTACGTTTTCTGTGTGATGCGAGTGATTTGTATGCGTGGAGGTGGTGTGAACTTTTGGGGTCTTGTGTAGTCTTTTTTCTGTGATGCTGGTGTTGTGTTGGATGTAGTGTAATAATTGGTTGTTGTTCAAATTTAATGCTGTGTAGTGTGTATCGTTTTGGTTGTTTTGTTTTGTTTGCGTTTGTTGTGGGTTTGTTTCTGTTTCGCTTTTTGGTGACTTTTGTGGTGTTCCTGATGGTGGTGTTGGGGTTAATGATGGTGATGGTGTTGATGTTTGTGGTGATAGGGTTGGTGATGCTGGTGTGGATGGTGGCATAGCTGTCCTAACTTTTTTGTTTGATATTTTATTTGTTTCCCTCTGTATTTTGTTTTTGGAGGGCCGACATGTAGGGTATAATACAAAGACACAGACAGTGGGGGGATTACAATAAGGTCGAGTAAAAGTGCACAATGGCAAGACTAATTTAACAATGAAGATATAAAAATATAAAATAAACTATGCATAAATATAACAAAATAATAATAATAATAATAATAATAATTGTTTCTACTTTTGGCACAAGGCCAGCAATTATCTCAGTGTATTACTGGTACTTTATTTTATCGACCCCGTAAGGATGAAAAGCAAAGTTAACCTCGGCGGGATTTGAACTCAGAATGGCAAGGTCCGTAACTCTTTGCTGCAAAGCATGGCATCCGACCCTCTACCGATACTGCCAATATAATAATAATAATAATAATAATAATAATAATAATTTGTCCGAGTGTAAACACCTAGCCCAGACCCACTATAAGGGCTGGAGACACGATGTAATGGGCAGGGTGATCCACTGGCACCTGTGCAAAGTAAACAATCTACCACATTCTGAGAAATGGTATGAGCATAGGCCAGAGGCGGTGATGGAGAACAGTCAGGTGAAGGTGCTGTGGGATTTTAGGATACAGACGGACAAAAAACTGGAACACAATAGACCTGACCTGGTGGTTGTGGACAAAGAAAAAAGATCGTGCCTGATTGTGGATGTGGCCTGCCCGTTCGACACGAGAGTGCAAGAGAAGGAGAGGGAGAAAATTAACCGATACCAGGACCTAAAGTGGGAGGTGAAAAGGATTTGGAACTGCCATGAAGTCAAAGTGATCCCGATTGTCATAGGCGCACTGGGGACTATCTCCAAAGGTTTCCAGGGATGGTTAAAGAAAATCGGCCCCTTCACGCTTTTTGGAACGCTTCAAAAGGCATGCTTGCTTGGAACAGCAAGAACCCTCCGATACGTCCTGAATATCTGAGGCTGCAGGTAGTGGCTTGATATTCAATCCAACGGACTTTCCAGTTAACCAACATCAATGACTGAGATTCAAGGAATAACAATAACAATAATTATTATTATTATTATTATTATTACAGTTGCATTTATCTTGCTTTATGTTCATACGAGTTATCACCAAGTCACAACCAGTGACCTCAAGAGACAACAAGGTCCGCCATGTTCAAGAAAGAACATACATACACACACATGCATCTTTAGGTGTTTAGACTTGTGATGTACTTATATTGACAGAATCTTCCTTAGTATATGGGCAGTTCCCATAAGTACTATCTTTTGTATTTCTCCTATACGCGGGATTCCTGGGATTTGCGATAAGTAATCATTAGACCCCCTAGGTATCATTCCTAGAGCGCCTACAACCACTGGTATTGTTTTAGTTCTCAATTTTCACATTTTTCCAATTTCTATCTCCAGGTCCTTATACTTGCTCAATTTTTCAAATGTTTTCATAGATACATTCTTGTCTATTAGAACGGACATATCAATTAGCAGACATACCCTCTTTTTAAAGTCCTTCAGTATTATATCAGGTCTATTTGCATCTATTTTTCGGTCTGTTTGGATGCTAATGTTCCACACGATTGAGATGTGATCCTTTTCAAGTATGGGAGGTGGTTGATGCTCCCACCAATTCTTTTGATGGGGCAGGTCAACATGTTTAAACATTATCCAGCTCTGTCATGCCTGTTTAGGTATTCGATTGGAACTATAGGACTGCACATTGAAATTATATGATCAATGGTCTCTGGTTGTTTTTTTACATACACGGCATAATGGGTTGCATCCATTTTTTATTATGTTGGATTGGTAATTTTTTGTTGGCAGACACTGATCTTGTGCCGATATAATCAGTCCTTCAGTCTCCGATTTCAGTCCAGAGGATGCCAACCACTGATGGGTTAAAGTTTTGTCAACATCAGGATTGTTAGCTCGTTCTGGGTATTTTCCATACAGAGGCTTTTCTTGCCATTTCTTAGCCAGTTTCTGTAGCAGTTCTTTCTTTGCAGTTACTTTTACCTGCTTTGCTTTTTCTGTGTTTTTCATTTCAGCAGTAAATGGAACTTCTGAAATTTGTAGTCCATTACTGTATCTTTGTGCATCTTTTGTAATGGAGTATGATCATCTTTTCAAAACGAGTTATTATAATTATTATTATTACTGTTATTGTTAGGGCGGTGGATTGGCAGTATCGGTAGAGGGTCGGACGCCATGTAATTAAACCTTATTCTCTCGATCAACCAGCTAAGATGGCTATCTTAAGAATAGGTTGCATAACTGCCGTCAGCGAGACCAGGATTTCCGACACATGCGCACTAGTCCCCATATTCGAAGACTATCAGATCTGCGTATCTCTTAGTCAGCCGGTATTGGGTGGTCGGGTAGCAGTGCTGTTAAGGAAAGGCCTGGATCTCGAGGTAAGACGTTCTCGGACGGTAAGTTTGTGGTCCTCGATGTGAGCAATAGCGAAGGTGGTGTCTTTAGACTGGTGGCTGCTGATACCTCTACTGGAGCCGGCCGGCCGGATTTATTTAGGAGCCTAGAAGCTTTTCTGGGAACGTCTCGCCTGATCCCCAAGCAAGGCCAGCTGAACTCGCGGAGAATATCTAACCATCTTGCATGGGCCTACCCCTTCGACCCTGCCGGGTGGTTTTGCCCGTAAAGTCTCTCTAGCCATTCTTTCCTGAAACACTCTGACCACATGTCTGTAGTATCGGAGTTATGATCTCTCAATTAGGAGAATTAGCGGCTCTACCTTGAATGATTCCCTGATCACCGTGCTACGCACGCTACTGAGTAACGTTACACGAAAGACCCATTCGGAGAAACCCCATTTTGGCCGCTTGTATTCGCGATCATATTCTTTCGGTCATTACTCAAGATTCATGACCATGGGAAAGAGTTGTTACAAATACCAAATTGAACTAGTGAGTTGACCCATCCACTTCTTCTGACGACCAAATACTGAATCTGGCGCATTACTGCATAAGCTCCTGCAATTCGTACACTTAATCCAGCCTCCTGACTGCCATCACTAGTGAAGACGGCCCCAAAATACTTGAACTTCTCCACTTGCTTCAGTGTAACTCCAGTCACATGTAGAGTGCACTGCGCAAACTTCTTTGAGAGGACGAATGTCTCATTCATCACAGCACTGTGCCGCACACCACTCAACGCCAAACCTATCAATAATTACTTTTAATTACAATAATGGTTAAAGTTATTATGAAGTTACATATGAAATAATTAAGGAATTTCTAACATAGAAAATTAAAATCAATTTAAATAGTAAACTTAATACTGTTAAATTTAATTTACATTTATTATTTCTTGAAGTCAAAATACTCGGCGCATTGTTTGTGACCTGGTCTCTAATTCAGTTGCTGCGTAACTATGCCAGTGACCACGTCACAAACAATGCAAAAGGTTTGACAGCAAGGAATAAATAATAAATGTAAAGTGAATTTAAGAATTTGTGTATGATTTAAATGTCCAAATTGATTCTTCCACAATGTAACGGCTTAAGTTTCAAGCCATGGTCTCAGATCAAGTTACTTGCCAAACAACTACAGCTCCGAAATCTCAATACTAGTTTTTTTATTATATTTGTTTATATTTTGATAGAGGAATTTAACAGTTAGTAATATTTCTATTGAAAGGTTGCTAGGAATCGTTTCAAGCGATATTTACAGTTAAATTGAAAGTTGGAACATTATTTTTCTCCTCTCCAAACCAGTTGTACAAATAACACATCATATATTCCATGAGACCACTGATTCTATCACATTACACCTGGAACGTCATTGTGTGTTTATGATGGTGTGATCTTCATTGCTATTACTAAATAACTATTGACTATCTTCATGCAATCTTCTTGCCAGACATAATATTGATATCATTTCATGCTAATGTATAAAAGAACTCGTTTTTTCCCCCTAAAAAAATGTCCATTAACTGTTTGAAATCTTTACGAAAATAATGATTGTTTCTACTTTAGGCACAAGGTCAGCAATTACCCACTACATTACTGGTACTTTATTTTATCGACCCCGTAAGGATGAAAGGCAATAAACAGTAATTACATGAAATAAACATATTTTATAGATGCACACAAATACATAGGGGTGTATACATACACACACACACACATACATACACACACATAGATATATAGGACAGAGAGAAAGAAAGAGATGTGGGGAAACAGAAAAATATAAATAGAATTTATATTGAGATAAGATTATACAAAGATGTATTATAGAAATGGGTGTTTAGTATCCATAAATATGGTTGTATACGCTCCATACACATGCATACACACACACACACATATATATATATGTATATATATATATATATATATATATATATATATATATATATATATATATATATATATATATATATATTCACTTGTATTATTTCTATTAAAGGTTGACTTTGCCTTTCATCCTTACGGGGTCGATAAAATAAAGTACCAGTAATACACTGGGTAATTGCTGGCCTTGTGCCTAAAGTAGAAACAATTATTTCTATTAAAGATTCTTTGCTCCAAGACAGCACATAATAAACAAACGAATATATATATATATATGTGTGTGTGTAAGTATATGTATATATATATATATATATATATATATATATATATATATATGTGTGTGTGTATGTGTGTGTGTGTATGTGTGTGTGTTTGTATGTATATCTGTGGTTGTCAATCTTTTCAATACCAAAAATCCCTTATATTTAACTGCATTTTCTCACGGACATTCTGCAATAACCCCCTCACCCCTTCCTCTCCTAGATTTGTAGATGGTGAGAATAACAATCGAAAGCGAGAAATGTTTATACTCAGAGAAGAATGGCTACCCAATAACTTGCGCATAATACGTTTTTAACAAAGTACTTGAAATTTCGAACTTAACTCACGGAATCCATGTTGGTAATTGAGGAAAGAAAATGAGGATTTTTTTTAGATGCAAAAATAAAAAAAACGAGATGTCCTACACGACTGAAAATATCAGGAAAAGAAATCGAAAATGCAATTGGAGTCTTTTTAAGAATATTTATTTGTTTCTTTTACCGGTTTCACAGTTCTTATGCTTTTTAAAAAGTAGAATTGGGATGGAGGGTTTGTGGTTTTTCTCGCATCTGGTATATATAAATATGTGTGTGTGTGTGTGTGTCCTTTTACATCTGTTTTTCATGTGTTCACACTACTGAACACAATAAACACAAATTACCACTGTTTTGATATTCAGTAAACCATGACACTCCCGTGAAATTACCACAAAATTCAATGCCTAATCACGTGATCTTCAACCTATCAAATTGTCCCTCAAACATATAGCAATCTGAACATTTTCTGCATAAAACTAAAAGAAATTTCCAGCATCAGTTAGATGAGAGTTACAAGTCGGCATAGCCACACATCTCCCCACCACTCTTATCTTTTGAAATCATGGAGCTTGTGAAAGCCGTAAAGTTATTGTAAATAAACCTTCTTAAAACCGCCAATTGCATTTTCATCATCCTTTCCTATATTTTTACTCGTGTGGGATATATTAAACATACATTACTTTCGAATTTTTATATATATATATATATATGAAAAGGTCCTGAACCTTTTCCTATTACCCACTCTACTACCCAAAGTATCGAGTACTCTGGTGCGTTATGGTCCACCTGGTTCCTTACTATACTTCCTTCATTATATATATATCCACAAGAGAGCACTAACAAGTTTGATTTAGAACGTAGCACAATGGAAAGCATCCAGCAGATAGCTAATTCCATACACCAGAGTATAACTGTAACTATCGACTACCCCTCCAAACACCCTAACAATAGACTACCTGTATTAGGCACAGAACTTTGGATTAACACTATAGACGAGAGAGCCCTAATTCTCCACTCACACTATGCTAAACCCATGGCCTCCAAATATATGATACTCAAAACTCAGCAATGTCCAGTAGACTGGATCGCAGACTTGGTACGAGTGATGAAGAACGTGTCCCGTGTGTGCGATCCAACAAAAATGGAAAGACACATCCAACACTTCATCAACCGCATGCAGTTCTCTGGGTACAACCAAAGAGACAGAATCAGAGTATACGAAGGAGCCACGGAGAAGTATAAGACCCTCATAGAACTGGACATGAAAGGAATTTGCCCATTATACAGGAGCAAATCATGGAATAGCTTAGATAGGACTAGACATAAGATAGGGAAAGCCACCTCATTGTACGACAACCAGAGATACCAGAGTGTCATGTTTGTGGACGCTACCCCTTGGAGGGAAATTAGCTAACCAGTGTAGAAAGGCCCTGAGAAATCCCCACTTAAAGATTAAGGTGGTAGAAAAGCCAGGAACCACCATAAAATCTCTGATCAGCAAAACCTACCCTTTTAAGCAAACCCACTGTACTAATATGAAATGTATCATATGTAAAGTAAACCGCCAGATAAACTGTAAAACTAGAAACGTAGTCTATAGCATAAGATGTACAGAGGGTACTTGCAGAAACATGACAACAACATACATAGGCGAGACAGCTCGTAGCATAGGTGAAAGGATAGACCAACACTGGGGGGAACTAAAAGGACGAAAAACGGTTCAGTACTATACGAACATGCCAGACAACAACGCAACGGTAACATAGACAACACAGAAGTTAGAATATCTAAACATAGAAATGACCCACCAGATAGGCAAATCTTAGAGGCCAGCGAAATAGAATTTAGAAGGCCAAGGATAAACAGAAAAAAATGAATGGAATAACAACACCCAAACAAACAACACTGACCTAAGAGAAGTATAAATAAATAAATAAATAAATAATAAATAAATAAATACATACACAAGCACAATAACAACAAACACATATAAACAAACACTAGTAAACTAAGATAGAATACATTAACCAATATAGTCACCCAAACAAGAACACACATCAAACAAAACACTATACACACACGCAAACGCATGCGCAAAGAAGACAAAAAAAAACAACAAATAAATAAATAAATAAACAGACTAAATAAAGATGGCGTAGGCATACAATGCAACGGGAGGAAACATGGGTGTTTCCACTGACGATGTTGCAGATGTGCACCACTGACGATGTTGTAGATGTGCAACGAAAGAACTTTGTTAGACTATATATATGTGTTTGTGTCTATATTGTATCTGAATTTTTGACCGTTGGTCAGTCAATGGTAACATTGAGGACCGAATAAATTAAATTAACCGATATAAAAGACACAGAAGTGAAAACCAACCAAACAGTGAGTGTGGTCTGTTATTAATTCTGGCAATATTATTACACAAATACGACCCTCCCGAAGTATAACAATATATATATATATATATATATATATATATATATATATATATATATATATATATATATATTAGGGTGGCCCTTATTTTTCAACGTTCTAAAAGTGTAGCTCCCACCCAACCCCTATCTTGTTTCAATTAACAAAACACCAATCTATGCAAAACTTTACCTTAAGCGGACATCTGAAAGGCGACCTTCAAATTTTGAAGTTTTCGCCCGGAAAGTCATTTTTGCATATAAAAACCTTTTATCTCTTATATAATTTTCTCTTAAAAAAAAAACTTGTTCAGACTTATTCTTGGTATTAGAAGGAAAAGAGACAATAAACATAATGGGGAAGGCAACTTGCAAAGCTGGGACAGAGCGCATGTATAGGGCAAACACCTATTTTTCGCTGTGGGCGCAGCAAAATTTTAACTTTCGGAAAATTACCTATTGCTAAGGCCACCCTAATATACATATATCCGTGTGTGGTTGACAGCTGAGAGAAATGAGCACTGGGTATTGAGTAATATATATATATATATATATATATATATATATATATATATATATATACGATATGGAAACTATATTTATAAAACCATATTTATTTCATTATACATATTTCAAGGACACCAAGTTAAATTATGGTGCGCTGTTTTACTCCAATAATTTGTTGAGTGCTTTATATCAGTTATAAAAATATTTGCTTGTTGTATCCCAACAATTTAAATAGAACTTCTACATATATATATATATATATATATATATATATATATATATATATATATATAACGAAGGAAATGTGGTAAGGAACCAGATGGACCATAACGCACCAAAGTACTCAATACTTAGGGTAGTAGAGTGGGTAATAGGAACGAGTAGGACCCCGACGGCTGAGCTCAAGCCGTTTCGACGGCTAATTCTGAACTAAAATCCAGAATGAATCCAAATTTTAGTCCAGAACTAGCCGTCGAAACGGCTTGAGCTCAGCCGTCGGGGTCCTACTCGTCTCTCTCTCTCTCTCTCTCTCTCTCTCTCTCTCTCTCTCTCTCTCTCTCTCTATATATATATATATATATATATATATATATATATATACATATATATATAATATGTATATATATATATACTCTCCTTACTATCCTTGCTTTGATATTTCTCCTTTCTCCCCTTTTCTTTTTGTATGTGTATATAAACAAGTACATAAATACAAGGAGAAAAGGAGAGCAAGGAGAGAAAGGAGAGGAAGGAGAAAAGATGAGCAAGGAGAGCAATGAGAAATGGAGAGCAAGGAGAGTAATGGGAAAAATATAAAAGGAGAGCAAGGAGAGCAAAGTGAGCCATCAGAAAGGGGGAGCAAGGGGAACAAGGAGAGCAAGGAGAGGAAGGAGAAAAGTCGAACAAGGAGAGCAAGGAGAGCAAGGAGAGTAAGGAGAGCAGTGGGGAAAGGTGAGCAAGGAGAGCAAGGAGAGTAAGGAGAGCAGTGGGGAAAGGTGAGCAAGGAGAGGTTAAGGCAAATCATGCTGGAAGCAGACAAAGGTGACCAATTCAACTGAAGAGGTACATTCTGCACCAAAATGACTTTTCTTCTTTTACAAACATCGAGTTTTCGTCTTTTGTAACTCCTGGTATAAAAACTATCCTCGCGAGATTTTCTATCAGCACCGATTTCCTCGACAAAGATCCTTCAACATGGAAAGATGATCCTGGTTACAGAAGTAGACTTGAAAAACTTGAGAAGACAGTTGTTGTGAATGATGTTGCAGAAAGATGAAACTGAGAAACAATTTGTTAATTTGTTTTACAGTTCGTTACCGAAAACTGTAAAACATACCCAACTTCCACTAAATCCTCTCTTATACAAAAATAATTGTTTCTACTTTTGGCACAAGGCCAGCAATTATCCCAGTGTATTACTGGTACTTTATTTTATCGACCCCGTAAGGATGAAAGGCAAAGTTTAACTGTTCAATATTCAGTGTTCAGTGTTCAGTGTTCACATTATGTTTTTGATTCTATAGAAATTATTGTTGTAAATAGAAAAGTGTTTCTCTTATAGAAGTTGTGTGCTTTATTAAGAAAACCTAATATTTCTTAAGTTTTCCATGTTATTTCAGGAATTTTTCAAATTAACTATTGGTAAATTTGATTCAGAACATTTCAAAACATTTGCTACGGTTGCCTAGATGTGTCCACACAAATTTCTCTAAGAAGAAAAAAGAAAATAGTCAAGACAGGGAACAGTATACCACTTTTGAACAGAATTAATCGTTGAGTATACTATGTTCCAACTTCAGTTGTCCGATTGATCTAACCCCGTGTTTTTGTTAATTGAAACATGATTAGGGCATGGGAGCAGCAAGTTTAAGTTTCGTAAAATTACCTATAGCTAAGGACCACCCACTGAAGAATTATAAGAGCCCACTTGTATAAGTATCTGTTGATCTTATACAAGCTTCTACATAATTTCACCCAACTTGTAGAAATCTTATAATGAAACAAGTCGTCTGGGAAGTGATATATTTGATATATCTCATATGAAATGATACAGCCAATTCTCCACACAATACAATATAGTTAGCACCCCGAACGTTTAATTAGGAATATACTCAGATATTTCCTAATGTTTGTTGAGTGAGTTGGAATTTGGCCGGAGTATCGCTATTAGCTTTCTCCGTTTATGTATATATATATAATATATAATATATATATATATATATATATAATGGAAAAATTTGAACAGGGACAAAACAGAGAGGCAGTACAATAAATGTTTATTAATTTCACGCTCAGGAGAGTGGGGGGTAGGTGGGGGACGACGTTTCGGGCATAAGCCCTTCCTCAGGTGAGAAGTGTGTGGGAACAGAGTTCAAAAGGTGTGTAGGGGAGTGGTGGAGAGACATATAGCGAAAGGAAACGGTGCGAATGAAAAAAAACAAATAAAGATAAAAAATAAAAATAAAGCATGATCAAAATACAGGGAATGAGAAAATTTAAAAATAAAGGCATGATCAAAATAAACTGAAATTAAAAGGGGGGTAAACAGGTGGTGGAAGGGTGTGGGGTGAGTAGGGTGGTGGCGGGTGGAGTGGGGAGAGGGAGACGGGGTGTCCGAGCGGGGAGGGCTGAAGGTGGTGTGTGTGTGTAGGTGTGCGTGTGTGTGTGTGTGTATGTGTGTATGTGAAAGTAAGAGTTGGGGGAAGAACGGGGTTGCATGTTCAGGAAGAGGTGTGTGTGGGGGGTGTTTTTGTGGGTCGGAGTGTCTGTGCGTGTGTGGATAGGGGGCTGGGGGGAGAGGAATCAGGAGGCTGAGGGTGTAAATATGTGGTGGGAAGCACGTGTATGTGGGGTTTAAGCGTGTTGTGGTGTGGGTGGCGTGTGGAGAAAAAATTTTTTTTTGGGTGTGTGTGTGGGTGAGTTATATAGGTAATTACGTAAGAGGATGGTTGAAAAGTTGGTAAGTTCCAAGGATGTATAGTGGATTGGTTGTAAGTCAAATTCTGCGTGTGGGTAATCCATGAAGCGGTGGTCGGAAGAGGAGAGATGTGGGGTGCGCGCGCAACAGGAAGTGGTCAGCAGTGGGAGTGCTGTGGTCTGTTAGTGCTGGGAGGTGGTCAGATGGCATAGCAGCAGTCGGTGGAATGGTAAGGGGGCGAGGATGGGTAGGTGTGAAAGTTGGAGTGAGGAGGGTGTGTGTGTGTGTGTGTGTATTAGTAGGGGTGTTAGTGGGATGAGTGAGTGTGGAGCGAGGGTGTGGGTGGAGCGGGGAGAAAGAAGGGTGTGTGTGGTTCTATGGAGGCAGTGTGGTGTACTGGTGTGTGTGTAGTTTGATGAAGAGGTGTTAGTGGGTGTTAGTATACGGGAGGTGGGGAGTGGTTGAATGCAGGTGTGAGTGGGGGTTAGTGGTGGTAGGGTGTGTAGAGTTGGTGGTGTACGAGGGTGTGTGGGTACGTGTGCGTGGGGTTGGGGGTGTTAGTGATGTTAGTTGCGTGTGGGGTGGGTGGTGTAAGTGGGTGCGTGTGTTCGTGTGCTTGGGGTTAGGGGGTGTTAGTGAGGTTAGTTGCGGGGTGGTGGGATGGAGGTGTGGGGGTGAGAGGTGTGGGGGTGAGGGTTAGTGGTGGTAGTAGGGTGTGTGTTTAGTGTGAGCGCGTGTATATATGTGCCGGTGGGTGTGTGCGTGTGATAAGGAGGGGGAGGAGGAGAAGAGGGGAGGGAAGGGATGTTAGTATGTTAGTTGGGGAAGTGTGGTCAGATGAGGGGTGGAGTGGAGGTGTTAGTATTGTTAGTGTGGGGTGGGCGGTGAAAAGGAGGGGTGTGTTAGTGGTGTTAGTGGGGGATATATTTATATATATATATATATATGAAAACAGGGAGAAAGAGACGATTATTAGGAAGAAAAAATTTTTTTTTCCCTTTTTATTTATTTCTCTCTTTTTTCTGGGTTAGAAAATGATTAAAACGAAATATTTTACTATGTGTGAAGTGTTAAGGTATTAGTTGATTTATTTATTAATTAACAATGGCATTTATTTATCTATTTATATATTTAATAATTGTCTATTACCGGTTTCACCATTTGTATGCATTATCAAATGATAGTGATATGTATTGGTGTAGAATGGTGGTGTTGCACATGTTAAAGAAATGGTGCAGAAATAATAATGTTATTTATAAATATATATATATATATATATATACGATATTAAACAAATGGAAACTACATTTATAAAACCATATTTATTTCATTATATATATTTCAGGGATATCATATTAAAAATATGGTATGCCCTCTTCAGACAAAATACAATATATAGACAGTTTTATAAATAACTTTGACATACCTTAGAATTTACAACTTCCATTTAAAAAGTTGTTACGGTAATGAAAATGTTAAGGACGGTTAGAAAGAAAGACGGAGAAAAAAGGAAAAAAGAAAAAAGAAAAAGAAGGAGAAAAGAAAAAGAAAGAGCGGAAGGTGAAGAAGATGAAGAAATGTATGTAAAGAGAAAACCACCAAATGAGAGATCTATGAGGGAAGGGGGTACTGTAATTATTCATTTATTTATTTATTTATTTAGTGTTAAGGATACGGGGAGAAATAAAAACAAAAATAAATAAGGAGAGGTAGATCGAGTAATATCTATTATACGAGGTGGGAGAGATAGGGGAGGGGTGATATACAGGAGATAGAGTTAAAACAGCCGATATAAGAGTAGAGGGAGGAGGAGAGGAGATATACTTAGAAACAAAAATGATAGTTTTAAAATATTATGTTTCATCAGTCTATCAATTCCTATGAATTATAATGTAAACATCAATATTCATGAATGAGACACATATCAATAATGTGTGAAAAAATAATGACTATATGTTTAGTTTAAAAATTCATAGGTTTATAATCAAAATCTGAGATAAAACCTCAAAAAATACTGGAATACATAAGTATATATATGTATTTTCATGAAAAAAGAGAAAAGAGAAAGAAAAAGAGAAGGTTATCTCAAATTGACATTATAGACACATGTGAGTTTACATGATCAGCTCTGTAAATTTTTATTTCACATGGAAATCTTCATTGCGTCAAAAAGATTTTACCATACACATAAGTGTACATACATATATATATACATAAAATATACATTATTAATAATAATAATATTCTTGCCCCTTCTTACATGATTATCGTACAAGCATAGAATAGAACAGATATCAATATATTAAAATATTAAAAACGCCGAGAATATTTTCCTCCCCAGAATATCTAGGGCCGTAATAAAAACACAGTGTGCCCAGCATATCAATCAATCCCTCCAATTTATTTGACAATACTGCCAAGTTTATTAGAAGCAATCAGAGTCAAAAGCAAACAAAACCAAAATTATTCACCAAACTTATTTAGCAGAAATCATTCAAAAAAAACTTTAGGATACTCGGTTGTTCTACAGATGCTCTTATATTTATTATAGAAGTTTATCTAGCTTAAAAATTTTATTCAATAGATTTGGATCATCACCATTTTAAGGTAGTTTAATTACATTATTAATTATATATTCATGAAGAAGGTTTAAAGAATTGAAGGAATCGAAAGATTTATCGCCAAGTTTTCTAAAATAATTAAAAGTCTTAAGTAAATATACTACATTTTAAACTTATATTTATATCTATGTCTGCAGCAACTGAATAAATTGGTCCGTAAATTAAGGGAATTTTTAGATTTTAGTATAAAGAATATCTCCTCCGCGCAGAGGTCACATGTCTCAGAGGAGGAGTTAAAAGGAATCCCTCTTGAGACTATATTCCAAACCGTCGAATATCCAACGTTATCATGTTTAAGTTGCCAGAGTAAGCCTGATAGTGATGTTGAAGATTTTTTGTTTGGATCTGTGAAAGAATTCTTGTGATTATTATAGCGAAGTTTAAATTCTGTCGAGGTGGAACCAACATAATTAAAAGAATTTAAGTCAGTTTTAACATTACAGTTGTATATTATATTTTTAACTAAGCAATTGTTATTTAACGGGCATTTAGATCTATCTCTACAGTTACAGTTGTTTACGTGAATATTGTTTATGCTATTATCGGTATTTTGGCTAGGTTTTAGATTCCTATTATTTATTCTATTAATATTTTGTGCTAAATTTTTGGTGGACGAGTAGGTTAATTTTATAGTATGTCTATTGAAAATTGAGTGATACTTATGTGTTCTAGGGAATCGTTTGTCAAGAGCATTAAAAAATAGTTTAGCGATGTGGGTTTTAATGTTTAGTGAGAAAGGGGGGCAAACCAAATTATGTTTCTAGTTCTATTTCTTTTCTGGTTTTTGGAATTATTGTAATTCTTTCTATTATAGTTGTTAAAGTTGTTACCGTAATTAAAATTGTTGTTATTTTGGTTAGTTTGTCTATTATTATTATCGATGTACATAATTTTATCACTATATCCTGCTCTAGCTAACGCTTCATTGTAATAGTGGGCTTTTTGGTCGAAAATATTTTTATTAGATGAGATTCTAGAGATACGTTTTTGAACAGAGTTCACTATAGTATTTTTAACAGATCTGGGGTGGTTGGAGTTAAAGTTGACATAATTCAAGTTTTCATTTAACTTGTGAAATGGATAGTGAAGACATGTGTTGAGATTTAATGTTACATCTAGGAAATTGACTATTCTATGGTTATTCTCAATTTCTATTTTTAGATTAAGGTAATTAAAAAATTGTATAATTTGTTTTCTTTTTCTATTTAGTTCAGAGTTATTATTTTCAATAAGTAAAAGCATGTCATCTCGATATAATCCTCCGGTAGCACCGGGTATTTTCCTATGCAGCGAATTAATTATAAATAGGCCCACAAGGTCTGTTACCTGAGCTGAGTCAGATGATCCCATAGTAATGTCAAAATTGCTATCCCTATCTGCCCTAGTCCATAGTTGGTTATTAAATTCTATCAATGTTTTTCTTGCCGATAGTATAATGTGCATTTCATTGCTAGTTAGGTCTGTATGTTTGAATGCATAATTTAGTGCCTTATTTAGTAGGTTAGGGGTAATAGATGAATAGTAGTTAGAAATATCTAGTTGAATAAATTTATTATTATTGTTATATTTAATTTCTTTAAACCACTCAATAACCTCTCCAGTTCCCTTCCACAAGCTTAAGTTAGGTGAACAATTCAAGTTCTTAATTTGCTGTATCACCCTGTCTAGAATGTTTTTGCTAACAAAAACATTCTAGACAGGGTTATACAGCAAATTAAGAACTTGAATTGTTCACCTAACTTAAGCTTGTGGAAGGGAACTGGAGAGGTTATTGAGTGGTTTAAAGAAATTAAATATAACAATAATAATAAATTTATTCAACTAGATATTTCTAACTACTATTCATCTATTACCCCTAACCTACTAAATAAGGCACTAAATTATGCATTCAAACATACAGACCTAACTAGCAATGAAATGCACATTATACTATCGGCAAGAAAAACATTGATAGAATTTAATAACCAACTATGGACTAGGGCAGATAGGGATAGCAATTTTGACATTACTATGGGATCATCTGACTCAGCTCAGGTAACAGACCTTGTGGGCCTATTTATAATTAATTCGCTGCATAGGAAAATACCCGGTGCTACCGGAGGATTATATCGAGATGACATGCTTTTACTTATTGAAAATAATAACTCTGAACTAAATAGAAAAAGAAAACAAATTATACAATTTTTTAATTACCTTAATCTAAAAATAGAAATTGAGAATAACCATAGAATAGTCAATTTCCTAGATGTAACATTAAATCTCAACACATGTCTTCACTATCCATTTCACAAGTTAAATGAAAACTTGAATTATGTCAACTTTAACTCCAACCACCCCAGATCTGTTAAAAATACTATAGTGAACTCTGTTCAAAAACGTATCTCTAGAATCTCATCTAATAAAAATATTTTCGACCAAAAAGCCCACTATTACAATGAAGCGTTAGCTAGAGCAGGATATAGTGATAAAATTATGTACATCGATAATAATAATAGACAAACTAACCAAAATAACAACAATTTTAATTACGGTAACAACTTTAACAACTATAATAGAAAGAATTACAATAATTCCAAAAACCAGAAAAGAAATAGAACTAGAAACATAATTTGGTTTGCCCCCCTTTCTCACTAAACATTAAAACCCACATCGCTAAACTATTTTTTAATGCTCTTGACAAACGATTCCCTAGAACACATAAGTATCACTCAATTTTCAATAGACATACTATAAAATTAACCTACTCGTCCACCAAAAATTTAGCACAAAATATTAATAGAATAAATAATAGGAATCTAAAACCTAGCCAAAATACCGATAATAGCATAAACAATATTCAAGTAAACAACTGTAACTGTAGAGATAGATCTAAATGCCCGTTAAATAACAATTGCTTAGTTAAAAATATAATATACAACTGTAATGTTAAAACTGACTTAAATTCTTTTAATTATGTTGGTTCCACCTCGACAGAATTTAAACTTCGCTATAATAATCACAAGAATTCTTTCACAGATCCAAACAAAAAATCTTCAACATCACTATCAGGCTTACTCTGGCAACTTAAACATGATAACGTTGGATATTCGACGGTTTGGAATATAGTCTCAAGAGGGATTCCTTTTAACTCCTCCTCTGAGACATGTGACCTCTGCGCGGAGGAGATATTCTTTATACTAAAATCTAAAAATTCCCTTAATTTACGGACCAATTTATTCAGTTGCTGCAGACATAGATATAAATATAAGTTTAAAATGTAGTATATTTACTTAAGACTTTTAATTATTTTAGAAAACTTGGCGATAAATCTTTCGATTCCTTCAATTCTTTAAACCTTCTTCATGAATATATAATTAATAATGTAATTAAACTACCTTAAAATGGTGATGATCCAAATCTATTGAATAAAATTTTTAAGCTAGATAAACTTCTATAATAAATATAAGAGCATCTGTAGAACAACCGAGTATCCTAAAGTTTTTTTTGAATGATTTCTGCTAAATAAGTTTGGTGAATAATTTTGGTTTTGTTTGCTTTTGACTCTGATTGCTTCTAATAAACTTGGCAGTATTGTCAAATAAATTGGAGGGATTGATTGATATGCTGGGCACACTGTGTTTTTATTACGGCCCTAGATATTCTGGGGAGGAAAATATTCTCGGCGTTTTTAATATTTTAATATATTGATATCTGTTCTATTCTATGCTTGTACGATAATCATGTAAGAAGGGGCAAGAATATTATTATTATTAATAATGTATATTTTATGTATATATATATGTATGTACACTTATGTGTATGGTAAAATCTTTTTGACGCAATGAAGATTTCCATGTGAAATAAAAATTTACAGAGCTGATCATGTAAACTCACATGTGTCTATAATGTCAATTTGAGATAACCTTCTCTTTTTCTTTCTCTTTTCTCTTTTTTCATGAAAATACATATATATACTTATGTATTCCAGTATTTTTTGAGGTTTTATCTCAGATTTTGATTATAAACCTATGAATTTTTAAACTAAACATATAGTCATTATTTTTTCACACATTATTGATATGTGTCTCATTCATGAATATTGATGTTTACATTATAATTCATAGGAATTGATAGACTGATGAAACATAATATTTTAAAACTATCATTTTTGTTTCTAAGTATATCTCCTCTCCTCCTCCCTCTACTCTTATATCGGCTGTTTTAACTCTATCTCCTGTATATCACCCCTCCCCTATCTCTCCCACCTCGTATAATAGATATTACTCGATCTACCTCTCCTTATTTATTTTTGTTTTTATTTCTCCCCGTATCCTTAACACTAAATAAATAAATAAATAAATGAATAATTACAGTACCCCCTTCCCTCATAGATCTCTCATTTGGTGGTTTTCTCTTTACATACATTTCTTCATCTTCTTCACCTTCCGCTCTTTCTTTTTCTTTTCTCCTTCTTTTTCTTTTTTCTTTTTTCCTTTTTTCTCCGTCTTTCTTTCTAACCGTCCTTAACATTTTCATTACCGTAACAACTTTTTAAATGGAAGTTGTAAATTCTAAGGTATGTCAAAGTTATTTATAAAACTGTCTATATATTGTATTTTGTCTGAAGAGGGCATACCATATTTTTAATATGATATCCCTGAAATATATATAATGAAATAAATATGGTTTTATAAATGTAGTTTCCATTTGTTTAATATCGTAAAATACTCCAAAACCAGTTGAGTGCTTTTATATCAGTTATAAAATATTTACTCGTTGTATCCCAACAATTTAAAATAAAACTTTTGCATATATATATATATAAATAGGGTGCGAACGGTATATATATATAGGGTGCGGAGGTCACAAGCAGTTTTAATCATTATTTTATTTGACTAATTTTTATTGAACTTCTATTTCAGAAAATAACAATAAAAATAACTATGCTTACTAATGAAATGATAAGGCATGCTGTGATTGTGGCTTTGAAAGCTAAGCATGGTGATTTTGACATTTCTCGTTGTGAAAGTTGCAAGATCTTTTGTCTACTAGATTCGGTGTGAGTTAGAGAAGGAAGATGGAAGCGTATTACCTGTATCAAAACGTAAAAAAACATTCCAAACACTCTGATTCTACCAGGGCACCTGAATTTATTCAGGAAGTTAAGCAAAACATTGACGACAATCCAGGAAAATCAATGAGGTCAATTGCAAAATATGTTGATGTGTCAGAAAAAACATTCGGAAATGTTGTGCATGAAGACATCAGATACAAATCTTACGTGATGAGGAGAGGTCGATTCATGTCAGAAAAAACAAAAGAAAACCGTTTAATCAGATTCAAAAGACCTTTGAACAAACTTAAAAATCCATCAGAAGATGGTGTGATTTGGTTTTACTCAGATGAGAAAAACATTGACCAGGACCAGAAATCTAACAGAAGAAATGACAGATGGCTATGTGCAGACCCTCCTGAGGTTCCAAGTGTAATGCACACAAAATGTCCTGCAAGTGTCATGGTTTTGGGTGTTGTTAGCAATGAAAAACATGTGATGCTTCCTCACTTTTTTCCACAAGGCCTTAGGATGAATGCTACTGCATATATTGAGGTTCTGGATAAAGTTGTTAAGCCTTGGATCAACAGTGTATGCAATAGAAGGCCTTATGTCTTTAAACAAGATTCTGCAGCATCACACAAGGCTCAAATGACACAAGAATGGATGGCCGACAAGTTGCATGATCACATCACCCCAATATTTGGCAGCCCTAATTGTCCAGATTTAAATCCACTGGACTACTATGTATGGAGCATCGTTGAGAAAAATGTCAAGGAACACCCCCATAGCACCAGAGATCCTTTGAAAGCTGCCATAGTTCGAGTCATGTCCGATATGAACAAGGACCACTTAATCCGATCTTGTAAACGATTTCCAGCCCGCGTAGAGGTAGTTATTGATGCTTATGGTGGTTTTATTGAATGGAATTATTAAATTGATAGTTTAGTTATGTGTGTGTATATATATATATATATATATATATATATATATATATATATATATATATATATATATATATATATATATATATATATATATATAAAATCAAGGGAAAGCAAATAAAGAAAACATTTAAAAATAAATTTCAAAACATTCACTGTACTTACTATATGTGCATTTACCGCGGTTTCAGATCCCAAATCAATTATCTAATCCAAGCGGATTTCCATTGAGAAAGAGATCCTCGTCAGAAAGCTTTTCTCTCTCGGAGAATATAAGATTCCGCGGTAAAGACACATATAGTAAGTACAGTGAATTTTTTGAAATTTATTTTAAAATATTTTCTTTATTTGCTTTCCCTTGATTTTATGTTCTGGCTTGTTAATTTATTAACTTACCATTGAACTACAATTGCATACGGTCGGGCTATACTTGTATTTCTATGTGTATTATTTACATGTAGGAAGACATACTTTTATTATATATATATATATATATAATCCCGCCGAGGTTGACTTTGCCTTTCATCCTTACAGGGTCGATAAAATAAAGTACCAGTAATGCACTGGTAATTTCTGGCCTTGTGCCTAAAGTAGAAACAATTATATATATATATATATATATATATATATATATATATATATATATATATGTGTGTGTGTGTGTGTGTATGAATATATATATATATA
>OZ024742.1:141950293-141962793 GCA_964016885.1 Eledone cirrhosa | reverse complement strand
TGAGACTACCAAATCAAAAGAAGTCCACAAAACTGGCAGGTCCAGGGCAACCTACGGGATGAAATGGGAAGCATTAGTGGATAAGGAAATCAGGACCAGGTATGCAGATACTATTGCATCCAAATTCTGAGAACTCCCTGAACAAACTGAGGATGTTGAGACGCAGTGGAGACTGTTCAGCGCAGTAGTTTCTGCTTCAGCTGTTAAATGGTGCGGGCGAAAGAGGCTCGGTGTGGAGCTGGATGAGCCCTTGGTTCAATCAAGAGATCAAAGATGCCATCCGAGCAAAGAAGGAGGCTTAAATAGCTTGGTTTGGAAATAAGTCTTCCTTCTTGCACTTGCAGTACAAGCAGGCACGAAGAATCGCAGCAGAGATAGTAAAGGCGTCCAAAGTTAAGACATGGGAGGACTTTGGGATCAAGCTGGAATCCAACTTCAGATCAGCAAATAAAGTATTGTGGCCGACCCTCTGCCGACTTCGTAATAAGAAGCCCTTCTCCACATGAAATCCATATGAAATCCGAGACGTGATGTTAAAAAACTTAAATAGAGAAGCTATTATTTGGCTGACATGTGTGTCCCGAGTGACCTGGATCTTTGGAAATGCATCTAAGCAATGGCAATCGGGAGTGATAATCCATATTTTGAAAAAGGCAGACAAGAGAGATTTTTCCAATTATAGAGAGACCTCCTTATTAAGCCTCCCCGGTAAGTCAATGCTAAGTATCTGGCAAAGGGATACAGGGAGATTCTCGAGTCCAAGCTAGTTGATGAACAGTTCAGTTTGCACTCCAGACGCAGCAAACCAAGTATTCACACTGCGACAAGTCTTCGAGAAATTGTGGGAGTATTGCCAAGAGGTATATTCTTGATTTGTTGACCTTGAAAATACATATGACCGCGTTCCTCGGGGTCTGCTGTGGAAGGCTGTGCAGGAGTACGGGATCAATGGATAGCAGGAGACCCAGGGGTAGACCCCGAGCAAGGTGGTTGGATCTTCGATGGTCTCGCTTGGGGATCGAGCCGGATCATTTAGAAACGGTTGCTTCTGACAGAATCCATTGGAAGGAGTGTTTAATATTCTGTCACCATGACCCTCTCGGGAATAAGTGGGCGAAA
The DNA here is from genome assembly GCA_964016885.1 of Eledone cirrhosa. NCBI lineage: Eukaryota > Metazoa > Mollusca > Cephalopoda > Octopoda > Eledonidae > Eledone > Eledone cirrhosa. The sequence continues at coordinate 141,961,674 of OZ024742.1, read as the reverse complement.
AAGAATATATGTATATATATATATATATATATATATATATATATATATATATATATATATATATATATATATATATATATATATATATATATATATAACGGAGGAACCAGGTGTAATATGTATATATATATATATATATATATAACGGTAAGGAACCAGGTGGACCATAACGCACCAAAGTACTCAATACTTAGGGTAGTAGAGTGGGTAATAGGAACGAGTAGGACCCCCGACGGCTGAGCTCAAGCCGTTTCGACGGCTAATTTAGCGGTCCAGAATTAGCCGTCGAAACGGCTTGAGCTCAGCCGTCGGGGTCCTACTCGTTCCTATATATATATATATATATATATATATATATATATATATATATATATATATAATTATATTATATTTAGACATTAAACTCATAGTCGTTTACAATTAATCAGCTCAAAGAAAGAGGCATTTCTGAGCAGTGAAAAATATATTGCTCCTTAACTGTAGAGCTGATCTTTAATCCCGTATAAACGGCTGTTATTTCTAGCACCGGGAATACGGGATGGCTAGTATAGCTGGCTACATACACGTGTAATCAGACCTGCAAAATTTTTGAAGGTGGAATGTACTAATTTTACTGGATTCCTGTTGATAAGCACAGAAGATTTGGATATTTCACTTTTTATTTCAATTCCATTTCGATTCTCTTTATTTTTCAATTCATGTACCATCGTTGCGAAACATATTTGGGTTTCGAAGTTCAAATTCATCTACGGAGCGGGTTTGGATTTTGAAATTTAAATTTGTCCAGGAATCACGGCTTTTGCCAATATAAGCTTGTCTTTATTGACTATATCGAGACAGACAAATTGTATTCACTTTAATTAGTTTATTTCTTGCTAGCTAACTTTGTCTGTTACAATACAAACACGTTTTGTGTTTATCATATATATATATATATAACGGCGATGAATTAGTTTTGCGAGGTTTTTGATATGAAATTGTGTGTCGAAACAAATATTGTTATACTTGGTGAGGGTCAAACAATGAGTGTGTTCTGTTATTAATTCTGGCAATATTATTAGAAAAATATGACCCTCCCCAAGTATATATATATATATATATATATATATATATATATATATATATATATATATATATACACTATAATAAACCTCATGATAAAGTGACAGCCACTTTGTTATAAACTAAGAAGTCCAAGAAGCGGTAATGTTCACATGTGATTTCATATTTTGCTGCCTCGTCTCTCATGCAAAGAATTGACAATACAGTCACTCAGATCACGACAGCCAAGAATATATGTGTGTGTGTGTGTATGTGCGTTTTTATGTGTGCGTGCGCGCTCACGTGTGTGTTTGTGAGTGATTGTAGTAGATGTGCGTTTATGGGCCTTCGGTTTCAACAACAACAAAGACCACAATCCTCTACATGTTTCAGCTGTCTAAATCTATCTATCTATCATTAGATAATGAAAAAAGTATGTCTAGCTAGCTGTGAATCTATCTATCTAGCAATTGTCCCCTTCTTTTGTGCCCCTGTGGCTAATAAAGAAACATATCTATCTAGCAAGCTATCTGATTGTGTATTTGTCTGCCAATCTCTTTATATTTCTATGTCTATCTATCTACCTATTTCTGCGTTTATCTATCTATCTCCCTATCTGTCTATTAGTCTGTCTATCTTCCTATTTGTCTGTTAGTCTATCTAACAATTTATTTATTGAAAATTATTGTGATCGATTTAAAAGAATGTAAATTGAAATACAGGGATGGCCGGAGCTATAACAGGGAGAGAGCCAAGTAAAAATCGAAGATTTTAACATCTTTATGTTAAACGTTATCAAGTAAATATTAAATTAAATATCCTTTTACTGTTTTTGACCGGTTCTATACTAATATACTCACCCACTCACACACATTCTTACATACATAAGACGGGCTTCAGGGAATGCTTCTTCACTCCGTCGAGCTCTGCATCACCAGGGTAACGATGCTGAGTTGTACTATTAGTTTTGGGGTATATTACACTAAAACAAATACCATTACTCAGAACCTATATTTCAAATTTGATATAATATTCGTCTTTCCCAAACAATTTGTTGTAATAATCATGACATGGACATGATTCAACTTTGATTCTTTCTAATATCGGTCACTTTCATATAGGTTTGTGGTCGAACCTGTAGTAGTGGAGACTTCCGGCGTTCTTGGCTCCGGACCACACCCCTACTCACCACCACATATTAATATATATTAATCTGTTAAAATCTCAGACCAGAATTGACCGTGTAATTATGCAATCAAATGAGTCAGTTCCAAAATGAACTAATATCCAATTTTTCTCAAGAATTCTGTAGCCATGCACCAATTAGTTTACTTGCTGAGAGTTCAGACAGGAACTGACATTAAAAAACCGGAAATACATTCTTACGTGTTTTCTTTTTCTTGGAAATAATACGAAATTTCTCTCACATAGTTGCTCTCCAACCCCAGGCCTATCTATAGACACGTTATCTCCTCCATATCAACAAAAATGTGGGAAAGTAATAAATTGGGACACTTTAGGTTTGGTCAGTCAGTGCAAACCTGGAGTTAACAAAGCCATCTGTTATGTGTATGACATTCAGTCTCTTATCAACACATTCCAGCCTCTAGACCACAGACTTACATTTACGAATGCTACTATAGTGGATGCAGGCATGGCTAAATGTTTCAGGATTTCGCTTTGTGATACAGATATACCAGATTTGATCCCACAATGGGATATCCTATGTCTTTAACATAGCATCGGGTCAAGCAAAGCCCTGTAAGTGAAAGTGAGTAAACGAAAGCTGTGTGGAAGACCGTTAAATGGATTCTACATTTAATTGAAAGTTCAAGCAACTTCACATTGTGTCATGCTGATTCGGTTTCAGAGTTACGTTAAGGGCACATGCGTTTGTGGAATTACGCAACTATTTACACGTTAATTCGTGTGTTGAATGCTCATCATTAAAACCGATGTGCGATTCATTTCAAGGGCTACTTCATATGAAATAAAATTATTATATTTTCTAGCTAATATTTAAAAGAGTACAATAATACGACTCGAGCAATAAATCCAGTAATTTAATAGGTAGAACAGAATTTAAATAAAAATAAACACATATTTGTTAATAATGTGTTTTGTTGGATAATTTCAAAAGGAAACAAAAATAAATGAATCAGAAAGAAAGAACTTACATTAGAAGAAGATGAACCGGTGATTGCTTCATTTTATTTAATAAAATCTGTTTAGCTTTTTTCTTTTTAATCTGTAAAATAATTGATAAAATAAAACTATTTAGTCAAAATATAAAGACTAAAATACTATTGTATATATAAGTATATATATTCAAACATTAAAAAAGTCTAAATAAGTATGGGCACACACGTACACAAGCCATACTTGTATAGATAAAGAATGGGTAACGAGACTGCGCCAAATGTGAATGTAAATACAAACATTTTCAATATTTAGGCATATAAACATGTCAGAAATACAAATTTCTCAGTAAATTGAAAAAATTGATAAACACCTCCAATTGATTTTCAGACCTATCTGAGTCCCCATTACAAGGTGTGTATATCATCCAAACAATCACAAGGAAACATGCATTTGATGGGTCTATATGTCCATAGTAGAATACCCACAGTAGTATTCTGAAGTGGACGTACTAATTTGCATGTAGTATAGCGCTCGTGGTGGTAATACGTACATACATTCATATAATATATATATATATATATATATATATATATATATATATATATATATATATATATGAAGAGATGAGTGTGTGTTAACATTTATGTAATTGTTCGATGATAAATCATTCAGAGAAATACAGCTTACAATATAAAAAGAACATGTGTAACGAAAATCTGACATCATAAATACGTATGATGGATGGTGGCGGCAGCAGTGGTGGTGATGGTATTAGTAATGTTGGTGGTGATGGGGTTAGTTGTAAAGTTGGCGATACGATAACGACAACAATGACGATGATGATAATAAAGAAGATGAAAGAGTAAACGATGATGATGATGACGATGATGATGATGATAAGATTTCCTACATTTTGTAAGAATTTCAAAATTACCCAAGGCTTCGACAGGTTATATAGAAGGTTTCTACATTCAAAGTTGTTGTGTATAGCTAACTAATTCAGACGGAATATGTTGTCAGATGTTGTATAGTTAATGGTTAGAATTTGTAATTTGAGAGATACGGAATTCGATTCTCCCTAGTAGCTGCGTTTTTCCATCGATAAGTGTGTTTTGGTATTATTTATAGCAATGGCGGTGGATTGGCAGTATCGGTAGAGGGTCGGACGCTATGCTTTGCAGCATAGAGTTACGGCCCTTTCCATTCTGAGTTCAAATCCCGCCGAGGTTAACTTTGCCTTTCATCCTTACGGGGTCGATAAATAAAGCACCAGTAACGTATTGGGGTCGATTTAATCGACTTTCCCCTTCCACCAAATTACTGGCCTTGTGCCTATACTAGAAATCATTATTTATAGCAATGGCGGTGGATTGGCAGTATCGGTAGAGGGTCGGACGCTATGCTTTGCAGCATAGAGTTACGGCCCTTTCCATTCTGAGTTCAAATCCCGCCGAGGTTAACTTTGCCTTTCAACCTTACGGGGTCGATAAAATAAAGTACTAGTAATGCACTGGGGTAATTGCTGGCCTTGTGCCGAAAGTAGAAATAATTATTTATAGCAATCAGGACGGTAGAGTAACGGTAGAGACAGTATCGGTAGAGTGTCGGACAACATGCTTTCAAATCCTGCCGAGGTTAGCTTTGTTTTTCATCCTTACGGGGTCGATAAAATAAAGCTCCATGCATGTATATATACATAATAGGGTATTTAGGAAAGCATATATTCTATGTTAAATAAACATGTGAGAGCCTCGCTATCAGAGAAAATATATTTTTGAGTTATGAAAGAAATATTTTTCTCTTTTGCTCTGAGGACAGGTCACAGATATCTCAGTAGCCATTGAGAATGTCAGACAGCTGTTTCAATATTCGTTAATAACTCATTAATGATATTCTGCATATGGTCATTCGCATATAGGAGATAGAAAGCATCGACTGGAAATGCTCGTTTGCATATAGTGCAAACTGGACTGGTTATAATTAATTGGTAGTATATACATGCATCTATCTATCTAGGGCGGGTAAAATTCTCGAGATCCATGGACCAGTTCTCTCCAGCGGTCTCTGTCCCTCATTATCGTTGCCATGTCCTGCGTCTCCAACAGACCAGTGTCTGTCCTTAGGGCATCAACATACGTTAAGCTTGGTCTTCCTCTTCCAGTGTATCCATGGACGCACATACATATATATAAGTATATATATATAGTGAAAAATTGAACGGGAACAAAACAGAGAGGCAGTACGAACAAAGGTTTATTAGATTCACGCTCTTGATATATATATATATATATATATATATATATATATATATATATATATATATACAAAATTAATTAAATTAAATTAAATTAAGGGAGTCATTTCCGAGGCATGCGCCATATCCACCGTAGAATAAGCTCAAAGATTCCAATGAATATATCCGAGCATTTTATATCAACTAGAAATTTATTGACTTATATATATATTTAAAATAAACACATGAAACAATCACAGGGGATAATTTGTAAAGTGTGTAATCACGCATAGCTATGTAGGTAACTAATTAGAGTTTAACTAGAGCTTCAAATATTGCCTTTTTAAAAAATGATTAATCCTCCTTGTATATATTTCGGCTCCTTAATTGAAAAGCTAAATCAGTTGAAAGGACTCAGCTGCTATTTATAGCGGTCGATCACCCTATTCATGCCAATGTGATGACGCTAGCATGTTGTTAGTAGTTTTAGAATTGCAGCATGTGCGATGGGTCACTCGCAGATTTGCATTTGATGTGTAAACACAGATTGCTAAAGATCCAAGATTTTACTACTGTGACTTTACGGATTAACGGTGAAATATATTTCTTTAATATATACAAGGAGGATTAATATTTTTTTAAAAAGGTAATATTTGAAGCTCTAGTTAAACTTTAATTAGTTACCAACCTAGCTATGTGTGATTACACACTTTACAAATTATCCCTGTGATTGTTTCATGTGTTTATTTCTAGTTGATATATATATATATATATATATATATATATATATATATATATATATATTTAATATAGAAATGGCTTTATATATATATATATATATATATATATATATATATATATATATATATATATATACATACAATGATATTAAATAAATGGAAACTATATTTATAAAACAAACATTGTATTTTATCTGATGAAAGCGTATCAATGTGTCTTGATACCCTTCAAATATATATAATAAAATAAATATGGTTTTATAAATATAGTTTCCATTTATTTAATATCATTGAATATTTACTCCAATAAATTGTTGAGTGCTCTAAATCAATTATAAACATTTTTATTTGTTGAACTTCCAACAAATTAAATACCCTTTCTACTTATATATATATATATATATATTTATATATATAGTGAAAAATTGGACGGGAATGAACGAAAACAGAGAGGCAGACAAATATAGGTTTATTAGGTTCACGCTCTTGAGAGTGGGGGAGGGGGGGGGGGGGGGGCGCGTTTCGGGCATAAGCCCTTCTTCAGGAGAAAATTGGGTAGGAGGAGAGTTCCGAGGGTGTGTAGAGGAGGAGTGGAAAGACATTTAGAAAAAAGGGGGAAGGAGAACAAATAAAAATAAAAATTAAAATAAACATAAAAATAAACATAAAACATAAACAATAAAATGACCAAGTGGTGGAAGGGTGTGAGGCGTGTAAGGGTGGTGGCGGGTGGAGTTGGGAGAGGGAGGTGGGGGGGGGGGGGGGGGGGGGGGAGGGGGGTCGAAACGGGGAAGGCTGAAGGTGGTGTTTGTGTATGTGTGTAGGTGTACGTGTGTGTGTGCGTGTGTATGTGAACGTGAGAGTTGGGGGAAGAACGAGGTTCCATGTTCAGGAAAAGGTGTGTGCGTGAGGTGGGGTGTAAGTCGGTGTCTGCGTGCGTGTGGAAGGAGAGGGGTCAGGGCGTTTGGGTTCCGGAGGCTGAGTGTGTATATGTGGGGGTACGCACGTGTGTGTTTGTGTTTATACGTGGTGTGGATGTAGGTGGCGTGGTGCGAAAAAAAATGTGAGTGAATGTTCGTGGATAAGTTCCTAAGGTGAATTCCTGCGATGAAATGCTGGAAATGTTTCATGTTATGGAGTGGATGGCTGGAACGATGACCGGTGGTGTAGAATCCAATGTTGGTGGTGGTCGGAAGTGGAGGGAAGTGGGGTGCGCGCGCAACAGGAAGTGGTCAGAGGGTCAAGGAAGGGTGAAGAGATAGCAGTAGAGGATGACAGGTGGAGAAACGGTCAGTGTGTGTATCTGTGTGTGCGGTGGTGCGGTGGACAGGGGAGAGGATGGGTAGGTGTGAAGGGTGGAGGAGGAAGGTGGTGATGTGGGGGGGATGTATATTAGTAAAGGTGTTAGTGGGATGTGTGTGTGTGAAGGCGTGTAGTTGGAGCGGGGAGAGTTAGAGGGAGAGAAGAGGTGTTGGGGACGGAAGAGGTAGTGTAGTGTACTGGTGTGTGTGTGCGTGTTTGGATGAGTGTGTGTGTCATATACTGGTGGCAGGGAAAGGGTTGAAAGCGGGTGTATAGTGGGGGTTAGTGGTGGTTGGGTGAGTGGAGTGGGTGGTGTACATAGGTGCGGGTTTATGTGTGTGTGATGGTGTGTGTTTGTGTGAGTGGGGTCGGGGGGAGGTTAGTGATGTTAGTTGTGGGGTGGTCAGAGTGGATGTGTGGGTGAGAGTTAGTGGTGGTAGTAGGGTGTGTGAGTGCGTGTATATATGTTCAGGTGGGTGTGTGCGTGTTAGGGGGAGGGGTGGGGATGTTAGTATAGTTAGTTGGGGAAGGGCCGGGAGTGGGGCGTTAGTATTGTTAGTTGTGGGATGGGCCAAGGGAGTAGGGCGGTGAAAAGGACGAGTGTGTTAGTGGGGAATTTGTTTGGTCGAAGGCTAAAGGAATAGGAGTGGGGAGTTTGGGCCGGGGAGTGTGTGGGTCTGGAGGGTGAAGATGGTGCGTTGTTCGACCGTAAGGCGGGTGGCGGGTGTTCCATGGCATTGTGAGGTGGTGGGCGGAATGTCCAGGGGAGCAAAAGTGGCGGGCGATCGGGGAATCCCACCAAGACGAATATCCCGGAGGTGTTCCGTGAAACGGTCCGCCGGGCGACGTCCAGTCTGTCCGACGTAGTTGCGCCTCACTCCGTGCAGCGAAGTCCATAGACTAGGTTGGAGGAGGTGCAGCGGAAGGCGTGCCGGACAGAGAGAGAGTGGCTGTTGGGACCATGGAAGGAGCAGAAGGAGAGAAAGGAGTCGAGCTGTTCTCGTGTGAGGGTCGTCGCTCCGATGCAGGTATCGATGTAACGACCGTACAGTTCGGGCGTGGGGCCGGTGTACTGGGCAAAGATTTGGGCCTCAACATGGCCAACGAAAAGGTTGGCATAGTTTGGGCCCATTCTTGTGTCCATGGCTACCCCCGTGACCTGTTGGTAAAACTCACCCGAGAAGGAGAAGCAGTTGAGGGTGAGGACCAGCTTAGCGAGGCGAAGTTGGTGCGGGTGGAGAAGATGGGGGAGGGGCGAAGGTCGGGGTAGTGCCGGAGGGCACGTAGGCCGTCGGCGTGGGGGATGACAGTATAGAGGGACTTGATATCTAGGGTGAAGAGGAGAGGGTGTGGGCCGGGGGGGAGGGAAATTCTCAATATATATGTATATGTATTTCTTATTTAAATATTCATCAAATTATTCATCAAATTTAATGGTTAATAAATAATATTGGAGTTATCTGTTCTGTTACAATTGAGCAAACATAGACATAATAACTTGTATGATAAATTATATAATTTCGCTAAATTAATAATTGTTTCTATATTAGGCACAAGGCCAGCAATTACCTAGTACATTACTGGTACTTTATTTTATCGACCCCGTAAGGATGAAAGGCAAAGTTAACCTCGGCGGGATTTGAACTCAGATCATAAAGGAACGTAACTCTATGCTTCAAAGCATGGTGTCCGACTCTCTACCGATACTGCCAATCCACCGACCTCAAAAAAATTAATAATGTTCTGAAAATATTTTCAATGTTGGATGAAAATATTTGAATCTACAAATTGTTCTTCTCTTACAATTTGAACTACGTTTTTTTCTTAAATATATATGTAAAATGTAAAATCAACATCCTTCGTAACTCATATTAGAAACGTAAACAATTAATACGTGTGTTTTATATCTATAAAATCACCAATAATACTTATACTTATACACTTGTACACGTATATAGATATTTATATACTTACAACCTGTTGCAATATAATAAGATAAAATGTACTTACAACCATAATTCTTCATATAATCTAATTGATTATATATATAATATTATAACTCATAATTTAACTATATATTTTTTTTAAATTCTGGAATCATATTCCACCATTCCTACAAACTGTTAATTCTTAACATTTCAATCTTTTTAAATTCACGTAAATACAAGCTTTTCTTTCTTTCTCTTTCTTCTTCCTACACATACATTATATATCCTAATAATTATTTAAATCTACCTGCGTCTAAAAATAACATTTTTTTCAGCCCTATACCTCAACCTCATTTGCATATTCGTCTTAATAAGTTGAAATATTTGATTTTTTCCTCTCATTCCCCTTTTTCTTTTTACTATCCAGGAAAAACTTGAACCGTTAAGATCTCCTTCCTGGATATGTCAATATTTATAAAACAAATTTTGTATTTTATCTGATGAGCGCGTATCAAAGTTTTGGTACCCTTGAAACATAATTAACAGAATAAATATGGTTTTATAAATATAGTTTCCATTTATTTATATCATTTATATATATATATATATATATATATATATATATATATATATATATATATATATATATATATATATATACTACAAATTAATTACATACATACATAATTATAACCACACTTATAGACACACACAACACATATACATATGTAAACATAGACACAAACGCAGAAATATATATGTATACTATATATATATATATATATATATATATATATATATATATATATGTGCGTGTGTGAGTGTGTCTAATCGAATTGTAAGGTTTTTATAACATCAGATGGAATATATATATATATATATGATAAAGTTATACTTGTATAAATACAGATATATATATATATACAAATTGTATAAATATACGCGTGTGTATGTATATATATAGATAGATACAAATATAAACGCGCGCACACATACTAGCACACACACATACTTGCACACATACATTGATAACCAATGAAAATAACGTTGAATATGTGAGCTACATTGTTCTCTCTGCACTAAATACGGAAATTTCAGTAAAAAAAAGAAACCATAACCACCGTGTTTGTTTGAGTTTATTTTTAATGCTACGACTTGGAAATTATTTTATGAAATCAATAAGATCGTCATCGTCATTATTCCACCATCCTATTGATAACAATGATAATAGCTGTTTCTACTTTATGCACAAGGCCAGCAATTTTGGAGGACGGGAAAGTCGATTAAATCGACCCCTGTGACTGGCTGGCCTGCCAGAGCTACTGAGGAGCTTTGTCAGTTCGAGATAAACTCTACAGTCAAGAAAGTGTTGTCAGCCAGGCCTGCCTGAGATACGCACAGGGTGACTAAACTGTCCTGCAGGCACTGATTGTGTTACTGACCTGAGGGCTTATGACGAGCACCTGCTGTCACACGTTAGACGGATATGACTATCAACTGAGTTCATTATGAAGACGGTGGATTGGCAGTATCGGTAGAGAGTCGGACACCATGCTTTGAAGCATAGAGTTACGTATGATCTGAGTTCAAATCCCGCCGAGGTTAACTTTGCCTTTCATCCTTACGGGGTCGATAAAATAAAGTACCAGTAATGTACTGGGTGATTGCTGGCCTTGTGCCTAAAATAGAAACAATTATGAAGATCGTCCCACCGTCTTCATTTAATGGGGAAGGTCAGGCAGCTTTTATCAGCCTGGTGTCTATGGCCAAAGAGGTCGTGAGGTTGACGCGTTTGAAAGTGCTGAAGACAAGCATTTTCCTCTTCGGTGAAGCCCTGATTAACTTTTTCAGGTTTCGCTTGAAGAAGAAAACCAGATTGGAGAGGGAAATACTGCCTTCCAACCATTTATTTTAAATGTGAGTGAGAGAGGCGAACATGGTCTGTGTGAATGAGACTGCCTTGCGTATACGCCTGTAGATTAGAGGAGAAAAACT
>OZ024742.1:141930293-141945293 GCA_964016885.1 Eledone cirrhosa | reverse complement strand
ACTGCAGCCAAGCTGGAACTACACCTAGATATATTTTAGTTGATTATATCAGTCCAATTATTTTGTCTAGTGCAAATGGATATATATTTTACGGGTCGAAATAACTCATTGTATATATTATTCGACGCAACAATTTTGATATCGTTCATCAGAGTGTCTATCTATCTTCTTTTTCTCTCTAAAACACCCCACCCTTTTTCTGTTACTCTCTCTCTCTCTCTCTCTCTCTCTCTCTCTCTCTCTATATATATATATATATATATATATATATATATATATATATATATATATACACATACACACACACATATATTTATATGTAATTGTTTCTTATATAGGCACAAGGCCAGCAACTTTGGGGGAGGGGAAAGTCGATTAAATCGACCCAAGTGCATGACTGGTACTTTATTTTATCGACCCCGTAAGGATGAAAGGCAAAGTTAACCTAGGCAGGATTTGAACTCAGATCATAAAGGGCCGTAACTCTATGCTGCAAAGCATGGCGTCCGATATATATATATATATCTATTTTAGAATGAGTTTTACAATAGATTGAAAGCACTCAACAGAGAGATATTTTCCAGAGTTATTAATATTAAATTCAAATATTAATAAAATAGATGTTCTTGTGATCAATTAAATGTTATTATACATATGTCTTAGGTACTTGAATCAAGTTCAATAGTACGTCCTCATCAGATAAAATAAAATGATACATGACATACCCTGACATGTTAAATGGTTAAGATTTAATCAAGGTAGTGATTAACTTGGGAGAAAACTCAAGATTTATACCGTACAAATGAGAACATGGGAAAACGTAATAGAATCAATAGAGAGGGTGTGAGTAAGAAAAAGATTGCTTTAATGTAACAGTTATAGGGTTATTAATGTTTGAAATACTACTGTAGGACAATAGAGGAAGACTATACATATCTGGAGTTATATTAGTTTTTAGTTTGAGAATACAGCTGATATATAATTAAAGAGAGAGGGATAAAGGGGAGTAATTTATGCACAAATATTCTTCAGACACATATAAACATATATAGCCTTGGCGGTGAGGTTTCAAAATATTTAATTTATGTTATTTTATGGTAACGAAGCAAAATTATAGGTTTTAAAAGTTGGGGGTTATTTGTGTTATAAATTTTATAAATTTATAAATGTGTTAAATTTCTAAAATTCAAAGTTTTATGAAATCGAATTTAAAGGATTTACTAGGCCCACGAAAGAAAAATATATACTGTTCAATATTCACGCAAAGGTAATCTTTAAAGATATTACTTGTAATATTATCAACAATATCCATATGTATAGTTTATGAAGTATTTACAGTTATAATTATCAAGGAATTTATTGTTAAATAGTTATAGTGTCTAAAGTATAACAATTAAACCAGAGTTTTCAGCTGTAAATATATATATATATATATATGTGTGCATTGATCTTAATAAGGGAACTATAAATTATTATTTTTATTATCTATTCATATATTAAATATTAGATCATTACATTAATTCAGCATTCTAGGGAAGAACCGAACTCTAATTATGATTATGTCAATATACAATATAAATATATATATATTTGGACAAACTATACATAGAGTTATACCGAACTAAACTTAATATTGTGTTATTGTATATTATAAACGTATTTGCACAAAACTATATACAGAGGTCTACCGAACTATATTTATGACTATGTTATTATATAATATAAACATATTTGCACCAACTACATATAGAGAGATATATTAAGTATTAATGAGACGGTATACATTTAGTAAAGGATAACGGTTATAATCTTAGGTAATAGATTCATACATGCATAACTATAAAATACATAGATATATAAAAATGTAAACGCATGAATGATCGACAGTTCAAAATAAAGCCAGTAAAAATTTACAGGTTAGATATCAAAGCTATACTTAAAACAGAGATAGAAAAACAGAGATAGAAAATAAATGTCTGGATCAAAGTTAATAATATCCAGACTTTTATTTTTCTATCTGTTTTTCTATCTCTGTTTTAAGTATAGCTTTGATATCTAACCTGTAAATTTTTACTGACTTTATTTTGAACTGTGGATTATTACTATATATATATATAGTAATAATAATAAATGTGAAGACTAAAGTCCAAAGAGGGCTCGATAAGGATAAATATATATCAAATATATATATATTTAAATAAATATATATATATATTTTAATATATATGTATATATATATATATATAGTAATAATAATAAATTTGAAGACTAAAATCCAAAGAGGCCTCGATAAGGATAAATATATATCAAATATATAAGAACCGTAGAGCAAATATTTATTAAAATAACAGATTAAAGTTTAAGCAAAGAATCGCTGCTTAAGTTTCAGAAGATCCCGTTAAGGGTGAAAGCAGCGATTCTTTGCTTAAACTTTAATCTGTTATTTTAATAAATATTTGCTCTACGGTTCTTATATATTTGATATATATTTATCCTTATCGAGCCCTCTTTTGATTTTAGTCTTCAAATTTATTATTATTACTATATATATATATCTCAAGCCGTTTTGACGGCTATTTCTGAGTCCAGAAATAGCCGTCGAAACGGCTAGAGCTCTGCCGTCGGGGCCCTGAACATTTTCCTAATACCCACTCTACCACGCAAACTATATTATAGGTTCACTTGTGTTGTACACAATGGAGCGTAGGTATAATAAGGAATATGAAGACCAATTTTTCGTATTTCACATTATTAGACTAATAACTGCGGGTACCATGAAAATACGTATAACAGTAGATTGTCTAATAATGTGAAATACGAAAAATTAGTGTTCATCGTACAACAGAAGTATATATATATGTATACACACACAGGAACACACACACACACACATACACACATATATGTAAAAGGTTTGGTGAACACACAAGTCGACTGCTTGGTGCCGCGATCGGGGTTTTACATATTTCTATACCCACTCTACATGTCCCCATGTATCGATTACTCATATGATTAGTGGTCTCCTCGGTCTCAGTACCACACACTCTCTCTCTCTCATATATATATATATATATATATATAAATTCTTAAAATGATCAAATTTTAGTTTAGGACATTTATTTGCTGACAATTGTTTCTTCCAGAGGGAAGTCTGGATTCATCGGAGCATAGAGAATGTCGAAACATGTGACTAAAATCCTAGTCATTCAGAACATTTAGCGTACATAATTGTTGTTAGTGTCATAGGCATCATGTGGAGAGTCAGGAGTTAAACAGATGTTATGCTTGAGAGACCACAATTACAGGCAGCACTGGTTGAAAGTGTAAGAGGTATAAGCAAAAGGTACTACAGGCAAAACAGTTATAAGCAAGGAAAAGTGGTGTACAATACAGGAGTCAATACAGTCAATAAGGCATGTATGAGGAAAGAGTTATAATGCAGTTGAAATAATTGTTAGAAATGTTTAAGATAGCATGCAATTTGTTAGAGAAGCATGTGGTGATAATGTAGGTATTTGTTATGTGAGGTGTAATGCAAAGCACGTGATAGAGTTGGATAGGTGATTTTAATTCAAGTGTTTTTGTGTTGTAGTTCGTTTGTATCTGTACATGTTGTTTGTAACTCACAGCTATTAACCAAATGATTATTTTGAGTCGTTTATAGTCAATAGTTATTTGTTTGTTAAATGTAAATTCCACCGAATTACTGGCCATGTTGTTATTGTAGGTATATTATCTTATGCATTTTTTATCTACAAATTATCTTTTCTAGGGTTTGTATTAACCGTTATATAACGGTTAATACAAACCCTAGAAAAGATAATTTGTAGTTAAAAAATGCATACAATAACAATATAGCCACTGATTCTCTGTTTCTTATGTGATATATATATATAAAAGACAGCGAGAAGCGAAACCCAACCAAACAGGGAGTGTGTTCTGTTATTAATTCTGGCAATATTACACAAATATGACCCTCCCCAAGTATAACAATATATATATATATATATATATATATATATATACATGTATATATAAACTCATGTATTAGTAATAATATATTTTATGTGTGAGTACTTCTCTATATGCATATTCTGTGACTAGATTAGGCAAGTATTAGAAATAAATCTGGCTTAAAATCTATATGTAGGATCAGTTATTTTTCCTCAAAGATCTTTAACCTTACCCTTTAACACAGAAGGATATGTATTTACTACCCGGATAAATTAGCACATGATATATAACTCCGATACCCATTTCCTCACCTTTGTTCATTCATCTTTTTGACTAACGCTAACTTCTCCATAACCTTTCTCCCACATTCCCTTATATGTTGGTATTTACTATATCTACAAACCGCCTCTTATCTACACCTAGTTACTGCAAGCTATAGGGAATGGATCATTTCACCAACACAATTTTGAAAAGCTGACAATTTCAGCAAGCCTTAAAGTATTAACAATAAATCTATTGATTCTATCAATTGTATATGGTTTGAGTGTATTTAATACACACGCACAAACCTATAAAACGAATATATATAAATATATATATATATGCGTGTGGCTGATTGGCTAGAGAACAGGATTCGCAATCATGAGGTTGTCAGTTCGATTCCTGGACCGGGCGATGCGTTATGTCTTTGAGCAGGACATTTTATTTCACGTTGCTCCTTCTACCCGGAGTTGCGAGCGATAGTTAGTATTAGCAATTGGAAAGATCAACGGTCCGATTTGACGAAAGTCGATCGACAAATTTATATATATATATATATATATCCGGGATAGAACCAGTTTAAAACTAGTTAAACCATTACTCAACAGAGCACTCGATACTTATATATACGTATATACATATATATATATATATATATATATATATAATATAAGATCAAAAGATGGTTAAAGGAGTTCCATATATTTTATTATGCGCATTTCAAAAACAAACATCATCAAGCAATAATATTTGTGTTTTCTTCAGATAAAACAGGAGAACATGATATGAAGGCTAAAAAACACTTGTGGATAGTGCAGTTTTAAATCAACATATATAAAACTGCACTATCCACAAGTGTTTTTTAGCCTTCATATCATGTTCTCCTGTTTTATCTGATGAAAACACAAATATTATTGCTTGATGATGTTTGTTTTTGAAATGCGCATAATAAAATATATGGAACTCCTTTAACCATCTTTTGATCTTATATTATGCATACTCCAGTCCCACAAACTGTAGAGTGCTTCTTATCCGATATCTGCATTGCTTTATTGTACTACAATAAAACTCACCTCCTACATATATATATATATATATATATATATATATATATATATATATATATATATATATGTGCGCGCGCGCGTGTGTATGTATGTATGTACGTACCTACATATGTATGTATATAAGTATGTATGTATGTACGTATGTATGTATGTCTATGTATGTCAGGTCACCAGTTGGTGCTACTGGTAACATGTATCCCAGTACAACCTGTCTCATGGTCGGGTCGTTGGCGACTAAACTGGCAACCCCACCATGTATGTATGTACGTATGTACGTATGTATGTACGTATGTATGTACGTATGTACGTATGTACGTATGTATGTTTGTTTGTTTATGTCAGGTCACCAGTTTGTGCTACTGGTATCCCAGTACCTGTTTCATGGTCGGGTCGTTGGCGAATAAACTGGCAACCCCACCAAGGTTTCTTGGTGAGGAGGGTGACTTTGGACATCCTGCAGGACTAAAAACAAAACCTGTCAAAGGGCAAAGGAGCTCTTAAGAGTCGATGGCCATCCAAAATCACCGGGAGAGATGACCCCTTAGCCTTTGTCAAGGCAGAATTCTAGGAGAAGGAAAACTCTGATATAACACCTGCAACTCTGATGGTATCGTTCAGCGCATCGGTAGGGGGTTCTCCTATATGGATATAAGGTAGTGGCCGTACTCGAAAACGAGTTGGCAGCCACCATGTTTGTTTGTATGTATGTATGTATGTATGTATGTATGTATGCATGTATGTAATTTCAATTTTATTTGCATTTTCCGAGTGAATAATTTCTCAAATATATTAAAATTAAGCTAAAACAAAAGATAGAACATCTAGTAATATATGGAAGTTAATTCAATTTATCAGTTACATAATGTACGTTGTAGTTTAATTATTGCGCCCACATGAATCACATTGTCACTGACATGACGAAATTAAACTCAATAAATTCAACTAAATTATGCGTTAACGTAATCACACATGCACATGTATATATATGCATGCACGCCAATAGACACACACTCACAGATACAGACTTGCGTGTGCCCACGTACAGATCCATACGCGCTCATACATACATACATACATACATACATACATACATACATGCATACATACATGCATATATATATCGTAATTATAAAGAGTTTGCCGTATAGAAATATTTATTACGTCACTCATTAAAGTACAATTGTTTCACTAAAATCAATTATCAGCTCCTTTCCTGAGACCAGATCTCAGATACTCGGCTTTATTATGACACCATTTTAAAATAACATAAAAAAATAATAACGTAAAATGGAGAGAGGCAAGTGAGAGGAATCTTATCCAATCTTCCAAGAATAAGAGACATTGAATTAATACAATGTTCATGGGTAAAATATTAAAAAATATTCTTTAATCGAGTACACTCCAAACACACACGCGTTGAAACTTCCGTTGTTTTTAATGAAGAGCATTCAGTTGTTAGATCACCTGAATATCCGACTCATCTATTCACGTTATGTAACAAAGTATTCTAGGCGACGAATTGGCAGAGTCGTTAGAACGTCGGATAGAATGCTTTATGGTACTCATTCCGGCTCTCTGCTCTCGGAGTCCAGATACCGCCGCGGTCTTCCTTTCAAGGTCAATGAAAAAAGATAGCAGTCTAGTACTGATGTCGATCCTTCCTCTATACCTCTTTCTCATTTCCCCCCTCTCACTTTCTATCTTTCTCTGGAAGAAATCTGCTGTACTCAGGCCTGGAGAGGGACAGGCTCCGCCAGGCTTAAAATGCCGAAGAAACGCCGTATGTCAATACGGCACCCCTACGACTCTATTAGGAGTTACGGGACCATACATACAATACAACAGAGTATTCTGAAGACACGTATCCCCTTAATTTAATTCCCAAGCTGAATCAGCGTCCGAGTTTCAGAAGGCTTAATAATGTTATTATTCCTCCATGTTTCATCTAGATATACCTGTTTCTATAACATGCTAAAAGGGTTCTTATGATTACACAGGGAACTTCCTAACCATCTGGGCATGCTGCGTTCATAAATGAGACAACACACATACACGCACACACAAAACACACACACACAAAACACACACACACACATATATATATATATAAATATATATATCAGAAAGGGTGTGGTAAAATAACAGGTGGACCATAACCCACCAGTGTACTCGATACGTGGGAGTAGTAGAGTGGGTAATATGAAAAGATACAGTTCGGATTCCGTTCAGATCTACCTTTCGAAATGGCCGGAGGTCAGCCGTCGGGGTCCTGAATCTTTTCATATATATATATATATATATATATATATATATATATATATATATATAAGACACAAGGGCTTGTGTGTTTACTTGATAAAGTGTATTTAGAAATTAAAAGAAAGCACAAACGGAGGACTGTCCCCCGTTTTATTTCTATATATATATATTGAATTTAGCATCCTAGTCCAATTTTTCTAATAAAGAAATAGATGGCTTCAACCTGTAGCAACAAATTTTCATTGAAAATAAAAAGAGAAAATACAATCAGTCGAAAGAAAATTCATACTTATAAACATACATACATACATACATGAATACATACATACACACAGACATGCATGTGTGCAAGCATAGATACAGGCATGCATGTGTGCAAGCATACATACACATACATAAATACATATATACATACACATAGATAGATAGATAGATAGATACATACATACATACATACATACATACATACATACATACATACATACATACATACATACATACATACATACAAATATATGAATCTGTGTGTCCTCTTGCATATTATTTTGGGGAGATATATTCTCTATGTTCGTGTTTTCGTATTTTATTTTGGGAGAAGATTGTATTTTATTATTTATTTAAGGATTCTCGAATCTAATTAGGAAATTAGATAAAATTAATCAGTTTGTGCTAGATTGACATGTTTCACTTATTGAATTTGCCAAATTTGGATTAAAATCTCTCATTGCCCTCACCCTCTCCCATCTCGCCATCTTTTTCTCCGTATCTTTCTCTCTCACCACCTCTCTTTCTCAGTATGTGTATGTAAACTTGACATTTATAGCTCCAAAAATGTCTGCGTAATCATTTGATAAATATTCAAGTGTATGAATAATTAAAGTTTCTAAAATAACTTTTTTGACCAGCTTTCCTTGCAAACTTAGGATGAAATTTCTCATCCACCTAGCAGATACATTCTAGAATAATGTGTGTACATTGTATTTTAAAAACTGTTCAACATAATTTTTATATATATGTGTATGCATGCATGTATGAATGTACTATGAATGTAAGCACACGCATATGTACATAAGCATGTGCGCTTGTATTTATGTAGGTATGCAGGGATCCACATATGTAGTTATAACTCCTAGGATTATTATTTTCGGGTGGGAAAGTCTATTAAAATGCCCCAAACGGATTGCGTCACATTTAGCCCAAGACAATTGTTTAGAACTGACAAGGAGAAGGGGTCAAAAGTAAATAATTGGCACCATGAAACCAATTGTTCCAGGTAGACAGAACTCGTCCACCTGAGTTGGCAGCCTGTCAAGGACAAAGATCACTCCGATTTCAAAACTGGAGTAGATGGGACTCCTTAATCATAATTATGACAACTCATCAGTGAACGGGTACTCCTAGCTGGTGTCAGGGCACGCAGTAAGTTCACTGGGATTGAAGGAAGCCGAACTGTTATGATATTCTTCTAAGAGGGCGAAACTCCGAAGTAAAACCTGTGGTTTGCGTGATTACTGGCTATGTTGCTTAGGCTTGTCATCAGATAATAATCACTGAGAATTAGAGAGTGGTAATCGTTATAGTGACAAGCGTTTGTCACTATAATCCATTATGTACAGATACTTCTTTTGCAATTTTCTCATCCGCCGTTCCATCTCACTAGACATTGCAGTACAGGACTTTGAATTCTTGTCACAATATAGACATTAAGTCTATTACTACAGCTATTAGGGTGTCACACGAATTTGCACACCAATGAAATACCGCCACTTCTGTAGTTTTGTCACCTCGGGAGATATAGTATAGGCGGGAAAAAACACAGTTCCCCATTAACATGTGGTGATGTGTCCGATGCTGGAGTGTTGTCAGTATCTGGCTTTAAAAGTCACTTCCATCCACATGGGAGGGTATAGGCTTGCAAGAATGATTGCGGTGATGTTGAGACGTCTATCATCTGACAAGATGAAGCAATCATCAAGCATGCATGTTTTATGTATGTTTTATGTATGTGGGTATGTATGTATAATATATATACATGTGAAGTGGAGACGTTTGATCAAGTCAGGTAGTGAACACATTGAAACTCGTCGAGAGAACACCTTACACTGAAAAGGAAGGCAAAGAAAGGAGACTGCTCTGAACTGCCTGGTGTTGAACATCATCTGCCAGCACCGTGGTCAAGTCTGCCTGTGTAAAGCTGGTTTGACTAGACACGAATAAAGTCATATCAGTAGACCTCATGTAGATTATGATCTGAAAAGGTGTAAGGAATGTGGCAAGGAATGTGCTAGCATGGGAGATCTTACAAGACACAATAGAACACACAGCCAGAACAAAGCAATGGAAAGTGCCGGAGGAGACTACAGTTGTCATGTATATGCCAGATGGTGCAAGCCTTTGGCTGGTTTAAAGAGCTACATTCGCGCCTCACATTTTTTAGCATTTTATCAGGCGATGGCAATGCTCGAACACGAGTTTGCAGCCATCATGTATAATATATATATATATATATATATATATATGCAAAGTTTTATTTAAATTGTTGGGTTAACAACGAGTAAATATTTATAACTGATATAAAAGCACTCAACAAGTATTTGGAGTATATTTACGATATAAATATTTGGAGTATATTTAAGTTATAAATATTTACTATATCGTATATATATATATTTTCACCTGTCTATCCATTTAGGTAGGCACAGGTTTACACAGGTTTACACAGGTTTACACACACACACACACACACACACACACACACACACACACACACACACACACACACACACACACACACACACACACACACACACACACACACACACATATATATATATATATCACTAGATATAGCAAATGTCTTTCCTCTCATGATAGTAATATAGTGTCGACACTTTATAAACCAGCTGCTAATTATGTGTGTTATGTCCTCCACATAAATGTAGCATAGTCAGCATTTCCTGTTACATTTCAAAAGATTGAACATTTCAATTCGCTATCCTTTTCGTCCCTGTGTTATTTTGTAGTTAGCTATCTTCTGCTTCTGTATAGATAGCTAAATAGCGAAGCTGCGCCATTTTCAAACTACCAAGCGATGCATCTACAAATAAATGATTGAGCGAATTGTGAACGCACAAGTTCTTACACACACATAAGCCTCTATGCGCATATTCACCACTTCCTTGTGTATGTACACAATATACAAGCATATAAATCTTCTAGTTGACACTGATGTTTGCTATACAAAAGTATCCCTTCTAGAAAGGAGTAAAAGGTTTTTCCTACGACATTTAATAAGGAAGTTACACAGTTGCCATTAAGAAGCTTAATACAAATAAACTTTGCCACATAACAACAAACACTCTCCATCATACATTGATAAAAGTATCTTACGTGAAATCTTTACATAACACTGAGATTTGCAATGGAATTAAACGATGTATTGTTACTTTTCGTTTTAAGTCTGTTTTATAGAGCCATGTCGAGATTACTTGATACTAAAATTACATGACTTGTTGCTGAATGGGTAAACCTGGCATTTTTTATTTAATTAGAAAATATAACAAATATAAACAAAACAACTGAATAAATACATAACATTTTCACTGGATGGTTTTCCTTTCACTCCTTTCTTTAATACGTGTCTAGTTTGTTCGTTTGCACTCGTTTCCTCCTTTTTTCTATTTTATTTTCTTTTTCTTTCCCATTTATTCTTTTTTTTTTCATTTTCGAGTTTCTGTATTTTCACCTGTCTATCCATTTAGGTAGGCACAGGTTTACACAGGTTTACACACACACACACACACACATACACACACACACACACACACACACACACACACACACACACACACACACACACACACACACACACACACACACACACACACACACATATATATATATTAAGCTGTACCTACCTAAATGGATACACAGGTGAATATATATATATATATATATATATTTATATATATATATACATATACGATATATATAGATACGTATGCTGATATATATATATATATATGTTTATATTTACACGCAAAAATATATACACATATACATATACAAAAGCACGCACACGAATGTATGTATATATATATATATATATATATATATATATATATATATATATATATATATATATATTTTAAATAGTTAAACAAGATTCAATGAGTATGTCAAAGAATGAGTTTTACAGTAGATTGGAAGCACTCTACGAGTAATAATTTTCCAGAGTTATTAATATTAAAAAGCAAATATTAATAAAATAGATGTTCTTTTAAATTCTCCTATTCTACAACCAGTAACATGGCCCAAAACATTGCCAAATTAAACAATAAAATCCTAAAACAAAACCAACATATTGATCTTAATAATAGAGTTAACATAAATGATACTAAACCAAAATGTAATTGTAGAAATAAAACTGATTGCCCTTTGCAAAATAATTGTCTAGATAGTAATTTGGTTTATAAATGCACCGTAAAAACTGATCACAACATATACAACTACATAGGATCAACTTCTTCCATATTCAAAGCCCGATTTGCGAACCATAAATGCTCATTCTCGAACTCTAAGAGGAAATCATCCACGTCTTTATCACAGCAGCTCATATGGTCATTAAAAGAGAAAAATTTAAAATACTCCATTCTTTGGACAAAACTTCGTAACTGTGGAATTTACCGCAACTCTAGTATATCAAATAACTGCGCGCTCTGTACAATGGAGACCCTGTTGATTATTAATAACTATGAGACCCTAAATAACAAAAAAAGTGAATTATTCTCTAGTTGCCTCCATAAAACGACATCCACATTCTTAGCTTCCCACAAAACGAGAAAAAAAGAGAGTCTAGCATTAAACCATTAAAAACTTGGTTGTCAAACATATATAATGAACAGGGAAAAAACATTAATGGCTTTTAATATTGCATTATCTTATAACTATCTATAGAATAAATAACGTTCAAATGAAAGACACTTGTTCAATAACATGCTGAACATTTACACACATAACATTATTTTACTAACTTTGATCAATACCATTATTTTTCTTTATTTCTTTATCTCTCTATCTATCTTCCGTTCTAAGTTTTAAATTTTAGTTTAATATCCAACCCATATATTTTTACGGATCTTATTTATAACTGTGAATTTTTTAACGCGGTTTTTGATCTCCTATTTATAATATATCATAATATGTATGTAATTATATTTTCTATATTTTTTTTTTTTTAAATATACCTACTGCATTTATATATCCATGATTCAAATATAGAGCAAATACCCAAACTATAAATTATTATAGACATTATCTTGAAATCTGAATTATCCATGCATTTATTATTCTTTCTCTTATATACATATATGTATATAACTGTAACACGTAGAACTTTATTATATAAAATTGTAACCGATATCATCTACCTAAAGTATACTATACCATTAATACCTAATATATATCTATATATACCTCCCTATATATTACTGTATATAATTTTTAGTTAACTTCTAAATCTTTAGTTAACTTCTAAATTTCTTGATTTCGTTTACTCTGAACTAAGAATAATTAATGCATTTACACCCTCTTATATATAGGTGTATATTTAACCTTAACATGCATCAATCTATTATTTTGTTATCATCTACCTAAAATATACTGGCTCATTAATATATATATATATACATAATCGTTATTTAAATATTTCTAACAATAAGTAATTCACAAGCTTTACATACCTAATACGCTCAGTATCTCCGTTAAAGTTTACATTTAGGAAAATAATCAACAGTATAAACTTTCACTCCTGTTGGCCAACTAATTCCTATAAATGTTACCCACATGAAATTCAGACGCTTTGAAATGTTAACACACTTATAGAATTTATAAAACTAATATATAAATAACCAGGAATTAAAAACAAATAAATCAAAATCTCGAACCTTCACCCTATAATACCATAAATTAAATATTTTCAAAATTAACCGTTTAACTTTCGGCAAAAATAAATCTCCTTCAGCTTATTACCCCCCTTTATTAAAAAATTATAGTATCATACATCTTAATATCTATATAACTGTTACATTAAGCAACGTTTTTCTTACTCGCACTTTCTCTGTTGAATTTATTACGTTTTCGCATTTTCTCATTATTAGGGTATAAATGTTAAATTTTTCTTGGGTTAATCACTACCTTGATTAAATCTTAACCATTTAACATCTCAGGGTATGTCATGTATCATTATATTTTGTCTGATGAGGACGTACAGTTGTACATCCGAAATATGTATAATAAAATGTAATTGATCAAAAGAACATCTATTTTATTAATATTTGTATTTTAATATTATATATATATATATATATATATATATATATATATATATATATATTTAAAAGAATAGAGGTGTAACTATATATATATATATATATAGTGACGAAACATAGGTCAATTGCATGAACTCATAATCCTTTATTTACAGCTATATATATTTCGATGATAACCATTGAATGGCTATGACATCATCAGGCAGTTAGTCAGTTCTTAGATATGCCAGCTCTGTGTTTATAGTGTTGATGGTATCCGAGCCTTGGGACATATATATATATATATATATATATAATAGTTGTCCACTATCAAAGTTGAGAAAATCAAGTAATGTTCTCATGGGAACGGAACAAATCGACAGAGAGGCAACACTGTCCACTTCTTTCCTTCTCTGGGTGTTCATTACTCTGTTGTTTTAAGTCCACAAATAGTTCACACACACACACACACACACACACACACACACACACACACACACACACACACACACACACACACACACATGTATGTATGTATATATAATTTAGAAAATGAGAAACACAGCAATATAAAAACAATTATTCTTATTAGTTTCACGCTTTGGATGAAAGAGAGTAAAACATTCGACGTATCGGACGTCAGTTATTCATCAGGAAAGTACAATATTTCAGAGATTAGAAAATAAAAAATAGAAAAAGGGAAATATGTGAGTGTCTGTGTATTGTTTTTAATTTTTTGTGTATATCGGCGTATATACGGGTAGAATGGTCACTACATTCCTTATGATGATGTCTAAGTGTGTCTGGTTCTATTAACATTGTATATGTGAATGGTTTGTCTGTATATATATTAAACTAACAAAAGAGCCCGTCGTTGCCGGGCACACCTTTCGCGACGATAAATAAATATCCCCTCTCTCACCAATAAACAGCTGCAGAACTCTGCTGTTTTATACGGTGACATGCTCCGGGAGCTATGTAACAAAATCGGATGGAAACTGTAGAAATGCATCGCCTGCATACAGACATACATTTTCGTTTATATATATATAGATATAAAAGAATTTTTTTGTGACAAATATGTATCTGTTCATTAAAAAATCAAACGAAATTCAACTTCAGGGTGAAATAAAAAAAAAAGCAGCCAAATT
>OZ024742.1:141922793-141925293 GCA_964016885.1 Eledone cirrhosa | reverse complement strand
CAATTTATTATTTCTTTTTTAAATTGGGTTGACGGAAACTGATATGCAGCACCTGTAATTCAAAGGGCCGGTCAACTGACATGCTGATTCTCCTTGCGAATTATCTAAAGAATATCGGTAGAATTCTCAGCTACTTGCGTGTTAATTTAATGAATAGGCCGTTCTGTTGATCAAACAATTGAAACTTTTATCGTCAACACAAACATCTTGTCCCAGAACTTGATACAAGGTCGGTGGTTGGATATGAACTCTGTATCTATTGTTTAGCAGCCAGAAACCTTTTTAATACTCGGCCTAAATAAACAAATCAAACATCTACAGATGAATTCGGTCAGTTTATATCAATCATAATAATCTCTAGCATAGACGCAATGTCAGAAATTCGAGTACTTGATTGGTACTTTATTTCATCGATCTGAGAAGGATGAAAGGCAAAGTTGATCTCAGTGGGGTTTTAACTCGAGACATAAAAAGCGAGAACAAATATTGCAAAGTATTTTGTCTGATGCTCTAATAATTTCACCGTTTTAGCTTATAACAATAATGGAATTTCCCATTACTCTTTGTAGTGGAACTACGTTAGTCAGAAGTATACCCAGGAATAGAATGGACCTCCATTGGTTTCATCGATGAATGTTCCAGTTGTTTGAGCAACGACAAATTAGTGTGCAAGTGGCTGTGCATTGCACAGACAAGTATACTCTTAACGATGGTATCAGGGAGATTCAGCGTTATCAGTTTGTGACGAGACTGGCCCTTTGCATTACAGGGACAGTATATCTGAAGAACTTCCAAACAGTTTCCGTATTCCCTATTTCACTTACAAGGCTAGAGTTAGCCCTACCCGAGGCGATTGTAAATTACACTTGTCCAAGAAACCATGCTGTGGGATCGAACTCGGAAGCAGATTATTTATCATTCTTTCATTAGATAACTGAAAGGAAATATCAACTTCTATTTTGTTAACTATAGACTATACAAACTATTCAAATAGCGAAATGTTCATATATCATAGTTTATTCAAAATGACAATCCGCAGATGTAGCAAACTTTACACGTAGCCTTATATTTAGGATTACAAAGCTAGCTGAGTATTAATCTTCTAAAATTTTATTTGAGACTTTTATCTTACGCCCCGCAGAAGATTATTTCTGTGATATCTTTTTATTCGAGATTTTATTTATGAATATATAGTTACATATTCAACTTCGTGTTATCCGCATTAAGAACATCAGGAAAGAAATTATTGTTTCTACGTTAGGCACAAGGCCAGCAATTACCCAGTGCATTACTGGTATTTTATTTTATCGACCCCGTAAGGATGATAAAATAAAGTACCAGAAAACAAATAATTGTTTCTACTTTTGGCACAAGGCCAGCAATTACCCAGTGCATTACTGGTACTTTATTTTATCGACCCCGTAAGGATGAAAGGCAAAGTTAACCTCGGCGGGATTTGAACTCAGGAAACAAATAATGGAGGCTTAACAGTTACGGTTTCTAAAGTTACTGGTTTCAGGTACTCTGATGTCTCATACTATAATTTTCTAGCTTCAAATCATTTGAAACAATACTTGAATAAACACAAATATTAAACTTCTTGCCTCATGGTTTATAAGTTACTTTTATTTATTAGACATTAACATAGTGTCGACTCCATAAGATATCTTCAGCCTTATTTGTTTTGTAAGAGTAAAATCTGGAATCTGACGAAAGACCTCAGTGTCTACGTTGGTATGAATGGTAATAGTAAATGTTAGAGTCTGTCTCGCACCTTCTAGGCTCATTTAGCCGGAAATTAATCCGATTTTATGAGCATTAGGACTGCAGCAGTTGTTAATACTAATTTTTAGCTGAGTTGACTGGAGCAACGTGAAATGGAATGTATTGTTCAAGAATAAAATCCACGACATTACGATTTCTGAGATAACCATTAAGGCACACGCCTTTACAATAGTAAATATAGGAGCGTTTATTGAGTTTTGATAACCCCTGTAGCTAAAAGGCGTGGAAAAATTTGGTGTTTCACGCTAAAACTCTTCATTCATTTAAATACCACACCTTCCCGGTCCTTTAGTGCTTTTAGCGGAGTTCATTATGTTGCAAGCATTTGGACAAGGTCTCCTGTCAAAGGATGTTCCTCCCTCCCTCTCATCAGTCTTGGAGGCCCTGGAATGAGGCTTTGGAATTTCTCTTTCGCACAAACCATTACGGCAAACAAACTAGCCGTGTTGATTTCATACATTAGTAAAACTAAGAGGGATTTCATGTGTGTAGATTACGTGAAACATTACAGTACAATTAGACAGAATAAAGTTTTCAGTTTTCTACTAGACGAAATGTTACCTTCTAGCCTCAAATCAGCCCTTATCTAGTAGATATCTCGTGCCACCACCTCCATTCAGGCACTTCTGACACGACTCCCTTGTCTCTGTCCAGTTCAACACCCTCATTGTGTCTACCCAACGCCATGTCCTAGGCTAACCTACACACCCCGACC
>OZ024742.1:141905293-141915293 GCA_964016885.1 Eledone cirrhosa | reverse complement strand
ATTATCCATGTTTTGGCTTCAGGGACACATTATAATGTGTTAAATTTATCTGAGCTGCATCTTAGAGAACAGCTATCATTTTCCACACACACAACCACATCACGGAGGATACGTTGTTGATATGGCAATCCATAATACTTTCACATTTATATTTAAATACTACGATTTACGTGACTCTGGTTTCTAGCAACGAGTTAATACGTTATTGTTTGCAATATTCCACAGTCTTTTATCTAATTCTGTCGTCTTACGTCACGATAATAGGTAATCTAATAGCATTTTCAACTGTTGTTTTAAGTGTTAAAATCTGATCGGTTCTTAACCACAGATTTGGATGTTATACTGAGTTATTTGACTACCATGCTCGCTGATATCATGAGTACAGTTGGTTTAGATATTACTCTAATTTTATTACTATTCTGTGTGGTTACATCGTTTAGACAATCAAGAAAATAGTTTCCTAATCCATGCACGACATGTTTCGACATCCACATGGTTGACATTTTGTGCCGTAAAGTTCCCAACCTTGCTTGCGCCATTACCCCCTTTTGCATGGAAAAACTTTCCACCACCCACCTGTAAATATATGAAAGCATGCCAAAAATATTTGGTAAAAGTTTGTTACTGGTTTTTAAACTGAACTTTTATGATGTAGTAAAATTACCAAAGGGAGGTAACTAATACACTGACTTATGCTGCTACCGTATTAAAGAACAAATGAAATCAAATTTGACCATTTAAAACTGTATTCTATTAAATATTGTTAGATTTAAATAAGATGTCACTATACTTTGATGATACCACAAGCTATGTTTACCATGAAGCCGATACTGCATTGTAGCATCATTGTCCTTTTGTAAATATATTAATTCTTCCTGCACATCATCTTCACAATCGATTACTTGGACTTCAAATGTGTTGCTTTGCCGTACCATATTGGAACAGGCAATAAGATTATATCCTGAAATCGATGTACCATGTCATCGTGCAATTATTGTAAATAATCGCAATATGTTATGACATCCTCATCAACCAATGCATCTTTCAAGCTATTCAGTCGTTCAAATTGGTGGGGTTACATCTTGAAATGTTCAGCATATATAGCTTTAATTTAGAAATTAAGACAGCAATGGACGATTTACAGTTGACAAGTGTTTTTTGCTTTCCTTGCAATAACATACTGAGATCATTTAGTTTGGTGAATATGTTGTTAAGGAAAAAGTATTACATTTTGAAGCAATCAGAGAAGTGGATAGTGGAGGGTTTTGAAAAGATTTATTATTGCATCGAACAGTTCGACAAAACGGACAATACAGTTGCTGTTTGACCACCATCGTACTTCAGTATGTTACAAAAACCCCACATAGTCATCATCATTATCAAGGCAGAGTTGACGAAAATTTCGTTCAGACAAAGATTCCAATTTTTGCTTGTTCACAGTTTTAATAACTTACTGCAGTACACACTAAGATTCCCATTGATATATTTTGCCATTAAATGCTGTCGGTTAGCCACTCAGTTAACTGTAAAAAACTGGATGTAAAAGTTCAAATTTTAAGAGAGAAGAGAAACCTCTATCTTTGCCTATAACATCAGATACTGCATCAGATGCACAGACAATATTGTTCAATAGGATGTTATGCTCATTAAAAAAAAAGCTTCAATAAATCTAAAATAGACATACCTTTTGAGTCAAGTAACAATTGATCATTCAACAGCATCTCAGGTTGGATATTGTCATTAAAATAACGAACATTCACCATCATCAAACATTGACTCCTCACAACTGTTGATACATCAACTTGTATGGAATATTCAGAACTCCGGAGATAATGGATGAATTGATGTTTAGCGTCGGTAGCTATATATATACGTCGAGAAATTGTTATTAAGTGGAATTGTTTTGGTAATTGTGGTAGGCATTTTTATGTATTACAGTTGAGAGAACCTTTTCAATAACATGCCTTTGCAACCAGTAACGTGATGTTGTACGTCGCAATCATCACTTTTCTTGCTGCGTGGTTCTTCTGAAATTCCGAGATCAACATTCTCCGCTTTTCGAATGAGATTTTAAGTTGTAAGAAATATGACAAAGGGTTTTCCTTCTAGTCAGTTTGATTAGAATATAAAGTATACCCTAAGCGTGAAGGCTTCATAGCTTCGTTGCTTAAAGTTTGGTTAAACATAAGACAAACAGGTAATTGGCTATTCTGAATAGAAGCGATAAAACCATAAGATAAATAATCAATGCGGTATTGACGATACATTTTCTTAATGGAAACATTGAGGTGTTTAAAATCGTACAATATGCAGAGAAATCAGAACCTTTTGCAAATCAATGAGTAAGGCACTGCATAGCTCTTTCAGTGTGCGCACAAGTGTGGCATCGTCAGTAATCAGGAGCTGTTGGATAAAGTAAATTGCTGTGTCATGGATTTTATGGCTGATTGATTGATCTTGCTACCCTTAAGTGTCACCTGTGTACTGACAAGATTATCAGAGGAGACAAAATATTCAGTGGCAGAGAGACAGTATAAATGGGAAAGACCCTGTGAGGTGGATGGGTGTTTATGAATGGGATGAGTATGTGAGGGGTAGCTTTTAGGAGAGATGTTGACAGTGAGAGGATATAAGGAGAAAAGAAGAAAGATAAATAGAGCGTCGGAGGCGGGAGTGAGAAGACAGGAATAAGAGAGAATACATAGAAAGTCAGGAGGGGAAGTGGAGAAAGGAAAGGGAGAAGTGGGGGGGGGGGGGAGAAAAAAGGGAGCAGGAAGAGAGAAAAAAAAAGAAGAAATTGGGAAAGGGAAAGAAAGGAAGAATGAAGAGGTGAGGGGAAGGAGTGGAGGATTTAGAATAAAGGTATGAAGGAGTGCTGACAAAAAAAAAAAGCATCTACTTTAGGCACAAGGCCAGCAATTAATCAGTACATTACTGGTACTTTATTTTATCGACCCCGTAAGGATGAAAGGCAAAGTTAACCTCGACGGGATTTGAACTTAGACTGTAAAGGGACATAACTATGCTAGAAAGCATGGCGTCCAACCCTCTACCGATACTGCCAATTCACCAGAGATAATGTGAATAGATAAGTGAACTAAAAAGCTTCTAATGAATGTGTTTATAAATATCGTATATGGGATGATGAGGACGATGATGATGATAGTGAATATAGGCTGATAGATAAATAAAATATAACGAGTGAGTGGATGTCACTTAATAGAAGAATGCTACAGACATTTCTGGTGGATTGAAGATGCTTATGATGATTCTGTTTAAGATGATGATAATAAACTGTATTTAAGATGATGTTGATAATAAATAGGAGTTGATGATAAACAAAATAAATCAAATTTAAAGGATAAATTGAGATAAATTAAACAGGTAAGTGAGTGTATATCAATCAATACTAGAAAATGAATAAAAATAAAAATGAAGACAAATAGAATTAAGATATTGTGTCTTGTGGTCAACTGAAAAATATTCAGTGAATAGATTACTGATAGTGATAGTATTTATGATGATGATGATGATGATGATCATCATCATCATGATGATGAGATAATAGTGGAGGTGGTGTATAAGATGATGATGATGATGATGATAAAATGAATGTTAATAAATTAGCCAGATTAGCAAAAGGTGCTTCTAGTAAATATAGTGATGATAAGAAAGAGTACATAGTAATGATAGATAATAAAAAAAACTGATAAAACTATTCTAGAGTATGGTGCTACAGTGACCTGTATCGTTCAATACTCCCAAAACCCTTACTCCTAATAGTAATGAAGATTACAGTGATAAGAAGAAAAACAGTAACAATTATAAGGGCGAGTGCAATAACAATAATAATGATGATAATACTAAAGTAAATATAGAGTAGCGTGATGTGTAAACATAAAACAAATTGAGAAGTTGACAAAATGAAGAGTCGTGTTCAAATGATTAGGGTGCTGAACTCATGATCATAATGTGGGTTCGAATCCTGGACCGGGAAGTGCGTTGTTTTCTCCAGCAAAACACTTCATTCTACGTGACTCCAATACATTCAGCTGAAAATGCTTACTAGCAGTGGCTGGAGTTAACTTTTAGATTGTTAATCTTTAGACAAGCATCCTTTCCAGGGGGTAGGACTTGAACTCTCAGCCACTTAGCACTAATGACACTGGGATAAGCACTGGTCTAGTCAGCCTCCAGGCTTTTGCCAAAATATTTAATTTCGTACACATAATAATATATTTCGTACATGATAATAATAATAATGATTTCTACCACAGGCACAAGGCCAGCAATTTGGGAGGCGAAAGTCGATTAAATCGACCCCAGTGCATTACTGGTGCTTTATTTCATTGACCCCCATAAGGATGAAAGGCTAAACTAACCTCGGCGGAATTTGAACTCAGGAAACGTAAAGGGACGTAACTATATGCTTCGAAGCATGGTGTCCGACACTGTACTGATACTGCCAATCCACCGCCCATAGTGATAATAATGCATTTTACTATAGGCACAAGGTCAGCAATTTTGGGAGAGGGGAAAGTCGATTACATCAACCCCAGTGCGTTACTGGTACTTTATTTTATCGACCCCGTAAGGATGAAAGGCAGAGCTAACCTCGGCAGGATTTGAACTCAGAACGTAAAGGGTCGTAACTTATTTTTTGCGTTATAGTAATAATTGTTTCTACTTTAGGCACAAGGCCAGCAATTAAATCAGTGCATTACTGGTACTTTATTTTATCGACCCCGTAAGGATGAAAGGCAAAGTTAACCTCGGCAGGATTTGAACTCAGATCCTCTATGCTTCAAAACATGGTGCCCGACCCTCTACCGATACTGCCAAATGACCGAATAATAATAAGGAGTAGGAACGAAGTATCAATATAACATCAATATATTTATTTACACATTACGCGCGTTTTGTAATCGATCAACTGGAGCTACGATCGGTAGTGATCGGGCCCGAATCTGGAGCCGATAGCTCATCAGACTTGTGGATTCTCGATAATGGTAAAAATGCAAATGTAGAACATCACATCAGTAACCCGATCCACATATCAGCCTTGTGTATTCAAACTGGTGAACCATCAGTAACTAAATATTACACACCATGAGCATATATATATATATATATATATATATATATATATATATATATATATATATATATATATATATGCAAAAGTTTTATTTAAAATTGTTGGGTTACAACAAGTAAATATTTTATATACGTCAAAATTATTTATAAAACTGTTTATATATTGTATTTTATCTGAAGAAGGCATGCCATATTTTTAATATGGTATCCCCGAAATATGTATAATGAAATAAATATGGTTTTATAAATATAGTTTCCATTTGTTTAATATCGTATATATATATATATATATATATATATATATATATATATATATATATATATATTTACAATAGACGAACTTTAGTATATATCTGTGGCCAATAAATGAGACTATATATATATATATATATATATATATATATATATATATATATATATATAACGAAGGAAATGTGGTAAGGAACCAGGTGGGCCATAACGCACCAAAGTACTCAATACTTAGGGTAGTAGAGTGGGTAATAGGAACTAGTAAGACCCCGACGGCTGAGCTCAAGCCGTTTCGACGGCTAATTCTGTCTCAGAATTAGCCGTCGAAACGGCTTGAGCTCAGCCGTCGGGGTCTTACTTGTTCCTATATATATATATATATATATATATATATATATATATATATATATACACACTACACACACACACAAAATAAAATATAGAAATGGCTTTGGTGTGTTGGCTCTACGGAAATTTAAATTTCTGATCAATTTGAAGAGGTTCTCCTCAAATAGGTAAGTCGGTTGTTGGTGAGTCGTGCCTTATTAGTCTTGAAACCAAATTTCTTATCATTGGTAGATGCTACATTAGGGTGGTCGAAGAAGAAGGCTCTTCATTTAAACCGCTTGAGGAATTCGTCTGTACGTCTGATTAGAGTTTTAAAGTACTGTTTCCTTGGTGAAATGGGGATATCATTCATGGAAATGTCGATGTCGAGTTTGGTCAGCATGGTTTCGAACACTTTGATGTAACATCTACCAATGATGAGAAGTTTGGTATCAATAAAGCACCACACACTAACAACAGCCTACTTGAACTATTTGAGGAGGATCTCTTTAAAATGATCAGTAATTTAAATTTCCGTAGAGCCAAACACACCGTACCCATTTATATATTAAATTTTGTATATATACTGTACTAATGTATTGAGTACTTCATTTACTGTAGTTACCCCCAATTGAACCCAGTACTTACGGATATATATATATATATATTCATTACAACAGACGAACTTTAGCTCTTATTATATAGATTGTTAGAATAAATACTGTTAGGATATTTTCATTTTTATGGTTCTTTTTATATAACCTCTGCAAGACATGAATTGCTACCGGTGACTACAAAGTATCTACTTATTCTTGGAAAGTGTCTGCTGCGTCTAATAATCTGATAACAGTGATGGCAATAAAAGCAAAACAAGATTGAATGATTGCACTAGGTGGAGTTTACAGCAAGGATATTGCAGAATTACTTTAGTTGGTCACTCACTGATATAAAAAGGATATTACACACCTACATATATAAATACAATTTCATAAATATTTTACAAGTACACATAAATAATTATATATATATATTTTGTATATATATATATATAATATATATATATATAATATATATATAATATATATATATATATATATAATATATATATAATATATATATATATATATAATATATATATAATATATATATATATATATATATATATATATATATATATATATAATATATATATAATATATATATATATATATATATATATATATATATATATATATATACATGAACACATATATATATATGATAAGAGAAAAAACACTTATAAACACACACATGGATATATATCGTTCAAAATGTATATTTGGAGCATATTCCAGAAGAACTGCTAATACAAGTTAAGTGAATTAAGAAAGCCATAGTGCGCAGATTTGTGTCAGAATATATTCTAATCTCCAAAATAAACTTTATACATAGCTAATATTGCGTCATAAAAGAAAAAAATCTCACTCCAAACGTCAGATATTCAATTGTTTTATGGATTTCACTCTTTTGTTAGAATTTCAGTGAAATTATTGTACTTCGTTTGAAAACTTTTGTGAGTACAAAATACGTAAGCAGGTTATGTAGATGGCTGTCTGTTAAAGGTTTTATGTCATGAAAACTGCCACGTGAACAAAATAAAATAGCTACACGAGTTAGTGAAGGCTGAGTTCGTATTACATCTGAATTGCCGAAGTTCCGTAATCATTTTCTTGCTACGAATATGGCAATTTTAAACTGAAATATCAGTTACACAGACACTTTATGATGAAAAGTGAGTAAAATTAATTGTGTACATATCTGATGGATAGATGTATCCGTTTCCAGGGATACCTTACCCGATTTTCTCGACTATTACGATCTTCTCGACTATTATTATGAAGATTTGCGTTGGGACGCACACATTTCAAAGTTCAAATATTTCCGATGTTTTTTAAGAAGGATTATTTGCTTCAAATGTAGTTATTCAGTACCTTTGATCTCAATTTGTCGGGTATTGCGATAAAACAACTGTATGAACACGATGCTGCTTTTTCATATTAGGTATTCAAAATAAAGCTGCTTCACTCAACTTATTTTCAAGAGAATAAAAGACAAGAAAAACTACGCAATGAAATGATATGAGCGACAAAATATACCAATATATCAAATTCAATGCAGATCTTGTCATAAAATTTGTAAGAAACATTTGCTTAGAAATATCACCATCCAATGTCTGGAAGGTAGAGGTGAAACACTATCAATATTTTTCAAGGGAACACAAAGTCACAGAGTATCATAGGGATCAGAGAATAAGTTAGTAAATAGGCAGAGTAGTATTTTATCTGGCTTTCTGATTACCCAATCCGAGATCAAATTTATATTTAATCCTTTTGGGGTTGATACATAAAGTAGTGGTGGGGATTGGCGGAATTACTAAGACGTCGGAAGCATATTTGAGATCTGTTCCAGCTCTATGCACTCTGAATTTAAAAGCCGTCACCATTCATCTGAAAACACGATGATGCTTCTGCCAGGAGTTGGACCGGCAGTTAGTACTAGTAGTGGAAGCAAATTATTTAATCCAGTCTGAGAATTGATTTCTTTCTTTTGTATATATGCTTTCACAAGCACGCTGTTTCAAAGAAATATAGTAATCTTCATTATTTATCTATGTTTAAGGGCAGTGGTTTGGCAGTATCGGTAGAGCGTCAGACACCATGTTTTGCAAGCATAGTTATGGCCCTTTGCGTTCTGAGTTCAATCCGCCGAGGTTAACTTTGCCTTTCATCCTTACGAGGTCGATAAAATAAAGTACCAGTGGTGCACTGAGGTAATCGCTGGCCTTGTGCCAAAAGTAGAAACTATTATTTATCTATATTTAAGTAATTACATGTCAACTGTCAATGCACTGTTTGGTGACTGATGATGTATTTAGTTTTCATGCAGAGTCTCTAGTTGTTAATTTATCTCTCCCTAGGTTATTGACTAGTGTCTTCCATCAGAATTGACAATGTTGTTACAGCGTAGAATAACATGACCGTTCTGCGCTAATTTTTCCGATTCTGCGTTCTAAGATCAAATACCACCCCGATCAACTTTGTCTTTCACCCCCCCCCCCCCCCCCCCCCCTCCTCACACACACACACACACCTAAACAAAAATAGCAATAAATATATTTTGCAGGTTAACACCATATCTTTCAATATTTAGATATAGGATTATCTTCTAGTTGTATTTCCACCCAATTACCCCCCACCCCCTTGTGGTTGCAGCATGGCTGAATGATTAAGGAGTTAAGGTTATGTGTTCGATCCCACTGTGCAGCACCTTAGGCAAGTTTCATTTACCATAGCCACAGCTCCCCAAGAATTATGTTAAGGGTGCACATCTTTGTGGATATCAATTTCACGACAATTGAAAGCCTTGATCAAACAAAGGTAACAATCGCCGTCAAAACAGACAGAGGTTGATTGTATTCCATTCTTCCATTCTGCTTTTTTATCTATATTCGATTCTTCATACTCAGTAAAAAACATTATCACATCAGATTCAGCAACATCAATACTTCTTCTATCATTACAACTATCTTTGTAAGGGTGGGGGATTGGCAGAACAGTTAGAGCGTCGGACAAATTATTTGCAGTATTTGATCCGTTTTTTCATTCCGAGTTTAAACCTGTCATCTTACCCAGGTTGATAAAATAAAGTACCAGTCATGTACTAAGGTCGATGAAATCGGCTGTTCCCCTCATTCAAAATTCCAGGCAGTGTTTATAATAGAAACCATTAGTACTATTTTTATATACTTTTGAACAGTGTCCGTTTGGGTTTACTTGTCTGTCAACTCATATATGACATACCTGGCTAGCTTTTTATAAATGCTTTTACATTTTCATTCGATTTTTTCGTAATAGCATTTTTTAAGCTCAGGAAATTGTGTTATTGTCATTTAGCAGCAGCAAATGGGTTTTGTTACGTTAGTAAATTATTACTATCAATCTCCAATAATGTGTAGCTATTTCAACAAGATTACATTTACTCTAAAAAAAGAAAAAAAAGAGAAACATTAAACATATGTGTCTACATGTATGTATGTATAAATTGTACACACACACACACATACACACACACACACATATATATATATATATATATATATATATATATACATTATATATATATATATATATATATATATACATTATATATATATATATATATATATATATCACAGGCTTACTGGTACTGTCAAGAAGGAAATAAATAAGTAAAGACCTAACTGAATCAAAATGACTACTGAACAAATGGTATTGTGGTGAGAATTCTATCATCTCACTCAGTGGCGGCT
>OZ024742.1:141872793-141900293 GCA_964016885.1 Eledone cirrhosa | reverse complement strand
TTCTCTGGCAATGAACGAAAAAACGAAGATAATACGTCATATGTGGAGCGTGGAGAACAATAGCACGCAAAGACAAAACCACGTAAATGGTATAGCAGAAGTCGTAGATTAAAATTCTAACTAAGAGACCAAGTGAATCTCCGCTACAGAGTTAAGAACAAAGTAAATAAATACAATAAAGAAATAGTAGAAATAAATAAATACATACACGCAAACAAATATGTATATACACAAGCATACGCAAAACCTTACCATAGGTATACAAAACCACGCAATATAAATATGTGTGTGTGTGTATGCGTGTATACAAATAAATAAATAATTATATAAACGTATATAAATAAATAAATACGTATATAACAAGCGCACACACATACCTACATATAAATACACGAATGTTCGGAGACGTAAGTCAACTAAAACAAGAAGTACACATATACACACACCCACCATACGTACGAACCTGCATACTCACACAGACGCAAAAACTCCCGTATACACATAGCCAAACCCTATGTACCAGAATATATAAAATTATACGCCATAACAATCAAATATACGTACGAGAAGGTATACGTACCTTCACAAAACATACGGGTAGTATATACTTACCTATGCAAATAACTTGCTCGAAGTGGATTTGTCGATAAGGTAGCATATACAGAGTACGAAAATAGACCTAGAAGAAATAGATCCCGTCGCATTTGTTGGTATAACCCACCATATAATATGGAGGTGGCCACACCATTAGCTAAGATCTTTCTTTCCCTTATTACGAAGCATTTTCCCCCTACACATAAATATAGTAAAATTTTTAATAGAAATACTATTAAAATTTCTTACTCTACGACTCCTAACCTTGCACATAACATCACAGCTTCAAATTTAGCTAAACTACCTAGCCGTAGGAACACGTGCAACCCTGTAGTTAGTACTAACTGTAATTGTAGGAATCGGGCTGATTGCCCCCTATCCGGGAAATGCCTCTCTAGTAACATTGTCTACAAAAGTAAGGTTTAACACCCACGTCCCGTAGGGCCTACATAGGGTTAACCGCCAATAGTTTCAAGCAGCGTCTTTACATGCATACCCATTCTTTTCGTTACCCTCTAAGAAGGAATATGACGTCACTTTCAGCTTATATCTGGAGTCTAAAAGACAACCACACCCAATATAAGTTACACTGGGAGATCCTAGCTAGGGCTAGATCGTATAACGGAAATAAAAGACCACTAGACCTCTGCGCCGCTGAGGCCCTGGAAATACTCTACGCCACAGACCACATCTTAAACAAAAAATCTGAGGCAATTTCGGCTTGTAAACATAAATTGCACAAAACTTTCCTGTATTACAGCCCCACGTTATACCCTAACGGATAGTACGATCTATACGTGGATATTTTACGTCTTGATGTGGGAGCTAAGTATATGTTTTGTTTATTCCTTTACTTATTTGCATAGGTAAGTATATACTACCCGTATGTTTTGTGACGGTACGTATACCTTCTCGTACGTATATTTGATTGTTATGGCGTATAATTTTATATATTCTGGTACATAGGGTTTGCCTATGTGTATACGGGAGTTTTTGCGTCTGTGTGAGTATGCAGGTTCGTACGTATGGTGGGTGTGTGTATATGTGTACTTCTTGTTTTAGTTGACTTACGTCTCCGAACATTCGTGTATTTATATGTAGGTATGTGTGTGCGCTTGTTATATACGTATTTATTTATTTATATACGTTTATATAATTATTTATTTATTTGTATACACGCATACACACACACACATATTTATATGTGCGTGGTTTTGTATACCTATGGTAAGGTTTTGCGTATGCTTGTGTATGTACGTATTTGTTTGCGTGTATGTATTTATTTATTTCTATTACTTCTGTATTGTATTTATTTACTTTGTTCTTAACTCTGTAGCGGAGATTCATTTGGTCTCCTAGTTAGAATTTTAATCTACGACTTCTGCTATACCATTTACGTGGTTTTGTCTTTGCGTGCTATTTTCTCCACGCTCCACATATGACGTATTATCTTCGTTTTTTCGTTCATTGCCAGAGAACGTCTCTATGCACCACCTAAGAGAACATTAGTCTACGACCTCTTTTATACCATAAACGTGGTTCTGTCTTTGCGCGTAATTGTTTTTCACCGCTCCTATTAATGACGTATTATTCGTTTTTTCCCGTTCTTTGCCAGGGAACGTTTCCACGAACCAAAGTATCGTCTTCCTGTCTTCCCCCGGTTGCAACTTTTTTTGAAATATCCAGTTCTGCGTTTAAAGATTGACTTTGTTAGTTTCAGAAGATCCGTTAAGGGTGAAAGCAGTGATTCTTTGCTTAAACTTTAATCTGTTATTTTAATAAATATTTGCTCTACGGTTCTTATATATTTGATATATATTTATCCTTATCGAGCCCTCTTTGGATTTTAGTCTTCAAATTTATTATTACTACTATATATATATATATATATATATATACAGACAGACATTTACGTATGTATATAGCTATGCATTTATACATTTGTATATATACATGCATTTATATTTATGTTTTTGTTTTTTTGGTAAGGAGAAAATTCTGTATCCAGATTTTATTACCTAGGGAGATTAAATACCACAGCTCTGGCTGAAAGCTGACCAGGTTCTCAACCTCATCAAACACTAGCGCAGGCCTGTGTGTGTATATATGTATGTATGTATGTATGTATGTATGTATGTATGTATGTATGTATGCATCACCATTGCTTCTTTTTGTTGTCATTTCTGTTGAAGTTGTTCTTGTAACTGTTGTCAAAGTGGACATCCTTGAGTTCATTTTCTTTGATTTCTTTCGTTTTTTTTTAATCTCCCTAGGGAATTAGTTGACAAGCTTTTATTTATTTTCTTCGTTTTCTTCATTCAAATGCATTCACACTGGCTGTCTAAGAGACGTACAAATATGACTTATAAAACTTACCAAACTAAAACACTAAAGGGGCTTCCAGCGCCCCTAAAGCTTCAAATGACCCCTTGCTCCCAAACGCCCCTCTGGAGCTCCGAAACGCCCCCCGTTGAGAACCTTTTCTTTAGAACATAACGCCTCACTCGGTCTGAGAATCAAACCAACAATCTTACGATCGTATGTCCAACACCCTAACCATTATACCGCGTGCATTCACAAAGAAACAATGTAAATGATGTAAACCTGTTAAATTCTGTAACTGCCAACATATACATTGCTTTATAGTAAAGCCATTTCAGAATCTTTGGCTTAAAGCCTATTAATGGCTTCTCTAGCATTTATTCTACAGACCCTATGGCTAACACAGGATAAACATTTCAGAAATATGTTTTGCTTAAAGATATTTCTTCACATCTACACGTTGGGTCCTGTAGAATAAATGCTATAGAAGTCATTTATAGGCTTTGTGCCAAAAATTTAGAAAGACAAATGTGTCACCCATTCGAAATACATCCCACACGCAATCAGCGATTTGCTTCTATTTTTAAGTTAATGACTTTACAAAGTGTTTTATCTTCATTTAATCATTCCTAATCTGTTACCTGTCCAGAGACATCCGCTTCCAAAATTGTATCACTAATGCCATGATATTTTCACGTAACGGTAGCTCTCTACGCTAAATTGGCAATAGTAATGGGCTCCAAACTCTGTAAATTTGTCACAACAATCAATGCCTCACATACTACCCCTCCTCCAATAGCTGTCAAACAAGACAATCAGATTTGCAACAAGCAGAACATATGATGAATCGAACCATTAACCTTCTAAGCAACAATGCACGGTGTTTGCTTCCCAAACATGTCAAATACAATATTCAGTGAACCAAGAGGTTGGAAAGTACATTAGATCATTAAATAATCAATAATGCTATCTTTCTTATTCTTTTCTTCTCTCTATCTTTCGTCCATCTCCTTATAATCGATCTCCTTCCCACTGTTTCTTTAATTTTCAGAAATTCTCTTTCCCTTTCTCCTCGCTCCTCATGCTACAATCTATATTCCCCACCATTTTCTCTATTGTTTCATTTACTTATTTAACATGAATTTCGTATTGTGAAGGATATTGTGAAGGAAATATCCTGCTCGCAGAAACTAGTAATGTTTCTGTTAACATGAATTCAGAACACTTTAAGCATTCAAATCCATTAATGCATTTAAAGCAATTATTAATGCTAGGTCAGTCGAGAGGCTATGGTTCGGTAAAATGCTGATTTTATGTTTTACTGTATTCAATTCAATTAGAATTTATTTTCAATAATATATAAATATCAAGAATATCCACATAATATACAATAGAAATAAATAATCAGTTGTTATTATTTTTCTTTAATGCACTGGGTAATTGCTGGCCTTGTGCCTAAAGTAGAAACGATTATTTTTCTTTTTGTATAATAGTGTTAGAAACTACTGACATATCATCTCCTGTATAATAGTAGGAGGAAAAGAAGAAAATGAAATATCGAGATAAAGATGACAAATATTACATTAACATTAAGAGAGAGACTAGTTGGTGCCCACCAAACAGCCATGAGGGTAAATGAGAGGAATATAGAATGTTATTATAAATCATTAGATTATGACAAAATATAAATTGGATTGCTTCCCTCTTTATTAGTGATCAGAAGAAGTTAATTTGAATGTAGTGGCATGAGAAAGTAATTTGGGTGTTCTTTTAACATGCTTAAACCTTTTGTTATCATATTTCTAATAATAGACATTGTTTATTATTTACAAGTCATTTTGAAGATGGCCATGAATTTGGAGGGATTCAGTAATAAAATTGTTTTCTTTATCAAGTTGATGTTTGGGACACAACAAATATTCTTGGATAAAATTACAATAGATGCTTTTTGGTAAAGACATTTTAAAATATACTGTTTTGTATCATAGAACCAAGGGCGGTTTCACGCAGTTTGGTATTGAAAGGATTAAACTAAGCTCGTGTCTGTTTTTGACGAACCAATCAACATTTCAGATACAAACATCTAGGTGTGCATAGTTCTCTGTAGATGAAAATTAATA
The DNA here is from genome assembly GCA_964016885.1 of Eledone cirrhosa. Lineage (NCBI taxonomy): Eukaryota > Metazoa > Mollusca > Cephalopoda > Octopoda > Eledonidae > Eledone > Eledone cirrhosa. The sequence continues at coordinate 141,895,257 of OZ024742.1, read as the reverse complement.
GAAAGTATCCCGATCCCTAAGGTTAAAAGCAAATTCCATTTGGATTAATAGAAAATGAATCTTTAATCTATACTTGTGGCTGGGGACTGCCAACGATCACCATATTCTAAATGAGACTTCGTTTATGAATAATCCACAGCTACATATTGGCTAGAGCCGCTCAACTCACCTGGCTGAACGCCGACAAATGTGACAAATAATCTCTTTAACTGAACATTTTCTGATTTAATCTCTTGGATCAAATATTAATTAAATAATACCATCGATTACATTAAATATGGTGTTGGAAACTATATACTGTAAGTTAATAGCTAATTACGTTAAAACAACAGACCACAACGAACAATGACAATACCCCGCCATGTGATCTTTGGTACTATTTATTTCTCAAAAAATATTTTTAAATCAAACATATTTGACAATATTGAAGAAAATTACTAAATTGTGTGTCAAACATATATTATTTTATTGTCTGTTAATAGGAAAAGAAGCACTGGCTTTGAAACTGATAAGGAGGAAGGTACTTTCAAATCTGAATCCTGGTCTGAATTCTTAAAACAAAATGGATTTTTCTAAAGCCACCCAAGAATCAGGTGGTAGTCTTAAATAGACTAACTCTACCAACAAATTAGGCTACGGGTGGATTTAAATAGTAAATTAGTTCTTTGTTTATCGATGTCGGAAGATTGAAAAGAAACGTTAACCTCGATAGAATTTGAATCCACAACACAAAGTGCTGGAATAAACACATTCCTTGCCTTTTAAATATACAGTTGTCCGAACCAGCAATATTGTCTTGCTTTATAAACTGTATGAATTGGAAGAGGTAAACTCGCGTAAAATGTGGATGCTCATGGAAGTGGGAAAATGCTACTGAGAGCTACATGCTGATACACTTAAACTCCTAATGAGAACATAATTGTATACGAAAAAATAAGTTTGCCAGAAGATGTGAGTTCTTTTATTGATGAACCCACCGAAAATATGGGATTTCAATAATCCCGGAAAATATATAATGCATGGAGGCCGAGGAAAAATATGGGGTTGTTTGATATGACTTAACTAGCAGGTTCCCACCCGTATGTCGGTGGTTAATACTAAATATGTGTTATGTTTTATTTGATATCTGGTATTAATTATGGTGTGTTTCATCGAAATTTTGCCCTTATCCTCGTTTTATATAAATTTCCCCTCCTCCACACGTTTTGAAAGTTCATTGTATTATATGTACAAACTATTAATTATCAGTATTATTATTATTTTTTGTTTTTCCTATTCCTTCAGTTTTGTTTCCATTTCTTGCCGAGTGTCTTCCCGATATATAGGGCAAAGAAACTCACTGCGTACATTAAGCCACAAAAATAAACACATGAGCCAGTTGATGTCACGCACTTTACAAGTTACGAGTTTATCATTTGCTTTAAATAGGAGCACATTATCTATTTAAAATCATATTTACAACAGAATGATGATCCATCATATAACAGTACTCGATTATTTATAACTTACATATTTATGGAATATAATAAAATAAAGTTATGTAAAAAAATCACATAGATGATTATCATTTTCACAGCGACAATGCTCTTCTCAATAGCTGTGCCGTACAAGTTAAAACAATTATTATTATTATTGTTCTTTGAGTCTCAGTCATTGATGTTATTTAACTGCAGCCTCAGATATTCATGACGTATCGGAGGGTCCTTGCTGTTCCCAGCAAGCATGCCTTTTGAAGTGTTCCAAAAAACGGGGCTGGACTAATCTTCTTTGACCATCCTTTGAGATAGTACCTAGTGCTCCTATGACAATCTGGACGACCTTGATCTCATGGCAGTTCCAAATCCATTTTAACTCCCACTTTAAATCCTGGTATCGGTTAATTTTCTCCCTCTCCTTTTCTTACACTCTCGTGTCAAATGGGCAGGCTACATCTACAATCAGGCACAATCCTTTTCCCTTGTCCAAAACCACCAGGTCAGGCCTATTGTGTTCTAATTTCTTGTCCATCTGTATCCTAAAATCCCATAGCACCTTCAGCTGATCGTTTTCTATCACCGACTCTGGCTTATGCTCATACCATTTCCCAGAATGTGGATCACCCTGCCCATCACATCATGTCTTCAGCCTTTATAGTGAGTCTGAGCTAGGTGTTTATACTCGGATACAATGTGCACCACAGTCTCCTCTCTCCACAGATCCTACACAGTGAGCTAGCCTCCTCTTTGTCAATATGGTGTTTCACCCACTTCGTTCTGAGGGCCTGCTCTTGCGCAGCCTCAGAATTCCTTCTGTAGCTTTTTAAAGGTCTCCGCTTTTTAACCAGTTCCATGTCTGTGGATCGCTGAATTCCGTTTTCTTAAATAAGGTGCTATGAAGGTATTTTTCATGAAGGTTGGTCTTCCTTCTTGTTGTTATTCCTCCTTGGACATCCCTGGTCTATTGTCTTCTCCTTCAGTACAATTTTGAGCATTGGCTCCCTACTGTCAGTCACATATTTGTGAAGGTTGTGTTTCTCCATCTGAACAGAGTCCTCTATGTTGATAAGACCTCTTCCACCTTCAGATCTCCTTAAGTAGAGTCTATCGACATCACTCCTCTTGTAAAAAAATGTTGTAGATAGTCAATAGCTTCCTAGTCTTCCTATCCATTTCTTTTTGTTCAGCAACATTCCATTTCAGAATTCCCGCACTGTACCTAATAATAGACACAGCTCGGGAATTTACTGCACTTATGACACTCCTACTATTTAGATGTGATTTTAATACGCTCCTTACTCTGCGAATGTACTCAGATCTTATCAATTCCTTCATTTTTTTTGTTCTTGATGTCATCTGCGTCCAGAACACCTAAATATTTGTATCCTTCTTCAGTGTCAATTTCCTTTATCATCTCACCTGTTGTTACCTGGATTCCGTTGCTTCTGCTTAATTTACCCCTCTTCACCACCAGGACTCCACACTTATTAATACCAAATTCCATACATATATCATTGCTGAAAATACGGACGGTGTCAACAAGTACATCAAACTCCTTCTCTCTCTTCCCAAAGAGTTTAAGATCGTCCATGAAAATGAGGTGGTTGATGGTAAGCTCTCCTTTTCCCAACTTGTATCCTGCTCTCAGTTTTCGCGGTATAATGGTCAGGGGTATCATGGCATGGGAAAACAGTAGAGGGGACAAACTATCTCCCTGGAAGATACCTCTCTTGATCGTCACGCCTCCCAAGGATTCTCCACCCGATGTTAACTCTGTTTCCCAGGACTTCATACTTTTGCTCAACAACTGTCTGATGTTATCTGCCATCTTGAAGATCTCTAGGCTTTTGGTTATCCAAGAATGAGGTACCATGTCGAATGCCTTTTTGTAATCTATCCATCCCATGGCAAGACCAGTGTGTCTCCTGCAATTCCTCATTACCATCTTATCAATAAGTAACTGGACCTTTGTACCACGGGACTTCTTTCGGCATCCTTTCTGTTCGTCCGGTAACAAGTTGTTTATGTGGAGGTGATGGTAGATTTCCTCAGACACAATGCTTGTTAACAGTCTCCACATTACGGACAGACATGTGATAGGTCTATAGTTGGTAACGTCATTACCCTTGGTTCGGTCTTTCATTACCAGAACTGTGGTACCTTTTGTCAACCACTCTGGTACCTCACCTGACATCAAGCAGTTATTGAACATGGTTGTCAGTTTTGGGTGGAGGGGTGTTATATTTTTAATCCAATACCCCTGAACACCATCTGGGCCTGGTGATTTCCAGTTGGTTAGTTTTCTGGCCTGCCCCTTATGAGTTTCAACTGTGATACTCAAATCAGTTTGTTGGTGTGCCTGTTCACTTATCTCCTTTTGTACTGTCTCAATCCACACTGCCTGATGATTATGTTCAACATCCTGCTCCCATATTCCTCTCCAGAATGTCTTAGTTTGTTCCGCCTCAGGGATCAAGTCGTTGCCTCTTTCTTTCCCTTCAAACTGTCCAAACAACATCCTCGGTTGTTGTCAAACATGCGGTTCTGTCTATACTGACTGACTCTGCTCTTGTATCGCCTAATCTTTGCGCTCTTTGCTACAATGCGTTGCTTCAGTTCCTCTATGATAATATTTAGCTTTTTCCTCCTAGTTTTGTACTTTATTTCCAGTCAATTTTTAGTGTCTATGTTTTGTAGTGTCCCATTCAGTAGGGACTCAAGCTTTCCAATGTCATTTCTCATTTCCCTGCTTTGACCATTCAGTCGTTTCTTCCACCAACAAGAAAGATCAGAATCTTTCTTGTTTGTTGTTTCCTCTCGCTTTAATGCCAAGTAATTTCCTCACCTCATTTGCTGTTGCTTTGAGGATATTGTTGCACTGGTGAAGGTTCCTTGACTCAAGGTATGGGATTACTTTGTTTACCTTACCTGTTGTTTCTTTTATCTTTTTCCTGTCTACAAATCTTAGGTTCATAGGTTTTCCACTATCATTGTTCATTTCATCTACCACTAAGTTTAGGATATCAACCAAATCTTGTCCTAGCCCGTCAGCATCCATTTCCTCAATGGCCGTATCTTTGTTCCAGATGTTATTTATTTCAGCATTTAGATCATTGTCTACTTCGGATGCTTCCTCAGGTCTCTCAACCTCTTCTCCACCTTCATCTCCCACTGGCTCGTTTGCCTGGCATACTCCACTCTCCATTTCCAATCTAATCTCTCTGTTGAGTTCCTCCAGTTCCAGCTCGCTTATCCACCCATTAGTTCTTATTACCCGAGCCTGCCCGGCCAATTTTTTTTCATTTAATTTAAATAGACCAATCTCGTTTCAGAAGCTATGCATCCGTTTCCTATAGCCTTTTTTCCTTGGGGTTACTCTTCAGGTAACATTGCATAACAGTTCTATTCAATTCTTTCGTCCAGCTGGTTCTGGTCCCTTTCCTTCTTCTTCTTCCTCCAACACCAGCAGTATTTGGATGACAGCCAGGTCCCTGCTGCTGGGCCAGGGAGCACCTGTTGGGTGAGAGTCTGTCACAAGACATTCCAGTCTCCACTTCACCGTTATTCGAACTGTTTAGGTTCGACATTGAAACAGTCATATCGAGGATTGGTGAATGTATGGTTACATAACCATCGGTGATTTCATCACCCCCAGTGATTTGATCAGACCCTGTGATTTTAGCGTGGTACTATCACGTGTAGACGAACATAAATAAATAAACAAATAAATAGGTAAAAAGCTAAAAAAATAAGCATAAGTTTCATTGTAATGTAATGTTTGAATGTCAGACTTAGTTTTTTTGTTTATTTGTTTGTTTGTTTGTTTTTCTTTTCTTTTTTCTTTTCTTTACGTTTTGCGTTGCTGCTGTGCTGTTTTGATTTTGATTTTTGATTTTTTGATTTTTTGACAGGGTCATCAAATCATTCTATTTATATCTTTTGATGCCTTCCTCACTTAGTGGGAATACTACGATACCTCTGTCTTAGCAGGAGGTAGAGGGAGAGAATAGCGGCGGTAGCCATAATGAGGCAATGGTGGTGGTGATGTGCTAGTAGTACTTAGTAGGAAGTAGTGGGAGAGAATAGCGGCGGTAGCGATAATGAGGCAGTGGTGGTGGTGGTGATGATGTGATCGTAGTACTGTAGTGATGGTGTTGAAGTTGAAGTAGAAATAGAAGTTGGAGTAACTTGGCTAGATTTTTTGGTGTGGCAGTGGTGATGGTGGCGGTGGTGGTGTTGGTGGTGAAATTATTTGCCTGTCTGTCCACGTAGCCATTTTCCTCTTCTTTGACTAACATTTCTGATCCAAAATTAAATATTAAATATTGGGGCCCTATGCCGTAATGTGATGCGTTGTCGCTTGCTGAGAGTCAAAACTGTAATCTTATGATTCATTTGTAATACGAATTATTCTATCACAGTTGTTTTAAGTATGTAAAAATCAGAAACTTACGGGAGCGATTCCATAACGATATATCCACCATGTGCGTTTTCTTCCCTTATTCTTTTTCTTCTTCTTCTTCTTATTATTATTATAATTATAATTATTATTAGTATTATTATGGGATTGGCAGTATCAGTAGAGAGTCGGATTGCATGCTTTGCAGCAAAGAGTTACGGCCCTTTATGGTCTAAGTTCAAATCCCGCCGAGATTAACTTTGCCTTTCATCCTTACGGGGTCGATAAAATAAAGTATCAGTAATACACTGGGATAATTGCTGGCCTTGTACCAAAAGTAGAAACAATTATTATTATTATTATTATTAGTATATTTCATTTATCTTGTTTTATGTTCATACGAGTTATCACCAAGTCACAACCAGTGACCTCAAGAGACTACAAGGTCCGCCATGGTCAAGGAAGAACACACATACACACATATCTTTAGGTGTTTAGACTTGTGATGTACTTATATTGACATAATTTTATTATTATTATTATTATTATTATTATTATTATTATTATTATTAGTGGAGGGGAAGAGCGACGACGTACTTGGGGAAACTCTAGGCGTCGACGAAAATCAACTAGCCAATCTCTTCGGAAGAAATCCCTTGCCTGGCAGTGCTGCCGATAAACTCTACAGGCATGGAGGTGCCGTCAGCCGGGCATGTCCGAGATGCGCACAGGGCGACGAAACCGTCCTGCACGCACTCGTCCAGCGTCCGAGCATTGCTGACTTGTGGGTTTATGTCGAACACCTGCGTGTAGGACGGATCCAGCTATCAGCTGAGTCCATCGTGAGGATTGTCTCGCCCTCTCCCTTTAGCCGGGAAGGGCAGGCAGTTTTTCGTTGTCTTGTGGCCATGGCGAAAGAGATAGTATGGTGGACGCGTTTGAAAGGGCTGAAGACGAGAATTTACCTCTTCGGTGATGCCCTGATTAACTTTTTAAAATTTCATTTGAAAAGGAAAATCAGGGTAAAGAGGGAAGTGCTCTCTTCCCAGCATTTTGTTGAAAGATGTGTGATTGAGGCAAGAATGACCCGAGTGAATGGGCCTTCTCTGAGTATGTGTCTGTAAATTAAAGGTGGAAAACTGGGAGAAGGCACTTGCCCTGGTGGTCAGGGTCACCGTGGCTTTTTTATGGGCTTTCTCTACGAATGTCCCTCGGAAGTCTCCCCCCTATTGGGGAATTTTTCATTGTTTCTTTTTTTGTTACTTCCTCTTTTTTTTGTTTTTTTTACACACAGAAATGCCCATTTGTACCGTCGTCCTGTATTGTCCTTAATGTCTACTTTGTGTAAACCCTTGTGGTTAATAAAGAAAGCATTATTATTATTATTATTATTACTTTCTTTCATTATTGTTTCTGAGATATATGCCGAGTGTCTTCCTGACGCCCTGGGCAAATAAATTCACAGTGTGTATTGATAAGCCAGTTAATACAGCACACTGATTATAATTTAAAAAAAAAAACACAAAAAAAAAACAGTATACACATGTGCATATGCATATGTAAATGCAAGGAGGAATATGAATCTTACAGAGATAGTGTTCTTCTCAATACGTGTGCAGTACCAATCAAAACAGTCTTTTGCACCTCGTGCAGAGAGGGTAAACGAGGAATCATTGGCAAATATTGTTCTGTTCCTTTCTTGGTCATTCCCAGCCCTCCCACAATCACTGGTATTGTAACGGCCTTGATGTGCCACATTTTCTCAATTTCAACAAGCAGACCTTTATATTTTCGTAGCTTGTCAAATTCTTTTGCCGCGATATTGTGATCACATGGGATTCTCATATCTATCAATAAACAGACCTTGTTATGTTGATCTTTTACAATAATGTCAGGTCTATTTGCGTTTATAGTCCTGTCAGTATGTATAGGAAAGTCCCAGAGAATTGTTACTTTTTCTCCTTCAGTCACAGCCTCAGGGTGTCGATTGTACCACTTGTCTTCAGCTTTGAATTTGTAATGCCGACATATTAACCAGTGTAGATATTGGCCAACTCTGTCATGTCTATATTTGTATTCTACTGGTGCTAAAACTTTACATCCAGAGACTAAGTGATCCACTGTTTCAACCTCAGCATTGCAGAATCGGCACTTTGGGTTTATTCCGTTTCTCATCACATTGGCCTGGTAATTAAGAGTCAATAAGCTTTGATCTTGGGCAGCTAAGATGAAGCCTTCACTCTCCGCCTTTAGCCCTGAACTACGTAGCCACTGATGGGTGTGTTTTTGGTCAACATTAGCTTGCTTTCTACGGGCCACATATTTGCCATGCAGAGGTTTCTGCTCCCAATTTGATGCTAATTGTCCTTGCCCTTTTGTTTTTGCCAGTGATTTTATGTGCCTAGTAGCACCAGTTGCCACAGTTTCTTTAGTCTGTCCAGCCTGGGTATCAACCATGAGATCAGTAGCATATTTTTTGCTCGCTTTCAAGATAGAATGAAGCGTCTTACTTCTCTCATGCTTTTCAACAAGTTTCAGCATACAGTCGTTAGTTGTTTCAAGGTATTTGGCCAGTTCAATTATGGTGGTCTTGTAAGCAAGTTCAAATTGGATCAGGCCGCGGCCTCCTTGAGTTTTAGGAAGGTAAAGACGATCCATATCTGCTTTTGGGTGGTGCATCCTATTACAGGTCAGTAGCTTACGGACTTTGATTTCACTCATATTCCAGTTCAACACACCGAAGCTATAACTGACAACTGGGACTGCTAAGGAATTTATGGCTAGCACCTTGTTACGAGCGTTTAATTCTGATCTCAGAACTGCACGTACTCTCCTGTAACATTCTTTCCTTATCCTCTCTTTCATACTTGCATGCTGTACGCCACAGCCCTCATTAATCCCTAAGAATTTATAGGTTTGTTCCTGCTCAAGTTCCTTTATGATTGTTTCAACATCCAATTCAACTGTGTCTGAGTTGACAAGCTTCCCCTTCTTGAAAGTGGCTTTTGCACACTTGTCAAGCCCAAACTCCTTCCTGATGTCATGGCTAAACGTTTTTACTGTCCGCAAAAGGCCTTCCAGTTCGCCTCCACCCGATTTTTTCAAGGACCAGCAGCTACGGACGGTGACTTACCGCACCGTAAGCAAAATCTCACATCGGGTGGAGTGAGCCACGGAGGCTCAAATCCAAAAGGCCTTGGGGTGCGTCTGGGCACACAAAACCCACATCATCCGAGGTAGAAAGTACGCCACAGTAGACGTACTTTTCGCCACCCCCAGGAAGCAAAGTTTCACTCTTTGGAAACCCAAAAGAGTGACGAGATAGTCTTGGTGCCCTCCTACTGCGGGCAGAAAATTGTGAGGGTCAAAGTGACCCAGGTCCCATCCGACTTGCCCATACCTTGGCTGGCCGTGTCTGTCCTTGCTGGAATCGAGTACAGGACGACCATGCTGCAAGTAGAGAAAATAGGGAGAGAGAACTGGTCAGGTATAGGCATGCAAATGCTTATACAAACTGACCAGGAATGTATCGATGCTATCCCCGATATCATAGACATCGAGGAAGGACTCCAACTCCCTATAAGCGTAGAAGGAAGACGGCCAAAATGTTATCTCTGTGGGTCGAAGGGTCACCTCAGGGCCTTTTGCCCGCAGAAAACAGCGAAGAAGGAGGCCCCTCTCCTTCCAATACCTGGTCCGCTGCTACCAAGAGCAGGGCAGGCAACAAACGCAGAAGCCCCTTCCAAGGTGAGTAGGAAGGCACTGTCCGTGGCACCCGTACCAAGGCCACGAACAACTAAAGCAGCAGCAACAATGGCAGCAACACAAATAGCTACATTTGAAGTAGCTACACCAGCAACAAAATTGCCGAGGAGGGCTCCACTACCACCATCAACAGCCGTGGAGCACATACCCCTCCCAGACGCCACGGAATCCGACATGGAGTTTGAGGCGGGAGTGAAGTGGCAAACGGTCATCCACAAAAAAAAACAAAAAAGAAAGAACCCCTTAGATTCACCCTTCAAAAGCGAAGGCACACAAAGAGGGGTAAAGGCAGCAAGGAAACTTGCAGCAACACCACCACCATCACCATCACCACCACAAGCACCACCGCCAACAACAACAACACCACCACCAGCATCACCAAAAACACCAACAACGCAAACAAAACACACACACCAAACAGCAACAAGATGAAAACAGCAACAAAATCACCCCTCCCCCCAAAAAATGCACAGCCATAAACATGGCAAAAAAAGAACTCATACAATATATAAAGCAGCACACAGTCATCACAAAAAAACTACTACACCCCACCAACACCAAGAACTCTCCCGACAAACATAAGCATCATTGAAATCTCAATAGAACAGCACAAACCTTTAAAACAAAAATTCCCCAACGCAGTTAGAGACTTCAGAGGATCGGTTACCAAGAGGATATACACTGACATCCTCTTGGAAACACCTATGACCAGCGAAAGGGACGGTTCTACTGTCCCTTCACCACACGATCAAGGTAAGTGACCCTTTCTCACTTGCCCCGTTTCTAATCCAACATGGCCGTACTCAGAATAGGCAGATTAAATGCACGTGGCCTGGGGTCATCTTGGAAGCAGGGCCACCTGCTCAATGACCTCAGGTCACTAAACATAGATGTGGTGGCCATCAGTGAGACCAGAATCTCCGAAGCACAAGCCTTCGCACCGATCTTCGGCGGCTACAATGTATACGCATCTCCCAGCCGTCCAGGATCGGGGGGAGGGGTTGCCGTCCTTTTTCGGAGAGGCTTGGATCTTGCCATACGGGCCATCTCCCTAGACCCAGAAGGTAAGTCGGTGGTGCTGGACGTGACCGGCAGAGAAGGCAATGCTTTCAGGCTAGTAGCCGTCTACGCCCCAACGGGGCAGGACGGCCAGATTTCTTCAGACGTCTAGAGACCTTTCTTGGAACGCACCACTCTTTAGTGTTAGTGGGCGACTGGAACGGTATCTTGGATGCACGCTGGGATTGTGTGGGGCTAGTGGATAGGGGAGGAGGGTGCAAGAGCCTCACCAACCTGCTCAGACGTTTTGAACTGTCTGACAGGTATCGACTGGATCACCCGAATGTGCCAATGTGGACATGGACAAACCGCATCGGGTCATCTAGATCCGTATCTCGATAGGGTATTCTGCAGAGAACTAGATAAGGCTAGTATAAGTTGTCCACAATTTAAAATAGTCGACTACACAGACCAAAAATTTGTGATCTGTGAGATCGACATAGACAGACGTCATAGACAAGGGCCCGGTTACTGGAAGCTGAACGTATCTTTCCCGGCGCGCAAAGTCTACAGAGACCGGATTAGCGTATTAGTTAAGCGGGCGTTGACGGGAGCGGTCGTCAACAACAGGTGGTGGTTCGCCCTGATAAGGGCAATTAAAGTAGAGTCGATTAGGTTTAGCAAAGGAGTAGTGATAGAGGAAAATAGAGTAGAGGGAGAGCTAGTCAGAAAGCTAGAAGAGGCGTTTAGGACAGGCATCGCAACCGACGTGCTTGCGGCGAGATTGGCACTCGACCAATTCTTCAGCGCAAAACACGAAAGCTGCGTTGTCAGAGCTAGATAGCGTGCTCTGAAACACAAGGGGACAAAAGCCGTCCAATGGGCCCGGGTGGCAGAGGCGCGACGTGGCAACAAAGCCACAATTCGGTCTTTGTCTGACCAAAACGGGTGCGTGATGATCGAACCCGAGCGGATGTGTGAAGCTTTTCAGCAGCGCTTTGCTGAACTGTTCGGGAACAGCGGCGGCCCGGATCGGGGCATGGACTTCAGTGCATACCTCGACGGACTGCCTCGGCTCTCGACGACCGCAGCACAGTGTTGCGAAAAGCCAATAACAGTTGGTGAAATACGGGAAGCGATGGCTAACTGCACAAGGGGTAAATCGCCAGGTTTGGATGGTTTGCCCTACGAGCTTTATGCATTTATGCCAGACTTGTTCGGTGACATCTTGGCAGACATCTACTGCAACTGGCAGCAGAACGGGAACATTCCCAGTTTTATGAGCCGAGGAGCAGTGGCGCTGCTGAGAAAAGACCCGAACAAGGGGGTTGTTATCGATCATTTTAGGCCCATAACACTGCTAAACGCAAAGTTCAAGATTTTGGCCAAGGTATTAGCAACAATGTTGGCGCTTGTCGTCGGGGGTCTGGTTGGAGAGTCGCAGACATGCGCCATTCCGAACAGATCCATACACGACACCCTCCACCTCATGCGATACATCATAGAGAGGGTAGTTAACGAACCTGGCACGGGTGGGGCCCTGATCAACTTGGATCAATCCAAAGCATTCGATAGGGTCGGCCATCGGTACATGGCGGCGGTCCTCAAAGCAGCCGGTTTTCAGGGGCCCGTTTTCAGGGGTTGGATCGCAGCGATGTACAGCGACATCTGCTCAGTTGTGAGGGTGAACGGTCACCTGTCGCAGCCGTTCAGCATCATGCGCTCAGTCCGCCAGGGTTGTCCCCTCTCGTCCCTCTTGTACGCATTGGCTCTCGAGCCGTTACTGCACAAACTGGGGGCGATGAGGGGCGTCCCACGCGAACTAGGATGCGGGAAATCCGAGTCGGCTTACGCCAACGATGTCACCATGGTGGTGTCGAGCACCAGACACGTCCAGATGCTCGGCACCGCTCTCAAGGAATACGAAGCGGTGACAGGAACAAAGATAAACCAGGAAAAGTCAGTGGGCTTGCAGCTCGGCACCTGGAGAGGCAAGTCCATGCCGTCCGACAGCGTCGTGGAGCGTTGGACGGACGGACCGGTTAAATTGCTCGGGGTCTGGTTCGGACAAGACCTCCAGATGGAGAAAAGCTGGAACGAGGTGACGAGCATGGTAGCCTCTCTCACTCAGAAATGGGCCAAGAGGAAGCTGTCCCTGAAAGGCCGGGCGGAGGTGGCGAATGCGTACATCGCATCCGTCATCAGCTACCGCCTCACCGTCTTCCCTTGTTCCGGCCCAACTCTCACCAAAATGGAGCGCCTCCTCTTCCGCTTTTTGTGGAAGGGACGCGCTCCCATGGTCAGAAGATCCATCTGCTGTCAACACCCGTTGCGTGGAGTACTGGGCATGCCATGGCTGATGATGCGCAAACATGCGCTGAGGCTGCGACATCTCTGGTGCTTCCTTGACGGTGAACAGGTGTGGTCGCCGTTCGCCAGGCACGTTTTCCCACAGCTCGTCTCCTTGACGGAGCTGCAGTGCTGGGTCAGAAAAAGACCGAGGAATAGCGCTTGGAAACTGGAATGTCTCCAGGCGCTCACTGCCCTCTGCCAGCTGGGCACCAGTATCGGTGGAACATCCACCTCGGCGTTCTAGGCCTATGGATAACTTCCAAAAATCCCTGGCCTGGCAGTGCTACCGGGAGCGTTGCCGGTTCGAGATAAGCTCTACAGGCACGGGAGTGCCGTCAGCCGAGCCAGTCCGAGATGCGCGCAGAGCGACGAAACCGTCGTGCACGCACTCGTTCAGTGCCCGAGCATTGCTGACTTGTGGAGCTATGTTGAACAGTTGCTGTCGCGTGTAGGACTGATCCGGTTATCGACTGAGACCATTGTGCAGATGGTCTCGCCGTCTTCCTTCGAGGAGGAAGGGCAGGTGGTTTTCATCTGCCTGGTGGCCATTTCGAAAGAGATTGTGTGGTGGACAAGGTTGAAAGGCCTCTTCGGCGAATCCCTAATTAACTTTTTCAAGTTTCACTTGAAGAGGAAAATCAGGGTGGAGAGACAAGTGCTGCCTTCTAGCAAGTTTGTTGAAAGGTGGGTGAATGTAGCGAGAATGGTCCGCTCTGAATATACGTCTGTAGTTTGAGAAATGGAAAAATTGAGAGAGGGCGCTTGCCCTGGTGGTCAGGGTGGCCGTGGTCTTTTGTGTGGTTTTCGCCACGCGTAACCCTAGGAGGTTATATAAATAATAAAAATATTTACACGCACAAAACCCACATCGTACCGTCCTGTACCGTTCTGTGCCGTCTGTAATGTTTTTCTTGATGGCCAATAAAGAAATCATTATTATTATTATTATTATTGTTATTACTCTTCGAGTCTCACTCATTGATGTTATTATTATTATTATTATTATTATTACAGTTGCATTTATCTTGCTTTATGTTCATACGAGTTATCACCAAGTCACAACCAGTGACCTCAAGAAACAACAAGGTCCGCCATGTTCAAGAAAGAACATACATACTCACACATGCATCTCATCTTTAGTGTTTAGACTTGTGATGTACTTATATTGACAGAATCTTCCTTAGTATATGGGCAGTTACAATCAGTACTATCTTTTGTATTTCTCCTATACGCGGGTTTCCTGGGATTTGCGATAAGTAATCATTAGACCCCTTAGGTATCATTCCCAGGGCGCCTACAACCACTGGTATTGTTTTAGTTCTCAATTTCCACATGTTTCCAATTTCTATCTCCAGGTCCTTATACTTGCTCAATTTTTCAAATGTTTTTATAGATATATTCTTGTCTATTGGAACAGACATATCAATTAGCAGGCATACCCTCTTTTTAAAGTCCTTCAATATTATATCAGGTCTATTTGCATCTATTTTTCGGTCTGTTTGGATGCTAAAGTTCCACAAGATTGAGATGTGATCTTTTTCAAGTATGGGAGGTGGTTGATGCTCCCACCAATTCTTTTGATGGGGCAGGTCAAAATGCTTACACATTATCCAATGTATGTATTGTGCAGCTCTGTCATGCCTGTTTAGGTATTCGGTTGGAGCTATAGGACTGCACATTGAAATTATATGGTCAATGGTCTCTGGTTGTTTTTTGCATACACGGCATAATGGGCTGCATCCATTTTTTATTATGTTGGTTTGGTAATTTTTTGTTGGAAGACACTGATCTTGTGCTGATATAATCAGTCCTTCAGTCTCCGATTTCAGTCCAGAGGATGCCAACCACTGATGGGTTAAAGTTTTGTCAACATCAGGATTGTTAGCTCGCTCTGGGTATTTTCCATACAGAAGCTTTTCTTGCCATTTCTTAGCCAGTTTCTGTAGCAGTTCCTTCTTTGCAGTTACTTTTACCTGCTTTGCTTTTTCTGTGTTTTCCATTTCAGCAGTAAATGGGACTTCTGAAATTTGTAGTCCATTACTGTATCTTTGTGCATCTTTTGTAATGGAATATGATCTTTTGATGCTTTCGTGTTTCAAAACGAGTTTGATCAGCCAATCATGTGATTCCCTTAGATATGTAGATAATCCAATTGTTGCAGTTTTCAACGCAATGTCTAACTGGATTAACCCACGTCCTCCTTCTTTCCTAGGGAGATATATTCTATCTATATCTGCCTTAGGATGATGCATTCTGTGCATGGTTAAGAATTTTCGAATTTTTGTATCGAGCCTACGGATCTCTGTGCTTGACCAGTTGATGACATTGTAACTGTAGGTTACTACTGGTATGGCAAGCGTGTTTATGGCATCGATCCTATTCCTTGCATTCAATTCCGTTCTTAAGATTGCTCTTACTCTGCGGTAACATTCCTTCCTTATCCTTTCCCTCATTGTCGAGTGCTTGATTCCGTCTCCTTCACAAACACCTAGATATTTGTAAGTTTTTTCTTGATCAAGTTCTCTTATCACGTTCCCCCGATCAAGATTAATGTCTGAACTCTTCAGCAGCTTTCCTCTGGTGAACGTTGCTTTGGCGCATTTATCTAGTACAAACTCTATTTTAATGTCATCACTGAACTGCTCCACAGTGGATAATAGCCATTGCAATTGTTCATCATATTTTGCAAATAGTTTCAGGTCATCCATGTAGAACAAGTGATTAATGGTTTTGTCATAGACTTTATATCCATGTTTTGTTTCATTGAGCATTTTTCTTAATGGTATAAGTGCGATGCAGAATAAAAGCGGTGATAAAGAGTCACCCTGAAAAATTCCACAATTAATATTAACTTCTCCAGCTTCCAGTGATTTTGTTTCACTATTCAAAAGGAGTGTCGTTTTCCATGTCTTCATACTGAATGACAAAAACCTCCTGACAACGGGGGATATTTTGAAAATCTCTAAACATTTTTCAATCCAACTGTGTGGCAAATTATCGAATGCTTTTTTATAATCTATCCAAGCAATCGATAGATTTTTGTGTCTATTATGACAATCTTCCAGTATCATTTTGTTAACCAGAAGCAGATCCTTACAGCCATATGAGCCTCGGTTACACCCTTTCTGCTCAATGGGAAATAGGTCATTTGTTATCAGGTTGTCATATGTGTATTCAGTTAGGACTGATGTTAAAATGTTATACATTGTGGTCAAGCAAGTTATCGGTCTGTAATTTTTGGGATTGTTTGTCTCATCATTGTTCGGAAGCAGGAATGTAATGCCGTTAACTAGCCATGATGGTATCTTTTCTGGCTTATTATTATTATTATTATTATTATTATTATTATTATTATTGCATTTATCTTGCTTTATGTTCATACGAGTTATCACCAAGTCACAACCAGTGAGACACAACAAGGTCCGCCATGTTTAAGAAAGGACATACATACACACACATGCATCTTTAGGTGTTTAGACTTGTGATGTACTTATATTGACAGAATCTCCCTTAGTATATGGGCTGTTCCCATTAGTACTATCTTTTGTATTTCTCCTATACGCGGGTTTCATGGGATTTGCGATAAGTAATCATTAGACCCCTTAGGATTCATTCCTAGAGCGCCTACAACCACTGGTATTGTTTTAGTTCTCAGTTTCCACATTTTTCCAATTTCTATCTCCAGGTCCTTATACTTGCTCAATTTTTCAAATGTTTTTATAGATATATTCTTGTCTATTTGAACGGACATATCAATTAGCAGGCATACCCTCTTTTTAAAGTCCTTCAATATTATATCAGGTCTATTTGCATCTATTTTTCGGTCTGTTTGGATGCTAAAGTTCCACAAGATTGAGATGTGATCTTGTCCAAGTATGGAGGTGGTTGATGCTCCCACCAATTCTTTTGATGGGGCAGGTCAAAATACTTACACATTATCCAATGTATGTATTGTGCAGCTCTATCATGCCTGTTTCGGTATTCGGTTGGAGCTATAGGACTGCACATTGAAATTATATGATCAATGGTATCTGGTTGTTTTTTACATACACGGCATAATGGGTTGCATCCATTTTTTATTATGTTGGTTTGGTAATTTTTTGTTGGCAGACACTGATCTTGTGCTGATATAATCATTCCTTCAGTCTCCGATTTCAGTCCAGAGGATGCCAACCACTGATGGGTTAAAGTTTTGTCAACATCAGGATTGTTAGCTCGCTCTGGGTATTTTCCATACAGAGGCTTTTCTTGCCATTTCTTAGCCAGTTTCTGTAGCAGTTCTTTCTTTGCAGTTACTTTTACCTGCTTTGCTTTTTCTGTGTTTTCCATTTCAGCAGTAAATGGGACTTCTGAAATGTGTAGTCGATTACTGTATCTTTGCGCATCTTTTGTAATGGAGTATGATCTTTTATTATTATTATTATTATTGTTATTATTATTATTATTATTATTATTATTGTGAAGGCGGTGGATTGGCAGTATCGGTAGATGGTCGGACGCCATGCTTTGCAGCATAGAGTTACCTCCCTGTATGAACTGAGTTCAAATCCCGCCGAGGTTAACTTTGTCTTTCATCCTTACGAGGTCGATAAAATAAAGTACCAGTAATGTACTGAGATAATTGATGGCCTTGTGCCAAACTAAAAAGAATTGTTATTATTATTGTTGTTGTTGTTATTGTTTATGTTGTTGTTGCTTATGTTGTTGTGTTGTTGTGTTGTTGTGTTGTTGTTATTTTGTTGTTGCTGTTGTTATTGTTGTTGTTGTTAGGGTGGGGGATTTTCAGATTCGGTAGAGCGTCGGACAATATGCTTTGTGGCGGATAGTTACATCCATTTCCATCCTGATTTTAAACCCGGCCGAAGTTAGATTTGCCTTTCATCCTTACGGGATCGATAAAATAAAGTACCAGTAAGCGCTGGCGTCGATTTAATCGACTTTCCCCTTCCCTTCAAAATGCTGGCCTTGTACAAAAAGTAGAAACAGTTATGAGAATAGTTTTCTTGTTCGTGCTTTTGTATTTATCTTTTTCTCTCGTATTGAAAGAACTCTTACATAATACTTGAGCAGTGCTTAGTTGTACTATTTTAATGGTGCTGTTGTGTAAGCATGGAAATTCGGAGATTCTCATTGTGCATTTGTTTTCATTCCAAGACATCTATTATTATGATGGGATTTGTTTCAGCGCAACCATGCTAGAAAAGATTATTACTGTAGGGATTTGGGGCGTATCTGAAAGAAAGATCACCATCAAATTCACCACAGTTAATAGGGCTTTTATAAGTGAAAATCGTGTGTGATTAAAAGGTTTATAACACGTCCAAGGAGATTGTTCAAAATTTATCCATATAATTTGTATCTAAAGATAGTTTCATTCAGCAAATTTGTTAACAGAGTCAGAACTGAATATAATATTAATGAAGATAAAATGCTTGTTTTAACATTTCGTAGTCTTATAGTTATACTTGTGATGTACATCCCTACATCAAACACCAAGAAACTTCGCAATAAATGCCTCAATTTCCAAATTCCCAGTCTGTTTTATTGCAAGCAACTTCCGAGAATACCACATACAGTCAATTATGACATTCGTATTCAACAACATAATCATACCATACACACACTCACATGCACAGGAAGAGAGGGAGAGAGAGCATAAGAGAGAATGGAGACACAAAAAATTAGAAGTTATCTACAATAGATTTACAATATTTACACTATATATAAAATAAATAATTCAGAACGCAAAACTACACAGGAATACTTAGAACAATTGCATATACACATTTATTCAGTAGTAAAAGAGAACAGTAGTGTACAAATAATACGTTAGACACACCATGGACTATGCTATTTCTATCTAAACTCCCATATCTATCCACAACAAATTATAGTAAACTACAAAGACCATAAACACGCGCATTTTACATCATCGGAGATGGCACGCAGATCACGAAACAAAAATACTAAAAATACAATAGTACTGAGAAATAAAAACCAAAAATTTACTGAGGTCGATTTAATTGACTGATTCCCTCCTAAATTCTTATGCCTACCTTAGAAAAAGTAAATTGGTAGAATGGCTGTGGATTCAAATAAAATACCTTTGATCCGACGTTTCTACTGTTCATCCCTCCAGAAGTTGATAAGACAATATTGAGTCAAACATTGAGACTAATATTCAATTGTATATATACGTTTGACCTTGGGTCAAAATTAAAAATCCTTATTATTGTTAGTAAATTGGTAAATTGTTCAAATCCTGACGGTATTTAGTCACGGCTCTTTACATTCTGAGTTCAAATTGCACCGACATTAATTTTGCCTTTTATCCTTCCGTGTTCAATCAAATAAAGTACGTCAGTCGATTTATTTGACTTTCATCCCCACGCAAATTGCCGATCTTGTTTCTAAATTGAAAACATTAAACACGATAGAATGGTGGAATCGTTAGAGTGTCGGGTAAACAACTTTGCATAATTACATTTAGTTACGGCCTGAGATCTGAGTTTCAATCACACTGAAGTCAACATTGTCTTTTATCATTTCAGGGTTGATAAAATAAGTAACCAGTAAGTACTGGGGGTCAATTTAATCGACACACTATCCCCCAAATTGTTTACCTTGTGCTTATATTAGAAATAATTATTTGTTACGAGTCGCTGAATTCTAAGTTCAAATCCCTAGTCGACTTTTCCTTTCCCACAAATCGTTAAACTAGTGTCTAAATTAAAAGTCCTCATCATCGTCATCATCGTCATCATCGTCATCATCGTCATCATCGTCATCATCATCATCATCATCATCATCATCATCATCATCATCATCATCACCATCACCATCATCATCACCATCATCATCATTTAAATAATAATCAGATAACCGAGGAGTCTTGCACTGATTAAATTTCTGTCGTTCCAGGAACATAAGACAGAAAAATATTTCTTGATTAGTTATTGTTATTCTGCTATCGATTACAAGATTTACAGCTGCCTTTGTTGGTATATTTTTAAAGGCTTCGTGTGTTTTATTTTTCAATTAGTTGCAATATAATGTTCATAATTACTCTTCACATACTCACTCTACCCATTCCTACCTCAACACACTCTTGTTTTTGTTGTTCTTCTTCTTTTCTTTCGAAACCTTCACAAACCTTGACAAATATAGCGACTAATTACTCCAAATAGAGTTTAATTTAATCATAACAATTTTCGAAGCAATGAATGGCGAGATAGAGAAATGTGAGGGAGAGGGGTGAGTGGACAAATATTATCAAATCTTTGAGTGTGAAGTAATTTTGTTTTCTTTTTGTTTTCTAACTGGTCCCTTATTGAAACTTTCACGGATTATTACAATTGAACAAATATCCACAGAAACAACACCAGCAACAGCAACAACAATAACAGTTATAACAAATAAACACACGATTATTAATTAACATTTGGAAATAATGACTCATCTCTGTAATAATTAGCAAAACGATAACAACCATATTATTAACCAGTGTATTATTAACTATTAATAATTTAACGCGTCGCTTTCTGCAGCAATTTGATGGCTAAAGGCAATATTATTACTAGCGTCACGCTCTATCTCTCTTGTCTTTTTAAACGTGCACTGGACACCATACCTGGAATTTCGAAGTTGAGGAAGAGACTTCCATATCCCTAGACAGGAATCCATTCCAGGTACTGTCAGTCCTATCTAGCTGAGACTGAGACACGTATAAAGGCAGAGTAATTGCAGCCTGTAGTAAGGATTGGGGTCACTGTCTAAAGGAAAAAAGAAAGGCTAAAAGAAAAACTTATTAACGCGAAGAGGATAGTGGATTGATAGAACCGGTAGAGAACTGGAAACATTCCGAGTTCAAATTCTGCCGGAGTTGACATTGTGTTTTATAGTGTTTATTCGGGGAGAAGAAATGGGTTGTAACCCGGACCCTTTATTTGTCATAGCCTTTGAAGCAGGTGAGGTGGGAGGAAGTTATCCTCAAACTAAAGACCGGGTTTGAAGCATATAACAGCGCGAACTCCGCTAAAGGTACAGAAGATCAGACGGTGGTGTTGGACACTGAAGAACTCAGAAACATAATTACACAGAGTTCGTAAAATAAATATTAGTTATTAATGCTGTTGTTATTATTTAATCCTTTTAGGGCAGCGGGTTGGCAGTATGTGTAGAGCGTCGGGCAACATGCTTCGCGGCATAGTTACGCACCTTTACGTTCTGAGTTCAAATCCCGCCGAGGTTAACTTTGTCTTTCATCCTTACGGGGTCGATAAAATAAAGTACTGGGGTCGATTTAATCGACTTCTCCTCCGCCAAAATTGCTGGCCTTGTGCCTATATAAGAAACCATTATTTAAACCTTTTGCTACCATATTTATAATGAAAGGCACTGTCTATGATTTCAAATAATTTTGTAAATAACGAAGAATTTGGAGAGACTTAGTATTATAATTAGCTTTCTCATCACATTATTAAGTTACTGTTTCCAGCATAACTTACATAAAATATATAGGTTTAGATAAATATAAACACCTTAAAACATTGTATTATAGGACCAGCGATGGTTTCAGGGTCAATCTAAGGTGAGTTCTGAATTACCATTTGTTATAATTTTAGATCTGCATTTAAGATCACATCTGTCTTCTTTTTTCAAAGATGGTAAAATAATGATTTGGGGGGAATTTTCGCTGCGATTTCCAGCAAGTCGGAGGATCACATAAATACATTCAGTAAAATAGTCGAGTAAAAATCTTCTATAGCCTCCCATACAAATTTGCAGTTTTCTACTAAATGTACAATATCTTCTTTCTGTAGAGAAGACACATTTTCGTGTCTCCAAAATAGTAAATATATTTCCGCATAATTCATCTGAGACAGCTAGTTGAAAACTTCTTTTTTTTTTTACCTTTCCAAGTATTTATTGGATAACAAATTCCATAAGTCGTCCATCTTAAGTTCTTTCATGTCTATCTCAAATTTCTCCATATAGTGACAAGCAATTTTCTCTTTCATCTATGTTAATATTATTACTTCGTTTTCCTTCTTCAACTCAGAACATATATACTGCCTGTTTGTTTATACATATTTGATAACCAAAGGAATTATACAGAAATATACATGCTGTAGCAATAACAAATCCGCCGTACAGCTATTACACATCCCCCTACCTCTTTTATCTTCTTTCTTCCAACAATCATCAAACGAGATATTTTTGCACAAGCCGTGTCTATACAAGTTAAAGCATAAATACTTTTATCGAAAGCCTTCCACGGTGTTTCTCAGCCTGTTCAAGCATTTTCCATTCCATACAAACCTAAGGTAACTAATCAATTGGTATTATGAAACTATTAAAAAGGGTGGTGGATTGGCAGTATCGGTAGAGGGTCGGACACAATGCTTTCCAGCATAGTTAAGTCCCTTTACGATCTGAGTTCAAATCCCGCCGAGGTTGACTTTACCTTTCATC